>JBAMHV010000021.1:14267434-14303940 GCA_037177535.1 Pseudomugil gertrudae | reverse complement strand
TCAAAGAAGAAAAAGAGGTCCAGAAACTACACAAAGAGAAAAAAGAGGCAAAGAAAGATCTCAAAGAAGAAAAGGAGTTAAAGAAACCACCCAAAGACGAAAAGGAGGTCCAAAAACTACACAAAGAAGACAAGGAGGCAAAGAAAGACCTCAAAGTAGAAAAAGAGTTGAAACCCCCTAAAGAAGAAAAAGAGGTAAAGAAAGACCTCAAAGAAGAAACAGAAGGGAAGGTATCTCTAAAACAAGATAAAGAAGCACCAGAAGTAAAGGCACCTGCCAAAGAAGTGAAAGAACCAAAGAGACCATATAAAGAAAAAGAAAGTGGTGTTAAGAAACTTCAAAAACCAGATAAAGAAGTAAAGCAAGCTCTGAAAGAAGAAAAAGAGGCAAAGAAAGCCATAACAGAGGAAAAATTAGCTGGCAAAGACAGTAAAGAAATCAAGGAACCTCCCAAAGAAAAGGAACCAAAGCAAAAGCTCAGAACTAAACCAGTTAAAGCAGGTAACAAACCTGTTATGATAATAACAGAACCAGCAGTCTGATAAAATTCTCCAAATGTAAAGGGACATAAAGTCATTCATTATTAACTATAGTTACAGCAAAATGTAAAATGTATCTTGCTTGGTAGACATAGCTTGCTAAGCTAATGTTTCATGTTTTGACACAAAAGTGTTAAAGAAAGATAACTTTACATGTAAGACAACATTGTTTTGATAAGGTTTCCTAAACAAAAATTTGGAAAGGAAAATTCAGCGTGAATATCTATCGTAATGTAAATGAAACGATATTCTAAAAGAAATGTTTTGGTTTTGACCCACAGAGGCTGCTGCTCCTAAAAAGGCTACTCTTCAGGCCATCTTAACTAAAGGTAAGCACATACGTCCTAATATAAACAATCTAAAATGTTGAAATAACTATGTAAGCTGTACGAATTTATTTCTGTTTATAGAACAAGAAGGCGCCCCCAAAAATGTGTCTTTGGTGAAAGAGAGGGTCAAAATAGTGCCTGTTAAGAAAGGTTTTCTTTTTTTATTTAATGTTTGCTTTGGTCTCAGTGTTGCATCAGTGATTATGCTTGAATATATCAATAAATGTTATTGTGTTCCCTCTTTTCTTTTTCAGATGTCAAAGTATCGAAAGAAAGAGACAAAAAAGTCCCTGCAAAGACAAGTATATATACCATCGGAAAGTTCATGACATCAAGGGGATTTGTTTTGATCATCATTAATATTAAGTTTAGCAGATGTTATAATTAAAAGTTGTTCATTAATAGGAATGTTTAGTGTTGACTTTTTTACTGATATCCACTAGACATTTTGTCCAACTTTCCAAGACCATTATCAACAAGACCAAGATATCCCCCCCCCCCCCCCCTTCCAAGAAATAAAAAGAAAGACAAAATAATTTTACATAAAAAAACAAACTTCACTTTGCAGCTAATTTAATGTTTGCAGACACTTCCCTTTCCTTAAACATATGGATGAGTCTCGTCCAAGCTCCTCTCGCAAGCAACACGCAGTTTAGAGATGTCACAGCCACAGGACTTATTGCAAGTTGTTCCAAACAAACAAATAAATATATCTACCAAACTATACAAGACATCTCTTATATTTTGTCTTTTTGGTTGGAGGAGATGTAACTGAAGAGTTTGACACATAACATGTACATTTTGTGTAAACTTTGTCAATAAAAAAAGTTCAAACCGATATCAATATTTTCCGATATCACACTTTATTGCTGATATCGGTTGTCCGGTAATATCAGACTTCTCTATTAATGATTGAGCTTAGCTTTATAGTTTCACTTGTATTTTTTGTGATTCTTTATCCAGAACCGGCACCAGTTAAGACAAAACCAGCGCCAGAGGTTAAAGGTGATGCGGCACATGTTTTAAGCTCAGCTTTTACAGTAAGTTAGTGAAGCAGTGTGCACATTTCTAACTTACATTCCTGATTACTTTTTACAGAGTTAAAAATACCAGGCAGAAACATTTCTTTGACAAAAGGGAAGCTGAAGGAGACACCACTGAAGAAAGGTACAATTTCTACTTCAAACTGCAATCCTGTTATGTTTATGGGATTTAGTTGTTAGTAGTTCTAACCAGTACATTTCATGCACTTTTAGTGTCTGTGACTCCAAAAGAGAAACTCAAACCAGCAGCAGCAAAGAAAGGTATTTACAGGAACTTTTAAGGACCTGATAAATATCATGTTTAGCCTTTATGTTTTTTTGTGTCTTTTTTATAGCAAGTGTTTGATGTAACTTGTGTTTATTAATGTGCATTTCAATGTCACTTGTCGTCCTCAATGTACTGATGTATTATTTTCTATTACCTGCTTTAAAAGCTGAAATGGTAAAGGAAAAGAAAGCTGAGCCATCCGCTGTCAAAAAAGGTTAGTTTATTTTGTGTTTCATAGTATTTTTTTAAAGGTTTATCTCATCATGTTTATGTTTATTTTAACCGGAACCTGTGTCTCACATACTTTTCTATTTCATTGGTGTTAACTGTATCAAGTTTCTTATGTGTTTTTTTTTACATTTGTATCCACAACTTTTATTTATTTCCTGTTATGTGAGTTTAATAAAGGTTGAATTAATGTATTTTTTCCAGCACATGTCACTGAGGTTGAAGAAACACTTGCTGAAAAGAAGAAAGGTAACAAACAGCAGCGTTTTGTTCGTAATTATTAAGATGGCTTTCTTTTTGTCAGCGGATTTCATTGGTAGAAAAGCATTTGTTTTTATTGGACTTGTAGTTGTTGGGTTTTTAATGTAACCATGTCCAAACCAAACAGTAGCTGCTTTTACTAATATTTAGCTGCTGGGAGACATTCATTTACTGCTGTTAGACCTTCTGCTTTTTATTAATATGATGTAGATCAATGACATTAATAATGGCACATGCATTAATCAAATCTTTATGAGGCCATAAATGCAGTGTCACCATTTCGCCTAAATTCTCGTTTTATTTCCTGTTTAGAATCTGAGGCCAAGCCAGCTCGTGCCAAAAAAGGTAATACTGATTAAATTCATTGCAGTCATTTATTAATGTTAGCTCTCATTAACACACTACATTTGTTTTTATTCTGTTTAATAATTAACACAGAGATTAGAAAGTAGAAACTCAAACCTGAAAGGAAAGGTATTGTAACTGAAACAATAAAAGTGATTCTAAAAAGGACCTGTGGTACATCTATTCCATACCCGTCCTCCCATAAGTCACATCATGAGTTCTAAAGCATATACTGTATTATATTATTGTGTGTTTAGAAACTGATTTCTGAAAATGTTTTATTTTGAAAGAGATTGAAAGGTGTTATTTATCGTCTGATTTAGTGTCCTTTAAAAGACAGACTGAAAGAAAGAGGGAAAAGTTCATATCACTCCAAAAGAAGAAAGGTAGCTTCTCATTGATGTTTGCCTGCACATTCTGCTTCAGTGTAGTAGCATGCAAAACCAAAAGTTACTATCCAGTGCATTGCAGCATTTTAGTTGCAACGAAGCAAGCTCAAGCTGCTCTACTAACACTATATCCATCCATCCATCCATCCATCCATTTTCTACCGCTTCTCCCTGAATGGGGTCGCGGGGGAGCTGGAGCCAATCCCAGCTGACATTGGGCGAGAGGTACACCGTGGACAGGTCGCCAGTCCATCACAGGGCCAACACAGAGAGACAAACAACCATGCACACTCACACTCACTCCTATGGGCTATTTAGAGTCTTCAATTCGCCTATCCTAACTATATATGTAATTTATATATATAGTTCTGGTCACAAAAAAAAAAACACTTGATGAAAATGGTCTAATTCCCACAATTTCACAGCTTTGATGGGCTTGCTCAAGAGCTCTGTAGCAGCTTCATAGACATAAGGCTGCTTTTCTCTGATTATTAGAAATATGCTCATGAAGTTGTGATATAAGCAGTAAGTGATTAAACGGTCATTAGAAAAGCCATGGTGATGACCCAAATGTTACGTTAATGTTTGTAGCATCAAACAGATTTTATCAAAGATGACATATACTGTATTAAACATAACAGGACTTGTCAGAAATGAACAAATCAGCATGAGTCAAAACATTTATCTTTGTGTATTTAAGTAGAAATAAACAATAGGAAAGTAGATATAGGCGCTAAGGTGCTCTGCTCCGACCATGAAGAGTATTTCTCTGTGTGGTGATACTATGGAGTTCAAGCTGCCATGAGAATTGTTGGAAAATGTACTTATTGCTTTTGTGCTGTAAGGTTATGTGTACAAAAGGTTTATGTCTGACATAGTTTTTCCTTTTGCAGAAGTGGAGACTCTCAAAGGAGGTGACAAAGCTGCAGCAGCAAAGAAAGGTGCAGTACAGTACTGTGACAGTCATTTGCTTACATCGCTTTATGAAACATTAAAAATACTGGTATGTAACTGGTAATATGTGCCAGTGGTAAGTAGTAAGTCGTGTCTTTGGTTAAAGATGATATTTACTTTTTAATATTAGTAATAGATGTTGGTGTTTGTTACAAAGCCCTGAGCTCTCCAGTGAAAAGTGGAGTAAAGACCAAACCAGTAATCTCCTTTGGTTTAAAAGCATGTATTCGTTGGTTGTATGCCTGTAACAAAAGGCAGAAATGAGGCGTATAATCATAACAGGTTGCACCTGTAAGCAAGCCACAGGTACATGACCAAACCAACAACAGTAATATCCTGTCAAACCTAGATCACAAGCAGAACCACTAGAATAAGCCAAGTATGGGGCTGACAACAAACACTATGTTGTACATGTCTAAACAGACTCACACGCCAATAACTGAGCAGACTGAGACAGGTAATACCCACCTGCACTGAATCCTCAGCAGCCTCCTTATATAGCAGATCTCCAGCTGGACTGCTGATGACTGGGCCAATCACAGGCAAGGTATCACAGATCCAGCCAATCATACACGAATGGTGTGTGCGCTGAGAAGCCAGCCAATTATCTAGGTGGGATCAAACAGTCAGATTTGCATAATGGGATAACAGTGTTGTACTTGATGGATGTGATGTAATACTTATCCCTGATGGTGCAGGGAGGGAAATGACCAAACCAGTACATGCCAAAAACAATACATCCGTTGTAATCTGATTCCAGGATGTAATCTGATTACAGCATTAAACTGAATGCAAAGTCTTCTTCGCATTCTTCTTCCTTCTTCAGAGGAGATCAGAAAACAAGAAAACATGATTATTTTCTGAAAGGTGAAGATAGTTTTCCTGCTGGAAGTTATTAAAACCACCTCAACCTCACTTTGACATTAAAATTGTAAGATCGTGGACAAGTTTACAGTAATCAATGGGAAAAAAAGCTTGTGTTTATAGAAAACACAGACAAGTTGATCCTCTTCATGGATTTGTGCATCATCAACATGCAGATTTCACATCACTTTAAAGTCCATCTCAGGACATGAATGCTGGTGGTTTGAATCACCAACTGCTAACAACCGGTTTTTCCTTATTTTTGTAATTAATTCAGTCATAAATAATACTGGTAGTATTATGGGTGTTTGCTCAGTGTTATGGTTATATAGCAGTGTTACCTCAGTGTTTGCTCGTGCAAATGATTGTTATTAAGCCAATGCATCAAGCTGATTAGATAATAAAAAATAATGTTTTTATGTCCAAATATATATTTTAATGTTTGTTTTAAATTGTTTGATGTCCGTGGCAGAAGAAAGAGTTCTGAAAGAGATACAGCAGCCTGCAAAGAAAAGTAGTAAGTTACTGAAGCATTTCTTTTTTATGAGCTCCAATGTGTTTTATTGTAGCTTCATTTACTTTATTCATTCATAAAATTCTTGTTCTAGAAAAAGTCCTTGAGAAGAAAGTTACCAAGGAGGAGACGCTTAAAGGTACAGAGTTACTGCTGGTATTTTAGGCTGATAAAGGCTGATTTTTGGAGAATTAACACATTCTCTGTTTTACAGAAGAGCCTGGTGACAGCTTTCTCATGGATGGTAAGTACAGATTCCCATCAGGTTTCTCTCCAGAGAAGAGCAAGAAAGCATATTCTTTTTCTACCACTGTTTCCACAGATGAGCTGCCTTACTTCCAGTGTTTCTTTGTGGATGAAGATGAGGCTCAGTTCCCGTTTTATGCCTTCTCACCTCTGCAGATTTGACTTTATCTTTCAGGGTTTATCTCTAAGTTAATTTTACTGCCGGGTGCAAGGTCACATCCTGTGCTGCAGCTCCTCACTGACTCCAGCAGCGAATGCTGGACAGCAGTGGAAGATGAGGAATTTTATGTGATGGATCATTGTCTCTATTTTCCAGAATTGGTTGAGCTCTTGTATCAAATACATGCAGTCAGTGTCATTCCTTTCGTGGTGTTGTAGGGACATCTTGAATAGAGCAATCGAGTATATTTACTTCAGGGGATCATTGACATAGATCTTAAATGCAATGTAGGCCAAACTTTTGATCTGATTGCAGAATATGTTGAACAATCCTGTAGATAAGGGGGGAAAGCCACAATCACTTATTTAAGGTGGACATGATTCAGTTCCTCTCAGGTCTTACTTGAATTGTCATTTTTACAGTAACTTTTGGCCTGTTTTACATTTTATTTTCTACTGTCACCAAGGTTACTGTTGCTCTGCTTAACCTGTTTTTATAACGTCCGCTCATAATACTTGATATCATGCAGGTAGGTTTATGTTTTTTTATCACAAGGAATGACCATGCAGTATATATGAGAGCTCCCAAACTTGCTGGAGGAACACAACCTGCCATGCTGAAAGTCTTATTTAACTGAACCATCTGGACGTTTGCACCAGTTCATTTTAATTCTGGAGCTAACGGCAAGCAGTGGATTACCTAAACGCTAAGGTCTAAGTTCAGTTTAACGTGTTCTGATCATTTCTACCAGGATTCAGATTCATTCTGTAATTCCTTGATCGACCAAATACACACTGTCACTGACTCTGTCACAGACGGTTTTTATGTGTATAAAAAACTATAAACTTGACATATTTTTGGAAACACTTTAAGCAGGTTCTTTTTCTGCAAGAATCCAAGTGGATGTTATGCTATGAGCAAATGTAACATCAAAGCTGATAATGTTATCTGCGCTCACCTGCAGCATCATTTAAACATGATTTCTTGTATTTAAACGTCTTACACTGGAGATGTGCAATATTTCTGAGTACTGTACACGAACAGCCAAATCTTGTATTCAGAATGACAGAAAAACAACTATTGTGGCTGAATCTAATCATAGATCAATTTAGATAATTGGTTACATCACACCACATTTTCACACTCAGTGTAAGACATTATATCTCAGTCAGCTTGTGCAAGATATGCTTCAGTATATATTGCTCCATATGTTGCACAGAAGACAGTTACTACAGCTTATGGTGCTAATCCTAAATCAAATGCAAATCTACTTATCTTTTTTAAGTAGAAAGCACAAGAACACGCCCTTTTATCAGTCCTGGGATTATGCACATGCTGCAGCGCTTAGTAAACTCAGGCTGCAGACCTGTTAAGACTGAAAGCTGTAGTGATGCTCCACTATGACTGATAGAAAGAGGCAGTTTGCTCCTGTGCATGACAGTGTGCTGTCCTGTCTTTAAATATTTCTACATTTTATCTAAAACATAATTTCTTTCTAACATAATTGTGACTTATTGTAATGAAATGTGCAATACTTAGCTTATGATTTATGATTCTCTGTCTTAGAGTCTTTAAATCAATTCTGCATGATGTGTTTTGTGCTCCTAGATGTTCATTATTTTCCTCTCAATCTGAACTTTAAAGACAGACACGTGTGAAGTAAGGAAACAGGTTTTAATATGAACAAACTAATCTGTTTCCCAATGCTGTTCACACACACGCACACACACACGTAATGTTATTCAATTACAAGTAATGAATAAAATGTGGTTTTGATGTAAATAGTTTAATAAATGGAAAAATAGGTTGTTTTATCTGGAAACATTACCACTGAAACTGGTTTTAATCTGCTGTGAAGTTGAACTCTGTACAATTTTCCTGTTTTACCCTTAAAGCTTGTGAATATATGAAATTTGGCATTAAAATGTTGCTCTGAAAGTCTCTATCTCTTAGACATTTTTATTTACTTAGTCTTTTCTGTGGGTTTAGTCAGTTATCAACATACAAAAATGCCCAGTTTGGATGTCACAGCTTTTATTCTTTAAATCAATAAAAGTATAAGCAAGTTTTTTTCTCTATTTATTCTGTTATCATCTTTATTGCCAGCTAAAGGGAAGGGGATCACACCTGAGACAGTTTTTTACCTGCAGAATAAACACAAAGAATTCCTTCAATTAACAGTTAATCACATCATCATATCATGCAGTTATGGTGGTTGCATGAACATTGTGCTGCCTTCACTGACATAAATGAAAGTAGTTGTCTGAAAACAACATGAATGTAATATTTCAACCTGGTTTACAACCAGCTGATTGACAGCAGATGATGTAGTGTCATTACAGCATCCAGCATATCTGCTTGTGAGCTATTTTTGTGAAAGAGGCAAAAAGAGTAATTCTGTCCTAATTTTATGTGAATTTACAAATTCATAGTAGGTTTATACCACTGTACTAACATATCATAAATAGAAAAACAAATGTTAATCATATTCTTTTTGCATTTCCATCATATTATTGTTAAAGACGATAGACTCTATTAAACAGGGATTGTCCCCAGCTAAATAGGTTTAAGGTGGTAACATTTTAAGTCCTCTAAAATACTGCAGCATCTTGCTGATTAAACACAGTTTTTTGTGTCAGCAGACATAAAATACTTGTGGTTTAAAATCCTCAAAGAGCCTCTCATGAGCACTATGATCATTAATAGCTGGTATCAGTGATAAATCACCTTCCTTTGCTCATCTTATACCAATAAATCAGGTTTCATCATATTATTTTGATTGATTTTTACTATGCAATAAGGATTTAAAACCCTCTACAGCTACAAATGGTCCGGTCATTAGGCCTCCATGAGCTCACATAGGGGTTAATCCAATATGAGATTACCCCACTGACAGATTCAGAGGAAAGAGGAACCTCCTGCTGCTCTGTTATTGTAAATTCAGATAATCGTTTTGTTTCTTTGGTAAGGAAAGCAATCAGCTACCTTTATCTGCATTTCAAATGCTGTGGTGCTGCTATGAAAACTGAGATAAAATGTCTTTTGTGCAGTCCAAATTATTTTGTGAGAGTAGAGGTATCTTCATAGTGTCCTATAACTGGAGCATAAAGACTGATTTTGATTTTAAATCGTTAATTTGGCAACTACAAAATGATTTCCCCTCCAGTTACTGCAGTGTCTTTGTGTCTTACACTATTCACAGGAGGCCAAAAACTAACAGCAAGTGTGCTCAGATGAGACCAATGAACACTTGTAGTTATAGTGTTCAGCAGGCTAGACAACACACACAGGGCAACAAGGCTGTCGCTCTTCCTTTTAAAATGTGACTTATATAAAAGATAAAATGCATAATGAGCACTGTGCAGTGTTCTGTGTTGTATCAATGATGTAAAGATCCAGATTTATTGACAGACTATTTATAGACTTTTATACAAACAGCTGAAAACTGGATTGATTCAAGCTGCCGACAATCCTCACTCTGCTTTCTTTATTCGGCATGTGCCCATCATGCCAGTGGGAGCATCCAGTCACGGTTGGCCCACACACCATCGTATGATGCCTCAACGTAATGACACCATGACTTAAATCCGATTATCTCAAGGCGAGTGACATCAGCACACCCCACCTCCCCACAAGCTCATCGGCTCAGACCATCTGGGGGTTATCAGAGGACATTCACTCCAGTGAGTTCAGCGGTCACACTGACATGGCCTGCACCGTCACCCTGCAGCTGTCACCTGGAACAGACTCATCACAGGGACATCTCTGTTCCCACGTCTCAGGCAGAAATGTGTGACTGCATACAAAGTCGCAAAGACAGAATGCAGAGATAAAGGAGTAATGATGTTGCTACAAAGCCTTTCAGAGAATGACAAAGAGTCTCAGTCATTTAAAAAAAAGGTTTATTTAAGACTCTTTTTATATTTAACACAGAGATCAGAACAGTCAAGGTTCTTCATAATCATAAAGTTTCTCAGAAAAGATCCTACAAAAGATCCCACCAAAAGAATTCAAGTTCAGACCACCCCATAAAGCAAAAGCATGTTAATTTGACTTTATTAAAAAGTGGAACAGTATGTTGGTCATTCACAGTCCTGGGATGATTTGTTCGTTCAGGTGAATGGCAGCGTTTAGGCTTTTTCATATGTGCGGACCGCTGTGACCCCCTCAAAGGTTAACGTCTGGAAGTAGAGAGGAAATTAAAAGACAAGCTGCATTACACAGTGGAAGCTGAGAGTACGCCACGTTTTCATATTTACTGTTCATCATGTGATCAAATTGTTTTAAAGGACTTTTCAGGCTGATCTGGTTAAACTAATAATAGAGCATCTCTAAATCTCCTGAAAATGTATTTGTAGATTAAAAAAAACAGCAGAAAAAATATTTAATCTTACCATCACCATCTTTCCATCATTGAGTTCTCTGACAAATTTAGTCTCTTTGCCATCCCACTTCTGCACGTGCACAAACTTGTCTCCCTCCATGGTGAAGGCAGACTGCATGTGACATCATTATTCAAATAAAAAACAACTCATCAATACATTTAGGTAACACTGGAGAGCATTGTGCAAAGTTTTGACCATCTTACCTTGACATGACGGTCATCTGGTGTGGTCTCATCAAACTCCTCTCCCAGTTTGGAGGAGAGCTCAGTGTTCCTGAAGGTGCTCTGGGTTTTCACCACCACCTTGTCTCCATCTTGGCTGATCACTACTGTTGGTTTTGTAACATTACCCACTTGTCTTGTTGCAAAACCAACACCTGAGAAGAAAAAATGAGCAGACGTTAGTGATTTTGCTGAAATGTGAGTTTTCCTCATCTCGAGATGAAAATAAACGCAGTTTGCTTACCGAGCGCCTTCATATATTCATCAAAGTTTTGGCTGTCGACAAGTTTCCATGTACCACAAAAAGCATCAACCATTTTTGCAGAAGTTATTGGTCCAGTAAATGATCAAACAGTCACACAGTCTCCGTGTTGCTAACGCTGCATCCCTGCATGCGTGCCTGCATGTCAATTAAATACGATGTCAGGGGGCGGGAACGTAAACTGCAGAGCAACGCGTTGATTGGACGATTTTAAAGCAGCGTGAGCTGTAATTGGCCAAACTAAAATACGGCGTTAACACTCGTTACGACTTTTTCTTCAGGATGGGATGTAAACCCCCTACACTTTATGTAATAAATATAGCAATAAGACTAATTACATGCTTATTAATTGCAAAATTTAGTAATAATTATTAGACATGCAGCTTTTAGATTTGTAACAAACTAGTTATAGTAATTTGTGCAACACATTATACAAGGCACAGCCAGTTTTGCAGCTATGTATATAAATATGTCAGAATGCCTTATTGACCTATTTCTTTTGTGTTAATATTTGTACTAAGATAACTGGGACAATTGGGGGTGCGCTCTCTCAGATTTATCTCTGAGGAGCCACATGTAGATTTTTTGTTTTCAATGATCTGGAAACTTGTATAATTATAGAGAAACTCCCTGATGACCAAACAGTTATGCTAAAATTTAGTCAGCATATAGGAAACTTCAGT
The DNA here is from genome assembly GCA_037177535.1 of Pseudomugil gertrudae. Taxonomy (NCBI): domain Eukaryota; kingdom Metazoa; phylum Chordata; class Actinopteri; order Atheriniformes; family Pseudomugilidae; genus Pseudomugil; species Pseudomugil gertrudae. Next base: position 14,292,249 of record JBAMHV010000021.1, on the reverse strand, counting down.
AATAATCAGTTGGAGTAGTTACTCTGGACATTATAACAAAGCTATGTGTTTAAAAGAAAAATAAAACTTTTTCAGACTTGAAGAAAAGATCATGACACAGCACTTTTCACCTTTATTGTTCATAAAATAGTTTAAGCAAATTCAATCTGACATGGATACAAATAAATTTTAGTTGTGCCAATTCAGCACATAAATTCTTATCAATAATACCAAAGATGTAATCAGCAACACTTATAATCAATACAATATGACAGAATGAAATCCCACTATTGCTGAGTATAATCTTAAACCGTGTTCTCGCTCGTCGATCGTGTTTCTACTTGCTAGTTCTTGGCACAGATCAAGGCCAGATTCATATAAAGTAGCTTAAAATTTTTTTAAACTAAATCAAATCCCTTCCAGAAACGTCATGCACACAGTAAGGAAATTACAGTAATTTAAATACATTTTAAAAATCCATTATATATCCCTGAAGGTCACATATAGTGCATGCAACGTTTCTGTTGAATCTCAGGGATGTTCGCTTTCACACATTCCCATTTTACAGTAAATTCTGGGGCAGAAGTAAACTTAATTGATCTGGCAACATCCTCAGCTTCATCTTTACAAATGAAAAATAAACAAAAAAATACAGACGGGTGATTTAAATTCCAGCTTTAAAAAAAAAGCTGGAATTGTTCGATTTACGCAAGTTGACGCATCATGGCACAGCCAGTGTTAAAAGTCTTTGACTGAATACTAAAACCATGACTTATTTTACTAGAGCAGGCCAACAGTTTAAGGTTAGGACAGGCTATGGATGACAGGCAGGGCAGAAGAGGTAGAGGAAGAGGAGGGAGAGTTTGAGAATGAGGTAGGGAAGACAGAGCAGTACCAAAGCTCCTTCATATTAAGGCCCGTCTCTCCTCTCCCCTAAAAAAAAAGGAACCTATAAGACGAGTCACTGATCTGAAGTTAACTTTTAGGAAATGATGGTAATTTAGTGAAGGCAGATCCATGTATAAGTGGTGTTTTATATTAGGTAATGTGTTGAAGACTGCAAGAATAAAAAAAGAAAATACTGGAAAGTAATGGAGTAAAAAATAACCCTCTGATTTAATAAAACTTCAGCATCTATTGAAAAGAAAAGATGCAGATGCATGTAGAGAGGGGGGAGTATCATGGGAGGAGCTGTAAAAAAATACCTCAAACAGCTAATCTTTTGCTTCTATTTATCACCATCACCGAGAACCAGGAATGGAAATAGCGATTCTGTTTGCCATGTTTACAAGATTTGTGGAAACTGACTGCAAACAGTTCTTTTAAAAAACACACATGGCACAAGACTGATTAGTTGGATTGTCCTAACTGCGGAGGCATCTCTCTGCATGTGTGCATCTATTCCTGTAGGAAGTTCATGTCCATGCATCCTTGGAAGAAGGGCGTCATCTGAATTCACCAACACTAATCGATAGCGGCACCTCTGGCTTCCTGGATTTGGTTTGTCCTGCAGCATCAGAAGCTGCAGCTGGCCCACTGAAAATAAACAAAAGTACAACATTCACCAAAAGGACACATAGTTTGAACAGACTATTCCACTTTTCCTGCTGCTTCATGCGTCTAAACCGAGGGGTCCCACCCTTTCCTGCGCTGCTCTGCCTGCTCCCTGAGCCTCTGCTGGCCCTGCTCGTCCTCCACTGTAACAAAGTCCCGGTTGTTGTCAATCAAAAGGTTCTGAAAAAAATCAAGACATTAAGAGATTCAGAGCTTTTCACACAAAATCTTTCTAATAAAAAAAAAAAAGTATTATTACCTTAATACCAATTACATCACCATCTTTGAGGTGGAATGGCGCTCCTAAGAGAGACTCCGGCTTTTTCTTTTTCTTCTTTTTGGAAACCTGCTGGGTCTGACGATAGAGTCATAATGAATAACGGGCTTGAATGCAGAGTTTTATCATTGTATGCCACTCTTTGCTAAAGCCACCAACAGTTTAATTACAGTCATCTTCTTTTCAACATTAACAAATTTGTGCAATGTGAAAGTGAATAAGATACTCTTTAAACCTCAAATAAGTATGTTTTTAGGAATAGCTCTTAATATTACCCAGCTGGAAATTTCTTCCCAGATGTGTTTTTCTTGCTGATGTTTGGCCAGCAGCAGAGAGTCGGGAGAGAGGCCGTAATGTGCGGCCAAACATGTGCGTAGAGAGCGGGGAGAAGAGTCATGAGATGCATCCCACACAAGCTCCTCTGAAGGGTAGTAACACCTCTCCCCTGGCACGCCCATCTTTACATTCAGTAGCACCTGCTTAGGCCTTTCACACAGAAATACATTAAGGTTTATTATAATTACAGCATAAAAAACAGACTAAACAGCAGCACTCAAAACCGACCCAAGATCCTCCTCTTTTGGTAGAAGCTGCACACAAAGTTCTGCACCTCTGGTTAACTTCAATTTCCTAAGCAACAACAGAAGGCACAATTCAGGTTTCTCACTCTGAAATTAATTGTAAAATAAAACATTTTTAGCCATCAATAAGGGTCAAAAGTTCGAAGAAGAGTGTTTAGACCTAAGCGTGACTTGTAGACCTCTGAGGATACGCGCCAGCCTCTGCCCTTCCATCTGCCACACACGCAGAAAGCCAGCGGTTGGCACACACATGTCCTGAAGTGCTGGTAGTGTCAACACCTGATACAAATCCACAAGCAGCTTATGAGACGGCTTGCAAATTAAATGAGTCATATAAAGAAATCATAGTCATATCATCTTCCCCTTATTAGTTATATAATAATATAAGTATCCCTTTATGATGAAGACTAAAAATAAGCCATTTTTTCCATGACTAAAAGGATTCCTGCAGAACACAAAATGCTACCTGAGTCTTGAGATCCTCCAGCGTGCCCTCATCTGATATCTCAACCTGTCCTACACTTCTCAGCTCCACCATGTTGTCACCACACAGAGGCGACTGAAAATTGCCTCCATCCATCGTTGCATCTCTGAGCATTTGCTCCGCCGCATGCAGCCACACAGACAGTTTGAGAAAACCCTGCGAAAACAAAGAGAAAGAAATAAAGACAAAGCAAAACGAGTCGATATTAAATCAACATACGACTGTGCTGGAAACATCCAAGTACCTTTGGAGGTAAAAGTCCCTCTGTGACAACCAACGTCTCCCCGTTGCTGATCTTCAGCTGCGACAGAGAAGCATCCTGAGAACAAAAGGCTGCTGTTACAATGTGACCACAGAGGGTTCGAGTTTATCCAAAAGAGCACAGTACAATTAAAAGACCACGTTAAACTGGCATCAATGCTCATCCCCTGACTTAAACACATCGGAGGTCTTTTCCTTAATGTGTAGAAAAAGCTTGGTTTGGTTTTTGTTACTCACCTCATCTATAAGTGGCTCTCCAACTTCTTCACACCAGTCTAGTCTCCTCAAGTGCCACCCAGTACCTGAAAAACACACCGATCAGAGACCCAACATCTGAGCAGGAGTAAACATCGGTCAAATACGTCCCAAAGGAGGAGATGAACAATCCTGGTATAACAAAAAGGTGAGTCGTTGGTACTGAAATATTCCAATCAAACAAAACGTGTTTTACCATCAAGTCCAACAGCATCCAGCATTGTCTTCAGACACTGCAAATAATGGTTTAAAAAGACAGAAAATAAAGTACAATCAACTCTAACATGTGTGTCGTATGAACTTTACCAACACAAGATACACGTTAGAAATTTTCCTCACTTCTTTGACAGTACAAGTCCTCTCCACGATGATGTCCATCTCCATGCCAGCAGAGGGAGCTGAGCCCACAGTGAAATGCAAGAGCAGCTGCAAAAGCACAAGGAAAGTCTCCACGTTTCATTTCACACTCAACACATGATTTGTTTTACAATATAGGTCTATGTTTTTAAAAAAAAACATGTAGCTTTCATCAGTGCAGCTGTGAGCAAGTCAGAAGTAGTAAAAAGACACACCTGTGATGCCCCGGGGGCTTTTCCCGGACACAGTGTAAGTGTGGTCATGAGTCGCACTCCTGCATCCCGAACACTCAGCTCCTCGCATACTGTCAGACAACGCAAGCACACTTAATAAACACGCCCTAAGACTTCAAAGATGGATGATAAGAGGGAAAATTACAAGCAGGAGGAGTAGCCATTAAACATTTTTAAGAGGAGAGTATGAAGGAAAGCGTTTCTTGATATTCTGTTAAATTGAGGGGGATTTTCAGCTCTTTCATGAGCTTCACCACTAAAATAACCCCCAGGAAAAAGCTGACACAGTACCTGGAGGAAGGAGTTTCCCTGTGCAGTCGACCTGCCTCAGGCAGTACTCTGCACCTGGTCAGTGATATAGAAGAAACAGCAAGTGTCAAAATGTGAAGGATTCAAAACACAGCTCTAAGTTTTTAATCAACACAAAATAAAAACATGTTAAAATTCATTTTAATGCATCAGTGCAGCACAGTGACTCTGCAGTTCACAGTCCATGTGTATGTTTTTATGACTTCTGAGGTCTTTGGTTTTTTTATTTGAACTCATCTTGATGGATTTTTGTTTAAGTGGAAAAAAAAGACTAAATGTGATGACAAAGCTGGGAAAGTGACTGAGGTAATACAGGGTCTCTGCAGAGAAAGTTTATGATCATTTATCATTTATGATAATTTATGATAATTTCTTAGAAAACACATCAAAGTCTGAAAGAGCCGCACAAACAACATGTTTCTAGCATTTCTATAAATCATAAAAACTGTTTGTACCAGCTTTTATTTGCTGTTGTGGACACGTTTTGGGTAAATTAATGGCAGTAAAATCTTGATTTTAAGTTTAAAATGCATTAAAAAAAATCTAACCAAATGTGGAAACAATGAAAAACTATTAAACTGTTCTACTAACATACATACATCCGTTTCCCATACCACTCCATCCAATTCTACTAGCACAGAAAACAAACTCCTTTCTATAGCAACTTCATATTTGCAAAGATTTAGAAACATAAAAAAAAAAAAAATGAAAAAAGTTCAACATACTTAAATTACATTAGTTTAACAGCCTGTCATGTGCGTATACTTTTAACAGGCCTGTCGCCATAAATTCTGCCATGCGCTCTATTGTCTCAGAAATAATTGCCATAAATATTAAGATTGCACTGTTTATGTTGTTTTAAGACCATTTTCAACTAAGATAATAAAAATGCCATCATAATGCTCTTTGAAAGAGTAAGAAACATTCATTTCTGAAGAACATTTATCTTGATGTGCAGGATAGTTTATGCTCATCCAGGGTTTCAGGGTTTGCTTCTATGCAAAATGAACCTGATGTGCCGACAGCAAGCCATCCTCGTCACGCTCATGACAAAAAAATTACATTTTCCCTTCCGAATCTCACGTTTCCCTGGCTCGCTCGTACTCATGGACTACAAATCTGTGACACATTGTAGGAAAGGCTGCCTCTGAATTGGTCTATTTAAGAGTCAGTCAGCTGCTACAGCGCTGCAGGGAAGGACAACAATGAGCATCTTGCCTGGAGGTAGATCCTGTAGTTGCAGCTCCTCGATGGCTCTTTGTTTCAGTTCACTCAGCAGCTACAGAAGAAAGAAAACAAACAAAGAGTTTTTTTCTAAAAAAAAAAACAGTTTTAATTTAAAAGGAAGAAAAAAAAGGAGAGAAACAAGCAGCAGAAGATATGTAGAAGCAGATTACTGACCATGCTTCCTGTGGCTGGAACTTTGACTTTCTTACTCTCCTCTTCGTTTTGCTCTTCACTTTCTTTTAACGGGGGTTGAAACTCCACTTGGAGCCAGCGGCAGTCAGACGGTGTAGTCACCGTCACTACGTCTCCATTCAGAGTGAACACACTAAGGACAGTGAGCAACAGTGTAAAAACATGAACGCGAACGTCTCAAGCCTCCAGCACCTCACCGCGAACTTACCTGCTGTCAAGCGACTGCGGCTCCAACACCAACAGCGCATCTCCATCTTTGAGTGACAGTTGTTTCAGGGTGCGCTGCATGTCGTCAGGCGGAAACACTCTCCATCCACTGGCGCCCCCTCCTTTTCCTGCCCCCTTCTCTATCCCCTTTCCCTCCTTATGCTCCTGACACAGCAGGCTCTCCTTCGGCTCCCCCAGTGCCTCCCTCACCTCCCCAAGAGTGGCACCACCTGCGAACCCTCTTGGTTCTCTTTTAAGTCCGGGTCCCCCATTTTCAAAACCTCCCCTGGTTTTGTGGCATTCTTCCCCGTTCTCCGACTCTTGCTCCGCATCTTCGTCCACAAAGGGACGGACGACAGTCAGTAAGACCGGCTCCCACTCGGCTCCCGTTTGGACAGTTGCACCAAAAACCTGAAGAAGAGATTGTTAGCAGATAGCAGATGTCTTTAATGTGAGAAAAATTGGATTTAACTAGAACAAAGAAGAAGAAAAAATGTTATAAATGCTGCCTCTCTTACCTCTCTGCCATTCCACACAAACAGGTCAGTGTTAGCACCAATACCTGCACTGCACAGGGACACACCGTCATCTGTAACGTGTAAAAAAAACAAAAGTGTAACCAGTAAATCCAACTAACCCTAACCTTTCTCTTAGGTCTTTTTCAAGTGCCCGACCTGTGAGAGTATTGTAGAGGTGTAAACCTGCTGGAAGACTCTTGGCCACAGTTAAAGCCATATCTCCTTCCCAGAGTTCCTGCATCTGAGTGCACGCACAAACATAATTAGCATACTCTCCAGGGTACTCAAAACACAGTGGCTAACCATTTTTAGAGCAATAATACCTGGTAAATAGAGAACCGCAGGTCTCCCACAGTCTTCCTCCGGTCAAAACTGAGCGAAGTGCTTCCATTTGATTCTTTGCAGATTAGCTGCAGGGCTCCATTTTCTAGCCTATACCAGGGTGCCAGGTGCAGATGCAGCTCCACTGTGTTATTAGTGGCTTCAAACTCCTCGCTGTCACAGAGAGATCTGTTTTCATTTCTATAAGCTCATTTAAACCTGCTCTTCTTATGGTTTGCCTAGTTTATGCTCATTCACCAGTAACATTACAAACAAGAACTGGTTCCTACGAGCTGTAAGGACAGCTGTGACAGCATTACATGATAAATGTGCGTTTGTTTTTAATACCGCATCTGTTGCAGTTTGATGTTTTCATCCTGAGCCATCTGGATGAGATGAGAAGGAACTTTATACTGGGGATTTTTCAGAGCTGGAGGAAAAAAAATGTACGAATGAGCAATGAAAATTAAAATCAACCACTTCAATGATGCTTTTTTTTTAAAGTAATCACTAAACCTCACTGACCCTGTTTTTATCCCTCCTCCTTATAGACAGACAGCTTTCCAGTACAACTGCAGAATGTGGAGCTCCTTACCTTCACTGGGCCTGTGCAGCTGTGTTTTCCTGTAGAACAGCATGTAGGCGCTCTCCTTGCCCTGGAACTGCTTCTCTATGTCCGACTCCCTGATGGAAGTCACAGTGGAGTCGTTAAGATCAAACCAGTGGCTACCCTGCTGACAGACAGGAGGATGCATCGTGAGAAAAGAGGCAGTGAAGGAATCATAAGATGTCCAACAAGATTTGAACTTAAAGTGGACTTCTTGCTCGTGTACCTCTGGTTTTGGTCGAGGCTGTTGGCTTGCTTCTAGTTGTCGTCCAGAAGCTCCTGGCTCTGGAGCTGCTGAAAGATAGCTGGTTTGCTCTGCTGGATGAGGGGGTTCAGTCACTGGGCTTGGTGGGCTTGCTTTCAGTGCTACTCGAGTCCCGTTGCACACCAACATGAAAACATCGTCGTTGGATTGCAGGAACTACACGAGAAAAGAAAAAAAAAAGAGCTTAATAACTGGGTTACACCAGAAATGATGGCTACATAACACAAGACCAAAACCAGTATAATACCTTTCCAATGGGACCATAATGTTTTCTAAACTTCTTGCTCCAGGAAGAACCGATTTTATTCATGAGTTTCTGACCCAGCTGATCCAACAGAACACTCTTTGATGCCTCCTAGTGGGCAGCAAAAGAAATGCAGTTCACACAGAAAAACAAAGAGTGTGTGCACCAGAGAGAGGGATAAAAATAGCTCCTGGTGTACCTGAGCAATTATAGCAGTGAGGACAGACAAAGGGTCGTCTTCTTGTAATTTAGGCTCACACGCGTCCTTGACTCCCTCCTTGGTTTTTTTCTGATTTTTGGGTCTACAGTCTTCCTCCTGAAAAAGTGACACAGAGGTTCTGGTTTTCCTGATCTACATCTTCAGAAACATCCCAAAAAATGCAGGCAAAGATATCTACCAGTGTGATTACGCATCATTATTTAGTTTGAATTAAGCATGCATTTGTACTCTGTCATTTTTTGTGTGTGTTTAGGTTTTTTTCTAACCGAAGGCTCCCACTGGCCCAGTTCATCAATATCCCTGATGTAAACATGATAATGACCACCATAACAACCCCCCTTATGGATAATAACAGAGAAAAGCTCGTAGGTGAAGTCAGAGTCCTCTCCATCAGTCTGTAAGAGAGAAAAAAATGTTCTTAGACATCCTACAGCAGGCCTTTTAGTCAAATATAACGATTAAGAAGCAAGGTCAGGTAAAATCTGGAGTACCTGCTCACAAAACGGCCGTAGGTTGATGGTAAGGGGGAAGCTGTAGCGCCCCGTCTCCTTGTATCGTTCAAATTTAGCAAAGTCAAAGCTGAATCTCAGCAAAGACATCGTCATGAACGGAGGCAGCTTCTTTAGCTTAGCAGACTAAACACCAGCAAAGAAAATATAGGTACACCATTACTGACTGCAACAACAAATAAAAATGCTCCACAATCCCTTTTTCTATTCAAACGAGGTGCAGATTAATCGTTCGTTATGGTAACATCGTCTCAAAGTTGGCTCTGACCTTGGCAGCAGTGACTAAACTGTCACACTGAGCACAGCGGTACAAGTTATTGCCCTCAAACAGCTCTTCCTCCACAAACATGTTCCATAAAGCCTCCTCCAGGCTAGATACGCCACAAACGCAGACCGTCAGGTCGAGGAAGTCCTCCTGTACGTGGCATGAATGCACATTTAAAACGAGATCAATACGCATCGAAATGTGTTGAAATAAGCAACATGTTCTAGGTAGAAAAGTCTGGAAGGTTAGTACCTGTCTCTGGCTGACATTTCCACACTGCTTGCAGACAATGCTGTTGACAATGGTCCCGTGATAAAGGCTTTGAATAAACGTGGAGCCACTGGTGCCCACAAGCGAGTGCTCCAATGCACTGAACAAAATCCTGTTAAGCTCCTGGACATCGTGCTGATTTGTCCCCTGTAACGAACCAGGACAACAGCGAGGAGATATATTATGTTGTTATGTTTGATTAACACTAGTTATCTTACTTTTTCTGATCTTAAACTAAGAACAAAAATGTTGAAATAGCTGCTCACTGGCAGTGTCTTCATTTCAGATGCCAGCAAATAAACATGTTACACATTAAAATAATTTTTTTAGTTATTTTTGCTATAATAAATGGATGAAACAACAATTTATACATTTTAGTCATCCTGTTTCTTTGGGAAAGATACGCCATATGTTGGATTATGTATGTTTGTAAAAAGCAGGACAAGCAGCCATGTTTTAAAAAACGAACAGAAGTCACTGAAGTCATAGATAAATGATCCTGTACAAAAGAAAAATAAAACATTTGTTGCTGTTTGCTTGCTTGTAACAAGATAACTCAAAATGTACTCGGAAATGAAAGATAAGTGCAAAAGAAAAGCTGAGTAAAGTTTAGCGCAGATTGCAATGACTGCATAGGAAAATTAAACATTAATAACTGTATATGGTAAAGAAAATATCTGCATCACATTTTATTTTTCACAATCGTTACCAGCTTTCAATTACTTTCTTAGATAATAACTGTAAAGATATTGTATTAACAGAGCACAATTAATTAACTCTATTAAAAATACAGATTCTTCAGACTTTACATGTTTTTATCTGCCATCCCATGATCGCTCCGATCTCCCCTGCTCAGTGATTTTATGGTACTCCTCCCAGTTTAATTATACCACTACATGTTTATTTGTTTTGGGGTTTTTTTATTCATTGTAAAATTAGCTTTACAGGGCCCACGGCTATTTCTGTGCTCTCTTCCTTCATGCTTTAATTTTTAAATGAACACAGCTGGACGGCCTCCGGACAAAATGAAATTCCAGTCAGGTTACTGGTTCAACTTTGATTTCGGAAGTTTGGTTCACTTCAGCATAGAGTTTCTGACCCTACTGGGAGGGTAAAAGATCATTGAAAGGGTTTCACTGTCCACGGTGAGATAAAATGGACACAGACCTGACTGCTGTTCCAGCCGAAGCTGTCAGTGAGGTCAGCGGTGGAGGCACTCTGCTGGTCCACCAGCAGCAGACGGGCAAACAGTCTCTGGAGCTCCAGTGGAATCACTCTGACCTGGAGGAGATAAAGACAAACATTACAGCACTTTGCAAAGTGAAAAACATTCACATTGATGGCTTTCAGCCTGAATACCTTTGCCTCTGGTTTGTCTTTGTCTTCTAGACGTCCTAATTCTTCTGGCCCCAAACTGAAAAGCTTCTCTGCAAACACACACCAAACACTGTAAACACACCTATAAATGGACTGTCCTCTGGTTTGCAGGGGCACCTGTCCGTACCTCTGAACTCGGGGGTGAAAAGCAGGGTCTGGAGCAAAGAGTTGAGGTAGCAGGTCCCTCCCTGGTTCTTGATGCCACATACATTGCTTCTTCCACGAGGTGGAGGGGGCTCCTCAACACCCTTGAGAAGTCTTCCCTTAGAGGTGGTCGAGGAGAAACCTTCCTCCTCCTCTTCTTCAAAAAGATTCCCAAACATATTCTTTGGTCTTATTTTTTAATTTAGCTTTTATTTTCTATCACTTTTGCTGTGGATTTGGTACCCCAGATAAAACGCGTTAGCACTCCGACGTGCCCTCTTGCTATCTCATCTTGGTTTTTCCGAGTTCTCGGTTGACGATGGCCGGACTGACTCTGAAATAAGATGACATTACGGGGCTAAACATTGCGACTATCACCCGATGTGTACGCACAGGACTCGCAGTTTTGTTTCTCTAGCTTCGCCCGCAATCAAGGGTAAATCAAATGAAGCCCTTCACCGATGAGCGGCTTGACAGCTCAGCGAAAATAAAATAAATCAGATAGTCTCTAGCGGTCGATAATACAGCGACTTAAATAAAACACCTTATCGCAAAACTCTGAACACTAACTGAATGAACCTTTTACTGAAAATGGCTTCGGACACGAGCTCGTTCCTCTTGTGTTTGCCTTAAAATATCAATCAAACGAAACGTAAATAAAAATACCATCGCTGAACAGTGAGCGGCCATGTTTCTTCCTGGGAGAAGATGCAGTGATGCATTGTGGGACTTGTAGTATTTTGCTCAACCACTGTGCATGTTTTCAATGAAAGCAGCTGAAGATGTAAATATAATTTAGTCACTAGTTTCTCTAAAATCTACTGTGACCTTGTGAAACATTTATAATTTAAACGTTTAAAGCGACATTTTTCTCTTCTAGCAAAAGTTTTTTCTTTAAAGAAACTACATTTCTGCCTGGTCTTTTCTTTGATTTCGCAAAGGCATTGTGGGTCATGAAGTTTTTTAAGCATCATCTAACCACCGTGGTTATTTTTGTTCAGATTAAAGGCATTAGTGTTTCTTTATCTTCATACCCTGTGTAAAAAAATATGATCGTAAAAGCTATAAAACTAAATGACGTTTGAGTATTAAAATACAACACCATGTTTTAAACATAAACTTATCAAATATAGTTTAATACATTTTTAATAACTTACTGTCACTTTTCTTATATTTTATCCAGTCAAGCAAATTACAGCAATAACACAGGCTTATTAATAAACAAACCATTAAATGCTATTTCAAAGGTAAACATTCCTATAGAAAGATAGTCATCTTATAAAGGCTCTATTGTAATCATTTCTCTCAGGCTACACACCACATTTCCATGTCATGTTTATGTAAAAACGAGCTGCATCAGTTTACAAAGAACTGCATAGGCACTATGTGGACACATATGGGGTTGGTCATTGTATTAACCTAAACTTTGCAAGAAAAGATAAATATTTACATGAACATGATGAATCACACACAAACCAAGCAGACAAGAGCATATGAGCATTTCCTCTAGTAGAGTTTCAGCTTGAAAACTTTAGAGAGATGTGCTTTAGCACTCGAATACACGAGATATGATTCTCCTTTGACGCTGAAAAACTCCCAGTCACTACACCCAATCGTTGGGAGCCAGTGAATAGGAACAAATCCTTCATATCCTTGCCACCTACAAACACACAAGAGGGATTGTATGAGTGTACTGTTTACAATGTCAGATCATTACAACCCCAGTTGACGAAAGTGTTGTACAATAAAACAATAAAAACAATAGATATGCTAATCAACAGACAACATGCAAGTCAGGAGTTATTTACATCTGAAAAGTGACCAAATGTTGCAGCATGTCTGGTTTTTGGTAAGAAACTGCATCGACATTATAGCCGTATACTTTTATGTCTCTAAAACGGTTTTATAACAGCTACCACAAAGACGGATGGAAGATTTTACACGAGAAAAGTTGAATACCTGTAAAGAATGCTGTTGAGAGAGTAGGATTCTCCATTGTAGGAGTTAGCGACAACCAGAAAATATTCCTCTCCTAGGCTGAAGAACTCCCAGTCCACAGCACTGAAGAGAAACAGGAAGTCTGGTCATTATTTACACAAAAAATGTCTCTGTTTGTGTATTTGGTGACTGTATGTCTATACCTGTAAGTGACAATATCTTGGAATCGGACAAAAAGCTGAGCACTCATGTCCAGTTCGTAGATTGTTGAGTTGATGGTGTACTGACTTGGTCCATTGCCATGAAGTCTGTGTCCATTAGCGACAACCAAAAACACTCTCCTCCCAATCTGGAACATTTCCCAGTCTGTGGCGCAGAATGTCTACAATGACCCGAAGGGGAAAAAATTAGACCAGTAAGGTATCATCCTTCAAGTAGTATGTCATCACATGCAATTAGTGGTGTGTGTGAGCATGATAGCAGAGTGGTAAACAGCAAAGGAATGGTAAAGAGACCACTTCCCCATTGCTGGCCTGCAAAGCTCATTTAACACCATGTCAGGTCCTGTGGCATGAATTAAGCAGGCAAGGTTGACATTTGTATAGAAATGACAAGAGGAAAGGTTTTTAAATGCTTTAAAAATAGGGTTGACAAAGGTATGATGGCCAAATGTGTTAAAGCTCAAGTGTATTTTTACATCTACCAAAATGACATCAGTAGAAACAATTTGTTTTACATATGAGGATCATGTCAGTAGGGATTGTGTGAATTGTGCTACTGTAAACAAAGAGTTACGAAACAGCCTAGCATTAGTATTGTATGTTGTATGTTGAGGAACCAATTTTGTCTTGTGCAGATGAAGAGATTTGACATTGCATCACTGAACCTTACAGCTCACGTGGCCAAAGGTGTTAAAAGCCTGCAGTCTCCCTCTTCTCTGATGATTTCAAGTCATTTATTTCCAAGAGGCCTCAAGGTGTTCTTGTGAATCCTCACATCTGCTGGAGTTTCCCTTAGTCACACATCTCAGTGTTTTCTCAAGTGGCTATCAATGTGTTAGCACACTCACATCACATGTGGCAAGAGTTACAGAAATGTTTTGCTATCAGTTACAAAGCACTGCCATCGCTCAAGCAAATCCTGCCAGGCCACGCGGCCTATTTTTGGTCCTGTCTTGGAACGAGTTAACACACTCGTTCTTTGTTTCCCACCTTTTTTTTTTTCCCTTTTCACTTTGCATGCCCTTCATTAAGCCTGTACAGACAATATGGTGTTTCATACGTATCTGAGAGATATAGATCTCGTCACAGGAAATCAAAGCCCTGTTGACAACAAGATGAATGGTATGGAAATCTAACTTCCATCTATGCTAAAACAGTCTTCAGATTAGTAATATACAGTAAGGTGGATATCTTTTTAAAGAACTGCATACAGGATATGGTACTCTCAAAGACATTTGCAGCTTTTTCTATGCAAATGTATTCTCACCGCATACCTTGATTGTCTGGAACACCTGGAAGCTTTCATTAATCCACACGTAGATGACTGAATCTACAGAAGTCGTTACTCCATCAAAAGCATTTGCAACCACTAAGAAATGGTATGGCCCAACTGTGAAGAACTCCCAGTCGTATGCCCCTGATGTTGGTAGCATCTGGTAGACCTCAAAAGATTTCCTTGATCTGTTCCACTTGTAGATCACACTGTTTATAGTGTGATTAGTGTTACCTGAAAGATAAACCAGTAAGACAGATAATGCACAATAGTTCATTTTTCTATGCTTGAAACTATATGTATATGTTATTTAACCTTGTCTGTGATTGGCTACAGCCAGATAGGTGTGTTGATTGATGTTAAATGCCTCCCAGTCTTGTGCACAGTGGGTCTGCAGAGTCTGAAACCGCACAAACTTTTTTCTTCTTCTGCTCCACTTGTAAATCACTGAAAACTCTGCTGCTGAGTCTTTATTGAACTGTTTATCTGTTCTGGCTCCAGAATTAGACACCGCAAGATATACCTGCATTAAAACAATAAAAACAAGGGGAATATGGGTGCATTTGAGAAATGAGTGACTTCTATAATGAATTGTTATACCTTTTCTCCCATGATGAAATGTCTCCAAGCCAGAGCTCCATATGTGCTTATATTCTGGTAGAGCCGGAAACCCGAGTGGGTCCATAGATACACAGCCGACCCAGAGGATGGGGACCGGTGAGCCATAGCAGCCATTAGTCCAATCCCAGGTACCTGGAACACCTGGAGAACAGAAGAAGGCTAATTCAGTTAAACATAATATTACATACAGGAAGTGTAAACAACAGCAGAGTTTTGTGTAAAGCATCATCCCCCAAAGTTTGATTTAGGAGTCTTTTCATACTAATGCAGTGAAAGACTGCATATCTACGGCCTTTAAGCACCGTAGAAAAGATGATAATACAACACAAATTTCTTATTTTTGAGGAATGAAAGTGTAAAACAGCTTCTTTTGAGTTTCCACCAGAAGAAAATTACATAATTATCATCCTTGATTACAAAACTCCCACAACATTCACAAAGATGTATAACTACCTCTATATCATGAGTCTCCGAGCTGGTAATGAGGACCTGGTGTTCCCAAACATAATCCAGTCTTTTATGATCTGTGTGAAAGGAAAAATGTGTTTTTCTCCTTTTGCACACAAGTAAGCAATAAAGAAAAAAACTCGTGTTATTTCTGTTTCTCACCCTCTAACACAGTGATCCACTCTGACCCATCACAGAGATAGAGACCCTTCTTTAGCGGATCAAACCACAGCTGGCCTTTTAGCAACTCTGAGCACAGCCTCTCCAAACCCACTGACACTTGCTCCTCCGTTTCTTATAGATTGAATTAATGATAAAAAAAAATAGTTAACTTCTTACTTACATCAAATTCTTTGTGAATCAAATGTGCAAATTACCATAGGAGGTCATATGTCTATCATCCTTCCTTGGTCTGAGAGGCAGATCTAAAAGTAGAGGTGGTACTGACAGAGTTGCTAACTGGGGGTCAGAAGACGGGCAGATTTGATGTGTGGCATCTGAGCCTGGTACCAGAACCAGCTGTCGCAGCAGACCCTGAACATGGGGCGGCACGCGAGACATTCATTAACAAGTGATTCGAGGTCACAGTGTGAGATGCAAATACAACTTACTGAAAACAAGCCCTTCCATCTCCCCCGACTGCCAATGTGGAATCTGGATCCATGCAAGTTGAGGTCTGAGGGGAAAGGCCTGGAGGGAACGCTGTTTGCCATAAAACATCATTATTGTTAATAGCTGAGGTAAGTTGTTTTTCTTCTGCAAATTTGCTACATTCTCTGTAATTAAAGTAGGTTTTCTCTGTTTGGTTTCTTAGACAAAAACACGAGAACACGAGCTATGAACCATCATACATCTGTAAATGCTACACATGTTGCAAACTTCTGCATGCCAGAGGGGAGTTTCCACTAAACAACATCTGTCACTTACTGTCAAGCTACTGGGATATGACTGCAGGGAGCAAGGAGATTTGGAGCAGAAGTATTTTATTATGGTGAAAGATATATTACACCTCAAGGAAAAAGAAAAATGCGACGGACAGATAAAGATCAGGGAACAGAAAGAAAAAGTCAAGTTCATCTCACTTTTCTAGAGGAGATCTGCAGTCCACTGTGAGCTTCATGCGATCATGACCGACAGCCAAAACAAGAGTGTGCCACTGGTTATCATCAAGGTGGATGCCTCGAACCACCCAGGACTCCACAGCTTCACTGCCACTGTTAAAAAGGAGGTGCAGGCCTTTTCGTGACATCTTCAGCCCGACGAGGATCCGTCCAGGTTCCTCGTTGCTTTTGACTTGCTTCCTCCCCTTCTGCTGCTCTCCTTTAGCTAAACCCTTCTCTTTTTTTCTCCCAAAGATGTCTGTTTTTATCTCCTTAGCTGCACTTTGCTCTTCTTTGTGTGTTTCCAGCATCGAAATGACATATTCATCTCTCTATGACAAAGAAAAGCAGCTTTAAAACATACCACATCTGGCACAGTACGGTTAATATAAAAGTTTTTATAGCAGCCACTTTTCTTCCAAAACATACAGTAAATTACATTTAACCAAAACAACATTGAATATAAAATATAACTAATTCCAGGTGTCTCCATCAGAGCTGGTTGTCCCTGACAGATGCTCACCTTGGGTGCGATGCGAGGGATCTTTAGCGTCACAACAATAGAAAACTCTTTGGGGAAGAGGTCACAGTTCACCAGAAGCTGTGAGGAGGGAAAGCTCATGGAGCTATCAGGGGTCAGAAACTTCACACCCCTCACCCCAGCGGCCTGCTTCATACGCACCCCAGGCACAAGTTTGGAGGTGTCCCTCTCAAGGACAAAAGATAGCAGATCCAAGGGAACCAAATCTGAGGTAAATAAGAAAATAAAGAGGCCTTAATGAGTGTGCATTCCACACTAAAGAGCAGTTGCTGCTGACTTGAGGGTTGGGAACCACCAAACCACAGGTTTCAAAATAAATAAAAGGGGGAAAAACGATAAACAAAGAATTAGATCATTTCAAGCCCCCCTTGTTTCTCAAATGGGATCAAACAACTGGACGAGAGCACCAATCAAAGCAGGAGGAACAATTTTGAAGTATTTTTACTGTAACCTTAGTGTTTCACATTTCCTTTGACTCTTTCTACTCACGACTGCCTACCTGTACTATACGATAGCTTCTAAAACAGGTTTTTGCAGATGCATGCAAATGAGATGAGATATTAAAAACAACACATCTGTTTGTATTCATCACTAGAGCTCAAATTATACTGATGAGTCGTACATCTATAACGATAACGCATCATGTATTAAGCAGCATGCACAACGCATTTCTACTGATCGTGAGTCATTTTCCTGAAACATCTTTGTGGAATTTAAAACTTTTGTCATTAAATCTATAACTTTTAAAGTTTTAAAGGGGGCACAGTTAAAAAGTATACACTATAAACCATTATAAATGCATTAATGCTTCCTCCATTGCATTAAGGTGTGTGAGAAATAGCCCCAGGATGTGGTGGAGTTTAATGAAATATCACTGGGGTTCTTGGTAATATATCAAATTCTGGAAAATGAAACCAATAGAAAAGAGATACTCCAAGCAAATGAAATGCCACATAAACATTCCCTCCTACATGCTCTCTGATGTCTCGTATTGTTATGGATTCCTAACCACATCCAATGTCTGTACTTGCTTGTGGATGTTAATGTACGTTAATATGGCACACACAAGCACTCCCACTGAGCAGATGCAGACAGTTGGAATTAACCTAAAGAATTTTAGCTGCAGGGGCTTTCTAGTTTTCAGATGGAACCATAAACAATCCCCAAGACAAACATAAACTCTGCATCACTCATGGAGCCGAGGCGACGGAGCACAAAGTTGAAGAGGTAGAAATGGAATTGTTTCGTACCTGTACATTGTCTCAGAGTGTTGGTGGTTGTACTGGAGACCCATAAACCCAGTAGAAGTGCAAATATCAGCGTTGACATGGTGGGAAGTCTCTTTGTTTCAGTTGTCAGCAATTAAGATTGTTTCCATGTTGAAGATGTTTCGCATTTACAGTGAATTGTTGTTTCCAGTGATACATCCCAAAGAAAAATAGAGTAAAAAATATCCAAAGCTTTGTTAAAAAGTCTTGTTTGCTTGCTACCTGGCTTGATTCATGTGTCCTCTATCTGTGCTTAATGAAATATGCTCATCTGAGAGGAGAATCCTGCACCTACGGCTCCTTTTAAGCATCGGAGCAATGCAAATCACTTACCAGGCTGTCAGTCATCCTCCCTCAACCACAAATCAGACAACAGATTTGCCAGAGGGGCTGCGCCATTTCGCGTTGTGTACGGTCATGCTTACAACCCTGTGACTGTGATTGGCAGCCATACATAAAATCTGTCTGAAGCTTTTTTATATTGTTATTACTGAAAATAAACCAAAAACAAACCACAAAATGCATGTGACCTTTGGTTCAGTGTGGATTTAAGAGTATTTTTATCATCTTTACCTGAGAGTAAAGTGTGTGAATCCAGCTGTTGGTTGGATTAATACAATTTACTGGAAATCTTATCAATTCTAATAAAAACCTAAAAAGTAAACAGGTTCAATTATTTGTTTTAAATCCACCAAACACCCCTAAATAAAGCTTTAGATGCACAATACATTCATAGAATTATCTTTGAAAGCCGATGCACTGTGGTACACAAGATGCAAAAGGGAATTTTACCTTGTCTCTGGTCCTCTTTGGGAAGCCTCCCACTCACCAACCAGCATATTTGCAAGGCAAATACATTTTATCTTCATATCCACAATAAGATCATAGACTGCACACAGATCACAATGTTAGATATAAACCTCGTCCTCCATTTTCTTTATCCACTCATCATTCTTCCAGCCAGACATGACAGCGAGTGGGTGTTAAATTCCTTTTTAGATGAAAAAAAAAAAAGTTTGCAGGCAAGCTTTTCCTCATTCCTGGTTTGACTCATTAGTCTAATCACTGCTCCAGAGCTGCTGGGAGCAACGATTGCTTCACTGGGCAACCTCCTGAGATGGTGTTAGGACCTGGATCCCCTGTATTCAGCCATAATCCCCCCTGTGGGTGTGTACATGTACATTCATGTGTGTATAAGTGGTGGGATAAAAAGGCAGGGTATGAAAAAGGGGATGGGCTGTTTTTAAATGTGTAAATCACTTTGTACGATCTTCTCTATATATGAAAAGTGCTTTATAAAATTTGTATTGAACATGGCTTCGTGGCACCATCTAATGGTTATTTAACATCAGCGCATCATCTAGTGTTAATGTGTATAAGTAAATCAGTGTAACTAAATTCCAACAGGCTGCAAAAAGGCTGAATTTATTTTAATCAGTAGCATAGTTCAGTCCTATAGTTTACGTTCCTTTTACCTGTACTGATCTGGGAAAAAGGGCTTTTATCTTCTCTGCCCCATCTGCATGGAATATGTTGCAGAAAGACTGGAAATTAAAAGACTCGATTCCAACGAATGCTTTTAAAGATAGAATAAGAGCACTTAAAACAGACTCTTTAGTTTGTAAATATTTTAGATAATAACTTTTATCTGCTTGTATCCAATATTGTTTTAAAATTTTTTGCCGCCTCTTGGCCAGGACTCCCTTGAAAAAGAGGTTTTTAATCTCAATGGGACCTTCCTGGTTAAATAAAGGAATAAATAAATAAAATTAGCCTCATTTGGGCTTTTCAGTAACACAAATGTGCACAAAAAAATCTAAACAGCTTTGTTATATATACCGGTATATATATATATATATATACACATATACACACACACCACAAATTAAGTTGCTTTTATACGCAGAACAAACATTTCTCCATTGTCGTTTTCAAAACACAAGATAATGAATCCAACAAGAAATCTGAGTACCAAACTATATTTATTGTATACAGTAGTAAAAGACCACAAATAATGTACAAATCAGTAGAGAAACAAACATGACGAGACCTGGAACCCGTTCTTCATACATTACAGTGAAGTTAAGCTGAATGCCAAAAACACTGCTGTCCAGCGAAATCTGTTCTTACAATGTAGGTGGAAGGCTGTCGGCATTGATAACTGTGCTCTTATTTCATGTAAGAAAAGCTGAAATCACAATCATTACCTGTGATTTGTTCGTGCAGAGGCCCGTGGCACAAAGATTCAACATCTCCGTACCACACAGATTTGACAAATGTTAATGACAGGGGGAGGATGAGAGTTGGGGGGGTCAAATAAAGTGTCCCATTGGTCAAAGTGAACCACAATATGAGCAATTGTAATGGCAGAAGGCAGGTATATATATCTATATATTCATTACAAAAAATGTCTGGATACTGGCATTAACTCGACTATTATATAGAATGCATACAAAAATACAGCTGAAAAACATTAATGAAGACAGTTTCATATACAAGTGGGGAAAAGGACTGCACCCGTCTAAAAGGAAACAGAGGAGCATGTTCCAGCTGTACCTCCTTGTTGTCATTTTTTTGAGTAGGTGTGAATTTACTTAACTCTTAACCGGTTACTACACTCAACCGAGTAGCTGGTGCCTCAAAAGACAGGTGCACCCCCTCCAAACAGATTTAAGAAATTTAAAAAACCACCATCAGGATCCAACTGCCCTAAATTTGCTGTGATTTTGCAGGTTTTCAGTTCAATGAATTCGCTGCTCCAGCAGCAGACACGTCACTGTGACCGAACTGAAAATAAAATCAATGTTTGCGTTCTATCTTAATAAACTTGGTGAGCTACGCATGAAGAACAGGGCCCTGTGGGTACAGAACGCATCTCAAAATCTGTATCGGCTGACCTTCCTGCTCTCCTGATATGCAACGATATACACACACCCCTCTAATTGTAAATGAGCAAAGACACTCACATGAGATATCTCCACTTTAACACTGCAGCACGCTTTAAATAAAAACACCACACAATATTTCATCAGTGGAAGTGTCTGATGTGTTCACAACATTCTGGTTTTGTTGGATATTTTTACTCAAACTCGTAGCTGCTCACCTTCAGAGCTTACCTAGCGTCAGCTGTAACACCAGTCCACACATACAGAAATACAGAGACGAGACAGCTAACCCAAAACATCTTTAGGGACAACTTGCTGCCTAACTAATCAATAAATAGAAAGAGTGGGTTTGTCATGTACTCTGCCTCAAAACGACCACCCTTCATAAAATACTCCAATAAAAGGACGTACTTTAGGATTACAATTTTGTCCCTTAAACAAGCATATCTGTCTGAGCAGGTAGCCATCTGCCTCACAGACACAATCTTTCTGAATCATCAGCTGTGGAAGAGGCAGAGCACAACACTGGTGCAATTCAACTTTAAGTGAGACAGTTTCGAACTTACAGTTAGCTCTTAAGAGAAATGTACATCGAATGTGAAGCGGATGTTCCGTCTTTGGATTACTGGTCCAAGCCTGACGATTTTTAAACCAACACATATTCTGATACTTCTGTACAAGAAAGAAATTAATTCACAAGTCCCGTGGGCGTTAAGTTCTTAAAACATGACGCAAAGTACAAAAAACAATGCAGAAGCATCTAAAATGATGAGATTAAAACACAACTTCATTCAGACCAAAGGAAAAAAAAAGTAAACCAAGTAAGCAAAGTGAAATGGCAAGTAGGTGTGTGTCAAGTTCAGACAGTGCTTCCACTTTAAAATACTTTTCATGCCTATAGACTGAGACACAAACTCGCAGAGCTTCATAACCTAATGGAGGAAATCATGACAAAGTACTGGATGCTCGGCTTTTACTGGACAATGAACCAGAAGCAACGCCAAACCGTGAGGCGCGGTGATGAGCTGTTGGTCCAATTTAAACCTGCAGCACGAAAAGGAAAAGGATGCCCTGAATGGCCAGCAGAGACTGATACACGGCAGCTCAGTCCCGACTCAGACAGCTAATAAACAGCTGAGGAGCCCCTCCTTTACACAAAAAAACCCAAACAAAACATGATAGACATCTTTAAACTGAAGAAATATCAATAATAATAATAATAATAATAACAATAAACTGAGAAGAGTGATGGGAAGGGAGAAGACAGTGAGGGTGTGGTCTGAAAGTGGCCGTCCATGAGGTGGGTAGGGCTTAGCAGCACCCGCCTGTCTGCTGCTGGAAAACATCTATGGTGTCCTCATCTTCCATCTCCAGCTGAGAAAAGACACGAGAGCGTTTCATTCATTTAGTAAATATCAACATAAACAAGGCAAAATTATGTAGGGATATGATCACTAGGAAGAAATGCATTTTCATGTGGTTTACAGTCAATTTAAATCTTACCTGTGCAGGTGTATCCGTTTCATTAATGGGCTGGCCATCAAACCTGAACCTGATCTGCCTTATCGAGAGACCCTGCACAAATTAGAAATAACTACAGCTCAAACATTTACTGGTAAAACAGCAAACTGAACAGTTCAAATGAGACACCTCCTATAGGAGGAATTTAAGGAGCAGCCACTCAGACGTTTAACTCACCTGTCGTTCACAATATGCCTTCATTAGTTTGCTGAGCGGCGTGTGCCTTTTGATTTTGAACTGGACCACTGACCCATCCTGCCCCGCAACCTTAAGGTTGATGTGATCGTTCTCGGTCTTTACTCCTTCCTGCAGAGGCAAACGTGTTTAACGCTTTAAAAACAGCAGCTTTTCTAACAATAACAGCCACTATAGTTAAAAGTGTATTCTGAGATCAGTTAGTGTTGGATAAAACACATTTACCTACACACACTGCACTCGGCTTGTAATATAAAAAGGTACTTCAAATAAGGCAAGACCACCATCACTTGTTAACAGCAATGGCCCCATTATTACAGATGCATTTCAAATGGGACAAACTTGTACTGGGAAAAAGGGATATAAGTTGGCAGCAGCATATTTCATGAGGTCAGACGCAAACCTGTCTGGTTCTGTGCCCAGACTGTGGTACAACAGCATAAATATGTGATCAAATTTTAATTTTATGTATTACAAGCCATAGGTTGTTACCCTGTAACATTCAGACAACAACAACAAACAGCACATCATAAACGAGTTATCATAATTACAATGGGTGAAAATGTGTTTATTTAATCGGAACTATTCGTCTTATTTCAGAATATGTTCATATACTTTTCCCCATGATCAACCAGATATACATTAGTAAAATATATTACCATATAAATACTAAATAGTATCACGTGAACATAGTGTATAAAATAATAATAAATAGGGGTATGTGGTACGGTAACATTGGCTGAACGTGAACGACTTAGACAAAAACATCTCGTATTTTCGGTCTCGAGTCAGACACAGATGCTAACGTTAGCATGATTAGCACCGGGCTTGATGGATGGCCAGCCAACGCTTCAGGTTCGCGGGGGAGTTAGCAACCGGCTAATGCTGCTATCGGCTTCGTTTGGTGGTGGTGTGGTTAAAAAACAAAGCACCGGCATAAAATAATACTGAAAAATGCGTCCGCGTACGTTTATTTGTGAGTGCGTCACCTCCGTTTGCGCACTTTTGCCGCTGCGGCATTTGCGGATGTAGCGTGGCCGCGATTCGACAAAGGAAAAAAAATCCGCAAATTAAAATCATAGTGTAATTTTCTATTATGCGAACATAATTCAAAATGCCAAATTAGTAAGGCATTTTTTCTTAATTTTCATCAATGCTGCGCGGGGTTAAGCGCATTTAAATGTATGGTAGCATGTGCGGGAATTCATTCATTTGCGAAACAAACACTGCGCCGAATAAGAGAAACGTGCAAACCAGGCCATTTTACATTGCACATCTGAGAAACGGTTTTGCTGAAGCTGAACTCAATTATCTTAACAATAAAGAACTCTTCGTGTCTCGACATCTTACCTTTGGCTTTTCCTCTGACATTTTAGCGGTATTTTGTGTTAGGACTTTCTTAATAGTGTGTTACGGAGCTTTATTTGTCTTCCTGCCGCCTGCTGTCCGCTCTTCTCCCCCGCCGACGGGTACGCGCATAGAACCGCTGTTACAAATATATGATTGGTCTGAGTGAGCCACGTGTTATTTCTGCCACGGGAACGCGGATGCGGGAACGCGCATTTATGCAAAATACTCGATCACGCGAAGCAACGAAGCAATGCAGATTACTTTAAAGTTCCCACAGTAAACACATCTGCTTGCGCTTAATTTAAGCTGTATTTGAGAAAATTCACAGAAAAAGTAAAAGATTGAACATATTTTTGAATAAGAAATAGCCAAACATATAATCTAACTTAAAGTGTCCATGACATGGTTCAATAAAGATATCATTTGAAAGAAGTACTGTGTATTTATTCTGTATAGGCACAAAAAAAATAAGAATGCTTCATTTTAACACACAACCTAAAAATACCTCCTTATGCAGACAACGATGTTCGCTGGTTGTATTTGGGTCAAATGTCGGTGCCATGTTGTGACGTAATGAGTGGAACCTGCAGATGTAAACAAGCATGGCTGAGTGTAGTGATGCTGAGGAACTTGCGAGTGATTTCAGTGCGCAGATGTATCAATAGTTTTGGAGGACTATGGTACATCCAGTGAAAACAGTGGGGGTGCTGATGCTAACGTAGATACAGTGCCTTGCAAAAGTATTCGGCCCCCTTGAACCTTGCAACCTTTCGCCACATTTCAGGCTTCAAACATAAAG
>JBAMHV010000021.1:14203302-14260642 GCA_037177535.1 Pseudomugil gertrudae | reverse complement strand
GGGCGGAGCTGTTGACCGATCACCACCTGGTGGTGAGTTGGCTCAGATGGTGGGGGAGGATGCCGGTCAGGCCTGGCTCCCTGCCGTTTTGGTTGACATATCAAAACGGCAGGGTGTACCACAACTGCAGTTCTTAGCTGGCCAACAGCGTGCCTTAGCTTTAGCCCATCAACCTTCATTAGCTGATTAGCTCCCACTAGATCAGAGTTAGCTTAGTTAGCTAACACACAGCTCAAAGTCCCCCTCTGAGCTCCACCTCTTTATCATTTCTGTATTCTCCAGAAGCGACGACGTTACATTTGGTGCTGCCAAGATGGTGACGGTAGAAACCGCCCGCCAAGCTTCACTTTACCTCTTCAGAAACCTACAGAGCATGTCACAGTGTCTCTATCCATCTTTTACATACAGTCTGTGCATGCTGCCACTCTCTCTCCTCTCTCTATAGCTCGATCATCCGTGTCTGTGTATGATAAATAACTCTTGCAATCACTTTTTATCAAGTACCAGTAATTTGGCAGGCCACATGTATCATGCTTTTTGATCTCCCAAAAAAGTTATAAAACAGGAAAATGTGTTATATATATTCCTCTCCACACACAGTCCATAGCAAATGTGCATATTTCAAACAGGAAATTCCCATCCTGTGCATGTCTGCTGGGACAGAGACCAGGTTGAACTATCTGCAGCCCTGTGCATGTAGTCATCACTGTTACCAATGGAAAGATTAGTGCCAGTACTTCACTGCAGAGATTTCAGGAGGGACATTCACTAAAAATGACAAATGAATGCTCTAATCTATATGGCACAGTGCATTTATCATGATATGATGTAATAAGCTGTGTTAGTGTATGTGTGTTTCTTACTCCAGCAGAGCCCCCAGCGAGCATCATTCAGTGGGCAGAGTGCATGAGGTGGCAGGATGGTCCGCGCTGGATATGTTACACATAACTTAGTCGGGATGCACCACAAACACTGTAAAGAAAACCCAAATGCACAGAATGATCCTTTTATTTCAACAAACAAGGAACTCTGAAGCAGTCAGATCTATTTGATGAACTACATGACAAACACACACACACAATACGTGGAGGGGGAGCGTCATAGTGGCTACTCCTCAAACCAGTTTAACAGGTGGGGTGGAGGTGAATTCTTTTTGCTTCATGCACACAAAGACGCATGTATCACAAGCCCAACTGGAGATCCAGACAGCAGATTTGAAAAGCTTTACTTCCCCCTTACTTACCGACACATTTCTTAGACATTCCTCACAGCTTGTCCCATTTTTCTTCTCACATGCTGTAGAGAAAAGTTTGTTCAATGAGGGGATGTAAAATATTTCCACAACAGAACAATTTACTCTAAATGTAAGCAGGAGTTATGTTAATACCCAACAGCTTAGCTAAAAACTGGAGGTAGAGATTACATGTTTGTATTCTGCTTCTTGTAACCACTTAATCCTCCTGGGATATTTTCTATGGAGACAGAGCCCAGTAAACATAGTGGGTCTCAACCAGCCATATTAGATTAAGCAGAAACACAAAACAAAAGCTGGGTTTCTCCTAATGAAGCCATGTATCTGTAAACAAGGTGTAGCCCAAACAAACTATTTGCCTTTGTGGTTGTTTGTTGCTCCTTTTCTTTCCTTTTCCCCACTAAAACAATACACCAAAGGGACTGAGAGAGAACTAAAGGGCCTCATTGTTACAGGATAAGAAAGTAAAAGAAACCTACATTTGTCCTACTTGATATTCAACCATAATTAGATTAATTTAATATAATTAATTTGTGATCAATTATCTACAAAAACAATCATAATCTTGTTCAAAAGTATTAATTGACGTTGAAGTTCACTTGTTAAAAGGCAGTCAAAAATGATCATTTTTCACATTATTTCAGGGTTAAAGGAACAAAAAAGAACAAGTTTAACTTATAATTTATTCATCCCCTCCCAAAAGGTTTTTTCTTGTCACGCCACATTCACAGATCCACATTCCTACCTTCCCCAGGTGCAGCAGTCTGGGTGAAAACTGTTCCCAAACCGAAGAGAAACAGGAGAGCAGGGAAGAAAACCCGAAAACCCATCATCCTGCAACTTCTTACAACCGAACAAGTACTTTCTCCGGCTTTACGGTCAACTTTTAGTGGAAATCTGAAGAGTATGAGCGCGCGCTACGTGAGGAAACGTCTGCCGTGGTCAAACTCGAAAGGCGAAGTTTCGGAGACGGAACTGAGCGAAAATAATGACGCACGCTCGTTACGCACCGAGGACAAAGCTGCTTGTATCGACTTGCATAATCTATTAGCATACACGAAGATAGAAAAGCTATTATTTCAGCTTTTACCCACGGTAATTATTTCACTGTTGTACCTTTAAAGGTGCAACCTCGCGTTTTATGCGCTCAGCGTCTGTTTGGGTCTCATGTTCCCAGCAGAGGGTTAAACTCCCTTCAGGCTGATGATGTGGGAGTCATAAGATCAAAACGAATAACAAAGATCCATTTAAAGCTAGATTTTAAAGGGAACTAACTTTTAAAAAGTTGAATGAATAATTAAATCAATAGGCTACATATCTGATTCTTTCTCAACTAAAATACTTTGTGTGTGTGTTAAAAAGTGGACAAGAACCTTTTAATAGAGGACAATTTTCAATAATTTATTAAAGCATAACTTTGTAAAGCCAGTTACAAATAAAAAATAACAACACACATATCTCTCTCTTTCTCTTTTTTTTCAAACAAGCACAATGATTTACAGTGGAAGGATGAAAACAAGCAGCGGGCCCCATGCAGGCCGCCTGCGGCTCATAACAGGACCCTGCAGTTAAAGTTGCCCTTCAAGTTAGATTTCTGATCTAATTCTAATTTCCTTTTAGCAACCAGATCACATTTCAGCAGGGCAAGTGCTTCAGTATAATACCAGTGACAGACAGCGCCATAGATGATGAACAACTGGAACACACTGGTTTATGGCTTATGATAATGTCTGACGTATAAAACCAAAACTAAAGTTCAAACAGGAACTTTGAGTGAGTTCAGATTTTTCTAAGTCTGTAGGATCGCAGTAGGTTTTGTGTATGATGTCATACTGTCAAGGCTGAAGCTATGAGTAAAAACATTGAGGTTACTTTAATGGTCCTCTTTTGTTTAAAATCTAAAATAATGTTTTTAATAGTAAAAATTACACTGATGCTAAATAACATATAGATACTGATTTCAGTGTTGTTGGCGGATGTGTTATTTTCTGTCTGAAAACATTTTCTGGGTTTGTCTGTTGAATCAAAGTTTTTGTTTTTAGTGTAAAGAGTCTTTTATATAACCCAAACATTTCTCATTGCTACAGCCTCGATTTCCACCATCAAAACAAAGAAAACAAAAGTAACTCTCAAGATGTTCAACTTCTCCTGAATATCTGCCAATTAATCAGACCATATTTTAATGTCTCATTTGTCTGGTGTCTGGAAAAGTTTTTCTTGATATTATTGCTCCCCTGAGGCCTTATAGAAGAGCAGCACTGCCGTTTAGTTGCTAATATTATCAGAACATACAGGTACTTTCTGTCTGAAACCACATACACACAAAAACAGTGTTGACTGTCAGTATTTCAAGTGCACATGTAAATAATTTCAGAGTTGCAGTCTCACCTACTCCTTTTACTCTGATCCAGTATATTTTCAATCTTCCCAGACAGATATTGCAATACATACAGTAAAATAAGTCATAAATAACCCTTAAACCTCCTTCCAATCTCATGCCATTTTCTTAAAATTACAATTACAACACCATTCTTATCAAGATTAGTCATGTAGATACATCTTATTTCCAACAAATACAGTCAGTAATATCTTTTCTCCTTTTTTTCCAACATTTTGCATTACAATGTTAACACACACACACACACAGCAGCAATCCAAACATCGCACTTAGGGGTGGTTAAGATAGTGAGGACATATACAATAATAATAATATTAGTAATACAAGTCTTAATGTTCATAAAGAGGCTGGACACAGACAAACTGGAGCTTGAACACTTTTTGTTGAAACAAAAAAAAGAAGCAAAGAAAGATGTAGGCTGTTTCTTATGGCTCCAAATAATGCTGCAGTGTGATTCCAGCAGACAATAACAAAGATAAATTCATCAACCACAGTAAAAACGTGACCATGATAGCAGCCAGTCTCAATATAGTCTATGTTTCTACTAATACTCTTGCTTTTCAGTGAATTCTCATTGAATGGCACAGCCAGTGAATGATCATATTCACACATACAGTGGTTATTATTAACAGCATTTACTTGCATGTATTTTGCATGACAGGTGTCACATTGCTTTTAGCATGGCATTTATAGACTTTACAGTGCAGTGGCCACCAATGGTTCTGATAATCTTTGTCATAATTTGTGATATACAGTGCAAAAAGGGATACGCTAGTTCATGTATACAGCTTTGAGACTATACAGATCTAAATCATTGGTCTGATCTGGATGATGTAAGTTGCCTTATAGAGTCAAATCCCCATGCAAAGCCTCTCAGTGTCAATCCGAACATGACCAGACAGCAAATTGCTCAGAAATGTTTGTGTCTTGTTGCCACACGGTGGCACCGGTGAGAGGACAAGTGTGCTTTGGTGAGCCCAAAGAACAATCCCGAAGTTTCTTTTTTTTTCCATGGTTTTCTTTTCCTCAAATGTACTTGACTGATTTTACAGATGAAAGAGAAATATTAAAGAATAGCAGAGAAAAAAATCAAGCAGGAACAAGAATTCAGCAACAATGTAATAGAAAAATACGCAAGAAGTGAAGAGACATGAAGAGAAAGAGAGAGACTTTGAGACTGGTGGATGAGAGAGAAACAAAGAAATGAACTGACAAAGTGTGGCTTTTTCTCTCTGGCAGTGCACGGGAGGCGGTGGAGGAGCCGCCTGGGACTGGCTGAGTTGTGCTTTTTATTACTCACATTTTATTTGCTCCAAAAGAAGGGAAACGGAGAGGTCTGAAGTGTGCTTGAACATCTACATGCAGGACTACAGCTGGAGGTTATGTGTTTGATGTGAGAGCCCCAAATTACAGGTTCTTATTTTACATGCTTTTTTTCAATCCCAGGTTAAACCCGGGCCGGAGGAGTGTGAGTTTGGCTTCTTCATCCGTTTCTCTCCATTTTGCTGTTAATGCTCACCCACTGCACTTTATTCTACCTGGAGATTAGCTGGTTGATGCAACTGCCTTCATTATTCCGACCAACCGATACGGCTGGGCAAGGCGTCTGTTTCCACTGGATGCATGAACCGAGGGCTTGGTGGCGATCACCTGACCCAGGAACTGGCCACACTCGACACAGACATGATGCTGCAGCGTTTCTTCACCACCATGTTGATGTAGGCTCTCATGATCTTAGTGATCTCGCCAACCTAAAGAGTAAAAAATATTACTTTAGATTTGTACCGTGATGAAAAAACCTCCTTGAAGGATAAAATAATATGAAACAAACATGTAAAATTCAGTGAGATGTGAAAGTACATTTAAATACATTTAAGTTATTCAGCTCTTGTTGAATAAAAAAAAATTATATAAAATAATTAAAGGGGAAATAAACTCACCTGCGGAGTCTCAAAGAACATCTCCCTCTCATCCACGATGATCTTATAGGTGCAGGGCTGCGAAGCTCCAAAGAAGGTGATGTGTTCGTACTGGAAGGTTTCCAAAGGCTTGGGTTCACCTCGCTTATAAACCGACACGTTGTCAGCACTCACGCCCAGCCATAGATCATGAGGAAAACCACCCTCTTTACACTACCATGAAGAGAAATGCAAAGAAACAGTGAGCTTATTTGTTCTCATTCTAATTTCTTATGGTTCATTTTGTATTTATCACCTCCACATCAAAGAGGGTAGATCCGTATCCAGGCCACTCCTTTATAATGCTCATATATTTAAGCATAGCCTGGTGCTGAGGCATTCCCTGCAGGCGGGTCCACTTTTCCAAAACACTTGTGCGTGTGGCGGACGTCTCTTCTTTTACCCACATCTCCAGCATCTGCTCCTCCTCCACCTATAAAACAAGTTAATAGTCTATCAGTCAGACAGCAAACAGATCAACCTCTCACTGTATCAGCGATTTATTAGCAGGAGAGATATTTCACTGAACTCCTGTATTCATGCACATCAGGCTAATTCTGTATCAGACACTACAGCTGGAAACATACAAAATAGCTATCTGGATAAAAAGGTTCTCCATTTTACTGGTTTTAGCAGCATCCAAAACATTTATTTAGTTGGTATGATTACACAGTTATGAAACTTGCTGCATATCAGCTGTAGGTACTGGATGTTTCCCTACTGCAGCACACCTGATTCAAATGAGTAACTCCACAGCTGTTCCATACAGATGTGGCTGAAATTAAACATAAGCGATGAAGGCATCTTTTCTCAGCTGATGCTGTGCTGTTCCTGTCTAGGCAGTCTTACCAGAGATTCCCAGAGTTCCCTTCTGTGTGTATTTCTATGTATGACCTGTTTCTCGTTTCCTGGTTGGATGGAAGGAAACATGAGAGTTCTGGCAAGTTTTATCTGAGTCAGAATACTGAAGCTCTGTTAACTATCTGGCTTGTAATCCAGCCATGGCAGACAGGTGTTTTTCTTTTAATCAAATCTTATTTGTCTGATCCTAAAGTTTGGGTGTGGTGTGCAGAGATTTTACAGCGGTCAACACAAGCACTTTTGTTTTAGTGCAAAAATGAAGCGAGGTCCTCAGTTTGGCTCATTTAGGTTTGCTGTCTTATGTCTCACTTTAAGCAGAAATGTATCACTGTTTTATAGCTTCAAGTATAATCAAACTTGATTGCAAAACTTATTCATCTTGTACATTTTTTTCTACTTTAATTAAAAAAATTACCTTTAATAAATTTAAATACTTATTTAAAATCCGTGCTGCCTTTTTTTTTCTTCAAAGTGAGGCCGGCCACTACAGCCAGAGGTTGAGACACAGCTAATTTGTGTGAAATTTGATTTGATTTGATTTTTTTCCCCTTTTTTTTCTGTGAATGTGAAATTTTAAAAGGCACATGTGTAGAATAGAATAGAATAGAATAGAATAGAATAGAATAGAATAGAATAGAATAGAATAGAAGAACTTTATTCATCCCAAGTTGCCTCCATATTTTTGTATATACTTGCTAACCCCAGTGCAGAGTCACCAGGGGCTGGAGCTGATCTCAGCAACTGGTGTAATTATATTAAAGCCATTTCCAAACATTAGGTGGATATTTTCACTTAAAAAAAGACTCTAAGATCTCTATTGTTTCTGTCATTTGAAAATAAAATCTTTTTAGTGCTTTGAGCAGCACAAGCATGAATTTCAGCACATTATCAAATATTTTTCCGTTTTATTTTCATTTAAAAAATACAGATATGACCAGCATTAATAAAGCATTTATAAGTATTTTTCCTCCTTTTCACTGACCTTTTGCTTCTTCAGTGAACCCGTTTTGAAGCTTCTCCTAAGGGTGCCATCCAAAAAGCTTGGAGTCTTTCGTTTCTCTGTGCCAGCTCCAATGGCGCCCTGTCCGCCCATCGTGCTTATCCCATCCCCTGATATTCCACTTCCTCTTCCTCCAGCTCCACCTGAAGCGACCACCCCCGGCTTAGTGGAGTGTAGGATCCGATTGCGAAGACGTCCGATGGGATAAACGCTTCCCAAGCTCCATCCGGCTCGACCTGCCCCATCACCATGGAGATACTGGAGACGTAATGCTGCCAGGTGCTGCAACGTCTCCTCTGAGGCTGGAAAGTGACCACTTATCAAAGACTCATGGGCCTGAGGGAGAGAATAACAGAGAAATGGCAAAACCTCTTCAGTTAATGAGTTTAATAAGGCTATTACTAATAATGTATATTGACAATTTATTCTGAACATGAAATACTGTTGATAAAGTCCTAGAAGGGCTCAGTGATAAAGCTTTAAAAGGTAAATAAATTAAAAACAAATCTTTTATCAGATTGAAATAAATCACTTTTAATGTTAGTCAATATTTATTTAATGCACTTGTGGAGAAAGTCTTACCTGCTCAAACATAAATGCAAACTCCACGCCCTCTTTGGGCATGCTCTCTACGTCTAAGAAGCAGTACAGTTTAAAGTACAGTTTCCACTCTCCTTCCTCTTCTTCTTCTTCACTCCCTGCCAGTCTGAACCGATGAGAACACACAAAGCAGGTTACCACACAGGCCACAGCTCTGGCCAAATGTACCAGATGTGATGTAATGAAATACCTCTCAAACTTGGCCAGGACATCTGCAACAATCACTCTGCTCTCCAGGGCTCGGTCTGTGGACGAGTTGTGTTCAAACAAAGAAAACAGGTTCTTGCTGTCCTCCATGGCCAGACCTCTAATCAGCTTCTCAACAACCTGCACAGACATTAAAAAACATGTTTTAAAGTGAATGATTGGACCTTGAAATGCAGCCTGTCAGTACAGATGTCTGAAAAAAAAACTACTCAACTTTATTTTTCCCCCTTGTCCTTTAGTTTTATAGCCCATTTTTTGGCCTATTTTCATTTAATATCCATAAAAATTGTATCTAACGTCCCTTAACCTCATTAACATTAATCTCTTTTAATGTAATTCAATTTAAAACAAAAAAAATGAGGACATAAAAATTCCCCCATGAATATTCAAACAAAAAGAGATGAAGAGAAGTCAGTGTGCGTATGTACGCATGCGCATTCACCTCTCCAGCTGTGGTGTGTGAGTTGATGGAGATCTTGCATGAGCCTCCTCCGTGGCAGTACACGGTGGTGCTCATTTCCTGTCTCACCAGCAGCGCAGCAATCTCCTCCTGAGAGGGAACAAACTCACGAGTCTTGGTCTTCTTCAGCGACTCCCCAATGAAAGAGGCGTAACGCTCAATCTCCGTGCCGGGATAGCGCTCACGGACCCTGAGAACGGTTCAGTTTGCACATGTTTTAGGGATGAAGCCTCAAGAAACATCATAAACACACATACACACCTCTTCAGGTGGAAGCGAAGGTATCTGAGAATGGCTCGGCTGGGTAGGAAGGTGCAGCTCATGCAGGTGAGCAGGTGCCAGTGCGCCCGGTTGGCTGGGCTGTTAGGCTGAGGCACATGATTGGTTTGCTTGATCACCTGACAATATACCTAAAAGCAAAAAGAATTAAAGTGGGTTTAAAATGGCTACAAGTTTAACAAAACACTGTAGGAATTGTCATCAACATGATGCATGCTGTACATTTCTTGTATTTGAGCAATATGCTGTCTTTTAGGGGTCACGCCTGTAAAAAAAACCCTGAAATAATCTTTTTATTA
Organism: Pseudomugil gertrudae; assembly: GCA_037177535.1. NCBI lineage: Eukaryota > Metazoa > Chordata > Actinopteri > Atheriniformes > Pseudomugilidae > Pseudomugil > Pseudomugil gertrudae. The sequence goes on along the minus strand of JBAMHV010000021.1, from coordinate 14,251,328 downwards.
AATAAATCAGGTTTTTATGAATCAAAAGTACCTCATCCCTGAGAGGGCGCAGGTCCTGACAGGTCTGCAGGATGCCCTGAATGATGGGCACTGTGTCTGCCAGCGTCTCCATCTCCTGCAGCGAGTTGAAAACCCGCACCGCCTCATCCTGCAGGCTGGCATAACCCTGCCGCCTATGCACTGCAATCAGAGAAAGAGACAAGAAATGTTAATGAAGACAGTGAAATAAAGAAGAAATAACATGAAGGGTATCAATAGAATTGCATGAAATGGTTGTTTGGTTGTTTAAGTGAGTGTTTTAAGGTGATAAATGTTGCATCAAACACAAAAAGGTTTGCAATGCTCAATATGGTGAAGAACAGGAAGAAGACAGAAGGGTGGAGGAATGAATGTGTTTCACTCACAGCTGGTGACCTCTCCGTAAGGAAGCGGTAGCAGAGGGGAGTGCAGAGGATGCTGAGTGTATCTGAGGATGGGGTTCCTCCTGTACATCTGCTCCACTATTTCAGGGTTCACACTGTTCTCCTGAGAGGAAACGGTGAGGATATGAGGAGGAAAGCGTCCACAATCAAGAGTGTGGTGTGTAACCATGATAGAGTCAGACTTTTTATGATCAAAGTAGTGATTCACACTGTTTCAGGAAACTACTTTGAGATATTTACCTTGATGTCTCTGATGAGCTGCAGAGTTGGGGTTTCTATCGGGGTCTTGCTGTCTATGACTCCTTGTATAGCAGCTGTCCACCTCATGGCCTCATTCAGCATCTTAGTATACAGACGGTAGGAGTGCTTCCTCCCATACACTATGATGTTCCAGTAGCCTTTGTAAACAGGATCCAGTAGTCATCCATCATATGATATTCAAATTAAAAAGATATCCTTCACGTTTTACAGCTGACATGATAATCCTTCTTTACTTAAAACCCAATTAGTGGTGGATTTCTTCATGTATCTAACAGTAAGACTTGAATCTGCACACATCCCAAACTGGCAAATTACACACAATCCCAGATTAAATGTGCTCTTCTATCACCTTCTAATCATTTCTCCTCACTCACCTGTTTCTCTGTGCACTCGTTCATCCGGCTGAATGACAGAGCACAGGGAGTTCAGGACCAGAGTTCCCATCTTGGAGGAGTTCCGCTCTGAGCTCTTGTAGTAATCCAGAGAGTTGTGGGTCAAAACAAACCAGCGTTTCTTCAGCTTCAGGGATGTGCTCTTAGCATTCGTCTTCATCTCCTTTTGGAGCCAGCCTGGAGAGGAGGAGGCAGGATGGAGCGAGAGAAGCAGACAGATTATGAGGAATGTACTTGAAAAGCACTCAGAGAGCACAGAACTACACCAAGCTGCTTATTTCCACCCATATTGTAAAGTCTAAGTCAGACCAAGACCTCTTTTCAGAAAGAAAATCACAAAAATCCATCCAGTAGTTTTTGCTGAAACTTGCTAACAATCAGACAAACAGGTAAACATCAGCAAAACCTCCCTGATGTAACAAGTACAGATTTTCCATTAAGTCTAGTATGTTTTGAATTGCAACAGTGCAATACTTAATAATATAGATAAGGCATATGTTCCAGCTTCTCTCACATACTAACACAGCCTTACTAACAAATGCAAGTAAAACACACATTTATAAATAAACTCTCACCTCTAACAAGGAATTCTTGTCCGTCTATCCTGGCGTCTCCTTTAGGTTTCTGCAGCAAACTGATCCAGTGATGCATTTCCTCTGGCGTGTCACTGTTGCAGTGGATTACACGGTTGGCTGTGATGATGACGAAAGAATTTGGCCTGCAAAAGTGAAATTAATTAAACAAATATATTCACCTGTAATCTCAATAAAGTTACCTCAACATAACTGGAAATTCAAGACTGAACATGGAAAAAGCTTTAAACATGCAAAATGAGTTCTAGTTTTCTTTTGTTCTGATCAAACTCACCGATCGGGGTTGTCTGATGCACAAACAGAGTCAATCAGTCCAACATCGAGAGTTCCCTGAATAAAGATACAGACGGAGAAAACATTTTAAAAATAAGTCTCTCCATTTCTGTTATAATAAAAACAATAAACTAGAAAAATCAAGTGAAACAACAACTGAAATGACTGACCACAGCATTTTTGGGGTTGGCTTGCTCATGGGACATCTCCAGCAGCTGCTCAGGAGTGCACACTCTCACCTTACTGAGCACATTAAACCACCCACTAAAAGCGAGAGAGAAAAAAGGAACGATCACAGTGTGTTTGGAAAATTGCAACACACCAAAGGACTCCTTCATACCTCGCATCTTCTGGTGACTCTGCAAACACTTGGTATGTTCTCTCGTCGGTCACAATGTTCAGAGCGTTTTCCTTTTCGTGGTTATCTACAATCTCCCTGCAGAATCACAAGCAGAGGAAATGTCTGAAAAATGCAGCTGCTTTTAGCAAACAGCTAAAACGTGGTTTTTCTTCTGGCCCTTGAGCTTTCCGGAAGTCTTACTTAGCGGCTCGGATGTCGATGGTTCCCTTCAGTTTCTCTTCACTGTCGTTGTCATAGTACATCAGTTTGTTGTCTCTAAGTACAAACCAGCGCATCTTCCAGTTCCTGGGGTTGAAAAGAACATAATACCATGAGAATAAATACTCGCCACATTATCAAAGCTTATATTAGTTTGACTCTGTTTTACTGATTCAAACGTTATAGAAAAATGCAGCAATGCGATGTACAAGCTCTTTGTCTTTTTTTTGTTTCTCCCACATCTGTTATCCAGCTTCATCTTCTCATCGTTCTGCAGTCAAAAGTTTGGTCAAAAATGCATATTTTTAGGACTAAGCAAAGTTTAGGTCAAGCCATAGTGTTTCATTCAGACTTCTACTGAACTGCGGTGTTAAAACAAACCCATGCAGGATTTTATTTAACTACCATGCAGGCTTCACTCAGTAATAACTACAACAACCTCCGTGAGAGAGTGGAAAGGCCTCCTCCTTTTTTGTAGAGCCAGCCAGACTTCAGGGACTCTTGTTTGGACCGGAACCACATGAAAGTCTCATCCTTTAGTACACACCAGCGCCTCCTCCATGGGATCATCAAACCAGCTGGAGGACCACAGAAACATATTACATTCAGAGTAAATCGGTTTGACATGGTTTTCAGGCAGCATGTGACTAGTTCCAACAACCACAACGTTTTTTTTCTACTTTAAACTGTACAGGATCTAAGTACATGGCTTGAAAGAAGATAAAGGGAACACATAATCATTAGGATGTAACGCAATGTCATTCACACTTGTGGTGATATAAATCTGTCCAGTCAGGGAGTAACATTGATTTTGAATAAACTTCACCTGCTGCTGTTTATACAGATGAGAACAGGCTCACACTGAGTACATGTGATAGATGTGAGTGAGTCTGGAGATGCTGTGGAGTAGTTCTACCTCCAACATCCTCAGTGGGTCCCTAAGGGTTTTGGAGGGTTGCACAGATCTCAATGTGCCAACCACAGGTTTAGGTACTGGGATCTTCAGACCCATGTTCAGACCATATGCTGCTGCAGTGGGACTTCATGGGAGTCTGCTTCGGCCTGGCCTGTATGTTCCCCAGACCTGAACCCAATCCAGCACCTCAGGGGCATCATGTCTCTTTCCCTCCACCCCCGCCACATCGCACCACATCCTGTCCAGGGGTTGGCTGATGCACAGGGTGAAGATCACTCAGGAGAAAATCTGTCATCTTATCAGAGGCATGTCCAAAAGTTGTAGGGAGTGCATACAGTCATGTGAAAACCACACGTCCTTTTGAATTGTCTTGAGAAATTTCCATAGAAGTTGATCAACCTGTGAACTGATCTTCTTTTATTTTGATAAGATTCTAAACAGGTTAATGATTTCAATTTCCATCGATCACTACTGTTATTTTGTTCCCAACTCATTCCACTATGTAATGAAGAAAAGATTTTCAACAGGAATATTTCATTAAGATCTAAGACATCGCTTAATTGTTCCCTTCATTGTTTTCGGAGCAGTATTTTATAGCCAACATAGATGCAGTAAATGGCTGCTATAACACACCAAGCTCTCCTGCTACTGAGACTCAGTGCATGTTCATTAAATTGCTAAAAAAGTTGTGCTCATGTGGACTAACCTGCACATTTGCATTAAGTTAAATGAGACAGAAAAAAATTAAGTTAGTTTTTACTATAATCTTTATAAATGATATGATATTATATTATTAAATGATGTTATATTGACAGCTGGGATAGGCTCCAGCCCCCCCCCCCCCGCGACCCCGCTCAAGTGGGATTAAGCGGAAGAAAATGGATGGATGGATGGATGATGTTATATTATTATAAATGATGTAATTTTTATTTTTAATAGAAAGATAAAAAATCTTTTAACATTTTGCTTTTGCAAACAGAACACAGTGTTTTAAGTTTAATTATTTGCTTTTTTTAAATATAATTTTTGTGATATTTTTACTTGTTGATGGATCTTTTTACTCAAATAGAGCAGCAATTAATGCATCTACTCTGATTTTATTAGAAGTTAAGCAGTAATAAATATAAGTGGACAGATAGAAAATGGTTAATGACTGTAGACATGGTTTATGTCAAATAAAAACATTCATTAATGTGAATAAAATCATTTGAATTTGAAAAAACGAGCCAAAAACATGATAAACTCTACCTACCCTTCATGTAGAGGTAGCCGTGGAAATAGGGAGGCCCATTTCCATTAAGCAACGTCACTCTGCCATTTGTCACCTCTTCATCAGTGTCCATCATGCCATCGTGTTCATCATCACTGTCCGCATACTGCAACGTGACAAAAACATCAATCATTTTAGTTGATAAATCCCATAAGAAGTAGAAAAGTCAGATAGATGATTAGTTTTCCAGAAGTGTGAGCAAAATGTTGGAGGTGTCACTGTGTAGCTGCTCATACATATCTGCGTGCACGCGTGTAAGGATGCGTGTAAGTGTGTGTCCTCACAGAGTCGGAGCTGCCTCTGTAGGACTCTATGCTGGCGTTGGTACAGGTCGACTTCCTTGGGTGCTCCTCATCTGTCACGGTTGTGCTCCCGCGGTTGCTCCCAGAGACAGAACTGTCGTCTCCAGCGGTGACAGATCCTTCCTCTTCCTCCTGGTCGTAGTCAGACTCCGTATCGGCCGGCATGCTGTAGATGGGCTCCTCTCCATCCACCAGGCTATCCACCATGCTCACTTTCCTCTCAGACTCCTTCTTTGCTCCATCGTTTTTTCCCCTGTCCCCTGAAGGAGGTGGTGGTGCAGCAGCATCGTCTCCAGGTAGAGGAAGAGGAGGAGGAGGAGGAATTCCGCCATCTGTAGGAAGTGGCGGCGGAGGAGGTGGTCCAGGGGGCACTGTTCCCTCTGCAAAAGCAGGTGGAGGAGGAGGGAGGTGGGCAAATATTTCTTGATCTATAGGAATGTCTGACTCAGCAGGTGGAGGGAAGTCTGGCAGAGGAATGCACTCTTCCTCAGCGTGGAACCCTTCATCAACATCCTCTTCTTTAGATGCACCTCTGCTGGTGTTTGGCTCTTTTGGGGTATTTGTCTCTGCAGCAGGCTTAGCCCCAACTGCACCCAGAGATGGATCAATGCCTCCAAAGTTCAGAAGGTCAATGAGCCCCGTGGCTTTCCGCGATGCCTCCTTTTTCATCCGTTTGAGCTCTGCATCCCGGCGGAGCTTCAGCTCCTGCTTGGAGGACTCGCAGAGCTGTGACACTTCATCCTCTCGCTTCTTCTGCAAGCGTTCAATCTCTCTCTCCAGCTGCAGGATTTCCTCCATCTGACGGGCTTCGTCCTGAATCAGGTGCAAGTTAAGAAGAAGGAACTTAGCCACAATATTACCGTTAATATGTTAAAAATAATGAGCTTTAATGTGATTTGGTGTATTTTTGACAGAAAGACACAAGCCACTTACCTCTGATGATTTTTCAGTCTTGTCTGCTTCTTCATTTTCTTTTTCCTGCTCCCCATCACCCATCTTTTCTTTCTCCTCCTCTTCCTTTTTCTTTTTTAGCTCCTCCTCCCTCTTCTTCTTTTCCTCTTTGAGTTTTCGAACATGCGTACGTGCCACCTGACCTCGCCGGTGTTTCTGCAGCACCAGTGTTGCCTTGCGCTGCTTGAGAAACTGTCTGCGTTGGACATGCCTTCGAAGGTGTTTCTGCAGGATGAGGACGCTGACACGCACACGTTTGAAATGTTTTCTGGAAACAAAAATGGCAAAGCCACCAAATCAAAACCAACAGGGCTTCAACATGGAGCAAACAACCTGAGAGGGTGGATTAGATCTTACTTTGCTGAGAAAGTGAGTAGATGAGCTCGGATTATCATGGCAGCTTGGCGACGGACCTCATCCCTGTCCTTCTCTAAACGATGCTCTAAAGACTCCTTCATGAACACCTAGAAAAACAACAAGAATGGATAAAAATCAATTCATAAAAAGGAGGAATGCTGATTTTGAGGGTTGACTATTAACCGAAACAAACTCCTTTACCTTGGTTTTGCCTAAGTGCCACTCTTTTTTAGTCTTATCATACTTGGTTAAAAGATCTGTACTTCTTTTTTTATCGTCTCCTGCTGGCACTTTGTCTTTCAGAATGATCTTATACCTGAGAAGAAACAAGAGGCAACACGAGACAACACAAAGATCTCAGTATTATTATCTTTAATGATAAAACGTTGCTAAAAAAGAAAAAAAGAGTCACGCTTTAAAGATTCCTGCCTTGAAAAGAAATCTTTGAAAGTTCTGCGAACGGGAAATCCAGCACGACGAATCTTCACAGTCTCCAACATCCCAGAATATCTCAGCTGGTTCAGGACAACCTCTGGGTCAAACACGTTGGGATTCTAGAAAGTACATAATAAAATTAACATTTACAGATAATGCACAGTCCTTCTATATGAGGATTAATGTGAGACACAAACAAGCTGACCTTTTCCATGTTGGGTTTAATGCAGCGAATGAAAAATGGATTAGATGCACTGAGAGTGGCCATGAGGGCATGAAGTGAGTCCTGAGAAGACAAGAAAGTAATATGCAATAATAAATCTAAAACAATATCATTGATCCCCTAAGCTGACCCTAAAGGCCCACTATCCTGTAGGTATTAAATGTTTCTGATTCAAATCATATCTGAAAAGCTCTGCACAATTCTGCTAATGAGCCATTCAGTTGAATCAAGTGTGTTGCAGCAGGGGAACATCAGAAGTCTGCAGGGTAGTGGGTTTTGAGGACTGGAGATGGGGATCCGTAATTCCAATGAAAGAAATAAGCCTGGTGTAAATGCATTACTCACTCTGAACTGGGAGCTCACTGTGGGTTTGCGTCTGGCTGTTCCCATCTTCTCCTCATTGTTTCTGCTGCCAACCTTCTCAAACAAGTCATAAATGAAATCCAGTCTGAAGCAAGAGAAGCATAAAAAGTGGAACATCCTTTAAATTGTGTCGGGGGAAGTAACACAGGATTTGCTGCTAATGATGATTAACTAAAAAAAACTGCCTGTCATAAAAAAAGCTTTATCTCAAGCAATCTATTTGGGAATGACTGATCAATTTATTAATGAATGCAGGGCTCATTACATGCAGCCTTTTTCACTTAGCTGTGATTTAACTACCTGCTGTCCTTGAGCATGTTCAGGATGTCATCTCTAAAAGTGTCTCTGTTTTTCTCCAGGATTCCTTTCACATCATACAGTACCTGTAAAAGACAGCAGAGGCACTTATAGCAATTATTTTTACCACTTCATGACAAACAAATAGCTCAGTTATGCATTACTAACCTCTCCTGCATAATGTTTAATACCAAACTGATGATCTGCAAGCCTGGGCTTCACATAGTAAGGGTTTATCTGCAGGGAGAAAAGACACAGAGATATATAGTACAATGTAAATGTAAAGCACATTGTGGCTTATTGTGTAGTTTTGGAAAATCTGAACAACTCACAGAGTGTCTGCTGTGCAACTTCTCCAGCAGAGTGAAGTCTGTTCCTTTGGGAAAGCGACTCTCTTCATTCACGAGAGCTAACAATCCCAGTTTCTACAGCAGGGGAGCAACATGATGTAATTACATCAATATCAATAAATCAGTACCATATTCAAACACATCAGCAGTAAAAAGGTGTTTAGAACCTAACCAGGGACTATTTATGCAGTCAGTAATATTTCATACCTTCTCTATGAGGTCAAGACACTCTGCATTGTCCATCCAGTCAATTGCATGCCACTGAACGCCTTCCCTGTAGTAGAAACCCAAACAAAAATAGTAGTATCATAAGAGTGTCTTTGTTATTGCTCAAATCTAAAAAAGAATTAAAAAACATCACCTGTTGTACTCCAGCTGCTCCAAGGAGAATATATGCTTGTTGAAGTACTCTTGAAGCTTCTCGTTGGCATAGTTTATGTTGAACTGCTCAAATCGATTCACCTGCAGGTGGATGAGACACATACGGTGGCTTACAGACAAAAATGGTTAACCTGGAAGCTGTTGATGCGAATGCAAAAGCAACTCCTGCATTTTTATTATACAAAACCCAAGAGAAGGTTTTTAAATACAGATCATTTTCTGATATATGTCTAGAGGAGGATATGTACTTTGTAGATTTGTTGTTTCAGCCTCCTTTGAACAGGTTGGCAGCAAATGTAATAAAAATAATAATAATAGTAATACTTTAACTGGATATATGTGTGGTAAGAGAGCATGAATGGGCTGAAATGTGTGAATAAAAATCAGGAGTCTGACCTCAAAGTTCTCAAAGCCGAAAATATCAAGTATGCCAATAGATTTGAAGTTTTCTTTCCCTTTAATTTTCTGATTAATTTTCAGGATGATCCAGGAGAAACACTGGGAATATAAAGCCATGGCCACAGAGTCCCGGGAATCGATAGCCTTTGGCCCAGAGAGAAGAGCCAGAGGAAAGGTTAATAAAACTGTCCGTGTGCACAGGGATCGATCAAAAAAGAGAAAAGGGAAGTATTGGTGTTTATGCTGACCTGTTCAATAGTAAGAGGGGAACAGATTTCTTCTCCTCTGAGGATTATAGAGCGCTGAGTCAAAACCTCAGACAGCTGGAAAGCATCCAAACCCAGCAGTTCACTGGCATTAGTGACCACTGCAAACACAAGCGAGGAAGTTTACCTTTCTGCAACCTTTTCTTTCTCAGTTTCATATTTATAGATACATAACATCAGAAACGTCCTGACTTTGTTTGGTGGTGATCTGGGCTCCTCCCGCGGTCATGAACTCTATGTTGCCGAGCTGTAAGACTCCAGAAAGCAGCTTAAACATGTCTCTGATCTCCTCTTCTGTAAACTCTAAAACCTTGAGCGCCTCCTGAACAAGGACAAGGACAGGAAGCAGATAAGGTTCTGCTGCTGCTGATAGTGACACTGACAGGGGCAGTGAAAGTGCAGCGTATGAAGGAAGACGGAAGAAATATGGTTTCAAAAGCAGAAATATGGTTTAATAAACCAGTAATAGGGTTTATTAAATTCTATTTCTCTCATGTGGATGTGCTGTTTTCTTCCTAGCTTTTAATCTCACTAATAAAAGCAAAGATTTACAGTAGCAGCTGTGTTTGCTGTATGAAAAAGGCAAAATGACAAATTTCATTAACATCAATCATCTAAATTACATTTAATATCATTAGCTGTGGAGTCCAGTTTAAGACTTTGGCATTTATAAAAACCAGAAAACTATTTATTCTACGGTAGTTCTTGTTAACACTGTCAAATGCAAACAGGAAATAGAATCCCACGGACCATAACACTGTTATAAAGTTCTTTGTCATTCAGGCTCTTGTCCTTCAGGCATCCTGACTGGCTGAGGTAGTGGAAAGACTCAGCAGGATCCTCCAGGAAATAAAGACCTGTCAGAGGACATATAAACAAGTTGCATAGACACAAATGACTCTCAGAATGAGCTAGTGACTATTATACTTTTTAAAACACAATAAATATACTTAGAGACAGCAGTCTTGTGCATACTGTTGCAAAATAGCAATAGAACATAAATGATGACACTGGCTGTTTCAGTTAAACAGAAACCAGAAGGTGATGTTACACAACCATCCACATTTTACAATGTCGTATATATAAAACATTTATTGCAAATACTGCTGATAAAATAAATATAAATGCCGTCAGTGTTTGAAGCTTACTTTTATGCTCTTTATTTGCTCCTGCCAACAGCGCGTAGAAGATATGGTAGTTTCTCTCTCCAGGATTTTGCCGTACTACGCGGTTCTAAAAAAAAACGGATTCTGTTAACATATAATTATAATTCTCAATAAAAACCTCACAAATACCTCCTCAAATACTTCAGCTTGAGATAAGATCCACAGGTTTACCTTTTCCAGTAAGTCTGACAGGTGGAGAGTAAAGGAAACAACTATTACAATGGAGTCTTGTTGTTATCCTTCTGCGTTGGAAGTTCACATTTACAGCACATCGGATGCAAATGTATTTGTTCCATAAATAAAAGGATACAATCGATGACACAGCCTCCTTGAATGTTGCCGCTCTCAGAAAAGTGAAGCTGGATGAACTTCCCAAAACGACTGGAGTTGTTATTGTAAACAGTTTTGGCGTTACCGAACGCCTCCATGATCGGACTGCAAGCAAAGCAACAACGCCGGGTTGGTGTGATATGTCGTTCATCAAAACTAAACTGTGTTTTTTAATCATCGCTCTCCTGCATATTGACAACATCCCACCTTCATATGTGTCAAATGCAACCACTAAGATGTGCACAGTGACATGCAGAAACAAACTAAATCATGACATCATCTGCTGTGAGACCTGATTTACCTAAAGCCTGCATATTCAAACAGTAACCTGTCTATTAAAAAACAACTGCAGTGATCAAACCTCATGTGTTTTACATTGTATATAGAAATTAACCATCTGCAGCGTTGACACATGATAAAGTTGACATATAAAGAGGCTGTTTTGCTTCTGTGCACCTGCTCTGCACGATGGCCTGCTCCACTCTCGTGGTTTTCTCTGATGGAGGAGTCCCGGCTGAATTTTGGCTCATCACCGACAGAAACTGGAGCAGCAGTTTCGTACTCTCTGTCTTCCCTGCCCCAGATTCACCGCTGGAGTGTACACACACACACACACACACACATGCACAACCAATCAAATTAGAAACACACTGACCTTCTCTGACATTTCACTATCTCAAACTGGTCTGGTTATCTAATCTAATTGATTGTGAGGTTTGATGGCTTTGCAGATATTTCATTAACGTGTGGTCTCTTCCAGGCAGGACGTGGAATGAGACAAAGGCTGAAAGTAATTAAAAGCAGGATCAGAGACCAGAGACAGCAGCCACATTGTGTTAGTTAGCTGTTAATATCCTTAAGCAGTGGTGAAAAACTGTTATTTATTCATTTTTATTATATTTAGGACTAAGATCGTGACAGTAGTGACTGATAAATTCTCTCTCGGGATTTGATGTTTCATAGTTTTACTTTTTAACTTGAATTTAGCCGATCCTGATTCTTTCCTTTTGAATGAAATGTGTCTAGAGACACTAATCATCTTCTTTTAGCCTTTATACATGGGTTTTTTTCATTAGGTTTCCATTAGATATCCATACATATCTCAGACATGAGAAGATAATCATTTCAACATACAAGGTGTGTTCATTTTTTTACATTTATGTAGAATCACCATCACTACATTTGATCAATTTAACCAGGTCCTTGGCTGTTAAGCACAATTGCACGTGGACAAGCAATAAATCTGTTATTTGGTACAATTTCTTTATGCTACTGTGAGCCAGTTGTCTCCAGACTGCAGCTTCTCATTCATCTCACCTCACGTGGAATCTGATCTGTGTTCCTGCAAATTTTTAGATGTGAAACATGAAAGCAGGCGGATCATCAAACTGGGATAGACAGCAGGCATATCCCAGTGTGTAACAATGATTGATGATTTATAAATTGAATCCTTTCTTGAAAATGAATTTGTGAGGGACAGATAATGACTTGAATTAGTGGTTTTAAGCATAAACTCACCTAATAAGCACACACTGACTGTCGTGGCGTTTCCAGATGCAGCGGTAGCACTCATTGGCCACAGCAAAAATGTGTGGAGGCAGCTCTCCCAGATGATGCTTGGAGTACAAATCCACCCTGTCTAGATCATACAGACCTGGGATCTGCTTGTATGGGTTCACTGCTGCCAGGATGCTGCCGATATTTGTCTGAAAATAGCAAAAAAATAACATTTATGACAATTTTCTTACCATTTGTCACCTTTCTGTTAAATAAGTTTAAATATGGCAATCCATAAAATCATAAACTGGTAGATTTACACAGAAAAGGAAATATTAGAAAAGCAGAGTAAAGACCAATAAAGCAGCTTAATGTTACTGTTAATCTGAAATGGAGGATGAAGAACAACAGCAGGGGAGGAGACATGGCAGTAAATGTGACAAGAGAATAAATCTTTCATCAGGTAACTGAGGTCAAATCAGTATCAGGATGGAGTATGAACAGATTTTTATGTTGAACTGTTTTGCTTTGTCAGCCACTTTACGTTTATCCTTTTGCAACAGCAACAAAACAGAAATGTCAGCCGGCCCTCCACTGTGTCACATTGCTTTGCTCCAGCACGCACTACACTAAGATATTTGTGCAGAAGGACACGTAACATGCTGGCATGAACGCATGAACGCACAGTGACACAGAAAACTGACCCTCACATGAGAAATTCTTTTGATCAGCTTAAGGGAAATCCCTATATGGACAATAACTCATCATCCAGATTAGGTCACACTGGCCAGTATCCCGTAATCTTCCAGGTTTCCAGGTTTTTTCCAAAAGGCAGCTCACAATAGAGGCAAGAGAATAAACACTTCTGTTTAGTCTTTACAGTAATTCATTGACCTCTTTATTAACTTTGTAGCTGCAGACAGACCTTTATCCCATCAGGACACCTGAATAATGGAGTCTTATTGACAACAACTAATGCATCCACTCATTCCTCTCCATTCAGAAGCAGAAACAAGATACTGGAGCAATTTATGGCTTGTAGAGTCACTTATGGGCTCTGAGAAGCATTTCAATGTTAAACTTAATTTGACTGACTGTAAAAACTACATGTAAATGTGCTTAGGGTTAACAGCAGGTCAACAAACAATCTTTAGCTCTGTTGCTCAGTGATTTACAGTTAAAACAGAGAAATGTTTGAGGCCTATGTGTACAACACTGCTGTGTTTTCACACTAGAAACACCCTCTGTGGTGGAAAATCACTGATTTGAATTATAACACCTGCATGCAATATAAAATACTCTGTGAACTGCAAATGTGACAAAAATTATACTTTCAATCAGACATTAAATAAAGTGTCTAAAAACACATCTTGCTCTAAAATGTTGCATAGAGATTATTTGTTGAAAGATCATTTAAATCTGCATACGCTCTGTCTAAAGACAAATAAAGCAACAGAGGCAGGGTGTGGAACATGAAGCATAAAGACTGAAGCACACTGTGCATTTAGAGCTATCAAAAACTGAAGCTTAATAATAAGCAAACCTCCCAAAAACGACATTTAAAGATTTACTGAAGTTGTGGCTATTTGTTTGGTTTGCTGCACATTGCGGAGCATCACATTTCTGTGAGCACCTGGAGGATTAAAATCTGTCAAACAGGAGATGCTGGAAACGTTGTTCTATAGTGGAGAGATGCCTGCAGACGGAGAGGAAGCATTTTCACAAGCATTTTATTGACCAGAGATTATTCCACTGTTGGGCTCTTGATGCAAAGGAACTTTTACCTCGATGTTGACATTGCAACTGTTGGATTACTGTAATGTACTGGTCCTAAACATTGTTTTGTGTGTTTTAACTATTACATAGAATACAGATCTTATTAAACAAAGGGACAACAAAGCCAAAGTAAACAAAACACAAAGGTGTAGCTTTAATAACTCCTGTATTCAGTTTACCAGCAGCTAACACGGCTCAGTATTTCCTTTTCGCTCTAAAATGTGATACAATGTTTATTTCTTTCATATAGTTTAAGACACACAGGGCGGTTTAAATGCACTTACATAGATGTTATCCTTCTGGTATCGCTGGTATAGGTTGTGCATGATAGCGGCTTCGTGCAGTTCAGCCAGTGCTGACATGTCTTCAACCCCATCAATACTGGACTGGTGCATAGCACACACACGTTCCCTGGTGACCTCGGCCTGCTGTAGGTACAGCACCTGTGCACAAAAAGATTGTCACATATCATTAGCTGACATCCACACGCTACTATGCACTGATTTTGGTTTTCAGTGTGCATCCTTGCATGAGATTTCAAACATTTCCCACCGTGGCTTTGAATAAAACAGACCGAGGAAATGTTGTAAATATATTCTTTTTGTTCAGCAATCAAAGAAAATCATGTCAGTACAGATCTTATTCAGGTAAGGAGTGAGTCAGTATTACACTAAATTACACCTTCGCAGGAGTTTCCCTATTTTAGCACAAACAAGCAAAACGTGAAGCAACATGACGAAAATCTACATAATTAGAATATAGCGAGTTTTAGCTCCGCCTCCACCTAAGAAACCCATCTCAATTAAGTCACCCGTTGCCATGGCAACGGGAAAGCAGGGGACAAGATGGGGGTAGAAAGGCATGTTCTGAGAGAGGGAATACCAGAGCGAGAACAAAAGCAGTGAAGAAGAGTAACCGATCTGATGTGGTAGGACCAGACAGGTGAAAGCAGCTTGATGTGTATTCAGGTCACATCCTGCTACAACAATCTTTCTTAGTTTCCCTTGTGTGCAGTTCACACACACACACACACACACACACACACATACATACATGCATAAGAGATCATTGTCATTCCGTTCAGCATAACGGTCAGTCACTCATCCCAGTCAAATCAACTTGTACAGGAATAAAAGCCATGCCATCTTCAATCCTAGGTTGTTTATGTGTTAGTCCAACAGTCAGCTTCCACCCTGTTAGGGAGCAGATGTGGTGGAAGTCTGTTGAGAGTGGGAAGAGGGTGTGCTGAAGGCACTCAGACATCATGTTCTTAAGTAAATCTATTTCACTCCAGTAACACCGTCTTCCACCGCACAGAGCTGTTGCGTGCAGACGGCTCTCTCAGGGCAACTCAACACGGTATCGTCTTTTGCCAGCTGTCTGCAAGTATAATGCTGTTTATGCTGATGTGTGCAGTATGCTGCAGTTTGCATGCTCTGTTTCTTGTCTAAAATGTCAAAGCATAAACATCTAACATACTCTTATAAATGTTGGTGATGTTTCAAACCATAACTTTATTCATTGAGTTATGATAAAATGACCTAATTATTCCTCATTTCCCATTAGACAGGAATAAGTCATTTAGTTTTGTATCTCCATGCAACTTCCCAATGCAACACCCAATCACAGTGGGCACCTGCAGAGCTTTAGGGTGGATGTCATGGGCCAGTTCTAGTAGTTAAAATGTTGTTTTCAAATGTAATTATTAGTTCAGTAATTTGTTAAGAATTATAAATCCTGTTTGTTGTAGTTTGTTCTCACTGAAAAAATATAAATATGATGAGAAATTAAGTGAAGCTAAATATAAAGTTCTCTGATATTTATCACCTGCACAAAACTAAACTGCAACAATGTGAAGCAACTATGGGTCTGCCAGATGAAGCTATTTGAACTTATTCTGCATATTCTACATGTTGCTGTAATATATTAGTGAGAAAAGTTCAGCTTTATATCTCTGTTCTTTCTGTAAATGTGCAGAATGGTAACATTCACTGATGCAGTTAACAGCTACAGTACTAATATAGGATATGCGGACATTCAACAAGAAAAAGTGCTCAAAATAAACTTCAAATAAAATTAATATTTCCTTGTTTGTTTGTTTTTTTTACTTTCCTGCTGCTCTCAACCTTTGATTCTGAGGTGAGAGGATGTCTTTATGTGTGTGAGAGTTAGAAATGATCTGCTTATGAATGTCAGGTCTGCATGAGACACATGCTTGTGAAACAGGATTGGATGACACGCCTGTTAGTGATGGGTTGGCCAGCTGTGCATGTGCAGCGTTGACTGTCACAGCTGGACTGGGTGCATCTCATAGACCAGAGAAGAATATTTTTCTTTCACTTTGCATGTCACCCTTCTTCTTTAGCCCACCTCTCACATCAGTCACATTTTAACCACTAATTATTTTCTTCCTAGTTTGTTTCTCTTTCTTTTTATATTTCTGGTATCATTATTATAGTTTTATTTTTATTTATGAATCTTTTTGCACAGGTTCTTCGGCTCTTAATGCCTCCGTGTGCTCTGTGGGAGAACTTTGTCTTTTAATTGAAGCTCACTGAGAGTCACTTTAATCAGAGTTGGTCTCGCAGTCTTGGGTAAATTACAGTGGAGCAGAAGATAAGGCTTTATACACAACACATCAGATTTGCACGTGTTGAGCAAATAATGATGCGCAAATGAAGTATGATAGAAATGGGAGTTGTTGCTGTCAAACCTTATGTCTGCTCTTTATTATGCTGATAAATAGTTAAATACTTATTAAGTCGGGATCTGAGATTTCTGAATTTGTTTTATTTATATGCTTCATCAGTGCTTTATATTTTTGATGATTACCTCCACATACAAAATATATGCTCCAGACATTAATGATTTAATCTAATAGTCTCATTTGCTGTATATTTTATCCCTGCATATCTAACATATCTGACGTCATTCTGAGTGGGTAAGGGATGCATCTGGTCATCTTGACTACACCAAAGTGATGCCTCCTCAGCTGGCATTAGAGAGGCAACAACTCATGTAGCTGAATTCTCCCTGGTGTTGGGCAAGCCTTTTACTCCATATTCATTTTTTATAAGGCTTTTGGCCAATTTCACAAGTAAAAATAAAGCACTTTAAAGTAAGTGACTGTGCAGTCTAGTGTTTAGGTTCAGGTCAAGTTGCTGGACCTTCAATATGAGCTCGCGATGGGACTGTCCTCATAGATATGTGCAGAAAACTGGATTTATTGAGTTCTGTAGGAGCAGAATAAAAACAGGATCTTTGCAGGACATTGGTTTTTCATATGGATATAATATGTGTTTATTTGCATAAAAGGTTTTATAAGGTGAGGCGGTCAGGTGTGAACCAACATATGTCCAGCAGATTTCTCCTCATGACAGACACTGTCACTGTGGAGGGCTCCTTTAAAGAAAAGTCTGTCTGCAGGAAACATGTCACCAGAAAATCATAAATATCCGTTGCAGTTATTATGGCTCTTGTAATTGTTATTAAATCATGTGCCGCTTTTTATTTTACATGCACTGATGTTTAGGGGAAACTAAACTCATACAAAAGCAATCTCCTAACAGCTGATCCTACACAGTGAAAAATGGTGTTGCGATAAAATGCAGCTGAAATGGAAGATAAAAGGAGTTTTTGCTAAAAATTTGCCCTCTGGTGGGTTTTAAAACACTTTCTGTGTGCAGCTCTTTGCTGCACTCGCACACAGAAATAAAAATCCACAAGTAACTGATGAAGATGTACACCAAATAACTCTGACTACCCAGAGTATTAGTCTTCATATTAAATAATTCATTGTTCAATGAGGATGCAGCAGAAAGGTACTGTATTAACGAGGAAAAAAACTTAAAGAGAAATAGAACATTTGTCTTTTGTTCTCCCTTATGGATTATTCACCAAGACAAAAACCGAAGACTCCTTTAATCTCAGTATATCTCCCCTAAACACACAGAAAACATCTGTGCTCCATCTTTAACCTGACATGTTAAGCCTTCACAACACAATTCAAATCTCCATCCATCCATTTTCTACATCGTTTCACCCAATTCAGGGTTGCAGGTAACTGGAACCTTTACCAGAAATCATTGGGCGGGAGGTGAGGACAGTTTGCCAGTAAGTCATAAATATATAGTTATTTAATAAAAACTAAGTTATCTCTTTATATTACTAAATGCTGACATCCATCAGATGACAGTAAAAACCATATTAGGATTATTTTAAGGATTATTTCTACGTGCTGTGGATACTAAATGTTTTGTATTATTTGTGTTTCCATGATTGCCTACATACATTTTTATTCCAATTTTAGTGTGTAAATATCACTTCCTGTTAAGTTTTGCTGTGTTTTGTCCTCCATTCTACATTCATACCAGACCCTTGTTCTGTGATCAACACTAACCAAAACTGTGCTTTATAAAGATCATGTAGATGCACTGAAATGTTGAAATTTATCCATGTTTCCAATTACCAAAGTCTCTCCAAATTATTGGCACCTTTAGTCCAACTTTAGTTAAGCCTGCTTTTTGTTTTTGCTTTTTTTTATGTTTAAAAGAACAAAATGACTGAAGTAAGATTACAGAATGTCAGTGAGCCGTGAGATGAGACAATTAAAATCATTAATATTCTCTATTATACGCCTATAGTCCTCTTTCATCATTTCCTTGTGCCACTCTTCTTGCAAAATCACTTTGCCGTAAAACACTTTTGCTCACACACACACACAGTGCATGCCGTCTTTTCGTAAAGCTCTCTGATGTCTGACTCTGCTTTGCATGATTCAGGAGCAGAGCCAAGGGAGACAAGCCTCATCATCTGACTTCACATATTAGCTGCAGCAAAAGTGAGGAGAGCAGAGAGCTAAAAATGGAGAGGCATAAAGAGGAGTGTGGGCACAGTGACCTATATATTCTGTTCACCAGAGCAAGATACAGTATCACACAGTCTTGCACTGTACGCACCTGCAGCTCTCCTCACTGACCTTGGGTCTGGTTGGGTTTGGTGTAATCTGATCCCCCTGAAAATAAACAGCAGCTCAACCAGAAGCAGCTGGCAGGTCTACTTCCACAACCCAAACCAAAATATTTAAAAGACGGGGGATTTTCCTGATCGATGAGTTTGATTATTTGGATTAAATTAGGATGTTAACATTAAACTTTAATAATGACCTGTTATTACATCTTCTGCCCCACAACGTCTATAACTTAGCTGGGTTAATAAAACACATTTTATAAGGTATAAAACCTTTAAAGTTTGTCAATCATCTCTCATAGCATCACTTCTTTTCCTGCAGAATAAACCATAAAAAAAAAAACGCCACGTATATTTTGTGTTTTCGTAGCAGCCTGTGAGAGTTCAGTTAATGTCACTGTAGCATCTGTGCTTTGAGTCTCAAGAGCATCAGAGCTGTAAAGCTGTAAAACATGTCAGGTGATCACACGACTGCATGAAATGCAAATGTAATTTAGCCATTTTAATATGATGCATTTCAGAGTGTGTCATAGTATGTGGTGTTTTTAACAGAGTGCACAAAGAGTAACACACCCCTGCAGCAGTTTCTGTGCTGGCGTGAGCTCTCGCTGCTGCTTTTACGCTAGCATCTGAAATCCAGGTCAAACAAAGCACAACTCATCGAGAATCTAACCTGTGTGTGTGCCTGCATGTTAGTATGTGTGGCTACTGTGTATGCATAGAAATGCTACCGTACCGTTACAGCACTGGATAGAAAAAGCCTTGTGCTAAAGCATTTAGCATCTTCATTTTATCAAACAAGGAGAAACAAGCAGGCTTCACTACCTGTTCACTAAACTTTCTTTACTTAATCTGATTTAACGTAGTAGCTTAATATTTTCTACAAAACAATGCTACACCTGCTGGCAGCCTGTCCAGGATACCCTCCTTTGCCGGGTCAATTGCTGGGAAAGACTCCAACTTCCCAGCAACCCTGAATAAGAGTCACAGAAAATTTAATGAAAGAATGAGAAAGCTATGCTAACATAAGAAACAAAGAGGACATTTGGGAGCTTGGGTGCTATATTTGAATGTGCGATGTTGGTCTATACAGTAAAAGTTACAGAGCTTCAATCAGTTGACCATACTGATCTTAGCTTGTAGAGGATACTTCTATATCCAGTATATTTGTTTATATGTAGACAGATCAATGATAAATTGCACTAAAAGAAATGTAAAAATGTGTTTGTGATTTTTACAGCACAAGAAAAAAGTGGGATTCATTTTGCTGTTTGGAGCATAATTTTAATTCAGTTTTACAGAAATATGTTAAGATTTTTGATTAATTTCCATCCTTTTGTGGCTTCTTTTAGGATTTGATGTTGTGTTTTATTTTTACAAACCACATAGTTAAGGAAGCTCGTTACAATATGGTTAAGGCTAGGCACCGAGCTTTATGAAGATGTGCCCTTCTTCTTCTTCTTCTCCATTTCCTGCTGAGCCTCACATCCTTAACCAAACTCTCAAAATATGCTGGACACTTATTTTAAAGTGATGCTGAGTGGCACAAAAAATAACAACACACAATTTGTGTTGATCCGCACACATTCAAAATGTCCTTTTTTATGACTATCTCACGTGTTCTTGTGAGCATAAACTTCTTAACATGCAAACGATAGATGGGATTTAGTTATTTTATTTTCATTTTTGTTTGTTTTTAATTCCTCTAACAGGATTTTTTATGTGTAAGTAAAAATAAATTCCACACATATGAAGACTAATGACAAGTTTACAACGTACCCATAAATAAATATGTGAAAAATGTAAAGATGTCTGACACAAGCAAACTCTGACCCAAACAGTTAACTTAAATGAAAGGTTGGATGTGACCTTGTAGGACCTCCTGATTGTAACTTTGAAGGCAGTGATTGTAAACCAGAATGTTTTTTTGGTGAACAGGGTCAGTGTTAGTTTATACAGAGTTAGAGTGATGGAGCAACAAGGGCAGTGCAAGAAAAAAATGGTTCATTTCAGGTTCTTGCTTAAGGATTCACAGGGCTCAGTAATCTCTGGAGTCAAACATGTGTTCACGCCTATCCAGGAGAGCATGGTCCAAGCAGCAGGAATGGATGGGAAGCCCTGGACTGCATTGGTCAGATCCTGTTTTAACAGGCTATAGACCCCCCATCCGACCGAGTCTCTATCAAATATTCACCATCTCCTGCAGAGCTAACATTTAAACACCAGCAGCCAGCAGAGAGGGAGGACAGGAAGAGGAGGCAGAGCTGGATGGGGGTTGGTAAGGCACTTCATAATCCAGAGCAAAGAGAATGCCTGCTTCTATAACCTCTATGTTGGGAATTGCTTGTCTGTCCTTGTTGTGTCATCAGACAGAAACACATGAACAGCTGCATCAAAGGTGGGGTGGGGGGGCTTTTAGAGCAGAATTTGGGTAGTTCATTTCTGAAAGGCCAAAAAAGCATGAATTCACTGCACATCAATGGCAGTCTAGATGTTCTTCGAGGCTATGAAGGCAGGATTGAGACTCTTATTCTGGTTAAAGAAGCAAATCTATTATTAGCTCCCCTCTTTAAACGCTGCCAACTAGAGCGCATGGGCATGTGTGTGCCAAATACAGCAGCCATGGAGGAGATTTAATCCAAATAGCAATGCGAACATTTCTTTTCACCAACACTGATACAAGCACGAATCTACAAGTCTGGCAACCACTTAAACAGTTCAGGTTTTAACAGCAGAGCGGTGTTTGGTCGCTGAGCTTGTTTACAGTTACAGGTAACACCGTCCTCACATCTGACATCCTGTAATGAGCATGTACATCTATCTTTCCACAATGAGTTCTTTCCATTCCTGCTCTCTACTGAATCCTGAATGTGTGTCAGAAAGGGGTTTTGAATATGTATGAGGATGAAGAGGAGGAGGAGGAAAAAGAATCAGAGGAATTGGAGCAGGAAGGTGGAGCATTATGACCAAGAATTTCTATTGATCCATGCGGGACAGGATGAACCTCACACAGCTGCACTGTGCTGATGAAAAACACCTCACTTTCCATACATAGACAGCTAAAACTGTGTGCTATACTAGGCTTGTTTTAACCGTTAGTCCTCACACCATTGTTTTTCCTCCAAACTTTAGTTAAAATGTTCACAGTTTTTATGGAACATGCCTGTGAAATATGTAGAATTCACGGAAAGGTTCAACGATACCTTTGCTCGGCTGTGTGTGAAAGACATGCCAGATCACACAATGCAGTTTGTGAGCCTCTTACCTCTCCATAGTCCGTTGTGACCACCAGAGTTCCATCTCCACAGGAGTTGACGGTGGCGGGAAGCAGCTGTTCCTTCTCTTTGACCCAAACACGGGCCCCCTGGATCACATAAATACACACAAACACTGAGGTTAAGCCAAAAAAAAGCTTCATGTAAAGTCATAAGTGGTTATGTAAACCTGTGACATAAGAGCCTTTGTAGCACTCATCAGTATCAACAGACACTAAAGATGGCAACCCAAGTAAAAACAGCATTTCACTGATTGTACTCAAACAGTTTTAACAGAAAAAAAACATTTATTTACTATTTATTACCATGGAAAAGGTCAAAACTATTATAGCGTAATGTTCTGCAGGGTGGAGACCAGCATCATATGGTGAAGAACAGAGTTTTGAGTAAAGTTTCTGCCATAAAGTGATGCAAAATGTCTCGGAAAGAGTATGTGTCATGTATACGTCAGCCCATAAGGGGTTAATAAAGGAAACAAGTTGCATATTCATCATTTGAAAGGACTTTACACCACACACAATGTACAGTGTCAGTACTTCATGTATGTTACAGTATGCTGTTTATTTATTTATCAGAAACTCTCTCATCTGTGTGCACCAGTCGGGATTACGTTGTATTAATAATAAAACTGTGTCTAAAAAATAACCATCATGATGAGCCATAATATTATGACCACCTGCCAAATAGTCTACACCTTCAATAAAGGTGTGGACAAAGAACATTTGAGGGTGTCTTGCAGTGTTTGGTTCTGAGACATTAACAAAAGAGCTGTATTTATCAGAGTGCAGTGTGTTTAGATTGGACTCCTCACAGAAAGTTTTAGATTCCATCAAATGAAATGAAATGTGAGTGCACACCTCAGAGTGGTCTGTAAGAATACTGAGTTTGGTGGCATGTGTCAGCACCAGTGCAACGTACTTCAGCTGGCAGTAGTTTTAATCTTATGGCTGATGGGTGAAGTCATCCTGTGCAGAGATGCCATAAGGTGCAACACAGCTGATGGCTGTTGGACTTAAATGAAACATTTCTGGTTTAAACTGACTTCCATTCATAAAGCATCAACTTCTTCATGTTACACAGAAGCAAAAAGCTTTTTAATTCATGATGGTATCATTGAGAGCACTTTTGATCAGTGTGACACTGATCTTTCTTAAGATATTCTGTACAGAGCTAGATTTAATCCCTCGATCATCAGTTCTTTGGGCTGTATTTGTCTCAACAAAGAGATCCAGGACCAGACAGAAGCAATAACCAAACCACAAGGATTAAATGTGTCCTGATACATGTCAGTTTTAATTCACAACTACAAGACAGCGTGTGGGACAGTTTTATTATGCTAACTTATTGTCATTACTTATTAGGGCTTGTTCATTATAGAATCATTGTATCTCTGGATTTCTGAGTTTACTACAAATGAGAATCTGCACCAAGTTTTCCAAATAATGGCGTGCTTTTATACATTTTGACATAAAGGCCATAAAATGAGAGAAATGGAAATGCCAAACACAGCTGTCCTCATAACAATTGCTGCTGTCATGTCTGTCCTTTGTGTAGACTATGATCAGGGTAAAAGCATAGAATCATGGTTTTGCTTTGCAGACTGAATGCATGTAGATTTATGCACCATTTCTGTTTGAGTCACATTTATTTCTGACTATTTTGAGAACTTAGGTGGGAATGTGAAGAGCTTTCCACAGGGTTTGTGCTTCACAGCAAATACGCTCAACATACATTAACAACCCACCTGTAGCCATGAAAGTACACCATTCTGATAAAGCGAATCAGCTGAAGCTCATTTTTATTTGTTAACATAAACAAAGATATTAAAACTTACTGATTTTCTGTATTTTATAGAGTTATACATTCAGTATGAGTGGGGAATGTGTGGCTGTTTTTCCAGACTTTTTACAAGATTTCACAGAACTGGTATGAGTGGGGGTGTATTAAAATTATTAATAACACTTGAATGCTCTGGCGAAGTTTTAGAAAGACATTTGAATCGTTAGCAAACTCCACAGGATACCACATGTCGACATGCAAAGACATGCTTTTGCTTTTTCTGGGCTCCGTCTGCCTTTTTTATTTCAATCATCCCTACGAAGAGATGATAAACGGATACCAGTTGTGCCCCAGGCCACAGCGTTAACCAGGCAGAAATCACACACACACACACACAAACAGTGTACTATATATACACTGAGAAATGGACAGGTTAAGGTTAGCCCTAGGGATAAAACGTCTGAGCCAGTTTGTTTGGGTGCAGATAATAACACAGCTGGTCTTTGCTAAACATAAAATTTGGTCCTGTGTATTGTACTAGCTCTTTCTCTTTGCTGTTTTTCACTCCTCAGATGTTCTTGTATATATTCTTGTCTACATTCAAAGATCCTGTTTGCTTCTCACTGTAATCGGCTGGCCTGTCTTGTCACTCCAGCTCTTCTGTCAGATTGCAGCACACTGGGCAATTATAGTGACCTGGTGATCCCTGCAGCCTGAGGTCCAGTGCTAACAGTTCACCAGTGCTTCACTACATCCTGTTTAATCGAATGAACTGACCTCTAACCCTATTTAAACCTCTAAGGCCGCAGCATCAGCCTCCATGTAAAGACTCAGACATTGCATCATCAAAAATCATAATGTTCACTAAGGGTTTAATGTATGTGCTCTTTATCTGTATCCTCTTTAAGGAAATTGGTCTCCATTCCTAGATCAAAGTGCTCTCTCAGGATAAACATGGTGAAGGAGAGAGAGAAGGTAATAAATGACCTCCCAGCATTACATTGCACTCACCCTCTCCTCCTCCTCATGGTGATCTCATCCCTCCCCCCTCTGTTACAAGCCCAGACAGACAATGATGGTCATGCATCTCAACAAACACTCATCCTTTCTTTGCCTTCAAATATAAATCATCTAAAATCTTCTGGATCAGAGCTGATCAGCCCTGTCATGTGGTATCTTCAGGTGGAGTTTTGCATTTTGTTATTCAACTGAAAAATACTATTTAGTTTTAGTTTTGTGCTGATAACTGTCATACTGTATTTAAGCCAAATTATTACTGAAGTTTGAATTGCCCTCCAAAGTTGTGTTAAAAGTAAGTGAAAGCTCAAGTTACAGGCATTTCCCATCATGGTTGTTGAAGTGAAATCTCTCACACTTATTCCAGACTTGACTGTGATAAAGCTTTATGATATCACCCATCACAGCATTTCATTCTGTGCCAGAGACCTAAAACTGTGTCAGCAATATTCCATTAAAGGTGATAATACAATCAGGACAGCAAGGCTTTAAGCCGATTAGCTGGAAGGAGAGCAACGTCTGTTTATGCGTGGGCAAGCGTGTGTGGGTGGGTGGTTGTCACCTGCCTATATATAAGTCACACATCTGTCCCAAAAAGAGATTACTGTGCAATTTAACACAGCAAGAAGAGGAAATAACATCTGGGGACACAAAAAGCACATTTATAGTCACAAGTAAATAAGGATGCCTTTTATGGCAAAGCATATGATTGTTTTGTAATAAGGATTTATAAAGCTCACTTTCATTTATTACAATACAGCATTATACTTAGAGGATTAATATTTTGAGTGGGGCATAGAGAGAAACCTTCTTGTGGAAAAGTATACTTACAAAATTCATAGAAATCATATTTAAATCTAAGTATCCCTACTAACTCTTTACATTAGTTAGCAATTTTGAGCAAGAAAACATCACTTAATGACTTATCAAGCCTAAGACCCCCCCCCCCCACACACACACACACACACACACTCAAAATCTACTTAAACTTATCATTTCATGCAGTCCCTTTTCTCACTAACTTGCCTCTTGTGCCTTTGCATCATTTATTGATTTCCTGCATGTTCCATCTGCACAGCTCAGAATTTATGTACATTTACTGCACAGAGATGTGAGTAGACACAGCAACCGAAGCTGTTTTCAGCATTTTGGGTACAATTGTAGCTTCTGTCATTGCGGCCCTATTTGAACGTCAGCACTTTGAGTTTCATGCTGTGATTTGGTGAAAAGAATAATGAATATGTGAAAGAACACCTAATCTTTTTCTCATTAAGTGAGCAAATGTTGTGCAGGAGCTGTGGAAACAATGGAAATGTTGACTCAGTTAGCAATTTTTTCTAGGTGACGCAAATTTTCTTGGTTCAGGTGATGAAAATATTACGAATTTGGGCAAAAATATTTTTAGCATTTGTAGAGCCCAAAACAAAACGTATCTTGTACACGAAGAACTCATTTTATCCTCTAAATTTAGCTTCTTTGTGATTGTTTAGATGTGTTATTTCTGCCCTAACTCGTGCAAAGTCTGCTTGGTTTTAAGTTCCTTTTAAACTCAGAAACTTGACCAACTTCAATTACTCTAACTGGTCATTTCAGTCATTTTTTTTTAACTGCCTAGTCCAATTCAGGGTTGCAGGACAGCTGGAGTCTATCCCAGCCATCATCAGGGGAAAGGCAGGATGCACCCTGGACAGGTTGCCGGTCCAACCAGGGCCGACACAGAAACTATTCATGCTCACATTCATTCCCATGTACAATATTTAGAATGACCCATTCACCCAACATGCATGTCTTTGGATAGTACTCTAACTGGCTTCTTTTTAAATCAACATAACAGCAAAATTGCACAAACTCAGGTCCACACAGAGAGACGAGGCATGACAGTCAAGGCATTATCACACAGCTACTCTACTGTTGATACGCATGGATTTGAAGCATGTTTTCACAGCATACTGTAATCTCTTTGGTTGCTTTACTACTTGACCTTATAACTTGTGATTAATTCCAAAACAATCAGATGAAGGATATTTTTTTTAAAGCCAACTGCTAAATCATTAGCTGTGTGTGTGTGTGTGTGTGTTCGTACAGACCACATCCTCCTTAAGAATTTAGCTAATTATCACATTCTCTCTCATTTTGATTATATGACAGTCATACCCCCACCAACATCCTGGCAAGAAGACTCCATGGCAACAATGTGGAGACAGGGTACCATGGCAACACCTCTAAGCAATAGTGGATACTGGGAGTTGGTCTTTTTAAAGATACTGTATGCCATCCACTGTAATTTCATTCTGTTAAAAGAAGTTTAGATCAGGTAGATTTTTTTTATCAGTTACTTGTCGACATCTATAAACACTTAAAAACTCACCACATCCAAACTCAGAATGATTGTTGGAAGTGTTATTTTGGTGTGGAAGTGTCTCTGGTCTCCAGCTCTCATGCATTTTCAGAGACTTGACAAATCCAAAGGGATGTTTTACCACACCTTTTCTTACCTGGAGGCAGTGACATCACATGTGCAAGACTGATTTGTTTGTGTCTATTTAATAATAAAAGAGTTACAATAATGAATTATTTTATATTATATATTCTTGGTAAGGTACTCTGATGTTGAGATAAGAGCTGCGTAATGAATGTTTAGTAAAAAGCTCTCCCCCATTAGTTTTTGTTTAGTGTGGCTAAAGAACCACACATTGGCTGCAGAACCAAAAGGAGAAAACAGGTGGACCCTCTCAGAGAAGCACAAATGTCCTGCTTATAAGATCCACTTATAACACAATGACTGAAAATTAATCCCTTCACCAAATCTTTCTGCAACTTATTTGTGAAGGTAAGTAAATTATTACTCCAATACTTTACAATATATGGCATTATATAAAATGGATTTAATGAGTGATAACCAATATGTTTTATTCTTAAAATTGTGTTTTTACAGTCTGACTCCACAGTTTAATCATAGAAGTCAGAACACAAAGACATCTTCTGATCATGTGCAATGCAATATGCTCCTTAACAAAGTGAATGAAGTCAGTATCTATAAAAAATAAGATGCTATTACTGATGCTATTACACGCAGCAGCAGTGCAGTCCAGTGTTGCTTTTTCTACTGTCTACACTACATTCAAAAAGCAAGAGACAACAATACAACTTGTAAACAACAACAAAAAAAAGTAAAGGCAAAATGTAAATATGGAATAAGAATAATATCATCTGGGTGGAATTGTTTTTAAAAGATTGACAATACTTTACACCACAATGGTTCTTTTTAATGGAGGCATCTTGTGAGTGGTTTGGCTGCAGTATAGTCCCATGTTGCTGCTCCAGAAACAAGAAATTACGTTGCTTTTACCCTCAAGTTTTCTGCCAGATTACATATTCTTGGCACCTGTATTTACTCGCCACCGCAGCTCCTGTGACATGGTCTAGCTTAAGGAACAAAACAAAAGCCAGGTTAGCATGCAACTTCTGTGGTCTTAGCGAAAGACAACTGATCCTACAACAGTACGATGACTAACTCACTCTGGTAACTGCTGGGAGGGAAAAAAGCAATTATTCATGGATTTAACCCAGAAAGCCCCTGCATTAGTTATCATCTGCAGGGCATCAGCATGTCTCGGCTAGCGACTAGTTTATTTTGGCTCTGAAAAGTAGCAATCAAAATGCAATCATGTTCAGTAGCAAATACGTTGTTTTTAGCTTATTAGTGTGCATTAAGTATTTTAATTGTTTTTTCTGCTGTTGCTAGCGAAAGCATTTAAAATGTGTCTTAATAATGGACCTCAAGGCTCCAACAGCAGTGTGCAAAAGATAAATGATGACATTATAAAGATTACTGTACACTGAAAAAAATAATATTGTTTAATTTGTTGTTATTATACTTATTGTGATAATTTAAAATTAATAAATATAGTTAATTTCCATCCCTGTCTTTTTAAGAGACCATTAGCATTCTGGGATATGGGATAACCGCACACTGCTGACTTGCTGTAATGTGATTCGACCGAATTGGAGCTGCAGTTTCACACCAATACACACACAAAAAAAAAGCAAACACAGCAAAACAAGCAGGACAGAAAGATTGAAAACAGAAGATAGAGGGCTCCTAAGACCACCAGCGCTGAAGGTGGTGGTTGAGCCAAGTGGAGAAGCACCAATGGAGTAACTGCAGTGAGAGAAGGAGCATCAGAGGGAAAGAGAGGCAGGAGAGGTAGAGAAACAGAGCTGATGCAGCTTCTGAGCAGAACCAATGTGTTTAGAGCAGCTGAATATAGGTCACACATTTCCAGCGACTGCCTCCTTCCCTTTACTGTACCACTTTCTTGCAGTATATGTGATTTATATGAAATACTACAAAATCTGGACATAGTTTGTGGGTTTGGGCTTTCTGAATTAGCTTTTTCAGGTAAATTCCACTGAATAAGAGGAAGGCTTTGCTTCTTGTTCTACAATTAAAAACTGTTGTCTCCATGTACTCTGATATTTGCTGGTGTGTTTGCACACCATTGTTTTTACTGCTTATACTGTTTCTGCAAACAGATGCAAACCTCTAGATAACCTCTAGATAATGGGATAGCACGCAGAAATTCATTTATAGCTTATTCGCTTTAACAGACAAAGCGAGAGAAGGGGAAAGGACTCTTCAGTGGTGGCTTCAGTATATCAGAACACAAACAAGCAGGAATAAAGACAAAACCTGTCTGGTTTAACACTGGAAAGTCTTCATTCTTAATCTAATTTTTAGCAGCAACTATTCAACTTTCCGTTAAAACTCAAGCTAAATGTTTTGCAGTATAGTTCTGATCGAGGGTGATTACTTATTCGTTATTACGTCTTCGTTATACATAAACTTTGTTTGAACGTTTATGGCTGAATCCCACAAATGCATTCTTCTATAATATCTTTGGCTCTTTTCTGTGTTCCCTTTATATTTGTTACATTTTACCTGAATCCTTTTAATTTCCCACATTAGTCTTAGCTGAAATTATTTTTTCTGTGTGTCACACACAGTCTGCTGCCCTGTTTTACTGCCAGCCAACTCAGTTTGAATAGGACTTATACAGTAGTATAATGCCACCTGACATTTCATGCTTGGCTGATAAGCATCATGTTTTCTGCCTGGATTGAGAGGGTGACAGAAAGAGGGGTCAGCTCTGGTTTTAGGGGAAAGACATGATAGACGAGGTGTAACACTAAAACACAGAGGGAAGAATTCAGCAGAGAAATGAAAGTAAGTGGAGGACAGAGTGCTTAATGAAGTCAACTTTTTAGATATAAAATATGCAGCTTATGCATGGCTAAGCATAATAAGTCACTCCAGTTTCAGATCTCACATGTATGGGCTGCAGGGTGTGTGGGTGGGTCACTTATATGGTGGGCACCAAATCAATGCCATAGTCAATAAACTACTGACAGACTCATGGGAAATGAAACAGAGGAAATGCTTGTTGCATTTTGTTGTAACTGCATGATAATATAAAGGCTTCTTATGACCAGCAATACTGTTTTCACCTGAAACAGCAAAGAGGGACCTTAAATGGAGCAGCAACCTTCTTGGCCCCGGTACCAATATATTTATTCACACAACCACTCACACACTAATACGTGACATCACCGCCAATATGAGAGGCATTTAAACCCATATCAGATTAACTCAAGATGGGGGAGGATAAATAGCTTGCAGAGGACGGATGCTGGAATCAGTGGATTGTCAGTGGATAAGGCTGTTTTATGAGATTTGGGAGATGTGTGACTGGGCCACCAAATAAAAAGTAAAGTGAGAAGTACAAGGACTGCATTTATTCTAAGACAATGCATGATGAAGGCTACCTGTCCATTACAAATAGATTTTGCTATATTAATGCCAAAAAAAGAATAAGTTTAAGCAGTTATCTGAATTGTCTAAATATAACAGTCCACTATTAATTTGTCTCTCTCTTATCTCACATATGGTATTTCAGCTACACAAAAATACACCTCTTTCTCCTCCCACACCAGGAGCCACCCTCCTCCTCCTCCTTCACTCTCCTGTGCCGACCATGGATCCCATTTCCATCCCACTCACAACGCAAAATAAAACACACTCTGCAGTAACATGGTCAGAAAATGTTGCTGAGGGCAAAAACTGTCGACCCTCCCTTACCAGATTGGCTTTAATCCGAAATCCAGCCTTATGGAAGCAAAAGCCCGTGTCAGCCCCTCGTTTGGCCAATTTTTCTGCGCTTCTGCTATGAATTAATCCACCAAGCCGGTCAGCCAGGCCCCAGTGGTTAATAAAAACGAAATGGTTTTTGTTTAATCGACATACAGTTGCAATGAGACCGTGCTTATTTATTGTGGTGTTGTTTGGAGCCTTGAACCATTCCAGCCGATTAAAGCAACACCTGCCACGACGTGCATCAACACGAAAAACCGTAAAAGCATCTTGCAGCATAAACACACATCAGTGCAAATCTGGGTTTAAACACGCCATTAATGTTTAGCTCTATTACAGAGACACGTATTCTCAATGGCTTACCTCTGTAAAAAACGACTCCATCCTGCCTACCCCTCCCAGACGATGCGCGCCCGGCCCGGCTGCGCGCAGACACCGGCTCCGGTCTCCGGTGCGCAAATCTCACCAATGGGAAGGTGCGCGTATTTGTCGAGATATGCAGGAGGTGGCGGTGGCGCTGTGTTCCTGTTTCCCATTCAACGAGCACCAATTTTCCAATCCCGAAATGGCTCTGATGCTTAACACACACCTCAGCAGCATCCGGCCGCGATGCGCAAAGAGGAGAATCCAGGCAAGACCCAGGTCTTTCAGGTCTGCGTCGTTTAAAGCCCCAATGTGTGTGTGTGTGTTTGTGTGTGTAGGTATAGATGTGTGGGTGTTCGTGTGTGTGGATACATGCGTGCATGTGTGAGGTAGTGTGTCACATGTGTGCGTCTGGGTGTGAGGAGAGGACCAGTCCCAGAGAGAAATAAGCTCACACTGCACACTCCGACGGGGCGGTGCAGACACAGACACCGCCAATAGCCATCAACACACACCCACACACACACACACATATATATACAACCATCGAAATATGGCCTCTTCTAACAATTTACGATTTTGATGATGAAAAAGCCACTTTCCCACTTGGCAAAGTATCGGCACCATCGTGTCAGCCTTCAAAAATCAAGACAATCCCTTAAAAATAATAACAAAAAAAGGAGAAAAGGCTAAATAAAAATTTGGAATAAGGATAAAGAAGCTCTGGGATTGTTTTCAAAAGGTTAGGAAGAATAATTTTCAAAATCACACCATAAAAAGAAAGATAATAAATATTTCCTTATGATCTTCACTACAACAGGGAGCCCAAAAAACCCAACTGAATCAGCCATTCAGGGTGAAAATATTATGTTAATCACATCCCAGTATTCACAGAGCATAACACAAGAAGTTCCCCATAAGACACAGTTTTTCAGCTGGTTCATGTGATGTGGAGCATCTGCCATTTTATTCTTCTTTTGAGACAACCAGGCTGTGAAGGCCAGATGCAGCCATCAGGAAAGCCATCGGGCAGAGACCACTTTGGAGTAAAGTATTATGATCCCCAGCCTGTTCCCTCTGGGGGCCTGGGGGTACAGGGGAGGAAGGGTGCATCATCATATAGTTCAATTATTACTTAGCTGATTTCACTTCACTTAACAGCATCTGGTTTCCATGTACATCCGCAGATTCATTAACATTTAGAAATGAAACCTAATCCTTCCAACTAAAATCAGAGCCAGTGAGGTGCACCTATGTGCATCTTATAATTCAGGTTCACTCTGAAACACATTATCAAGACATTGGACACGTGCACCCAAATTTCTACTCGGTAACAAAATTGCACTTCTTACATCTCTACTATACTGAAAAAATGGATGAGTTTGAAAGTTGTTAGCTAAAACCGTTGCCCCTTTGCACCACAAAGCCCAGTCCAAAATGTGAGATCAAGTTATAAAATTTCCTGAGGATTAAGCTTCAGGAGGTTTATTGTTGTGTAGACACATTTGGGGTCCAAACCATGAGGATTGGATGAGATGGTCTAGAGAAGAGTTTACAAAGACATATCCTTTCACATGATTTCTTTGGTTATATGTATTTATATACTACTACATAGAGTAGTACATATTTACTGTTTCATGACAACACAAAGCATCACTGATTGCTAAGATTAGCAACTAGCTAGCTATCCAGCTTACTTATCCTCTAAGATGCACATTAAAACATACAGAAAGTCTTCCAGATGCTCTATGTAACACGGGCTGAGTGGCTCCTCTGCACTGTGTTTCAGTTGGGAGCAGAACTCTGCTTTGTCATCCGGCCTCAGCTGTTTCTTTCTCCTTGATGTCTCCTTCTCCCCTTACTGTTGCACTGAAAGCTGGTGGATAATGTGGACAGATCATTAATAGGTCCTGTGGTACAGATCAGAAAGAGCTCAGAGCCGATGTCTCTCATCCACGATGCTCAGTCTTCTTTTCTATGCACATATTTATGGAAACAAATGTGCCAAAGACACAGGTTGTGCATTTCATATGTTGCATGTGGTAAAGGACATCACTCATGATGTCACAGCCAATCAGTTTTACGACCGCAGCAGCCTTAAATCTTTCTTTTTTTATTGCCCCCTTTCTTCTCCAGTCTGTCCTTCTCTTCTTTCACTCTAGACATATGTATTAATGATTGTTTGTACACGTTCAGAATGAAAGAGATGTAGAGAAACTGCATGGATCACCTACACTGATCAGCAA
This sequence comes from Pseudomugil gertrudae, assembly GCA_037177535.1. NCBI lineage: Eukaryota > Metazoa > Chordata > Actinopteri > Atheriniformes > Pseudomugilidae > Pseudomugil > Pseudomugil gertrudae. The sequence continues at coordinate 14,217,750 of JBAMHV010000021.1, read as the reverse complement.
ACATACATTGTGGTAGTGTAGCTATACCACGGGACAAAGCTGAACAAGGCCTGCAGGCAAAATCTCTGACTGGTCAGAGACAAGAGAGCTTTGTCAGTTTGATGAGTCAATTCAAATGCTAAAGCAGCTAATGCTAATCTAAGTGTAACTTTGTCTTGTAGTGAATCATAAAAGATACTCATATGTTTGTAGATTTTACTATCATAACTAGATTATATTGTTTAAGAGCTGTAACTCACCAGTGTACTGCACAGTCTCACAAATACAGCATGCATTCATACCACAGAGCACAAACAGTTTTATTTAACTTTGCTTTTACATATAAGAAGAAACTGGATTCAGATAATATGTTTAAAAGCTAAAATCCTGTCAAGTGAAATATAGTTATGATGCCACGGCACACTGATGAATATTGGACCAGAAAGTTAAGTGGAAAGAACCTGATCTATACATCCTTCCATCTGGTGTTAGAGTTCAATCTTCAAAGATCAGGACACTCAAGAAGACAATGACGCATATTTCTAATGTTCAGCACACACATGCACACACAGGGAGTGTCATATAAGGTCACCTGATCTGTATGACTCATCCAATACACTGTTTACAGATTTGGATTCAAATAACATTTCCAAGGCTGAAGGAGTCACAGTGCAAAATGGAACTCACTGATTGAGTAATTATTATTATATTATGGATTATGTATTGTTTTTAATTGGATTGTTAATAAGCAGTCTTGGTCATTGCAGGTTTAATAGATATTTATTCCCCTTAGAAGGTGTTAGTTAAAGCGGTTGAGATAAATATTGATTCTCCTGCTTTTCCATCAGCTCTGTAAAACAATCTTCTACCAGGAGAGCCTGGTTGTGATGAAATTTCTCTTTTGCATCTGCATCTGGGTTAAGTAACAGCATCACAGCCGAAGCAACTACACAGACATGAACAACATTGTTGGCATCCCTTTGCTAATGAAAGAAAACCACTAAGGCTCACTGGAATAACTTGAAACATATGTACTGAAAATTAAATACTGAAAATCTGTTTTTACTTTTGATTTCTTTCAACAATGGTTTTAACAAAAATAATAAAACACTACTGGACAACAACCATTAGAAAATATTGGAAATAGTTTGACAAAACACATGTTAAACTAATGTATATCCTATAATTAGCATCACGTGACTTCAAACTTGTAATAATAATTACAAAAATAACTGGACACTTTATTTTAAAGGACTGTGATGTTTCTGCAACAACATTTTATTCAAAAGTTTAAGGTCCACAGGACTGTAGCCAATCACCCTGGATAGGGTCAAGAGTGGAAAACTGATGACGAATCAAAATAACAGATCATATGAATTGTAACTGAGTTCAAACTAACCTCCAAAGACAGCAAAACTAAGGTCAAAGTAAATCAGTGTCAGATTGCACTCTGATGCTGTTTTAGCTAAAAGTGAGTTCATGGGAGATGACCAAGGAGGATGCCTCCGTTAACAGGAAACATAAAAAAAGACAGACTGGAATTTGTCCCAGTACATGTTGACAAGCCACAAAGCTTCTGGAAGAATGTTCACAGATGTCAAAGGAAAGCCGAGGAAGAAAATAACACAGTGCCTGAAGCATGAAGGAGGTTTGCAGGCTGTCTGGAACAGGGTCTCTGTGTCTGTAAGGGTACAAGGAAATCCCAAGACTCATTCTGGAGCAAAACAAGATGCCTTGTGTCAGAAAGCTTGGTTGCAGTCGCAGGTCAGGGGTCTTCCAACAGGTTAATGAACCAAAACACCCAAGAATGGCCGGAGACATTTGAGTATTGTGAAAAGAGCCTCTGTGAGGCCTCGTCTAAGGCCTGTTGAGCTTCTGTGGAAGAGCTTAAGAGCTACGTTTAGGGTGCCAACTTTTTTACATGCCTGTTTCATTAGTTTATGAAAGCTATTATTTAAAAGCAATGTGGGATTTTCCTCAGCTTTCAAGTGATTTCTGTGACCATTGTGTTTATTTTTAATTAATTATTTATTACCAGAAAAGGGACAATAATTTTGTCCATGTTTGTATATGGGCTGTTTTCCATCAGAATAGAAGAAGATGTTCCTCATGTTTTATTTTGCAAGTCAAAGAAAGTTGCCAGTACCTGCTGTGTAGTTATCAAGGTGTTTCTGTCTAACTGCATGCTTTGAGATTTGCTTAAAAAAGAGAGGCATATGAATTAACAGTAATAAACAGAGAGGTTCTTGTGTTTGTGTCTAAATGAATCTGTTGATATGTTGACGTTCTAAGAACAGAGAATGAATCACGGTTTCCAAATAGTCCATCAACATAATAATATAAGAACGAAGCCTCCATATTTCTACATTATAATCAACCCAACCTAAAAGGAAGCGGGACAACTGAGGCTGCTACAGACATACCAGCAAGGGGAGGAAAAAGTTATTCAACTATAAAAGGTTTGCTGATGCATACATATATAAACTCTAAATGTGTGAAGATGTCTTGTTGTGTTGGGTTTATATAGGTGCATGTACAGGAAAGGACTCAATCTAATTAAGAGGCCCTAGAGAGATGACTTCATCCTGATTCTTATCCCCCCTCTCCATTTACAACTCAGACCCCTACCCATGCACCCCCATCTACTACATCCTGCCCCCACTCCCCTTGCACCACCCATGGGTTGCACAGCACTACGACAGTCTTTGCATTAAATTAGCTGTTAGTGCAGGCCTCTGGGCAGGGAGTGGGTTAATTTAATCAGCCAGCTATAGCCTGCAGCATAACATGCATGCTAACAGACGTACATATCCATACTCACAAAAAAGACCAAAATTATCTTCTGGCTGATCTTTTGAGATCAGAAAAGGGACTTAATAAATCATCCTGAACACGTAGGCACATGACAATGTTGCTCAAATTTTCTGTGTAATCATGTAAGTAAATTCAGTCATTTAAACATCTGGATATAAAAGAGTATTGATCAATTAGACAGATTGGTGGGTTAAAAATTTCAACTTTTAATTACAGTGTACTACTGAATGCAGATATTGTTTGGTGCTTATCAACTATCATGTATTATTTTAACAGGCGTTTTCCTATGTATTTAGAGGCATTGCGTTTAATCCTCATTAGACAGATTTAATCACCCAGATCACAATAACTGGATTATACAGATCCCCCTGGAGTCAAGACTTCTAAGCCTTTTTACAAATATAAATAAATAAATATGCACAAAAAGTATGTTATGAGAGTTAGAAATAGGAAGAAAGTGTTGAAAAAAAGAAACAAATTCTGGTGGAAGGAGATTGATTAATTAAATCATCTAATTTAATTTTCAAAATGGTACAAACACACACAATCATTGGTGTTAACAATGTTACAGCAGCAACACGGTGAACAAAAGCCCAGCTGTCACGGCTGAGGCTTAACAATCACATATGAATATTTATCAAGGCCAGGAGCAACAGAAGGTGAGCTTGGCTTTGCAAAGCATCATCTTTGCAGAGCAGCGTCAGCTCCTGCACCTTGTCGGTTCTATCCCTGACCCAACTGAGAAAACACATGCTTTTCAGACCTGAGACAAACAAGTCACGCAAAATTTTACTTCCTCATGCTTTTATTTCTGCTTTAAATTTTATTAGACAGTCCTTTAATCTAAACTTTTATATTTTCTAAGAACTTTTAAAGAAATATTTTATAGGAAAAATGACAAAGAAAAGAATAGGGGCTTACATGGAAATTACTTGATTTATTCAGTGTCCATATAGCATTCAGTATGATGGATAAATTATTACCTGTTAAAAAAGCTTCCTTCAAATCAAATTGGTGTTATTGATTCTCTAAAACAAATCTGAGAACTAATTTGAACTAATATAGCACAAGTAGAATATAACTGCTTTTGATCTGTGTTGTTAATGAGTTAACCTGATTTAATTTTCTTAATCCTTCCAATCACAAACTACAATAAAACTGATAAACTGGGGTTCAAAACAGGATAACTGGAAACAAAGATTGCTGTAAGTCACAGAGATGTGACAGCATGACAGATTTTTGACAAAATGCAGGTGTGATGGGTGAATGCTGCCAGATTTGTGCTGATGTTTTCTACCTTATTGCCTTATAAATCATTTATGCTTCCTGCTTCACCTCTAAACCCATACTGTTCCTCTCGCAGACCACAGTATTGTAAACGACACATACCAACGCAGAAAGATCTGCATATTACACTTGTACACTTCAAGGAAGCTAAACTACAACAGGGTTGATATTTAGTTTTACATCCACTGTTCCACAACTTCATCTTCCTTATTGATTATGAATTTATGTCTATCATATTTTCAGATATGTTGTCCTCCTGATGTTACAACACAAGACTCCACTCAGAGAGCTTCCAAAGACAGGAACTTTTCTTTGTACAAATTAACTGTGTTGCAATATACCAAATGCCCAGGAGGTGGCGCCAAATACCCATTGAGCGTAGATAAAAACAGTGAGTGGCCCATAATAAGGCGTGTCAGCCATAACGCACGCCCTTAAACCCCGCCTTTCTACAAATTTGATTGGCTAAAATTTTACGTCGCTTAGTCAACTCTTTCTCTGATTGGCTAATGCTTCTGTCCTTCCGACGTGACAGACGCCACACTGCTAGCTATTTCGAAAATGAAACTGGCTCGTGTCTGAGTTTAAGTGAAGGAGAGAGAGTGAGAGAGAAAACGAAATTAAAACATTTATCAGGTAAAATTATTGGGGATTTACTGTTACAGCCCAACCCGGAGGAGGCAGAAGAACCAAACCATCGGGACTTTATGCTGCGGGATTCGAGAGGTGACGTTTTTGGCGAGGAAGGCAGGCCTGTGTTGTCAAAACACCAACACACCACCATCTAAATCAGACCTGCACTGGCTTCGTGTGTTAAGGTGTCAAAAGGTAATCAACGATCCCGTAAAAACACAGAAAAAGAACATTAATATGTCGGATATGCTGTAGGTTTAACGCTGTGCTGTTTGTTGCCTCATGTTGTCTTCTCCGTCAGTGTCTTGTGGTTTTATCATAAGGTAGATTTTAAATAAAGTTATCTTAATCCATATTTGTTTTTAAATGTAATGTATTTTTCTTTAATTCAGCTGGAAATGTTGCGCAGCCACCAGAGATATGCTGGACTCTTCGTACTGGGATGGATGTAAGTGTATATGCAGTATCTTGGCATTTTTCTTGTTTTGTTACCTTGAATCAAAATGGATTTTTTTAGGATTTGCATAATTTATTTCACACATCACTACAACTTTGTAAGTATTTTTCTTATTTGATAAACAGAGCAATATAAAACATCAATAGGTATAACTACCCCAAACGTGAGCAGTCCATGTGGATCATGAACCTGCTAATGGGATTTTTGTAGGGAAACCTGCTCCAGCCTCTGAAGTTTGATGCTTTTTGCTTGTAAATGGCAGTTCAAGTCTGACCACAGATTCCTACGTTGACTAAGGCTTTGACAGGCCATTCCAACACATTTAGATATTTTTCTTTAAACCACTCAGTTGTTGCTTTAACAGCATGCTTGGGGAGGGGTCCATTGTTCTGCTGGAAGTCAAACCCTTGTCCTACTATAAAATCACCCAGATTGGATCAGGTTTATTTAGCACCATCCACCTTTTGCTAGACCAGTTTTCCTTTTCCTGAACATCCCCACAGAATGATGCTGCCACCACCAGGTTTAACTGGGATGGTGGTTGATCTTGGAGTGGCGAGATGTGTCCAGTGTGCACCAAATGCAGCATTTTCCTTGATGGTCCTATAATGCCTTCCTTGTTCGACCCTTTAATTTGGTAGGCGGCCGTCTCTTGGCAAGTTGGTTGATGGGAAAGTGTCCTCCCTGATGAAGTGGATGGTGCTCTTGGGGATCATCAAAAATTTGACTTGGAGAGTTTTGTCTTCCTGGCAGTGTTTGTTTAGGACTTCCTTTTGCATGGGTGTTGCAGCCTCTGGGGCTTTTCAGAAAAAGTGTGTGCTGACAGATCATGTGACACTGAGATTCACACAGGTTAATTTAATTTACCTGATTTAATGCACCAGAGCTTTTTAGAGACAGTGGATACATACATATATTACAGTTTTCAGTTTTTAAAGTATGTGTTATCATTTCATTTTTAATTTTAGAATACCAATTACTGCAGTTTCGTCAATTAAATTAAAATAAAAACAACATTGAATGCAGTACTTTAGTCACAGCAGCCATAGTTGTTCTAATCCAAAACTATTTGAGCATGCCTGGATTATTTGCTTTGATCAACATTGTCAGCAAGGTCTAGGTGTGGCCTCTGGATTTCTGCTCTCTCTCAGACTGACTGCTAACACGTTTTAATGGGGTTAGGAAATATTTAACTTCGCTACACAGTATGTCATATAACACAAGCGTATAAAGAGGTGCATGCATGGGTCGGTGCTGGTGGGCTAAGAGGATGTTGTACAGCATGTCAAAATGAGTTAATTGTTGTCTACATGTAGGTGGTACACTTTTATGCAAAGCTTCTTTCTTCATATTTAATCTCTAATCTCTCCAGGCTGTAGCAGTGACTGCTGTTAGAGACTGAAGCTGCGTTCACCATGGCGCACTTTGACACCGAGTACCAGCGCCTGGAAGCGTCCTACAGCGACTCTCCCCCTGGAGAGGAGAACCTGCTGATGCATGTGCCTGAAGGAACCAAATGTATGATGCACATAAACTAATCCTACTTTTCCTACTACATAAAAATACCATGACGTTTTGGGACATCATCATTACTCATTTGAAATGAATTTTTTGCAGCCCAATGGCACCACATAGAAAATCTGGACCTGTTTTTCCAGAGAATATCCTTTTTAAATAGATTTCCCAGAGCTAGTCCGTGTGCTATATTGTGTTTAATCATCCTCAGTGAAGTTCTTTTTATTGTGAACAGCATTTTTTAACGAACTCAGAGTTTTCCTTCATTGTCATTACGTCTATAATCTTCATCAGAAGAATGGATTCACCTGCATGCTGCTGGGAGAGATTTTTGAGCTGATGTATGTATCTTCTTCATTATGAGAACCTTTCTCACTGACAGTCTGTTAGCTTATTTAACCTTAATATATTTTTCATTCTCTCCATTATTCCTGTCACTCTGTTTGCAGTCAGCTGCTGTTTGTGGTTGGTTTTACGGTGTTCTTAGCTAACTGTGTGGATTATGACGTCCTCTTTGCCAATAAGTTTGTAAACCATACTGATTCATCTAAAGTCACCTTGCCTGATGCACTCCTGCCGATGGATGTCTGTAGTGCCCGGTCAGTCCTTTGCTTGACACCATTATATATCAAAGCGTTGTGGTTAATACGGTTGAATGTTGGGCTTATTCTGATGGATATACATGTTTTCTCTCCTAGTATCCGAGAGAATGCGTTTGTGATCTTTGTTTTGATCATCTCTGGAGTGTTTTGGCTACATCGCTTGGTGAAATTTATCTATAATGTCTGCTGTTACTGGGAGATCCGATCCTTCTACATCAATGCCCTCAAGATGACCATGGTAAGATGGGCATGCTTATTATTTTATAGAGGGATGAACAGTAAAGCCTGACCTCTAACCTCTGTTGCACCTTTGTGCTTCAGTCAGAGCTTCCCTATGCAACGTGGCAAGAAGTTCAGGCCAGGATAATTGAGATCCAGAAGGAGCACCAGATCTGCATTCATAAGAAAGAGCTGACAGAGCTCGATATTTACCACCGCATCCTGCGCTTTAAAAACTACATGGTGTGTTAGCTACTGATTAAATCTGAAAGTAACTGGACTGTGTGACATTAATTCCTCCAAAAACAATTTAAGTGCTGTGAATGTAAACCACAGCCTTCTTCTTGTTTTTCTCCAGGTTGCCATGGTGAATAAATCACTCCTTCCTGTTCGATTTTGCCTTCCTGTTCTCGGGGAGAGCGTGTTTTACACTCGAGGTCTCAAATACAACTTTGAGCTCATCTTCTTTTGGGGACCAGGTTTGTTAGAAATGTGTAATTGTGTACTCATCTTGCATCTGTGCAGGCAAATTGAAGGGTGTGCTTATGTAGCTGTGTATTTCTCATTCTGTTTTACCTAAAGGCTCTCTGTTTGAGAATGAGTGGAGTCTCAAGTCAGAGTATAAGAGAGGAGGTAACAGGCTGGAACTTGCAGACAGACTTGCATCACGTATTCTGTGGATTGGCATTGCCAATCTGCTGTTGTGTCCAGTCATCCTCGTGTGGCAGATTCTTTATGCCTTCTTCAGTTACACCGAGGTAAACGATTTACACACTTTTTGAACAATTAGCTTTTGCAGTCATGTGAAATGACATTAGTTTGTCATACGTGGGTATATAGGTGATAAAGCGAGAGCCGGGTTCTCTGGGGGCAAGATGCTGGTCTCTGTATGGTCGATGTTATCTGCGTCATTTCAATGAGCTAGACCACGAGCTCATGTCACGTCTCAGCAAAGGCTATAAGGTTGGTGCATCTGTCATCCTGACCATTTCTTTCCAAAGACCAGAGATTTGATTTTTGCATGTATTCATAAAAAAATTTTATGATATAAAATATATGTGATGGTCATACTGCTATTATTATGTTAACTCTTACTGCAGACTCATTTATTGCCTTTATAGTTAATTATTAAGCAAGTTGTCTTGCTTTTTGTGTGTTTGTTTTTTTTTCAGGCTGCATCCAAGTACATGAACTGTTTTCTTTCACCGCTGCTGACAGTGGTTGCAAAGAATGTAGCGTTTTTTGCCGGGTCTCTTCTGGCCGTTCTCATTGCTCTAACAATCTATGACGAAGACGTGCTCGCAGTGGAACATGTTCTCTCATCAATAACTCTGCTTGGAGTATGTGTCACAGTGTGTCGGTAAGGATCAGTTAAATGTTTCATTTATATCATCTTTGTAATTATCAACTAGGTAATGGTAATTACCTAATAGGTAATTAGGTCAATTATTTTTAAAACTGCCCGCTGCAGTCCAACGTAATGAAGATATCATTTTCAAGTTATCGTTATTTGTTATATCGTTATTTTCTTTTCAAGTATTTTCTTGAAAACTGATATTTAATTATACAAAAAAATATTGTTCTTTTAAAGCAACTCAGATCTGTTATTATCTTATTATTATTTAGTGTTTATGTAGCTTCTGTTTGACCATCTGAATAAAGAAATGTATTTACTGCCTCTGGTATCTTAGACATCTTAAGAATTTCCAAAGTGATGATTTTCATTGTTTGGTCTTCTTTGTTATTAAGTCATATTCAAAGCTTGTAAGTCTTTTTCTTCGATTGTTTTTGTCAGTCAGTCAGCCGAGTTAATCTTTGGCTGTGTCTCAGTCAGCACACTAACACTACTTTGTGCACTATATTTAAGTGCGTAGTGTGTTTACACTGAAATTTAAGGAAAAAGTCAGTGCACAGTGAAAGTCACTGAAAGTACCCAGATGCTGCCCTAAATTTCCAAGAATCTAGTATGAAATCATGGACTCTTCACGCAATAAACCGGCGCCATCTTGCTGACGTAGTGGTAAAGGAAGCGCTGGACTTTCCCAATAATGGCGGCAAACATTAAAACAGTAAAAGTTTACTGCAGCGGAGGCTAATTTGTATAGATGTGAGTATGAAGTTATCTCGTTAAGGTTCTAATGTTTATTGCAGCTTGCTACATATCTAATGTTGTGCTTATAATAACTCATGGATCAGATCATTTGTTTGAGACTGCCTAACCCTATCCATGTAGGGGACACAAAATAATAATTTTGGCATGCAGCAGGATAGTAAAACTGGTCATATGTCACTACCAGTAAGTGTCCAACGTCCTGTATTTCATTTAAGACTGCCCTTACCCACCATAGAGAGTGCTACAGAATAAAGTGTGCACTACATTCTAGTGCACTACGGTATTGAGACACGGCCTTTGCCTACCTGTGCATGTAACTTCAGGTATCAGAACTGAGGCTTTTCCAAGTTGTACTTACATCCAAAGCTTTTCATTCATTTTCCGTACCACTTAATCCAATTTAGGGTCCTCTTAATGTTTTAAAATAAAAATGTGTTTTGTTGAAAATGTTGACTTGATGTTTAGTTTGTATTATTGGGTTTCTTTTCCTCATCTTAATTTCAGGTCATTTATTCCCGATAAGCACATGGTGTTTTGTCCTGAGCAGCTGTTGCGGGTTGTTCTGGCTCACATCCATTACATGCCTGATCACTGGCAGGGCAACGCGCACAGATATGAGACCCGGGACCAGTTCTCCCAGCTCTTTCAGTACAAAGCAGTGAGTGGAAACTAATGGCGAAGGGATAAATATCAACATTTGGGTTGTAAGTTGCATGTGCACACCTTACTCTGCTTTTCCATTGGTTTGCTTTCAGGTCTTTATTCTGGAGGAGCTGCTAAGTCCAGTAGTCACTCCCATCATCCTCATTTTCTGTCTGAGGAGGAAGTCTCTGGAGATCATTGATTTCTTCAGGAACTTCACTGTAGAGGTGGTCGGAGTTGGCGACACCTGCTCTTTTGCCCAGATGGACATCAGGCAGCATGGACATCCAGCGGTGAGGGACTGACACACAGATGAAGGGAAATGTACAGATAAGTGCAAAATGATAAATAATGTTTGAACTTTACTTTTTAGTGGATGTCAGAGGGGAAGACGGAGGCATCTATCTACCAACAGGCAGAGGACGGGAAAACTGAGCTATCTCTTATGCACTTTGCCATTACCAACCCCCACTGGCAGCCTCCTGTGGAAACCACTCACTTCATCAGTCAGCTGAAAGAAAGAGTTCATAGAGAAGCCACAGGGGTTCCTTCTGATTCACATCCGCTCTCCTTGTCAGAGTCTGAGGTGGGGTGATCAAAATATTACACTTATCATATCTGTTATCTGATTTACATTCCTATCCTTGTCCTTTCTTATAGCCAAGAAGTCTTGTTGCAAACCTCTTGGCTGGACCCTCAACACTAGCTTCTGTCCACTTTGGTCGGGACAGCTCTTTAACCAACCATGCAGCAGCCGGTATGAGCGATGGAGCGTCTGCGTTGAGATCTCTTTCCCCAATAAGCAGCAGTCTTCACTTGAGAGGAAGTTTGAATGCCATTCATAGAGCCAGTGGTCTCACTAGCAAAGCAATGGCAGTGTCAGGGTAAGGGAAGACTCGCTCTATTTTCAGGTTGCATCTTCCTATGAAAGGGCTGGCTGGACATCTGATTTACTTAGAATTCATAATGTTCAGTTAGTTTTCATACTAACCTTCTGTCTTTTGTTCAAACTCTTGATACAATCTGCTCTATTTGTTTTCTAATTTCTTCTTGTTTTTGTTCACTTCTCACAAGCACCGATGCACGTACTGTGAGCTCAGGGAGCAGTGCATGGGAAGGTCAGCTTACCAGTTTGGTCCTGTCAGAGTATGCCTCTACTGAAATGAGCATCCATGCACTTTACATGCATGAGGTAAATGTATAAGATATATTATGAATATCTCACAAACTCCGTCCATCTTTGAACCGATTCAGCTCTGTCCTGTTCTCTGTTCCTGAAGCTCCATAAACAGCAGTCCCGTACAGAGCTGTCCCGTCACACGTGGCACAGACGGGAGAGCGATGAGAGCAGTGACAGCATCCCAGATGAAGTAAGGAGCGAACGTAACCCTTCCTCCAAAAATATCCCACGCTCACACACTTTCCCCACCACGATGGCCAGTCCTAGTGCCGTTCCTACGTCTAACTCGGCCATTGGTGGTACTCACGTGGAACCGGAGGGGGCGAAGTCAAACGGCAGCAGTCAGCGACGCCACAGTGGACCTGCCACAGGTGCCTCTTTTCTTTCTTACATTTATATCTTTTAAATCTCTAATACATTTTGACTCTTTTATTTTTTTAAATACTCTGTGTTTCTGGACTCGTTGCAGCATCATGTTGCATCATCTTCTGAAATGTAGCACTGTTAAAAATGAGCTTGAGGGTGACATACTTCTTTGCTATACGACACTTGTGACCTGTTTTTAACCACTTTTTTCCAGATAATTTTGGTTCAGGCGGAAAAGTAGCAAAGTCAGTCCGTGTACCTATGGGTGGATGGGCAGAGGATGGTCAAACAGCACCTAGACACCACGAGCCTCTTCCAGAGGAGAGTTCAGAGGATGAAATGCCTCCTCGTATACACAAGGTGAATGCATTTTTATTTGATAGGAGTAAGAATCTTATTTTATGTGTGTGCTGTTAGGTAATAGATGTGTGTGTCTGTTCTCTCGTTTCAGGTCACATAAACAGGCATGTGAATATATATCGGCAGCCTGGCTTCCACTGAATCAAACGCACATCTTTATCCCTGTATGAACCTTCTCCCAGGATTCACCTTTTCTTCACACATGTAAAGATCAAAGTAAATGTGGAGTTACCCACAATACTTTTAAAAACTTAAGTAGTGCAACCATCTGGACAAGTACCTATTTGGTCATTATGACGGGTTTGCTTTAAGACATTTGCATAAAAGTGTATGGCTTTTCTTCCGGCTTGTAGAAAAAGCCTATCAGAAGAGAACTTACATGGTTATTTCTTAAAGATCCTGATAACGTCACGTTACATTTAAACATTTTATGGCGATACAAGAGGAAAGTAAATGTTTTATTAAAACATAAAGGCAACTGGGATCACTCAGCATTGCTATAAGCACCCTGTGTGTTTTATTAATATGCTCAATAAATCTAGACTGGGCTGTCTGTATTGGTCCACAGTTTAGAAAATTATAAGGTGTCTTCGATTATCAAAGCCAAAAGGAGTTCAGAAGGATGCCGTTAACACAGATTTTGTATATCTGTTCTCTTTTCTAAATCACAGGAGGATGTGTATTATACTTTGTACATTGTATGTCAGCTTGCATTTTGCCTCTGGGCTAAACTTATGAGGGTATATGAAGTACAACAGACACTTTCGGACAAGCTTTTTTTTTTAAACCTGAATTTATTCCTTTACAAGTTAATTTTCTAGTATGTTCTTAAATTTTGCCCAAATGTGGTTCAAGTTGCAGGTAAATGTGTGTTTTAAAGATACATTTTACAAAGCATCTGCAATTTGCATGCACACATGCACTATGTAGAGCGTTATCAGCAAACTGTAACATTGAATGTAAAGGGACCAGCACACAATAACATTCAGAGATGCTGTACTAAGTAATAACCTGTCACCAAACTTGTTTTTTTATTACTTCATTTCCCTAACTTGCCTAAATGTGAAGTGAAGCTACTGTAAGCATGAGATATTTACTTTTTTTCTGACATAAAAAGTGGTCTCAATTGCAAGTGCATGAACATCATCTGCTCACTTCTCCGAGTTGAACTAGATTGCATCATTTACACATCTTGTTTCATTACTTTTTTTTTGTTAAATTGAGATTTGCACTTTAATAATTTGTCAATGCAAAAGGTATCACATAACTTTGATTGTATATTTTCCAATATATTTTTAAGTTATTTTTATTTATCCAAGGGATGTGCCATGATGATCGACAGCAGGGATGTGATTTATGCCTGTGCTTGGTTTGGGACTGAGACACTGTCGTCCTACAGAAAAGAATAGGTCAATGAGGGAGTTCTTTGCGGTAAAACTAAGTGATTACCGTCAATTTTTGTTTTATAGAACCTGTATAATACCATTTTGTACAGTTGTAATTTAATCTATTAAAGACACAGCAACTAATATGGTGCATTTTGTGATGAAGACATTAATTGATCTACCTAAAACAGTGACTGAGAAATGAGAAACATCTACTAAAATATAACACCAGAACAAACCAAAGTTCTAATCATCAGGAGCATTGAGGATCTAGACAAATACGAATGATCCTTACAATCTGGATTATAATGCATAATGACTCGTATATAACTCATGACACAGTGTGAAAAAACTAATTCATAAACACTTGGTAAGGATATAACTCAGAGGACTGCTGATCCTGATAAACTGGAACTGTGAACATTTCTATTCAGTGATCATATTTTACTGGACTTTTTGATAAATTCAATTAAGTTTTATTTATTTAGCCCAGTATCGCAACAAAGTCGTCTCAAAGGGCTTCACACACAGTTAATCACACAACAGCAGACATAACACACAATAAACACAGTAATGACTACACTAAACTAGGCAAACCCAGGACATCCCTGTCCTTAGACCCTTTTTCTCAGTAAGGAAAAACTACTAAAAAACCCAGTCATAGGGATAAAAAATGAAGAAACCTCATGGAGCCCACATTGAAGGATAGATCCTCTCCCAGGACGGACAGGCAGATGTGCCTAGGACTGTTCTCACTTAGCTCATCTACATTCTGTATAACACAGTTCAGGTTTGTAGCCTGCAGCAGGTGGTCTTCATCAGGGCTGCCAACTCTCACGCATTGGGCGTGAGACTCACGCAATTGAGTTGCCTCACACGCTCTCACGCCACACTTC
>JBAMHV010000021.1:14169816-14203202 GCA_037177535.1 Pseudomugil gertrudae | reverse complement strand
TCTATTCTATTCTATTCTATTCTATTCTATTCTATTCTATTCTATTCTATTCTATTCTATTCTATTCTATTCTATTCGTGAAATAATGAACCATTTGTAAAATAATTATTTTACTTCATGGTGTAGTTTTTCCCCCTTTTCTCTTTGGTCAAATCAGGCCAAAGTCAGAGCTGGAATGATGTCGATAAAATTGAAGTCATGAAGAATGACTTTTAAGTGCAGTATTTCTATATAATTTAAGTCATAACTTCCTGTTGCATCTCCATCAAAACATTCAATGATTGGAAGCAGTGACAGCTGGTACACAGAAAACATGTTTGAATTTTTAGCTTAGTTGTTTGTTTTCAGCCTGGTTGAAGGAATATAAGTAAGTATAACATAAGTATACTTAAACAGCTCCATATTGGAAATGAAACAGAGAGACAATAAGAACAAACTCATTTATACTACAATTACATCTGCATTCACATTACATTAACCTCAAATCCCTTAAAAGTTTTGGCTGAGACAAAAGAGTGTTTAGGAAATACACTGCAAGACAAATTTTGCAGAGTATTTTCCTTTTTTTCCAGGTTGGGAGTTTAAAATGTGCTGTCTTACATTTTAAGTGTACTGGTGATTTAAGAAATAGTAGAAAGACTGTCGTTTAAGTGCTGGATATAACATCCACTGTACAGAAAAAAGAAATGGGAAAATCAATTTTAGTTCGATTAAATAAATTAAATCAAAACAGTTTGAGTCAAAGTTTGGTTGTGCTTAGCTGTTAGACATTATGGGTAAACTGGTCCAAACTTTGAAAACTTTTGTAGTGTAAATAATTAAAAAGATCCATCCATCCATTTTCTTCCGCGTAATCCCAGAGCGTGGTCGCGGGGGGGGGCTGTAGCCAATCCCAGCTCAACGGGCGAGAGGCGGGGTACATCCTGGACAGGTCGCCAGTCCATCCAGGTAATTAAAAAGATAATAAATGAATATAACGAAATTATAACGAAAGACTAAATGTTCTTTGAGTAAACCATTCCAAGCAAAGTTACATAAATCTGATTGAATAATTTGTGTACATAAACACACACATCAAGAAATCATGAATCATCTGTTGCTTCAGGTCACGTATAGGCGACTGGAAGTAAACACAAAGCTGCCAAACTGAAGAGTTTGACCAGTGTTTTTCTTCAGTATTTATTTTAGTTATTTTGATTAATAAATAGACACAAACTAACAAAAACATAATGAGGAAGACAAAACATTTCAAACACAACACAAAGGCAACACTTGGCTCACACATAGAAGGTGAGGAGAGGATACTGTGTGAATCACTTTGTGAGGGTTTAAAGTATCCAGACCAATGTAAGACAGAAAAGGCTCCATGTTCTGGAGCTTGAACTTCAGAGTGACAGACAAGTTAACTAATCCAAAAATATATACTAGAGATGTGTCATACTGGTACCCATTGAATGAGCATATATTTGCATATGAGAGTCCATATGTGTGCCTCTTGTAATTATCACTATATATACCAAGCACAGAGTCTTTCTCCAGATTCAAAACAGTAATGTTGTTTATTTCTCCTTCAATAAAATTCCAAAACCTCTGGATTTTTCATCATAGCCTCAAACAACGGTTTACCTGCACATCTCTGTTTTACACTTGTGATAAAGAGATGAAAGTCTTGGATGGAACTTGTTGCACTGAGATGGGGAGCTGCAGAGCTTTTGTCTTACACCAAACAGTATTCACATTTTTCTCAGTGTCCCAGATCATTTGTTATGTCCACATGTCCTCTTGCTCAAAGTGTATTTGTAGTCTCATATTCTTTCAATACATTATAAATATCCCTTTATATTTAAAAAATGTCATGTGTTTGACTAACTTAGACTTAATAGTGAATAATTTTCTTATCTGCAGACACTAAATAACGACATGCTTTTACTAACATTTTATTTTTCTGTTAAGTGACACGTGCACATAAGGCCCTCAAAACTAAAACGTAGTTGCTCTTATCTGTCTATAAACACAAGGAAAACCACCTAATTATTTATTAATAGACAGAGGCGCTTCCCTTTCTATTTTTAAAACTGGTCTTATAACCAATTTTATACTTTGTCTTTTAATCCCAGAGATTTAGTAACTTTATTTGATATCGTTTAAAATTTTGCTTGAATTTTAAACATGCTTTTATTGATTGTTTTGTTTTTAATTTATTTATATGTTGATTTTATTTGTGTGCAGGACTTTGTGTCTTAGCTGTGGTTGTTTTAAAGTGCTAATGAAAAAACTCGGTATGACATAGAATTATTGATTACTGTACAAGAAAAAAATGAAAGGACTAATTTGAACTGGTATTATAATCCAGGCAGCACATCCATTTTCAGCACAGTAGTACAAATAATCTGCTATATGGGGAGAAAAATGCAAACTCCACACAGAAAGTCCATGTTTGAACCTCGTGCAGAAAGAATTTCTTAATTACATTTGCAATCCAATTTCTTTCTTTTTTAAATGCATATTCATTTTCTGTACAAAAGTTGATAAAAAAAAAACATTAACAGTTTTTTTACTGAATGACTGATGGTTATGATGGTCTGTTGAAGATATATCTGCCCACTCTGTTTCCATGTTTGGATGCTCCTTGCATAACAAGTCCAGTTATCTTTTCTGCCTGTTTGGTCAGTAGTAAATTCAGTGCAGAGCAAAGTGCTGATAACTTGTTAAGCTTTATTTAACTTCAGATTCTAGAATCTTCCTTTGCACTTTGTTTTTTACAAGATGAACATGAGGCGCAGATGACCTCATGCAAAAAATACCCAACAAAAATAACAGATGTCCTTGGACGTCTTCATGGCTAAGTCATGTCAGCTTGTCAAAGCCCATGTTCAGAGCAGACAAATGAAAAATGACAATGATAATATAAAAGATTATAAACGAACAAAAAAAAACATCAAATTGAAATAAAAAAGGACAGTATTTTAAGAAATAAAAAACAACAAATGTTAAAACAGGCTGGATGCTGGTGCCATCCTTTTATTTCTTAATATTTAGCAGCTTTTTAGGGTTTCTGGTGATTATAAGCTTGTTACTGTGAAAAATACAACTGTTCTACAATGCTGTCACTATCAACACAGAAGTTGATGTAATTTGTCCCAGGCTTGAGGATGAAGCTTGAGCCAGATGTTGTTCCTTAATTATTTCTCTTACCCATTACCTGGATTTAGTGATTCATCAATGCTGAAGACGCATAGGGCCGGGTCTACTAAATGTTTGCATGTTCAAAAATGTGATTACTCTCAACACTTTTTCCATCTTTGCCATGTACAAACTGATTTACTAACAGTGTGCACTGAAAGTTGCATCTTTCAGTGGTGCAAAATAGCGTGCAAAATAAAGGTATTCTTTGGATACAATTAGCACTCTATCACAATATTCTGTACATGGTTGTTGGTACCCTTTGGTTAATGAAAGATAAACTTACAATGGTCATAGTATAACTTGAATATGACAAAAGTAATAAATAAAGATTCAAATAAATTTAACCAATGAAAAGTCAGACATTGCTTTTCAACTATGCTTCAACAGAATTATTTTAAAAAATAAACTCATGAAACAGGCCAAACTGGAAAGCAATTTTGTTCCTAGAAACACCGCCGTTTTTAACACATTTCAAAGAAAGGTGCAGTCTGTGTGCATGGCTGCGGTTATTGTCACAAGAGAGAGATAATCAAATAAAGCAAGGGGATGTCCAAAAAATTTTTTTACCCCCCATGGGAATATTTTGTGGGACAAACAAGCTGTTGGAAGAAATCAGGATGAAATAAGAGCCACAAGGAGGAGTCACGCAATACATGCTGTAACAAAACTGCCAACAAGTCTGCACTGTTTTGCATCTGCGTCATTCCAGCATACAGTAGCTGTCACAATCCAGTAGCAAGAAATCACAAACAAGCTCATTTGCTGATTGTGCATTGCGTCTGCAATGCCCAATTATAAATGCTGTGGCAAAATATCTCATCTGGATGAATCTGTTATTTTAAAAGAGATATATGATGCTTTTAAATCCTTCCTTTTAACATGTAAATCATTAATTTATTGTCTGTATTAAGTAGAACTGCAATGCTTTTGTCTGAATTCCTGGTGATTCTCGTTTCACACACATCTTATAACCCTGTTCTGAGATGCGTCTTCAGAGCGACTCGTTTTGGTGCGGTCACTTTAAATGTGAACGAGCCTTTTAATGCCCCGCTCTCCTCCAGGCCACAGGAAGTTCAACTCTACCCTGTTCTGCCATGTTTTTAGCTTGATAGCAGCGATACGCTAATCTCCCGGCAGAGAAACATTTATCAAGTTTACTATAAATGTCAACGTATCAAATTCACGATTTTGATTACCTGGAAATCCACAACCTTTTTTGGCAGACCCACAGCAAATACTGTGACGTAATAGATAAAGAAACATAATAGAGAATAGAGAAAATTAAACAAACTGAAAAATGTGACCACAAAGAATATAAAGATATATGCGCAGAATCAAGAGGGAATACACTTATCTTTTCTGCATTCATAAACACTTAAAAGTGCACAAAACATGTATTTAAGGGCTAAAAAAAGTGGATTTTGCTTATGTCCCCTATAAAAGGGCGTTTGGAGGCTATAGCCTACATGCTTTTATGTGCAATGAAAAATTGACCCGGTTATTTCATATTTAAAGAAACTTTCTCCATGACAGGGCGAGGTTATGCACGTGACGGTTCCATGTCTTTTAAATGGCACGTGTTGCATACGTTTCACATATGGAATCACAGATATCACTTTTCCCTCAGTAATAAAAACACCAGTAGTGATCTCATTCAAGGACATTTTTTTAAGATACAATTTAATGAATGTTAGTGTAAGGTTTTTATGCTTTTTTAAATAAATTGTTCTTAAAGCTGACTTTCAGTGTAGCCTTAACTGCTCACCCTGACTAAAAGAACCTTGGGGGCTGTATAAGCCAGGGGCTTTAAATTCCCAGGTGGCATTTTTTTTCAAGCTTTTAACATTTATGAGAAGAAAACTTCCTTGGCCACAAACATATATCGAGGACAATTGTGTGAAACTGATCATTTTCATGTTGGAAAAAAGGGAAGATTATGTTTTTGTTGCCTGGTGCCCTATGGGTTCTTGAGTTTGGTAGTCAGAATTCAAATATGCTGAGTGGCAGGAGTAGTTATTCAGACTTGTGCTGTAGGGTGTACAGAGCTAGATTAAATTGGTATTATAAAGGAAGCATTGATAGGGGTTACAGTGTGAGAATCTGCGTTAAGGCAAAGAAGAGTATATAACTACTGCCAAAATCTTTCCAGTGCTTAATGAACTATACAGAAAAATGAGTCCCTGCATTAGTGGTAGGACACAGTTTCATGGGTGTGTGCAAAAACCTTATGAAACCTTGTCATCTGATGTTCTCAGGTTGAGAGAAGTAGTTTGTAGGCTGAAGCCACATGAACTCAGAGGAACCCCCACCCCCCACCCCACTGATGCACATATGAAAGAACAGTTCCTGCTTGGTTTGGCAAGGGGACCAAAAAACTGTGGAGGTACATCTGCTGGAGCCCAAATGAAACATTTGACTCCCAAGAGCAAGAGGCCATTGTTCTGGAGGAGGAACAGCCTGGATCATGGTGGCTTTGGGTAACATGTACAGCAATTGGAAGAACTAATTTATGCTCTCATTTACAGTTGCTTGACTGGGAGGCTAAGCTCAACCAGGAAATCAGGGCTGAGCTGAGGGACCAATTAAAGATTTAAGACATGAACCCCTGAGAGAGATGAAGCTGAGCAACCCAACTGTCCATGTAGGTTATGCTGCACAGCATGCCCCTGCTTATGGAAGAGTTACCTCTAACACATGGACAGCTGATGATAATGCATGGTGGTGCATTAAAGAGAACAAATTAAATCAACACCACTAGTATGCACAAATACCAAGGTCCAGTTAGCAGGAATAAGTTAGCACAAGCTTACTGGGCCACCAGCAGCTCCAAATTGAAATAGTCCACATGTTGAGGTTTTTATGGATGGTGTGCTAAGGCATGGAGCCTTGGACATAGGCTCAAGTAATACAGTATTGTGTGATTGAAAAACCTTTAGAAGATTATGAAAAAGCTGCCTGCAATGGCTAAACTGAAAATTGCTAATGGTCTCAGTATTCTCTACATGGGCTATGCTACTATGGACATGGTTAAGACTGAGTTTTCTTCTAACTGCCTGATCATTGGCATAAATATAGACCAGTCTTTTTCCTGCTAGAATTCCAAGTCCAGAAGTGCATTGAAGGAAGCCTTTACAGGGTGTTGGAGGGCTGCAGTTACTAGAGAAGATGAGTCCTTTGGGTACATCTGGCCTGCCAGCGAAAAAGGTACAACTGTCACAGCTGTGAAATGGTGACTGGATTAGAATGGACTGGTCATGGCACTCTCTGAGCAGTGCTGCCATTTCTGTGGCAACACAAGGTTGAGTTCCTGTCCATATATGCCATATATATTTGTGGGCAGCTGTAGCTCCCCAAGCCGGCTGTAAGTCGAGGTAATTCTTGGTAGTGAGAGCCAATCAGCTCTCGGTCTGTAACCAAGAATTGACCAAGAATTTAGTCCGTCAACCAATGGCATCCTTCGTCTCTGCCTAAGTCCCGCCCAGTAACAACCAAGAATTGACCAATCAGAGGATTTCGTTCATTTTTAGGCCCGCATTAAGCGGAAAATATACCGAAGAATTAACTATTGCTCAATCTTTTGATTAACATTTTATGAGGTAAGTGAGTTGGCTGTGAGGGTTATCAAGCAATGCCTATTGGATTGTATCAACGCTCGTAATAATACTGTTATCAAACATTTCAACTCGCTATTTATTTCTTATATGCACAATTATACTTAAATCTTGTGGATTTCATCATTTTATTTTTGTCCTGTTTTATACTTATTTGCGTTTATGTATATTAGTTTTATCTCAATTTTTTCATAATTTTTTTATTACACTTGTTTTAATAGGGTTCTTATTACTATTGTATAGTTTTTTTTGCCCTATGTCTAATTAGTTTTCTTTATAATAAAGATGTGTCACTATTTTTAAACTTTTGCTTTGAAATTGCCACTAATATCATTAAAGAAACACTGCACCTACATTCATAGCACTTCTTTCTGAACTTTGACCCTTTCATACATGGTGATTGCTGCAGTGGAAATATTTAAAAGCTGTTTCCCAGGATGTGCATGGGGGGGAAAATAAATCACCCATGTGGGCATTAGAAAAAGATCTAAACCACTATCCCTTGGTAAAGAATAAACAAATATATGTAGATAATACGTATTTTATTAATCACAAGAGATAAATTAGTGTTATAGTAGTGATTATTGGACTACTAATAATAAACAATTTGACTGCGCGCGGAATTCACTTTATTACTTCCGCCAAGAAACGCAGATTAAGTTTTCGGGAGAGTTTCTCTGTCTGTCTGTGAACTATAACTCAAAAACTTATGAACCAATTAAATTTTTTAGGACATTTTACAAATGGGGCATTGTACAAATAATTACGTTTTGGAGGTCATCCGGATCACCATCTGGATCCAGGAATGTTTTAAAGGATTCTTTATCATTGCATTTTCAGAAAACCTAACGTGAGAAAAACCACTGACTGTTCAAAACACAAGACTGAAGAGAGCGCGAGAGATATTTATCTACTACTATTGGCTACAAAAGCCGTCAATCCAAAACAGGGATTTTGGCACTGAAATATTATTGGTTATGTAGATCATAGTTTTGGCTGGACGTGATAGGTGGTACTTCCAGTTTATTCCTTGACGCGATTACCATTGGTTTAACAAATGAAATAATCCGATTTGATTGGATACTTTATTCAACGAACCCCAATAAGGGCGGAGTTAAAACGACTTGGCGGCCATATTGAATGTTATCTGTTGACAGTTATGTCTCAAGGAGGTTCAGATTTTTGTTAGTAGAGTGAAAATTTCCTGTGTTGTTCAGTGCTATTAGAACTTATGTCCTATGCTTCTAACGGTTGTATTTAATCAAGGTCATGGATGAAGATGAACGACAGAGGAAATTAGAAGCTGGGAGAGCCAAGGTTTGTTGCTAACAATTAACGCATGCTAATACGTGTTGCTAGCAGCTAGCAAACTCTTTTGTCATACCTTTGCGTTTTCTCACAGCTAACTGCATCCATCTAAAAAAGTGTGTACGTTTTATCGTATGTATTGTCTTGTATTTTTGTTGGGTAAGTCACATGTATTTATAGTATATTTCGCTGCCAACAGATTATTCTCTAAATCATCAAACTACTAAGCTGGTTCGTTTGAGTTTAACATGCAACATGAGTTTGAGTCTTGTACATGCAAATGAAATGGTTCAGAAAATTTACATGAAATTTACAAATATACAAATCTTATTTGCATGTATAGCTTTTTTTAGCCTCTTCGTGCAGGTGCCACTGATTTTTGTCGTTGTTGTATGGTTTTTAAGGAAAATATCTTGCAAGATTAAATGTAATTATTTATGCATTTGCTTTTATGCTTTTATTTGCGGTTGAATTTACCGATAGTGGGTTATTTAAGAGTCATAACTTTAACCCACAAAGTCATTAATCTATTACACCCCCCAATAAACCAGCTTATGGAAAAGAATAACAAAGCCTTGAAAACATAGTTAATTTAATCAATCCTTATTGGAGAAATAATAATAGAAAAGGGATTTAAAACCTTGTCATGTATAATTATAATGATCTGTTACTGGTCTGACAGGGGGAGAGGTCCCTTCAAATTGGCACAATTCTTAAGCATTATTCATATCTTATGTTATGTTCAGTCACTCCATCTTAACCAGATTTAACCCATATGTTATTACACCAGCATCACTATTCAATGTATCTAATGGACAATTATAAGTTTGACAGTTTACCATATGGTGTGGTTTGAAATGGTTGAAATATGTACATTTGCAGCATGGTAGAACAGTCAGTGGAAGGACACGTTATTAACGGGCCAATGGTCAAGAAGGACCTGCTGTGTATTGAAAACAAGTCACATTGTTGTCACATTGTTGAGAAAAGAATTGCAAATAAAATTAGGTCACCTGTCCAAGTAGCTAATTTAATTTATTATGTCTTAATCGACCTCCAGCCCATAGTTATACAAAGAAAAATAGGTTAATCAGCACAATGCAGAATATTTCAAATAACACTGCTATAATGTTTCTTATGACAGAATTCTTCCAACATACCTCGAAGCCAGTCGGTAAGTCTTGACAGGGTTTACTGGCAGAAACATGTCGCATCTGCTGGGATTGAGGGTTGCTGATAAATTACTACTTGTGATGTCTTTTTGTTTTTGTTTCTTCGGTGAAGGCTTGTCACAATAATTTAATTAATATATGATGCAAATTTTTTTAAATAGCCCCAGTATTTATTGTTAAACCTAATTTTACCTATTATACTCACAGTTGTTACAATGATTTCACAATTGCAGTTTTGTTTCTCTGAATTCAGAAAAATGAGTAATAACACTAAATCCCAGATTTGAACATTTTAAGTTTTACAATTGATTGCTCTTTAAATTGCATGTATGCCTTGTACTTTTATCAAAATTTAAATAATTTTTGTGAAACATGCTTCCTTAAAATGACACAATTGGTTTAACTGGCAGATATATCTGGGGCAATTTCATCATCCAGACAAAATTGGTTATTGTGACAGTCCTATTGGGGTAGGAAATCATGACTTAATACTTTTCTGCATCATGCTGTCAAGTTGGAGGGATGGACATATTACTTATGAAATAAAGGATGCATCCTTGTACGTCATGAACAATGAGATTATAAACCATGTGGGGAGGAAATATGCTTTGCAGTAAAAATAAATAGAAATGTACCTGCCTGGTAATAATGTAATTCTGGTTGCAGGCCATCAGGTGGTGTACTTGGCCCATGAAATGAAAGAAGGTTGAATTTGTTGCTTGAATCTCACATGGATAATGTTGCTATGGTAATGCAGGACTGTCAGTTGTCTGTACTGCTTGCTGCAAACTGTGATATCTCTCCACAATGCAGGCATGACACGTGTATTCATTTCTCACAAAGGGGAAACTCAATGCACATGTATTGCTTTGGCCGTTGTTGTAAACATAGTCGCATTATGGTGTCAATTACCAGTGATTTTAACAAAAGTATGCTCCAGTTAGCTGCTTAGTCAGAATCTCAGCATTTCTGTAGAGGCCTTGGGGTAAACCCAAGTCATCAAGCGTATGTCTGTCTGAGGTGCAATGTTTAGTGGCAGGCTGAGGCTAAATCTTGTGATGTAAGGAGCATGGGTGGGGTCTGAAATGATTAATTAAACCGACAGCTTGAGGTGGAAAGATGGTGTTATGAGGCAAATTGAATGTTTTCCTTTTATTGGCCTGATTTCAAGCAAAAAAAAAAAAGAAAGCACTGTTTTTTTTTTTTTATAAATATAACACAAACCCTAATGTAATTGTAATAATCATGAGAAGTATTGGTACTCATACACACAATTAAACCATGCATCATGTTATGTGACTCATTGCACAAAGCAACAAGTAGGTCTCCTGCGACCGTGTATTCTTGAATTAAATGGAGAATGCACACTGATGATGCTTGCCACATAGAGCTTTGTCTCCTCCTCTCTGCGAATGTTTCTCCCAGTCTCCACCCTCTATCCTTGGTGTAGACATGTGCCATCCTCTGTACAGAGTTTGCAGATCTGTCTGCTCTGTGCTCTCAATGTTTGCTTCAGCCGTGAGGTTGGCCAGACTGTGCTGCTGCTGGCAGACTTCAACATCTACATTTGGACCACAGAGCGACTGCCTTGATGAGGGAGAAATGACAGATCTGGCCACTGGCTAGAAAGGAATCAATGACTGACTGTCAGATATTGACAGGATCTCTGTTGCAATGAAAACTGCTGAACGCTTTTTTATTTTTTTTTTTTTTTAAAGCTGCTTAAAGAAGAGATGGGTCAGGAGAGAGGCAGCGATTAAAGAGGGGGAGTGTGTTTCAGCGAGCAAAGGCCTGGAGTGGATTTGTACCAAAAACAACCACTTTGGAATTTAACCTCAATAACAGCTTGTTTGGGACATTTATTTATATATGTAAAGTAACTTCTCTTTTTTTTTGTAATATTTTGGATAAGGCTTGAAGGTTATTGTAAAAGTGTCAGTAAGCCAACGTGCATCTCTTGTTTGAGATGCACGTTTACCTTGCTTTGTCTTTGGTCTGCTGGGATTATCCATGAGTCATTAAAATCTGCATTTCTCATGTGTTCTCTGGAGATCTAAGAATTTTTAGCTTCCTCCTCCCATTTTGAACTTGGATGTCTCGACAGGTTATGGTGTATTTTGGGATTTAATCTGGGATTTTCTGCTAGCTGCACTGGCTTTTTTCTTCTTCAGAACTGACTCATCAAAATGATCCAACACTAACTCCTTTCTGATTTGTAGACCATCAACAGTATACACAATGCCTCATGGTGTTACAGTAATGTTTTAATGATTTTAATCATTCTGTGTACCTTTTTGATTCGATTAATCTGGACTGTAGCTCTTCTGCGCCTCTGACTGCAGAGCTTCCTCATGCTTGTAGTTTGGTGGTGCTCTGTGGTCCTGACCTATGTGTCCATCTACCTCTCACTGTCCTTCCTGCGCAGCTTGCTAGCTTCAGACAGAAGCGGGCGAAAAGCGACAGTGCGGGGGCGGCGAAAAAGACGAAGAAGAGGAAGGGTCAGACTTTCTCGAAGAATGACAGCTCGACGCAAGACTGTCACATAGGAACAACTCTTCCATCAGCAGACACCACAGAACTTGAGAGCAAGACCAACCATGAGGTATACCACTCCTTTTCTATAGAGTATCATTCATATGCCAGATGGCATCGAAAGGACTCTTGAAAAATGTTATTCTTTCATGTTATTGGTTATCTTTTAGCACACATCCATTTTTAATTTGTTATTCTTAAAGTTGTTGTTTTTTACTGCTCTACCTCACACAGGTTTAAACATTAAGCCTCCTCCTTTGTATAATTTTGTTCACAGTATATTCTTTAATATGTTGTCCGTGCCCCCTGTCTGATAAACATACATTAGAGAACTGGGTCACTAACCATCACAATGCCGTAGGGCAAGTTGCCATGGCAACCTTGTTAGGATTAAAGAAGATCTATTTCCTGTTTTTTTTTTTCTTTTTGTTTAGTAACTACATGAAATGTAAGACAAATGTGTGCTACATAATTTGTTCTGACATTTCTAATGTGGATTGGTCCTCCAGGAGGACCCAAAGCTGGAGACGTCAGAGGAGCAGAAGGATCAGCCTCCTACCTTGGGGCACAGCCTGTCTCCTGTGGAAGACCTGGATTTCACAGAGGAGGAATTGGCTGTACTTACTGGCAAAGAGCAACTGAAGGTATACAGCATCTGTATTTTGACATTTACAGATTATACTTTAGTTTGATGTGCATATTGAGTGACAGGCTAAAAGTCCTGTTTTATGGGACATAACTGTCATTTTGAACACAAGTAGTTCTTTGTGTCTCTTTCCTGGTGTTGCTATTTAAACCTCATGGCTTGGATGTAACTTCCAAACTTACTTCAAACACTGAAACTTGGCCATGAAACTGTATAAAACGGTTTTATGCACGCGTTGGCTAACGTAATTGGGTTTGATTTGTCTTTACGCTCTGTTTACTGGCAAAGACATTGCAGATCTTATAGTATTACAGTGTGCCTGAACAAGAAGGTTTGTGAATTTCTGTAATCACCAACCAACCCATGGGGAATTTATCGGTTTCTTTCTGCTTGGCGGCTTCACTCTGAAATTGCAGTGTTGTTTGTATAAAATAGGAAGTTTTCTGTGTTGTGGAAGACGATGTCAGCGAGGCTTGTGATATGAGAGTATACAGACTTGACAACTTGCATCTCCCATCTGGTTTAATATTTAAAGTAGTATGTGAATGTTTTATTTGTGTTAACCAGGAAGTTAACCTTCATTACCTCAGTAATTGGTTGGAACAAAGGTTGTTTTTTAGAATAATCAGATTATTTTGTTTTTGCCTGTATTTAGTAGGTCCATGTAATTTGATTTTATTTATACATTAAAGTTACAGCTTTGCCTACCCCCACCCAAAAGAATCCTCCACTAAGCAGGCATTTTAACAATCCTACATATGATTGTGCATATAAGCATGTTGTTAATGTTCTCATATGGCTGATTGTCACATTTATGCCTTAAACTCTGTTGAATCATCTTTAGCAAAGTATTTGTGTTTGTCTTGCTTGCTCATGAAGCTCATGCATCCATTGTTACCTGCAGCAATTACAGCAAGCTGTTGAGAAGCGTAATGAAATAATAGCAAAACTCAGCTCCAACTTGCAAGAGGCCCTGGCGAGTAGAGACCAAGTACAGCTGGAGGCGCAGTCACTTGCTGGACAGATTCAAGCACTGCAGAAGCAGCTCCAACAGGTAAGTGCTTCTTAAAATAGCATTTCAGGATTATTTTAGTCTGTTACAGCTCATGCACCTTCATGTTCTCTGCCATTTTTAAAAATGTATGTATTCATTTCTTCATACAGACCAGTGTAGAGTTTCTACGAATCAAAGATCAATCAGCAGCAGAAGTTTTTAGCTTTAGACAGCATCACCTTGAATGTTCCTCTCAAGATACAAACGTCAATCAAGTGGAAACCTCACCAGATGGATCAGGAAATGCAAGTCCTTGCTCTCAGTCAGGCCCTGAAGTCTTCAGCATTGACAGTAACACAGAAATAGATGCTGTTCTGCACAAGCTGAGGTTGGAACTAGAGGACGAGAAGAAGAAGAACCAGCTTGTGTGTGCTGAACTAGCAGAGGAGATAAAGAAAAATGAACATGTGCTTTGTTTACTAGAGAAGGAGAAACAAGGAAGGGAAGAGGAGAGAAATGAAAGGGAAATACAACTTCAAACACAGTTACACGAATACCAGACTCAGTGCCTTGCAATGCAGCAGTACAAAGAAGAGAAAGAGAAGCTAAACAGAGAAGTGCTCGAGCTCAGGAAAAGACTTCAGGTGGAGGCAGATTTAGAGAGGCAGTGTAGTGACGAGGTTGCAAGCTCAGTCCTCCATCTTCAGGTTCTTGAAGAGGAAAGACGGAGACAGGAGGAAGAGATGAAGAGGCTTAAAGACGAGCACAGAGATGAGGTTGAGCGTGTCAGACAGCTGTTAGATGAGAGGGAGCAAGAGCTTAAAAGGAGGGAAGAAGAGTTAGAAGGATTTAAAGCATCAAAAAACCGTCAGAACCAAGCAAAAGCTGGCTTTAGCTCTAATGGGTTGAGTATAGAAGAAGCCAATCTAGAAAGTGGACCTGATCAGGGCATTATGAGTTCATCACTGTCTGAAGATATTCTGATGGAGCGCTACTTGTCCTCGGCTCCACTTGCAAACTTTCAATCCTCAGTGGCAAATGAAAGCTTTGATCATTGCACTCAGCTGGACATATCTGTAGACTGCAGGTGAGACATTCTACCAGTGTTTTCGTATCTAAATGGGTTTTAGTTTTGCTTAACTTTTGTGTTATTCCTTTACAGATTTTTAATTAAATCTCCCATTTTATCTTTGTGGTTCTCCACAGTTTTGAGCTGAACAGTGAAGTGTTGGGGGACCAGCCTCTGCTATCGATTTCAAACCGTCCTTATCAAGAAAATGACGACATCCAGAACATGACCAGCTCACAGTATTTTGTACCAGAAACGGGCGATTCCAGTTCTCAGTCCCTTTCCCAGTGGTTTCAAAACCCAGCTCCTGGTGAAATGGGGTTGAGTAGACTGTCAGAGCAGCAGTGTATGGAACCGGACTTGGAGAAGGAGCTGCTAAACCAGCAGTGTGGGGAGCTCCGTGATGAGCTGGCTCTTAAGGAACAGGAATTGGGTGTGTTGAAAGAAGAAGTCATCAAAAGTGCAGAAGAGCTGGATGAGGCAAGGAACAGGTATTGAGGCTGATTATGTCATCATGTGAAAAAGTTTTTCTATAGTTTTACCCATCAGGAAATTAACGTGTAGAACCCTAAAATAAAAAGTATCACAGTAAAAGTAACATTTTCAAGACAATCTAAATGACTTTTCTGGTCATTGTTTGCAAACACATTTTAGTTTGTCACTGTTATAACAGAGGAGTGGGACACACAACCAGCAGTATTGCACTAGTCACAGTATTACATCAGAGAAATAAAGCCTTTACTTATTTTCTTTCTCTGTTTAGGTGGGCACAGGTATCAGAAGACCTCAGGCAAGCCCTTTGGGAACTTGAGGAAGAAAAGGAAAAGAGGAGGCATACTGAGGAAGAGATGAACTTGAGAACTCACGAGCAAGCTGACTTTAAAAACCAAGTTGGTGCCTTATTGGAAGAAGGGGGAAAGGAAAATGCCATAACACTGAAGCAAGAGACTGAAAGCAGCACAGTCTCCTCCCTGCTCATCTCTTATACTTTACCATCACATGATGAAGACGAATTGGCAGGAGATCTAAAGGAAGAGAAAGAGAAATATTCTGCCAAAGAAAGTTACAAACCAACAGATGACAACCAAATGCTAACATTACAGGTAAGCTTCTGTGTTCACACCTTCATAAGAGAATAGAAATATCAGACCTCAAACAGAAGCCACAAGTTTACAAGAATAAAAATTGTGTAATTTATAAAGGTTTTTCTCCCTTTCATCCTCTTTATTTTATTTTTTTTTCCTCCAAGGCTCACTGTTCAAAGCTCCTATCGGAGCTCGAGGAGACAAAAATGGAGCACAAAACAATGTTAAGTCAAAAGACAACTGAGTTTGAAGCTGTTCTACAAGAGCTTGAAACAACACGTGCACAGTTTCTACATGTCCAATCAGAAGTGGAAAGACTGCAACAGGAACTAGTGAAGAGCCGTGACCGCCTGGACCGTGCTGAAAACGAGAAAAACGAACTGGAATCACAAATTTCCCTTCTGAGACAAACCTTGATCTGTTTGGAAGAAGCCCAGAGTCAGTCTGTGAAGCAAAGGGAGGAGGACAAGAGGAAAGAACAACAGATGGACGAACAGATTAAAAAGATGGAACAAGTCCTAGAGGAGGAACTTGAACAGTTTGAACGCATACTGAAAGCCAAGGATGCTGAGGTGAGACGTGGCATTATAACATAGTTTTTCTGTTGTGATTTACCCACATTCAGCCATTAACATGTTTTACTACAACATATATAACAGTTGGCTGAAGAGAGGGAAAAATGGGAAGAGGAGAAACAGGAGAAGGAAAAGCTCCTTGATGCGAGTTGTCAGCTGGAGAAGCAGATGAAGGAGATGGAAGAGGAGGTGAAGGCTCTCCTCGATAAGCAGAATGTGGTTGTGAAGGAGGCTACAGAAAAACTTGAGGCTTCTCACCAGCAGGCGATAAAAGACCTAAAGGAGAAACATAATCAAGAAGTGAGATTTACACACTGTGCAGATTCTTAGTAAATAAAAGAAGATTATGCAACCTTACCATATTTGTATGACATCCTCCATGCACACCTAGATTTCTGAGTTGCATTCTCACCTGGAGACGGAGGTCCTGAAGCTACAGGTCCGTATGGAGGATGAACAAAAGCGACAGATCAGTCTGATTAAACAGGTACCAGTAAGCCTGGATTATTTTATTTTTTTTGTTCCCTCTTATGGTTAAATTTCCATTTTCTCCCTCCCTCAGGTAACTGAACGTGAACATGTGAGAATGATATCAGAGCTGACTGCCAAACACAATGAGGAGCTTGATCAGCTGAGAACAGAGGTGTCCTTGGAGCTGAGGGAGAGTATGGAAGCTGCTCACCAGGCTGAGATGCAACAGGCACAAGTATGATGGATGCAAACATATACCTTATCTTTAGTCACAATTTGTTTCAAAATAAGACGTATTCCTCATTATTTTCCCTGATTTGTATTTTTTTTATTCTGATTTTAAATTCTTTTCACTAAAACTTGTTAAAGTTATGAAGGAAAATGGTGATCACTGTTTAGCAGTAGTGTGCAACACTTACTGCACAGTTTGTGATGGTTATATTAAGAAAAATCTCCAATACAATCTGTATTTCATTGTGTTTAGACCCAGAAGACCTTGGAGCTTGAAGCGTTGCGTCTGAGCATGTCCACAGTGCACATGTCTCAGCTGGAATGCTCTCATGTAAATCTACAGGAGCAAGAATCTGCTCTTAAGGAGACATTTACCCAGGGAAGTGCTTTTCTGCAAACCCCCCATCAGCTTGATCTGGACCAGATCACACTGCAGAGTCAGAATCAGCAGGAGAGACTGCGTGAGGTGCACCAACTAGAGATGGGTGAGTTCAGACTTATTTTTTCTTTCATGCTTGCTAGCTTTGTGATGCTCACATCATATGCAGCATTAGACTTGTAGGTGAATCACCCTCATTATTTAGTAGGCTGTTAATGAAAACAAAACCAGATGACATGGTGAATTTATGTTCAGATGAGTTGAAGCAGCAGTGGGAGACTTATATTGCTCAGGAAAGAGCTTTAATGGATGAAAAGCAGACTAAAGAGATGCAGGTAAGACTTTAAGATATGAATAAAATTACTTTAATTTTATGACTGTAATTGTTTGATTTAACTAGTAAAAATGGCTGCTTCTTTTTAGGCTTTAAGAGTGCAGTTGGAAACAGAGGCTGAGGCCAATCTAAAAAGGTCTCTCTCAGAGATTCAGAACTGTCTCGCTGCCACCCAGACAGAGCTCACCAGCACCCAGGCCTCCCTCACAGAGACCAGAAAAGCTCTTGCTGAAGCCAAAGCAGCTCTATCCCAGTCTCAGTCAGAGCTGCAGGAGACGCAGGCAAGACTGGAAGAACTCCAAACCTCCAGCAAAGAGCAGACTCATAAACTAGAGTTTGAGCTGAAAAAAGCTTCAGCTGACAGAGATGCTGCAGTCTGTAAGTTACACCTCACAGGTTCTTCTCCATGGTCCACCAAGAATAAAGGCTTTCCTAACTTAAACGTGCCTAAATCATCAAATATCAGTAATTTTGTTTGGTGGTTTGTTTAAAGTTGTGGTCATTTATATTTAATATCCCTCAATGTAGTTCTTGCAAACATGATTTATTTCATACAAATTGTAAATGCTTTGCTTCTGTATTCTGAATGATGATCAGATTCTGTGGAGGAGTTGACTCGTAGTCACAAAACGGTGCTGCAGGAAAAAGAGCAGCGAGTACTCCACCTTGAGGAGAAAGAACAGCAACTGCAACAAGAGGTTGGTTTGTTCTTCTGTATCATCAGCTTCTTTGTTAAAAATCTAAATATTTAATGACTTTTATTAAAACTGGTTTTCTCCTGATTTTTGTTTTCTCACTGAGCAGACATCTTAGCTTTAGGATTTAACATATTCTGTTGGAAATTTGTCATCTGTGGTTCCTTCAATTTCAAAACCTTGTCAACTAGGTTTTGCGTCTGGAGGAGGAGAAAGCATTGCTCAAACAGAGCTCAGAACAGGAAGTAGGTCAACTATGGACCCAGCTGGAGAGCATGAGGACTAGTCGTCAAGAGCTTGGAGGTGAGATTGATACATCAGATTGAGATCTGTTTGACTCGAGGGCGCTTTGGCATCAGCAGTATTCATTTAAATATTCAACAAAGACGTATAAGATTAATCATGTGTTGTGTAAAGGATAAAGTGGGATCTGGGAATGGCTGCTAATATGAAACTGATCAAAAGAAAACTTAATAGTTGGATGTCAAATAAATGTGTGTATCTCCAGTTGTGTTCTTACCTTTTCTGGTCTGTTTAATCTAACAGAGCTAAAGGAGCAGCTGCTGGCTCGCTCATCCCATATTGATGACATTGAGCACCTGAAGATGGAGTTTAATAAACAAAAACAAGAGATCAAACAGCAGAATGAGGATGAGCTAGAAAACCTGAGGAGGTATGAGTGCACGAGGACACACTAAGACTTATTTAATGTATAAATTTTAATAAAAAGCTTTATGGGAAGTTGTAAAATGTTATCTGATTTCAGGTTTGCTATTTAAGACTAACTATTCTGTATGTTGACTGCTCTTAAATGGTTTCCTTTTACACAGTATTGCTAAATTCTCTCCTTTTACACACTTAGGTACTTTGAGAAACGCCTGCATGCAACAGAGGAGGGCTACAAAGAAGAAATAGCTCTGCTCCAACTGAAGTTGGTAGAAGAAACTTTGGAAGAATCTTTGCTCAAAACTACAGATGACAGGTATGTCAGCGGGTTTCATGTGACATGAATTTTCTTTGGTGAAATCTTTTGTATTAAGTGTCTCTTGATAACTGGATTTGGGCTCCGTTTTAGTTATTTGTCTCAGGTTCAAGCAAAGCAGGAAAAAGATGTTGTTTCTAGTGGTGTCAAACTGGAGAAACAGAAGGTAAGCCATGCACACGTGTTTGTTTTTAAAGGCATATGCTTTGGCATAAATAATTTACTCCTTTATTGTTTGAATATAAAACGCTGTCATTACATGTTTTATCCAGGAAATTATGGATACTTTAAGGCTTCAGCTGGAAGAGAAACATGCCATGGACCTTTCAGATCTGCAGTCATCTTTGACTCTCTCTTTTAAAGAAGAGTTGCGGCAGGTCAGCTTTCATGATTGATTAACTTATCAATGCCACTGAATCTAAACCCTTTTACTTACAAGCCTTTTTTTCCCCATTACTTGTATATCAGGTGCGTTCAGACCTTACTGACCGTTACTATGACGAACTGCAGGAAATGAAAACTCGTCATGCGCTGGACTTGGAGAAACTCCGAGCTAAACTTTCTGACAACCATCTTCAAGGTATTGCATAGATTAACTTTTACGATGTTGCATAAAGTTTCCGTTTTATATTTGGAAAGTTATAAACGTTGACAAAACATATATAATTGTATTTCAGAGCTTACCAGAGTCCATTTGGAGGCAGCAAGGCAGATTGAGGTGCGGAAAATTCACCTGGGAAAGTTGATGGAATTGTAATTTTGTGCTTTGGTCATTTTTCTCTTTAATCTCTTTAATCAGGCTGAGGTAGAACACAGGATGTGGTGTCTCTCTGAGGAACTGCATGCAAAGATGACGATCATTGACTCCCTGGACAACAGGCAGACTTCTCTGAGTAAACAGCATGAGGCAGAGATGCAGTTGAACACACAAAAGGTATGTTATCTTTAACAAAGGGCAATCACAAACCATGTAATCAAACTATTTAGTATGTTTGCACCATTACTGAAATGTTTATACTTCTGCAGATTGCTGTTCTTGAGGAAACCATAAAACAAGAACAAGAGATGCAGGAGAACATAAAGAAGCTGAAAGAAGAGCTTCAACAGAAGCATGAAAGTGAGATCTCTACACTCAATTCTGCCTTTGAGAAAGAGAGGACACACCTTGAAAAGGCACTTCAAGATGAGAAAGAAAAGTTAAAGTGCTTGCAGGTTGCTCTGGATAACAATGAAAGTAAGCCTCTCTGGAAGACTCACAATGTTTATCTCTTTATTTGATATGAATCAGTTCCTGAAGAGGTTGTTGTCTTTTAGGCCCACAGATCCTGATGGTGAAGCAGAGATTAGAGGCTCAGTATGACAGCGAACTGCAAAAGGCAAAGGATTGCATGTCAGCTGAAATCAAAGAGCTTACCGTTATATTACAGGAGCAAGGCGATGAGAGACTAGATCAAGCCCAACAGAGGTGAGACTAAAGCAGAATTTGAACAAGATCTTTTATTGTCACCACAATATGGTTTTCCACATTGTTATTATTGTTGTTGCTATTATTATTATTATTATTATTATTATTATTATTATTATTATTATTATTATTATTATTATAATATAATAAAGGGGGGGGGTCAGGATGCAGCCACTGTCAAAATTGAGAAGAGACTTGTTTACAGATCTATTTGAATTATTGAAAATTCCCTGGTAGAAAACTGAGTTGGGCTCCAGCCCCCCCGCGACCCCGCTCTGGGATTAAGCGGAAGGAAATGGATGGATGGATGGAAAACTGAGTTGGTATATTATTGGTAGACAATATTTTGATTAGAATTTTGTGACACTCAAGCCAGAAAGGTTTTATCTTTTGACCATCCCAAAATATGTGCAAATGTCCGACGTTCTGGTCCTCACACTGCCTCTAGCAGCTAACAATACCTCTGCTTTGGTGTGTAAATTGTTTGTACATTTCCATTGCGATTCACAAGCCCCCAGCCATTTCTCTTCCTATAGGTTACCTTCTTTTTCCCATTTTTTATATAATCTGTTGAATCCGAGTTCTTTGACAAGAGGACCCTGTAAACTTTAAGCCTACCCATAATACCTTGAATTAAAATATTTTTATAGGCCTTCAGAAAAATAATCCAAACTGGGTAATTTATTTCTGTTTTATGAAAGATCTTTATCCTATCTAAAAAGGGCCGTGTTGGTAAATTAATATTAAATCTTCAAACTTTCAAAATCTTTCATCTTGCCATCCTGTGTGAGTGAGTAGTGTGTGTAGTGTTGTCACTCCCCTAGTAATCCATTGTTTAAATTTGTTGTTTGTAAGGTTTGGTCTAAATTCTGGGTTAAATGCACACCACTGTAATATTTGTATTTTATTGTCTAACTTATATTCTAGTTTTATTTTACTCCATATTTTCAGTTGTGTGTTAATCCATGGATTTTGTCTCATCTTAACAAAATTGTCTAAATTTGTGTGAGCTAGCAGTGCTTGTATTGGGAAGTCTTTCATTATAGGCACATATTTCTTTTTAATATAAACATTATGCAATTAGGGATATTAGTGAAAATGTTAGTTTTATTTTTTATTTATTGCATCATAAAAATGCAATAAAGGCTACTCAGTTTGGTCCTATGAGAGCTGCAGTCCTGCAGGTTTTCAATGTGTCCCTGCTCCAACCCACCACTGACACAAATGAATGAGTCAGAACTACATAGGCTGTTGAATCTGTTTGATTTATGTCAAGTATGTTGGAGAAGGGAAAACACCAACAGGATTACAGCTCTCGTGGGAACAAACTGAGTAACTCTGGACTAGAAAGTTGGTTACATTGCTGCTGCAATGATGTAAAGAGAATATTTGGTGCCCCAAGTCACTGAGGACATAAGGTGTACTTTGAACTTTGGCTTTAAACTTGTAATCCTAGGTTTGATTAAAATGTTTGGATACTTTTTGTTTGTGTTTTCAGGTTCCAAGAAGAGAAGGCCTCCTTGGAGCAGCAGCTGGTCCAGAAATTTAGCATTTCTGTGGCAGAGTTAAAGAACAAACACGAATCTGAAATGGAACATGAGAGAACAACGCTACTGAATAAGCACAACCAAGAGATGGATGCACTCACTGCTAAACACAAAGCACAACTGGATTCACTCAGTGCCAGTCACAGAGGTCAGCTTGCAGCCATGGCCGCTGAGATTGAAACTAAGCACAACACTGAGTTTGTTTCCTTGAAAGCTGCCCTCAACTCCAAATGTAAGGAGGATCTTCAAAGTCTGGAAGCAGTTTTCCAGGAGACAAATCAAGCAAAGTTGGAAGCTTTAGAAGCAGAACTGACCCGCAAACACCAGGAAGAGAAGGACGAATTGGAAAAGAGGATGCTGGGTAATATGGACACATTGGAGGCAACTTACCTGAAGGAAGTGCAAGTAAGGAAATATTAATAAAGTAAAATAAAATATTGAGCTGATTTTACACAAGTATTTTGATAAAGTCTGATTATTTTCAGTTGGTAGATACTTTTCAGAAGAGAGAATCGGCATACTGATATTGTCGGCCAATATTGGCATTAAAATGCAATATTGAAAATTATCTGTAATGATTTTTCATTTTTTAATGACAAACCTTTTTATAACATGCACATATTATACATGAAACCCTTTAGCTACATCTCGTCTAATTTAAAATGACACAATATCAGAGAAGTTATGTAAAATATGTAAAGTTTTCCAGATGTTTTTGTTTGTTTGGCACAACTTGCTCCAAAAATATCTGTGTTGGAAATTAAGAGTTGGATAAAAACAAAGTATCAGATATCTGTAAGAAAGGTATATCAAACCTCCCTACTTTTGAGTTAATATGGTCATCTCCTTAATGTCAGGCTCTGCGTGATGAACTTGTTCAACTTAAGGAGAGGCACCAGCAAGACCTGATTTTCCAGAATTCTGAACACAAACAGCGAATGGAAAGTTTTTCAGCGGAGCAGCTGTCCGTCAGGGAGGAGCTGAGGAAAGAGCTGGCCAAGGTACATATGGAGAAGTTTAGATCCATGGCAGCTGAGCTCAGCCATGTTCACAAGGTGAGAGATAAAGATTGGCTCTAAAATCTAAAAAAGCATTAATTATTATGAATATGAAAAAGTGTCTTAAAAATGTTCATGTGTTGCTCATCTAGATTGAATTGGCTGCACAAAAAGAAGCTTTAGATGCTGAACACTGCAACGCCTTGGAAACGCTTAAGATGAAGGTAATTATACAGTTTTTTGTGCATTACAGTGGATTTTCTAATTCATCATATTGTTGGAGCGTGATGCTAAGAAGTATGAAGATGTATATATTTTTGTTTTATTTATAACAAAACGGCAGAAAAATAGATTTTTAATTCATAGATGAATCATTGCAAAGTTTGGTTTCTGTTAATAAGAATTATTATTGTAATTTCACTTGTTTTTATGTCTGTTCCTAAACATTTAAAAGACAAAAAAGTTATTTCTATGGTTAAAGGCTGATATTTTATTCCAGCATTAAAACGTTTTACAAAGACTTTAATTTGTCCTTTCAGGTTTTAGAACTAGAGCAGCAACACAGCTGTGCTCTGCAGGAGCTCACACACACCTACACCGCTGAAAAAGAGCATCTCATCGAGCAACACCAACTCCAGCTTCAGGTTTGTGTTGCATTTAGATGGACTATCATGAAACATTTAGTCTACTGTGTAAAAACACCCAAACACCTAGATCATGACCTGTAAGTCACCTTTTAATGGTTACTGCCAGATTTCTCATGTTGGTGGCTCTTAGGACCCATTAGAGAAGGGATTACACTTCGCTAATGGGTAGGAGAATCATTGTTCATCCTCTGTAATGTTGAGAGAGATGGCATATGTATTTAGTGTTTTTTCCTTCCACTTAGAAATACTACATTTGTAACCATTTTACCAACTGTATATTGTGGCATTAAAGAAATGCTTGTTTCTGCTGTAGGAGCTGAAGGCAACCTCTGCCCGGGAATTGGAGGCTTGTCGCAGGGAACTTGAAGAGGAGTCTTCAAGGAAACGGCAGCACTTCCTAGAAGAGGTGGAGCTTCTTAAAGTTCAGTCAGAAGAACGATTACAAGACAGGATAAATCACCTTAAAGTAAGAGAATATATTGGAGAATAAAATATGCTTGGCTCAGGTGTCACTTTGATATTTTAAATTGAAATCAATTGTTTGAGGAAGCTATGTTTTTGCATGTACATTTGCTTGCAAAAAGATTCTTCTCAAAATGGGTGGAAATAAGCTGCTTGTGGAGGTCTGCGCCCTCTGAGGGCTAGTTCACATGTACGCTTTCCAGATCAATCAGGTCAGAAGGTGGAAAGCTTTATGATGTCAGGCTCTAACACAATACCAGTAGAGTAAAACCTTTAGTAAATAACCTGCCTTGCTGGTGCATCACTATCACTTGTTTTTCATCATATTTTACATTTATTTTCAAAGTGTATCTCAATCTGCATACACCAATGTAGTTGGGTCACTCATATCATTTAGATAAAAGGCAATTAATAAATATGCATGATAAATAAATACATTTGTTGCCATTTAGCCTTTTGAAGAAGGCTGCATGTAAAAGCCTGAAAGGCTTGTGCTGATGTGGTGTTTGTTTTTTGCATGACCAGACATATCCTCTTCATTTTTACCTGTCCAAAAGACTTTTTTTTTCCCAAATCCCTAATGGTTTCTTTGAATTCATCTTTATAAACATAGACCACATGACAAACCCTAGTGTTTACCAACGAACCCTGTGGAGTCTGAGATGCAGGGCCATAGCTTATTACAGTTTCTCTGAGGGGTGCATGGTATGATCTTGAGGTGAACTTCATTAAATCTCATCTCCTGGTAGGATTAGCAACTGACTTAATTTTTTAGATTCTGTATTGATTGGAAGGTGAACTGCTGAAACACCTGCTTTTATAAAGATATTTACACTTGATGGTTAATTAGCAAGCACATCTGATTAACAGCAGTTGACACCTAGTTGACCTCTTTACTGTACTGGAGGTAGTAAGGCTGAACTAGGATTTCTTCTGCGTAGATTTTGTGAAATAAGGTCACACATGTCCAATATAGTCCATCTGATGTTTATTCACTCAGTTTGTGTGCTTTACATGTATACATAAATGCATTTATAAAAACAATAATGATGGAATAATGGTCTTTTACATGTTGTGTGCTTTTGTTAAAACATTATGTAAGAGTGGTGGATTATTTCAAGCTATGAGTGTGTGTTTGTGTGTGTGTGTGTGTGTGTGAGTGGTGGTAATGCTCTCGCTAAGCTCCAGCTGTACCAGTTCAGTCCCAGGGATAGCTCTGTCCCTTGGACAGTTTCCCACTTGAGCTTATTCAAGCCCAGTTTTTACATAATCCCACCATCATATATGTGTTGACATCCATGTGTTTCTGAATTCTCAATCTGTGCTTTTGGGTTGTGCACGTGTTTCTCTTGCTGCCATCTGAACTGTGACTAAATGGGACGGATATAAGCTTTTTATCCTCTGATGCAGAAGGTTTTAAGGCTGAAGGTATTTTTTTCCCTTCAGATATTTAGCATTTGACCATCTGCAATGTTAAAGCCAGTAGTCCACTATAAGACAGTGGACATGTCAGAGATCTGAGGGATGTGCAAACCAAACGTTTTCTGTAATTTCATTCACTTTTGGTCTCCGTCTCTTAATTCATGTTTCTACATCACGGCTTTTTTTGAAGACTGAATTTGAAGTGCAAAAGGAGGCGGAGCTTGACCAGCTGAGGCGGAGCTTCACATCAGAACAACAAGCAAAGGAACGAAGCTACACAGACAAGATGAGCCAGCTCACTGCCCAGCTGCAGCAACTAGATACGGTAGTGGCTCAGGTACTGGATACACACCCACAATAAATTTCATTATATTCCACCTTTTTGTTCAATAAAGTAAGGGCAAATAGAAAGTCCTGAATAAAGCTGCATGTTGTTCATCTTTGTGAAGCTTGATAAAGACATTTTCTAATAGTTGAAGTGATTTTCAAAGAACAAATGATTTAGGTTAATAAAAAGAGGCTGTCCTGTGGAAACCGTAGGCTATCAGAGCAACATATGCAGAGTGCATAGTCTACATATTTTTCTTATCCTCACATCAGAATACAGTTCAGGTAATCGATAAATAGTTACAAACTGCTTAGGAGTCTAGGAGGTATATGGATGCTTAGTTAATCCTGTCAATCTTTCAAGCAGACACAAAATTTGAGCTTTTCATCAAACACTTAAGAAAAGTTGGAATTATCCTTATTACTGCTGTTACAACATTTTAGACTTTATTTCTCAGCTTTTAGAATGAAGGATTTACATTATAATAATTAATCTGTTTTGTGGGATTTTCTCTAGCAGCTACCTTACATCTTCTTGGTTACTAACAAGGTCATCAGAGCCTTGCATATCTGATTGCATATTGCTAACTCAGAAATGTATTAAATCTCTGTTTCCTGCTGATTCTGTAAATCTGTGTTCATTGTTGAAACACTCACAGACATAAAGGTCTGTCATCTTTTGATGTATTTGTATTTGTTTCCATGGCACCTGTCCAGCTTGACTCTTTGTAGTGAGATTATTAACATGTACTCTGGTCTCCATGACGGTGGCTTAAAAAGCTTTAAGGGAGTTTGGGAGGGGGGGGGTTGTTGCTATGGCAATGGTATTGTTTTGTTGAGGCAGGTAGCTGCTAGAGGGGAGTTTTTTGGGGAAAAGAGAGACAACATTGTGGTATCAGAGGGAAAGAATGAAGCGTGACATACATTAAAGGTAAGGGAAAGGACTACCGATCTGGAAAGATTTTCTTTCTATACTCGAACATCCAGCAATTAGTTTGCATCACTGCTTCACTGATTTTAAGCAGATCAGAGTTATATAAACATAGATTCCTGATTGTGTGTGTTTGGACAGGTGTTTAAAAAATGTATTTTGGTGGCGTATCAAATTTATTTTAGGAACTTTGGCCATTTCACCTGTGTTTTTTTTTTAAAAATACTTTGATACATTGATGTCCAGGTTTGGACATTGTGCCATGCCTCAAATACATCAAGTTGGTTTGCGAAATAGTCTGAATAGATGAGAAAGGTAGGGGTGAATTATGAGGTCTGTCGTTGTTTTTAACAGGGTAACACTGTGATCTTTTCCAGCTGCGAGCAGAGGTTGGTTGTCTGCAGGAAGAGTTGCAAGGAAAGCGTGTTGAAATGGAAACTCTGGACACCCTCCTTCAACGCAGAGAGCGAGAAAGTCAGGAGGGGGGAAACCTTCTGAAGATGCTCACAGATGACCTGCAGATGGCTAAAGTGGAAAAGTAGGTTATTGTTTTTATTAGATGCTTTGTTTGTGCGATTCATGCAAGTGGATTTTTAAAATGTTTTTTAAAAAATTTCAGTCACTCCTGGAAATTTTGTGATTTAAAGTTTGCTCATTGAATTAGTTTAAAAATAAACTTTTTAAAAAAATTTTTTTTTACAGATTTTAAGGTTTTATTATACATGTGAGACTTTTATATTTTATTAACTTTTTGCTATAAGTTTTGCAGTCATTTAAGAAATATTTACCTGATAACATGTCTATTTCAGGTGCATTAAAAATAATTGCAGCTTTCATATCCCTTTTTTAGTTTGTCTCTAACATGGATTTAGTTTTTTGACGTTTCTGTGCATGTCTGGCATTTTTACTTTTGTTCCACTAGATCCAAACTTCATCTTGCAAATGAAAAGATGGGTAAAGTGCTGATTGAAATGCTGCGCAGAGTCGTAGCAACAGAGGAACTGATTGGACAAAAGATCACAACCAAAACATCTGAAAAGGCTGTTCTGTCAGCGATTTCACCTGGAAACAAAGATCCCCAAGAATCAGGTCTGTTGCCCTCTGATTATGAGGAAAAGGTTCATTTCTGTATATGAATTGCTACAAATTAATCCTGACTTTCCATTTTTCAGGTATCTCTGTTGCAGATTTGTCAACTGATGACTCTGAGCTAACCCAGCTGCTGTGTGAGAGTCTGCTGGTTTCAGACACTCAGATCAGTCCCGGAGGAGAAGAGTCCGCTCTAAATGCTTGTAGCAGGCTACGTCACGCAGTAGACGCACTCCTGGATCTGCTCAACCAGGCAAATACACAGGTAAAGAAATCACATTTACTGAAACTTCAACAATCAACACAAATTTTCCAAACTTATGTGTTTTCTGTTGAATGATCGTGGGTCATTTGACTTCAGCTGGAGCAGACTCGCAATGTCCATCTTTCTCTGGAGGAAAAAATCTCCC
Organism: Pseudomugil gertrudae; assembly: GCA_037177535.1. NCBI lineage: Eukaryota > Metazoa > Chordata > Actinopteri > Atheriniformes > Pseudomugilidae > Pseudomugil > Pseudomugil gertrudae. The sequence goes on along the minus strand of JBAMHV010000021.1, from coordinate 14,174,634 downwards.
AAGGCAGAGAAGACTCGGCCCATATTCTTGAGCAGCACAAAGTCCTGTTGGAGCAGCTTGATCAGGAAGCCAAGCAGAAAAGTCACCTCCAGCTGGAGCTTCACAAAGCAGAGGGTGAGCATTATATGGAATATGGTTGATTTGAGTTGCATAATATCCTGCTGCCATTGATTGTGGACATGTGATCTCTTAAGTATCATCTTAAGTTTAAACTTTTATAATGCTCTAATACATGGCTTTCACATAAACTGATATATTTAGGGCTTCTGGAGGGATACGTTGCTGAAAAAGCTGCACTGGAAGAGTCTCTGCAACAGAAAGAAACTCAAGAGGAAAGGCTTGTTGAGGAGCTCGAGGATCTGAAAATGAAGCTGCAAAAGATGGAGGGCCTCACTGCAGAGCTGGACAGCCTCAGAGCAAAGCATCAGGAGCTCAGTGAGGAGCACACAATTCTCCTGCGCCAGAAGGAGCAGCTTTCCACTGGGCTTGGGGAGAGGGAGAAAGGTATCGGTATCTTGTCTCTGCAGAAAATGTTACATGACCTGTTGGAGAGCGCTTGCACATACGTTTGTAATATCTGTGCTCAGATGTGCCTTTTCTCCGTAGGCTATTGGCTCATTTTAGATCCTGACGCAGGTTTGTGAGTCAGAGTTGAGTATGAGAGTGTTGGAGGGGTTGCAGTGCTGTGTCAGGTTGCTGTTTGACAGTGGCAGTAGCGATTATGAAATCTAATTGGAGTGCTGTGTCATGCTTTTATTTCTTTATGTATAGTCTGTAACTGGATTTAATATTTCGTCTGAGATCTGTCCTTCTAAACTTCTTAAGTGCATCAAAGTTGAAATGATACTCATCGTGTTTACTTTTAATTAATTGATTTTTTTTTTCTCGTTTTTTCATTTTAAGCTTTGCTGGCGGAAACCGATCGTTTGACCCGAGATAGGCTGGACTTGCAGCGACAGGCAGAGAAAGACCACAAATCTTTGTCACTGCGCCTCAGGACCTTGGAGAGGGAGCTTGAAGAGCAGGAAACCAAGGGCCTCGAGACGGATCTGCATCACAAGACCCACACTGAGGACCTCAACCAGCATGTCCAAGCACTGGAGAAACAGCTGAAACACAACAGACAGTTTATAGAGGTGACTTTTTATGTGTTTATTTAAAAATTCTTAATGTCGTTATTCTTTACAAATCTGCTCTCAGTACTTCTGCCATTCTATTTTTGTTCCAATCTCTAAAGCAATTTGAGTATCAAGCCTTCTCATGTTGCTGCTAAAAGCAGCGGCCAGTCGTTCATATGATTCACTCTGACGTGTACAGGAGCAGGCTGTGGAGCGCGAGCATGAAAGAGACGAGTTCCAGCAGGAAATCCGCAGGCTTGAGGCTAAGCTACGACAGGCAACTAATGTGGAAAATAAAGGACAAAGGGTGAGAGCCACGACCTTTTAGAAAATGTTTGAGTAAAGTAAACGTGAATGCCCGAGTCGCAAAGCGCTGCCTTTGTAGAACACATGGCTGTTTGCAACTAATGCAATCTTATTTTGGTTTATTGTTTATGAGCGAAGGCGTCCGTTGGAGTTTGACTTGTATGGAGTGCAATTTAAGGGTTTTGCCAACTTGATCATAAATTGCTTAACGGAAGCATGTATTGTACTGATAACTGAAGTTAAAGTGAATATTGCATTGTTTGTTTGCCAATGAGCCTGACTGTTGCCATGTGTTTATCCCTGTGCTGAATGGATTGCTGTAGTTTGAGGACTTAAACCTGCAGGTATGAAACTTGGTTGTAGCACGTTTCTCATAGTTTCTAATTCTCATGCATGATGTGCATTTCATTATTTTATTATCTACTTTTTAAACCCAAGCTTATCACAAGTCATGATCTTTCTGGTCTCATCCATTTCCCTGTTTTCATTTGCTTATTTTCACATTTCATTACGCTTTCATTGCCACATCTCTAGAATGGCTTCATTTGTGTTTTTGTCTGCAGATTGGAATGGCTTTTCTTTTAAATCGTGTAGTTTCTTAGTTGCAAACTCAACTTTCCTTCCCGAAGCTCAGAAAAATCTGTTACTCAGATAGCTGTTTACTCTTTTTTGCAGTTGGAGAGTCTACATGCTGTTATCAAAGACAAAACGGAGGACCACACCTCGTTGCTTGCAGCTCATCAGCAAGCTCAGCGTGACCTTGTCGAGCGCAACGAAGAGATAGATAAGCTCGCCGGGCGAATCAGAGAATTGGAACAAGCGCTGCTAAACAGTGCTGAGAGTGTTAGAACTGTGAGTCTAATGGAGCAAGAGCTGCACCGAGCGAAACTGAGAGAACAGGAGCTCACACAAGTAAGAACAAAATGTAAACTTTCAGTGCAGTCATTTAGACCACGTGTGCACTCAATTTAACACTGATCCTCTCCTGTTAGGATAAGCTCGCTCTGGAGCAGCAGCAGATTTCCAGCATGCTTCAAATCTCAGCTCTGCAGTCTAAACTAGATGAGACGAGGCACTGTTACCATGACAACACACGTGACCCCACCCAAGAGCTTAGAGATGCTTTGGATGCTGCTCTACAGAATCTACATAGCAAAGAGCAAGAGGTCTTTAAGATTTTATGTAAAGCTGGTTTATGTATGATTTTGGGTAGAAAAAAAAGGTGGATGTTTGTTTACACATTAGAAGTGCCACCTTTTGGTGCAAATATGATTTTTTTTTTTTCAGATCTGTTGTCTAATAACACTACTACTTTTTTGTGTTTTTAACAAAACTACCATGTGCTGCAGCTAAAACATTCTTTATACTTAGTTTTATTTATTTACTTTTTAAACCAGATATATTCTTCCTTTTTAGGTAGAGGTTGTGCTTGGCCAGTTAGAAAAGGTACAAAGAGACTTCAGCCTCAAAGAAGTTGAACTAAAACACCTCACTCTCCAGCTGGAGTCCCTGTCCAGTAAGAACACAGCTCATGTTCATGAGCTCCAAGAGCAGATCTCAGTCCTCACGGTGAGAATTACCAAGTCTTTATATCAAATGTTTTTGTTCAGAGGTGTAAAAAGGTTTGGGTCAATCAAATAGGAGTTTTCTGTTGTAATTAATAGTATTTGATGGTTGTGCTTTACCTGAAAAAGTGTGACTATAAAAAACAGTGTTTGGTATATTGTATTCTTTTTTTTTGGGTATAACACAATATCCAGTACAAGTAAATTATAACTCTGGTAATAGGAGAGGGTGTCTGCCCTCACTATAATCAACGAGGAGAAAGAAGAACACAGTCATGTGAGAGAAACTGAGGAAGAGAGCCTTCCTTCAGCACTTCTTCAGGAGAAGAATCAGGAGATCGACCACCTCAACTGTGAGATCCAAAAAATGGAACAAGAGCTGGAGAATGCCAGACACAGTAAGGTTGGTATTAGCATCCAAAGGAAATTTTAGCCAGCATTTATGTGCATATAGTTAAGTCCATTTAAAATGTTTGCTAAACCAACAGGCCCTGGAGGTGGAGCTTGAGGATCTACGCTCTCGGGTTGAACATCTTCAGTCCGAAATCACAAGAGTGCGGCATGACAAACAGGAAGAGGAGGAGCGCCTTCATGAGGTCATCAGCACTCTTCAAGCAGAGCTGGCTACTTTGGGTCCCAACCTGCATGAAGTCAGTGACTCACAGGATGGTGACAGCATCAATACTTCACCTGCTCCCAGCCCTGAACCTCAACACTACACTGTCCAAGAACAGGAGCAGAGAGGGGGACCAAACAGTCTTAAGCACGAGCTCAATCTGAGTCATTCTGCTGCTTCACGTTCACTTCGCTCTCATCTCAAGACTCTTCAAAATCAACTTGAGACTGCTGTGGTGGAGAAAGAAGGGCTGGAGCGCATACTGCTTACCCAAGAGGAAGAGTACAGAGCACAAGGGGCAGAATTTGGAAAGAGGCTCAGAGATGAGAGGGAAAAGTCAGATGAGTACCAAAGTCGTCTCATGCTGAGGGAAGCTGAGCTGAAAGATGTCAAAGCCCAAGTAGAGCAGGAGAGGGAGAAGAGAAAACTGTCCGAGGCAGAGAGGGATGCTCTGATTATTCAGGTTGAAGAGTCAAGCACCCTGCGGGAGGAGAAAGCCCACCTCACCTCTGTGGTTTTCAGATTGCAAAAGGATGATCAGGAGAAAGAGAAAGAGATTGAGGCTCGCAAAGCAAAGGAGCAGGAGATGGTAACAGAAATGGAAGTCATCCGAGAAACTAGTCTCACTCTTGAGAGGCAAGTTCAGGAGATACGAGCAGAGATGGTGGACATGGAAGAACTGGTTGCTGAAGAGAGGGCAAAAATTAAAACGCTTGAAACCGTGAAAGACGAGCTATCTACTGAACGTGAAGCACTGAGGCGGAGAGAGGGACAGCTCCAGCAGGAAATTGAAAGGCTACAACAGGAAGTGACTTCAATGAAAGCTCTTGTCCAGGATCTGACTGACAGGCTAAATGAAAAGGAAACCAATCAAGAGGAGGCTCAAAAGGAAGTTCTGGTAAGAGTCACTGCTTACTTCTTTCTTTCTATGTTTGCAAACATTCCTCCTTAATGTGGTCTAGCATTCAAGCAGGCTCCTGTTTCCTTTAAATCTGTTTATCTTTATGAAATGAAAAATACTTTATTGATCCCAGAGGGAAATTCGTATTATAGTTTTTTAAATACATAAAAATAGTTAATGAAGGGTCTTTACTGTTCTTGTTGGGATGATGCCGTCCACACAGACGTGCATATAGTTCGTCACACACTCAGTCAAGCTGTTGATGTCCTCTCCATGAGGACCACAGAGGACACTCCAGTCTGCTGTCTGGAA
>JBAMHV010000021.1:14145308-14169716 GCA_037177535.1 Pseudomugil gertrudae | reverse complement strand
CAGCCATGTCTCGGTGAAGCACATAAAACTGCACTCTGTATTCTTTCCGAGACCTGGTTAGCACCTGGAGCTCATCAGTTATGTTGGCTAGCAATCGCACATTCGTCATCACAACAGTTGGAAGAAACTGTTTAAATGTTTTAAATGAATCTTCTGGGAAATTATATGGTTAAAAACAACCCAATTCAATTCAACTTTATTTGTAAAGCACCACTTCATGACAGTGTCACGTCAGGGCGCTTCACAGACATCCATTTGAGCCAAAATGAAAGCACAAATTGATTTTATATTATCTGGCCAAGTAACAGAATAACTTGTGATAGGAAATGGTTTATTAAAATTAGTCCACATCACTGTAAATTTGCTTTAAAACCTCTGAAGTCCAGAGAAGAAATGGTACCATTGGCTCTCCTTTTTTCTTTTTGCTTCCTAGCATACAGCTATGCTAATGCCTACATACGAGGCAACATCTGCTTTCAGTTAGGGGTGTTACTATGACGTCTATGAATGCTGAGACCGCAGGAACTAACTTGCACAGAGGAAGTTGCAATTCGCAGTTATGGAGGAAAAGAAAAACTAGCTTTACAGAAGCTTCTCTAGCTCTTGGATTTTAAGCTTTGTTGCACTTTTTTATTCATCCTTTCAGTCGTGGCAGGATGTGGTAAGAAGCAGATGTGTTCCAGCATTTTGAGGGTTGGGTTGAAGCTTATCTGAATTCAGCTCAGCTTTGTTCTGTAGTAATGTTTAATACAAGCTGCTTTTAACCAACGTATCTACTTTTGCTCATGCATGTACTGCATGTTGTTGTGTAATGGGTGGAAAAGATGGCATAATATATAAAAACAGTGCTGCGTGCTGGTACTCATTAGTGCTTGTTAAAATGGAACATGTTATGTTACAAGCTAACACTCAACACCAGTTATCAAGTTTTCCTTTACTGCCAGCTTTGGGGAAAATAGAGGAAGAGTGAGGGATTAATGACTGGACTAGTTTACTCCTGTGCTTTATACAATTTATTTAGCTTTTTTTTTCTCAGACCCATGCAGATGTGACCCTTGCTAAGGCAGATGCTGCCTTGAGACAACGGGAGGCTGAATTTGCAAGGCTGAAGGCAGAAAATGAGGCGCTGACAGCAGAGCTAAATACAGTGAAACAAGGGCTGAGTACCAGCACGGAAAGGGCTGAAAAACTTCATGAGGACGGACAGGTGGGAACATGAGAGCTGAGCACAGAATATTACATTTAACCCCTTATTGCCTGAACTAAAAAGATCTGGATGATCACATTCAATTTTTAAAATGTGAAAACTTTATTTGACCCCTAAAAATGTTTATTTACTATTTATTACCATGGAATAGGTCAACATTATTATAATCTAACCTGCTTTCTGGTATTCACCAGGGTGGAGGAGACCAGTATCATGGGGTCTGAATAAAGTTTCTACCATTAAAGTGATGCAAAATGTCTCGGACTGTATGGCAATAAGGGGTTAACATTTAATAAAATGATTTTTTCCTGGAGATTACAGCTGGATGTGAATATCGGTTATTTTTTGTTTTTCAGACCAAAGACCGTGCCCTTGTTGATCTGGAAACTGACAACCAGCGACTAAAAGCAGAACTCCAGCACCTTCAGGAGGACCTTGCTGTACAGGAACAGGAACTAGCCAATCAGCAGCAAGAACTACAGCAACTCCGACAACAGCGTCACCAACAGGAGACTGTTATTCACCCCCAGAAATACCCACAGAAGGGTAAACACACAATTATTTTCTCCAGAGGATATGTTGCTTTAGCATAATATAAAGTGCATAGCAATGACTCATTTCAAATGTGTAGTGTTAAAATTTCACCTTTTCATTTGGGACATATGAAGCTTATTATTTTGATGGGGTTCATTTGAAAGATTAAAATACATGTTTTCCATTTCATCTACAGATGGTTCCCTCAGAACCTTTGAGGATGTTTTGACCGTCTCTCACGAGGAAGCCTCTCTCAGCTCTCCGGAGGTTTTAAGGAGACTTGAATGCTCCGAGGACCGAATCAGAGGACATTTTCACACCTCTGTTCTCGATTCACGGTTGTCTGAGCTCAGCAATCTGAACATCACAGGCCCAGATCTCCCGCAGGTCAAAACGTCTCCCAGGGTTGTAATGGAGCCTCCACACTCCAGAACCATCACGCCAGATCCTGTCACACGCAGTACCCACACACCAGGCTCTTTATCGGTCTCCGACAACTTCTCCGTCCTTGATTCACTGGACACTGACAAAGTATTCTGTCTAATAGCTTCTGCACATTTCTGAGCTTCTCTTATAAACATCTTGTGTTGTTAAATGTTTGTATAATTCCTTTTAGGTGCATGAGTTGGAAGGACTTGACCTAACAGCACCTCCATCTCCACTTGGCTCCACCTCTTCCATGTCAGCTCATGAATGGGCCAGTGATGGTTATGGAAGTAGTAAGTATTTCCAAAACCTGGCTATAACAAAATGAAGAACGTGGTTTTGATATACTTAAAAGAGGGAATCTGTTGAATGAAACTACTTTAATTCTGCAGAATAATCTTAACAGCAGCTTTGTGTGATTTTTGTCTCTCTTTTCTTTTTTGTTCATGTTGCACTCAGCCTGATGATTGTTTTTAAGTCTTTAAAGATTGGACGAGAATGTTTAGCAAGTAAAACTATTTTGAATAATAGTTGGGTAACTTTTAAAGGTTCAATGTTTTTTCTCCCCCCAACTATTTCACATGAGTGTCAGAAGTCCAACATTGTTTTTACCCCAAAATTCAGCCATTGTCTTTAATTGTAGCCTTTCTAAAAGTGTCTGTTTTGAGCTCTACTGATAACTGGATGCTTCTGTGTCTGAACCTTTAAATGTTCACCCCACGCCCCTTGTAGGAAGAGGATCCCTGCTGCCTGCTTTGTGATTTTAGAAGGCAGGCTCAGCTAGTCACGGTGTGGGTCAAAGGCAGGATCCACTACGAGTGGGAGTGGTTATAACCCTTAATGTAATATTATGCATCCTTTATGTACATATGAAACTAACAGAAACATTTATAAATTTTGCATGGTATGGGACCTGTTAATTTATTGTTTTTAAGTTGAATAAGCTTGTACTTTCAGGAGCAGAAATATTAAGGAGTATGATGATGTATATGAGGTCACATAAACTGAAATACAGTGTCTGTGTCAACCTATACTATGCTACACTACCATACAGGTTTTCTTTTTAAATATATAATACTTAAAGACTTGACTTTGTGCTCTCTTCTTGTCCTTCAGATGTGAGTTCAGAACTGGGTGCAAGGCTGAGAGTAGAGCTTGAACAGACTGAAAGGCTCGATGCTCAATTTGTTGAGTATCTCCGCTGCAGAGGAATGAACCCCACAGTTAACACAGACAGTGCTGCAGGCAGTATGAGCTACAGCGATGACTTGCTGTCACCTGAACTTCAAGTAAGCTTTTACTCGTAACTGATGGTAATTTTAAAAATGAAAGTTTGCCTAAGCTTTACTTAATCCTGTTTCCTTACAGGGCCTGTTGAAAAAGGTCTATCACGAAAGCTGCAGAATTCTCACTTTGAGCCAGCGCCGTGCCACTCCTCCTGTCCAACCTGATGTTTCAGACCTACAAACCTCGTTGACTCATAGGCAGCAGTACTCTGAAGATGGCTGTGCACCACTGGATCACAGGGATAATTCAACTGAGTCAAAGCCTCCCATGAGCTGGCAGCAGGAGAAGAGAGCTCTGCAAGAGACTGTGATTGCTCTCAGAGAGCTCCTCTGTCGAATGGCACAAAGACGCACACAAGTGAGTTTCCATGGCTTATAAAGATGAGTTGAGTGAAAGCCTGGTTTAAATAAAGGTTAAATAAAATTAAATCTTTAAAATATTAGTTCATCTTACATTTAAATGTGATGGCTTTTAATTTTTTTAGTTCATTATAAAAACATTTATTTAGATTTAAACACAAAATGATCTCAAAATTTCAGCAAGTCTAATTCACTGAGAATCTGTTATATTCTTTCTCTTTTACTTTTTTCTTCTTTCTTTCTCTGTCGTTCTTTCTTTCAGACTGATTACACTGATGATAACTGGCACCGAGCTCAGCTCCAGGCTGAACAGGTTGAATCTCATCTAAGAGCAGAGCTGGAGGAGAGCAGAAAACAGCTGATGTGTGGCCAAGAGACTTTGCAAGATCACAAGAACAAAATTATGTCACTGAGGTATAGAACATGCACCTGCGTTAATCAGAGATGGAAATTGTGTAAAGAATATATTGATTTATATGTCCCTGCATTTCTTAAGATGCCAGACATTGTTTTATGGGTTTATACTAAGCGGTGCAAACTCAAGCTGGAAATGATCCTGTTTTTCTTCAGGCTGACTGTAGAAGAGGGCGAGGAAGCTCTGAGAAAGGAACGGATCAGAGTCCAGGAGCTTCGACAACAACTGGAGCAGGAGAACGCTCTTAATCTCTGCAAAGACAGACAAGAGGAGGACAGGAGAGAGGTAACATTAGAACTGATGCATGCAATATTGTTTAGATATTTGGAGAAGGGGGAGAAGGGGTGATTCTTGCTTTATTGTTATGCAGTTCAAATATCCCACTTTACATCCTTTGTTTTCATTTCCAGGCTGTGCAAATATCCTCTGAAAAACATAAGTCTGAGATCCTGTCTCTGAAGAGTCAGGTGGAGCAAGAGAGGGTGACCTGCAGCAATCTCAAACGGGAGCTTCAGATCGAACAGTCCCGTTGTTTGCTGCTGGAGAAGCGCCTGGAGGAGACACAGAAGGTGCTAGAAGATGAGCGCCAACGTTCTGCCCATCAACAAGAGCTCAATCTGCAGGAAAAGGCTCGCTTTGAGCGCCTCCTTAACGAAGCAGAGTCTCGCCTGGCTGAAACTCACTCTAAGTTTGCAGATTCTCACAGGAAGCTTGATGAAGAGCGAGACCGCTGGTCCAGGCAGGTGGATGAGCTCACCCGCAGACATGAGACTGATGCAGCCAGAGACAGAAAGTTCATCTCAGATTTGCGCTCCCAGCTGGAGCAGGAGCGAAGGCAGGGAGAGGAACTGGCAGCTTTGACAGACAAACTAAGGGCCGAGCTACTGCAGAGCAGGAGGAAATGGGAAGAGGAGGATAGAACAAGGTGGGAGGAGCTTCAGAGGGAGCAGGAAGCTGCCACCCGGCACAGAGTTATGATAAAGACTTTGAAAGAGCGAGAGCAGGAAATCAGCTGTGCTTTGGAGGCAGAGCGAGAACGGTCCAGACAACAAGGGATGGATCTGGTAGAACTGAAAGAAAAACTACGACTACTGAAGGACAGAGAGCGGGACCGAGAGGAGCAGTGGGAGAGGGAGAGGAGGAAGGGAAGGCAGGAGCAAATGGAAAGAGAAAGGAGACAGGAGAAGACTAATAACAAACTGGTAAGTCATCAGTAATCACTGGTTTAGTCAGCGTTTTTGCAAATGTGATACATTTATGATGGATGCAAACATTTATTACCTCAGCTGGAGTTGGAGTTGCTGCGGAAGCAGGACCAGCAGCGCATGCAGGAGTTGCAGCACACTCTGGCAGAGCTGGAACGAGATGAGAGGGAGATGGCTGCGCAGAGGCTGCTTGGACAAAGCTCAGGACAGCAACACAAACCTGCAGCCGTACAGATTTCCCACGTGACCTCTCATACCGATGGGAGCCAGGCAAGTATCTCACACTAGCAGTCGCAGGTATTCAGGGACCAATTGGCTATAGTTGTGGCAATCTTTTTAAGTATGTGTGAAACTTTTTTGTCTCCTGTTTTGACCAAATGCTAATTGTTTCTCCTATAGCTGTCATCTACATTGTCATCCAACCAGCTGGAGACGTTATTGAGAGAAAACTCTGGATTAACGGAGCGTGTGGCATCACTAAGTCAGGAGAGGGCTACCTACAAACATAGACTAACCTCCCTGGAGAGGCAACTGCGGCTCACAGAGAACGAGCTTTCCAAGGTCACCACAGAGACCGAAAACAGACCCATCAATGATGTGACCAGCAGCAGCATCAGGGTGAGCAAGAAAATGTGCTTTCACGTACTTTTACATTTACATGTAGTTACTTTAGTCTGGCTGGATGTTACAGTTGGGCCAGTAAGCAAACTTTAATTAACAATAAGATGAAATGATTTAAAGCACTGATTCACTTTGGCTTAATATTTTGCAGCTGCAACGTTATTATGAACGCTATCTGCGAGCTGAGAGCTTCAGGAAAGCTCTGGTGTACCAAAAACGTTACCTGCTGCTGCTGATAGGAGGATTCCGGGAGTGTGAACAGGCCACTTTGTGTCTTATTGCTCAGATGGGAGCTCGACCCTCACCCCCTCTCTCATCCCAGCCCAGACCTCTTGGACGATTCAGGGCTGTGGTTCAGGTAGTCGTTGCAGTGTCAAGGTACGAAACAAATTAAGCTAATTATTTCTTAGCAACCACATCCTTGTTAAGTAAAGTGAACTCCAAACTTGTTTTTTTTTTTTTTTTTTTATTCCTGTTTTGTTTTTTTCTTTATTTATATATATATATTTCGTTGACAGAATGAGGTTCCTTACCAGGAAATGGCAGAGGGCTACCAGAAAAATATCTGGAACTGTGAATGTGCATGCTCAAGGTCAGCTTGAAAAATATAGAAACTTCATTTGGTCATTTAAATATGTCAGTAAGTTTCATTCAGTATTTTTATTTTTGTTGTCTCGTCTCTAGAAGGGCTGAAAACTGAGGTTTTAAGGCAGCAGAAACTGAGATCAAAATCTGACACTCTTAGAAACAGAGACAGCAGTGCCATCCAGAGAGACGCTGTCTCGGCTCTCATTCCACCCAGCAAATCTCCTTTCAGGTTGCACAACAGGTTCGGCACCTTATTAAGTGACTGTAATAATTCCAGACATTTTTATTTACGCTGCATTGCTTCATCTTTTAATACTTTTTCTCTCTCAGATCCTACTCCAGTACTACCATGGCCTCGGTGCATTCAGGAGGAACGTCTCAAGATCCTGAACGATCCCTGACTGAATACATCCATCATCTGGAGAAAGTCCAGCAGCGGTTGGTGGGAGCCAGGCCAGGTGAGCCAAGCTGAAAGATTTCAGGGCCAATGCCTGGAGGGATCTTTTTTAAAAGCTTTCACAATCTTGGTGTACACAGGGTGCATCTCAAGCCTCACTGATCAAGGATTTCACACAGTCTATCCTGTTATTTGATCCACTGGGCTGCATGGCAGACTGAGCAGTAGCAGGTCCAGACAGAAATAACTATGGCGATGGTGTCTAAACACTTCTAACCAACCCCTTTTCATATTCAGTGGTCTGATTCAGGCTCCACATTCATACGTCCTCTTTAAGTCTTTATTTACTTTTTCATTTGTCCATATACACAATTCTGTTTTCATTCCATAAAGGATATGTTCAGGATATGTTATAAAAATGGTTTTATTTTTGTCATGTATGGCTGATACTTGCAGGAGATGGATAAGAAAAAAAGTGTCAAGATTCAACAAAATGTGTGCTTTTATTATCTGTCAACCTAGTGAAAGAAACTCATTTAGCTTCACCCCGTAAAGAGAAAAGGAGGATACAGTCTGCATGTTCCCCTCATATGATTGGTTATCGGCAGCGCTGGCTGCAGGAGAATAGGACGTGGCTGTACCTGAGCTGCTTGTCACCCCTATACCTGTATGGTCCAGGTGAGTGTGAGTGTAACATACTCACCCCACTGAAAGAGGCAACAACGTGCACCTCGTAGGACTGATTTCAGGAGTAAAAACAATGGTCTTATAAATGTAGTGACCTCTAATTTGAGGTTATTTTCTGCACATTGTAAAATGAATTGTGTTCCTTTTGTCATGTTTTGTTGAATGATACTACTTCATATATTTTTATTGCTGAATCCAGGCTTGAATCAGTATTGTTTTCAGAAACTCTTGACATAACCATGTCTTGTCTTTCTTTTAATCTCACTTGTAAAATTTTACTTAACCAGAAAAACTCTGAGTTATGTCAGGTTTCGTACATATTAATGTGACTGTGATATGATGTAATATCAGTACAACAATGAACCCAACACAGCCCTTTTTGTGGCACAAATTCAACTTTTACTTTATTGAAACATTCTTTTGTTTGATGAGACTTGTTGCACCAGATCAGGAGCCTTTGTTTGTACACATGATGTATTATTGTTCCTAAGTCTGAAGCCCATATTGAATATCTGAATCACAGTTAACTTGTTACAAAGAGTGTATATATATATATATATTTTTTTTTATAATGTTCATGTTAACTACGGTAACAAAAACACAACATCTAGACCAGGGGTCTTTTAATGTATTTCTTCCACTCACAGCAACTACAACCCAGTTGCATCTTTTTCTTTTAGAAAAACGGGCCTCTATTTAACTCTATATTGTAAAAACATATTTATTTTAAAAACTAAGATGTTGAAAACTATTTTTTTAAATATTTCACATGTTATTGTATACAGTAACATTTTTCCATCCATCCATTTTCAACCGCTTTATCCCAGAGCGGGGTCGCGGGCAACATTTTTCCAATACTGCATAAATACATTTTAGTTTTTAATGCTTCTGTACTTTATTCTGGAAAGCTACAATGAATGATCCCCTTTGACCTCACACAATAGCTTTTACTATTCGGCACTGACACAAATTGTTCGTACATGAAGGCTGATGATGCTAGTTAGAAAACATGCGATTGTCCGACTTGATCTTAAGCATTAAAAGTAAATATTTCTATAACATAATGGTCAACCTTGGGTTAAAAATGTAGTCATGTTATCTTAATGTCCAAGAACAAAATTTAGCTGTTGTCTTAGTTAATGCTGCCTTTTGTTTTGTGTTTTTTCTTAGGTTCGTACCAGCCCAACCAAAACTAGTCTGACCACTGAAACTGGATTTTGCATGTCGGCATATTGATCCAGAACTACGAACGCCTTACTCCCATGAAGGAAAAATTCAGAAACTACCACACTAGTAGAACTTTAAATTGTTTGTGTTTTTATGTTTTTTTAAATCTATAAATTATTTTCTAAATATATGTTGGTCCATTATTTTGAAAAGCCACATTTGAGATGCTGCAAGCACAAATGTTTTATTTTAAATAGTACTATTTTTTTTTTGTTTTTATGTTTTGAATGTAAATGAGACTGAAGTTGTCAGAATGTGCTCTGGTTTTACATGGGAAGTCAAAGATCTATGTAACTAATGAGTGCATTATTGCATAAAGATGACTTGTATGTTTTTTGTATGGATCTGTTTTATTATAAGTTTATTAAAAAAAATGTACACAATTTCAAAGTGGGGAGTTGGTTTATTGGGAAGAGAAGGTCACGTACAAAAGATTCAAAGTTAGTCCATGGAAGAGGAGGGACTCGCTGATCATGAGACTTTCATAGCAATGCATGGCTGAAGGGTTCGTTAGACCCCTGCATTCCAAAAATGTGATTTATTGCAGTCTTGTTTACTCTAATGACATACTTACTTCGAAAAGTTGTAAGGTAGTGCAAAGTCCAGGTATGTCGCTAAATTGAAACTTTCAGGCTTTGAAAAATGTCCTTACAAACTAGAACATTTGTGAGATGCTGGTGGGACTGCAGGTGGTTGGTTGGGTGAGAGAACATTTGATGGCTTGGATGTCACGGCAGGACGTGTCTTGAGTGGTGTGACTGTAAGAAGTCTACAAGCCTTTGGTGGAGTGTTTTTGCAGGCATCAGCAACATCATTGGAGATTTTTTGCACAGTAATGGAGTCTCTGCCACATCTATAAACACAAAACAATCACACTAATATGAATAGTGAACATATCAATATAAAGAAAAGCAGCAAGGATTCCGTTTGAGAAGTGTAAATTCCAACCAAATTGTGTGTGTGTGTGTGTGTGTGTGTGCGTGTGTACAAGTATAAATTTCACTCAAAAAGTATGAAGTTATAAACTTACAAAGGTGTGTGCTCCACACACTGCTTTGGTCGTTTTCTCTGATTTGACCTGCTCCTTAAGAGTGCCCTTTGGTACCTTCCAACTTTGTTTTCCATACACTCATCAGATTGTTTGGGTGTGTAGGGGAACACAGACGGAACATAATCGGGGTCTGTTGGATCATTGTGTTTCTTCCCTAAAAAGAAAACAAAGCAACTGGAATTTACAATATGTATATTTGTATATATGTATATTGTATATGTTATTTCTATATCTTTATACTATAGTCATTTGATGAAAGATAGTAAAGGTTTTACTCTGTAAAACTAACTAAAATACAATATAAAGTAAAGACTTACCTTTGAGGAAGTGTTGTGAACAGACGTATGTATAATCGGACTTGGGTTCCCATGGTGGTCCACTGGAACTATTTGTTTTGCTACGCCTGATTGCTTTGATCCAAAGACGTCTTCGTTCTGGTTCTGTTGCCTCAGAAGGGATCATATAAAAACTTAAATCTCTATTCTTTCTATTGTTGTTGTGACAAAGCACGACACAGCAACCCTTCGGCATATTTGCGGTTTTCTCGGAGAACTTTGCAATGCGGTCCTTGTATGGCGGCTGAATGTTTGTATCCTTTGCTTCCGTTGCTAAGGAGGCACGGTCACGTGAATTTGGCAAAAGCCCGTATGTTGCTCTTTTATTTTTTTTTTATCTATGGTTCTTTTTTTTTTTTTTATCTATGGTTCCTCCCCTAGCATGACAATAACGTCAGGGTTAGTGTTGTGTTGGCTCTAGATTTTTAAAGATACAATAATCGTACAATTCCCTGGAGTCAAGTTAATTTTAATATTGGGCATTTTAATGAACAGAAAATTATAAACCAATAGGAGTCCGGTATGACGTTCGGTCAGGGGTGTGCTCGTTTATTGCTCTTGTACTCATGCTGGTACTCATCTCTGGTTCCTGTTCAATTGCACGTTAAAGGACCGCCCACCATTTTTCTACCGACCTACAAAACATTTGCACCTACTAAAACGTAAGTACGGAATGACGCACGTCCTTAGCTTTTCAGCACAGTTATGCTAATGCTAAGCTAATGACACTGTAGGCGTTGTGTCGTAGATCGTTGTTTGACAACATAGGCGCGTAAAAATCGTCCTGGCCCGCGCAGAAGACCTCGTTACATTCATATCGTATTTGTCTGGGATGTATGGATGGATAGTTGACGGAATCTCGTCGCTGTTTGAGCCCATAACGGGTCAAAACTCCACCGAGTGGCCCGGGAAAAGAAATAGTGACGAAGAGGAGTCCACGCGACCTGACTTGAAAGCACCAACACGGTGGCAGAACGAGAGCCAGGGAAGACCAGCTAAACGGAACTACGAGAGGTCTGTTAATGAAGATGCTCCGTAAAATATGGCAAGAGTACATTATATTCACTTTAGCTGAAAGAAGTGTAACCAGCTAACTAACCTAGCTGATATGTAAACAATCAATGATAACACAATGGTGCCGATACTGTTGTATTTTTAAACTGTACAATTCCCTGTTATGTAGGATGTAAGTAGCATAAACTCCTGATGATCAAATGGATGTGTTACATAATTATCAGGATGTAACCACAACGTTTTTGTGTTTGTGTGTGTTAGTGTGCATGTTTCAGATGGTGTTGGTCATAGCGACCAGATAGAAGCAAAAAGGCGTAAGAGAGGTGTGTTGAAGTTTAAATTGAAAGTTTTTGGCTCATTTTGGTAGCTGTTTTTTGTTCTTGTTTAAGGGATTGTTGACTCATTGCCTCCTCTTTCAGATGTTGTAATCAGCTTTGTGAAGAAAACTCTATCTGGGGTCGCAGGTTTATTAAGGTTGCGGAAACCTTCCACAACTCTGTGTGAGAATCCAAAGCAGTATAAAGAAACACAGGTTGGTGTCTGGTTATTTTTGAGGAAGTCCTGTACAAACTGTAATGCTATACTTAAAAGGTGCAATGCTGAAATTCGAAGAGCTCAAATTTGTTGTCTATAAATAAGCATTTTATGCACATGTTGATTTTATAATGATAATAATACATTTTATTTAAAAGCACCTTTCAAAAACACTCAAGGACACTTTACATTAAAAACAGATAATACAACTACACAAAGCAATAAAATACAATACAATATAAAACTATGGGACAGATTCTGGTTATATATTTTGATGTTTTTTCACACATTTTAAGACAAAAAATTAGATGCATTGAACACCATTGGTCCAAGCATTGCATTCAATTACCTCCTTTTTTTAATCCTTCTTCCTGTTATCTAGCCTGTAACTCTAATGGGCATAGATGAGCTCCACACATCATGGCTGAGCAGCACTGAGTGGAGAATGGGTGAGTAAATACACACACTACCACAGAATAAAAAATAGTGTGACATTAACTATATTGTGATACATTTTTGTTCCTTTTACACAGATAAACCAATAAGTAGTTTAAATGACAGGAGTGGGAAGAATCCCTTTCAGACCTCCTTACCGTCTTTAATGAGGAAATACAGGCAAGGAATCTGGTATTTGAAACTGGTTGCCTCTTGCAGGCACAGCGAATGTATAAACAGATAAGGAAAACTTCAAGGCCCTCCATTTGCTAATGTACTTGTCTCCTTTTTAATCCAGTGGGACAGGGCTCCCAGACAGAGCGAAGGACAGGGAGAGGAGAGGCTCCCTCCAGGTGCTGCCGTCAAGGCCTACTGTCAGGGTGGGATCTTTTAATCCTGAGCCTACATGCAATGGCTTTGGACACAACCGCTGCTACAAGCCCAGTCTTACTGTGGAGGAGGTAAATATAGACTGTTGGTTGTCTGCGTTCTCTTAAAACTCTGTAATTTTTAAAGAAATGTATTTATTAGTAGGTCATATCTTTTATTGCTCCGTTTTTATATAGAGCTGAGATTCAAAGTAACTTATTTTATATGTTGTAGTTGCGTGAAGATGGAGTCACCCTCAGTATTATAACACTAGTCGAGCTTTAACAGTATGTACCCCATGACTTCTTCAGTTATGTTTTATTTCTACTTTTAGACCATAAAGCAGAAAAATAAGGAGCACTACCGACGCTTGTTGGAGATGGTGACGGAAAAATACAGCAAAAGCCAACCACTACCTTTCAACCAAACTAAACCACAAGAGTAAGTATTATCCATCCATCTATTCTCTACCGCTTATTACCTGAACGGGGTCGCGGAGGGGCTGGAGCCAATCCCAGCTGACTTCGGGCGAGAGGCGGGGTACACCCTGGACAGGTCGCCAGTCTATCACATATAGACAACACACATATACAAACAACCATGCACACTCACTCCTATGGGCCTCCAAGCAGCCTATTCTACTTATAAGACAAGCTATTTGGCTTAATTAAATGTAAGTCAGTGCGGCTCGCAAATAAACCATCAATGTACGAGTCTTCATTTCCACGCAACACTATATTTTCTAAGGCAATTTAACGTGGACCAATTTGTGCTGGTGTGGATTGGTGGTTACCACAGGTGCTACATGCTTGTGCCAACAGTTATCCTGAACAAAAGGCTGACTTACTTTTGCTAACCCTGTAATTATACCTGCCAAATAATACCCCATAAGATCAGGGAAACCCAGACTGCCAGCTAATATGTGCCTACAGAGCAGTGTCTACCTGTTCTTGGACGTTTACCAACCCAGTTTAGATTATGAAAACGGATTTGGGAAGAAACACGGGCAGGCATTTGAAAATATACAAATATCTAGCTGGAAAGTTCATTTTAATAATCTGTACCCTTCCTGCTAACGACAGCTTTGTAAATCTGTTGCTGTTAGTGGAGCCAGTTTCTGCTCTTGCATCGTTCACAAGTATTGCAAAGTATCTACATTTATTCATGTAAAGTCTGAAAATATCTCAAGATGATTTAATAACGCACTTTTGGACAGAAGCTGATTAGTTTGGGGTTTCTTCTCTTTTTTGCTCACAGTGATTTGCAGTCACAGGTTCATAAAACTGCTGCTTCAGGAAAAACCTTTGAATCCGTGTCCAGGAAGGTGGGATGCACAGGTAGGGTGGTTGAAGTACAGATACACTCTCAGTTTTAGTTTAGATGATGTATTCTTTATAAATAACAGATTTCTTCAGATATCTAAATTACTGTCTGATCTATTTCTTACTGTAGCCATGACTTGTTTGGACAGTTATTTTTAGTACATATCAAATGACTCTTCTCTTCTTCACAGCTGCACCGAGTGTGTTTACATACAGAAATACATCTGCAACTTTTGACAGGTTTGTATAATCATCTCATGAACACAGATAATTTATAATCATTAATGATCATTTTAGTAACTTCTACTTAATTAATAACCAGATGGAGTGGCTCCACCTTCAGTAAATCATTCAGTGGAGCCTTGGATGAAACACAGCCTGTTAGATGTACAAAGGTAAAGATTTCTCTCTGTTCCTTATGACACGCCAAATCTTACATTTCAGTGGTAACACGTGCATATCCTGTGTGTGATGATGACCTGTGTTGCAGCATAAACAAGCAGGGGAATTGGATCTTTCTGCAGAGGTAGCTACTCGTCTCAGTCTAGTGGACAGAGATACTCCTGCTGGCAGTGTTTCCTTCACACAAGCTGCGTATACACATACGAGGCTCAGTGATGAGGACATACCGAGGCTCACCAAGGTGAGAGTAAAGTCATGTTATTGTTTTGTAGGAAGCACAGATGCACTTTAGGTGACTAGGTGCATTTTTTGTCTGGGTGTGTAGGAAATGGCAGCAGAGGTGAGTGGAGCCCTGGCGCAGAGCGATCCCAACCTCGTTTTAAGTGCAGCTTTCAAACTTCGCATCACACAGCGAGACCTGGCCACACTACAGGAAGGCGGCTGGCTTAATGATGAGGTGAGGTGTGATCATGTTTTTATAAACTGTGGCTTAAATGTATTGCTTAGTTTGTCTACTGTAATAAATATTTGGGACTACACGTTTCTAGATCGATTAATGCAAAACAATGGATGTTAATATTTAATGATATAAAGGAAGAGAGGAAAATCAGGGTGGCTGCAAGTCATCATCTCAGATTGTCTTTTATTTTCTTAGTGAATAGTGCAGATTTTTACTCCTGAAAACACTCATATATGCTGAATACAGATGGCATAAACGGGTTCATTGTCCCCTGCTAGAGCAAAGTTTATTTGCATAACATGTTTTTCATAATTAGCCTTGCAAAACATGGTTCATATAGATGTGAACAGTCCCGTTAGGCTGTTGTTACTTTGCTGTTTACCAAATTAATAGTAAGTTCAGCTGAAAGCATTAAATAAGTAAAAAGTTCAATTTTTTTGGGGTGTATGGATGTTTTGTAATGTTTCCATGTCTCTCTCTAAGGTTATGAACTTCTACTTTTCCCTAATCATGGAGCGGTCTTCTGGAGATGGAGGACAATTAAAAATCTACTCCTTCAGCACCTTTTTTTTCCCAAAGCTGCGGGGTGGAGGAGGTGGGCAAGCTGGAGGACATGTGTCTGTGAAGCGCTGGACAAAAGCTGTCGACCTCTTCCTCTTTGACCTTATTCTAGTCCCTCTGCATCTTGGAGTCCACTGGGCACTTGCTGTAAGTCATGCCTAAAAAAGTCAACCAATAGCCTAAAACCAAACAAAAGGAGGATGGGGCATGCATTGGGAAACTGATCGGTCCTGCATGATTTCAAAAGTTTCACTTTTTTTTCTCAGGTAATAGATTTAAGGTCAAAGACTGTGAAATCGTACGACTCCATGGGCCAGAGACACGATGACATCTGTAGTCTGTTACTGTGAGTACATGAGTTCCTCCTATGCTCCATTCTGGACATCTTCATTAATGTCCATGCTAGAAATTGTATCTTTATTCTAATTTCTCAGACTCTACCTTAAAGAGGAGCACAAAACAAAGAAAGGCAAAGAGCTTGACAGTGTTAAATGGACTGTTGGAAGCCTGAAGGCTGGAGTAAGTTAAACTATTTAATTACACAACACTTAATATTGTATTTTTCAGTATAAGATTAATAACATTTTATGTGAATAGGAAATTCCTCAGCAGAAAAATGGGAGCGACTGCGGTGTTTTTGCCTGTAAATATGCTGACTATATTGCAAAAGGAAGGCCTCTAAACTTTAAACAGGTACGTACATGATCTTTACAGAAAATGACCCTGTGGAAGTGTCAGAATAATGTTTTTGGCACACAGCATCATTGGTTCATGCAGGAATGTGTACCATCAACCTACGTTTGTTTTTTCAGTGCCACATGCCGTTCATCCGGAAGTTAATGATGTGGGAAATCCTCAATCAGAAACTGCTATAGAAGATTGCTGTGTCAAAGATGTGTTCGGTGGGAGCAACACTGACTACATGTTTATCTCAACGTAATTTATGGGCCAAAGAAATGGACTTTACCGACTGGAATTTAACCCAGAGCTGGAGAAATTAAACACTATTAATGATTAGTTATGTGTCCTTGTTGTAGGGGGCTTAATAACAGTTTGTAATCTCTGAGTTGTAATTGGAGATATTATTGGACTTTTGTGTTTGGAGTGTGTGTGTGTTTGTACTTGATGGGAGAGTCCGAAAAAGCGTATTTTGTCTGTAATAAGCGCCTGATCAGATGTCTGATTGTATTGCGCTGTCCTCCCAGCAGTGTACTGATCCTCTGTTCTAATGGCAATGAAGCAAGTGAAATTTGAAATAAATGTGCACAAAAATAAAAATATTTCAAAAGAAAAAAATCATTGACCAGTATTTTCATTAAATTCAGATTTGTGCAAATTTTAATACTAGTTTTTTTCCCAATAACACAGAGGAGGAATTATTTTCAGGAAAGAGTGATCTATAAATGAATTTATTTCTAAAGAACAATTCGCTTGATGTGCAGATTAGTTTTAATGTCCTGATGCTCTGAGCAGGCCGTACCATTTCACACTGTGAGGACAAAATGATGTGATTTTCTTCCATGTCTGAAGTTTCCCTGGCTTGCTCCGAGCTTGCTAGTACTCGTGGACTTGGACTACAAATTTGTGAAACTTAGTAGGCAAAGGCACCGCTGCCTTTGGTTTCTTTCACTATGCTGCACCGTAAAGAAGGCAATTGTCATCTAATCTTTGTTGGAGAAATAAATTATTGTGAACAATCTTAATCTGTTCACTTTTTCTTATGCAATTGGTTTATTGTGACAGGCCTATTTTTAGCAACTGAAATCTCACTTCATGCATATAAATATATAGTGGAGTTTCAGACAAATCCAATGCATTGTGACAGATAATAGTCCCCTATTTGTCTGAAGTGAGAGGAATGGAAATTTCAGGCCAACACAAGATGGTTCAGGTGGATTAGAAAATAAACCTTTTTAATTAAAGATGCAATCACTGATGTGTTAAAAGAAATGCAACATCTTGCTGACATCATTAAAGGATTTAAGATCTACCTTTCCTTAAATACATTTTTATTTCCTTCAAGTTCCTTGGTGTGTATATTAGTGAGGATCTAACATGGTGCACCAACACCGCTGCAGTGGTTGGCAAGGCTCGGCAGTGGCTGCATTTTCTCAGATTGCCACGGTCAGATAGAGGCAGAACTGCCTAGGACCCATCATTCTGCAGTTTAAAGTATTTTGGCATACTGCATTATGGTGTGGTATGCCAGCTGCACAGCCGGGGACAGAAAAGCCCTGGATGGGGTCATAAAGACAGCAGGAAAGATCATCGGCTAACCCCCTGCCATTGGAAGAGAGAGAGGTCTGAGCGGGTCAAGGAAAATTGCGAGGGACTTCAATACCTCCCACTTTGTAATGATATAAAATACAGCACACAGGTCAGAATTAAAAATAAATCATTTAAGATATAAATATATGCATAAGATGCACGTCCAACAAAGCTTCTTAAAATCAGGATAAACCAGTGTGCTCCCATGTAGCTTCAAGTTTAAGTGGTCTCTTGTGTCAGGTTTTCTTTGGGGTAATAAGATGACTTTATTTTTTTTTTTAAATCAAGGGCTCCTCTTGATTTAGTGCTGTGATACTTTATGGTTTTGCCATGTTTTCCCTGATACCACCCAAACCCATTTGATGTGGAAAGGATGGTCATGATGCAAAAGGTTGTGCTCTCACAGAGCAGCCATGTTCTTTATAATTAACACCTGAAAATCAGGACTGTACCACACAAATAGATTTTAAACATAATTTTAAAGGTCAAAAAGGCCACATTAGTGATAAAAAAATTCTATAAATGAAGAATCTCAAATACAAATAGCTGCAAAGAGAGTTGTCCATCTGCAGACATCTCTTTCTCATATTAAGGAATGACACCTTTTTTATGGACAGTTAACAGCAGACAGAAAAAGAAAGACACCCAGTAAACTCAAACTAAAACAATCTTATATTATTTTGGCCTCTAAAATGAAGCCATTTCAATCACTTTATTACCACTTCATACATTTATTTATATGGTGGATCAAATTATAGATGTTTTTGAGTCACAGCTGGCTGAAAAACAGTCACAAACACATTTAAAGATGCATCAAGAATTGTGACAATAATAACACAAGCATAACATATAATTGATGCTTCTGTTACTAAGGTAATCAGTCCAAAACCAGCGGTTCTCATTCCATGTCCTCTTCCAGAGGCTGTGTCTTCACTTCAATAGTTTTTGGAGGGATGTAGGAGCCCATACCTGCTGCTCTCTCTGCCTCTGCCTGGGTGTAGGGCTCCTCCCTGAGCTGTTTTAACCTGAATGGTGGGAAAACACAGGCAAGTTGTGAGACACAAGCCCAAATCTTCCACATCAGATACAGAACAACCAGTTTTACCGTTTCTTGTGCACTTTAGTTTTGAAGTGTTCTTTCAATGATCTCATGTCCACAAAGTATCTCCTGAAAGACGCACACACATAAAACAGGATATTAAGACCAAGAAAAGACCACCTTTAAAATCTAAATACACAAAGGACTCATAATTGCCTCCTTTTACACCCAGATTTCATCACATTTGGGAAGTGTACATATGCAACCGTTACAGCTTATTTTCACAGGTGACAAGTAGCATGATGGCTATATTTGTGGAAGATAACACCACCTACGCGCAGTGTAAACAGTAGTGTTGCGCACATCCAGTCACGTCGTAGTCCACCTCCTGGTGCAGCAGTTTGGCTGCTGTCTCTGGCTTCATGTCCGAGTGGATCTGGTCCAAGTCTTTGGTCCTGCGCTTAGTCTTCCATGTCTTAGAGATGCTTTTCTTTTTGTCACTGTTGTGGTTTTTTATTTGTTTGGATCTCCCCATTGTGGACACTGGAGAACATGACAATATTGTTCCCAAAAGATTGTTAGAAAGACGTATCTTCGGATTACAAAAGCTGTTGATTAATGTGATTAACGACGCAATAAAAACATTTAACGTAAACTCTGACGCACTGATAAAAGATTTACCTTAGTAGATACACAAACTGAACTATTTCAATTAGTAATAAAGCAGAAACGACTTCAAAATCTTTCGCTAGACGTTTACATGTTTACTTACCTTTCACACGTGCTGCAAACGGAAGTAAAATGTACTTCCGGGTCAAGAGGTCTATGAAGTTTATTCTTTGACCTCTAGGTGGCGCCAGATGCGATTTAAAGGCTGAATAAAATATTACATCGCTAAAACTGGTCTGTAAACGTTCACATAAAATAGCATATTTGCCAGCTTTGTAAAATTTAGGTCAAGATATCTACACATTTGTGATATTATAGGGAAAGATAACTTATTTTGCGAGTCTTCTAAAATAAAGGCCTAAAATTCTCCTTTCTGGTATGGAGATCAGTCAGGTCAAGTTCATGTTGCCTTTGTGACTGCATGGATTGATAATAAAACAATTTAACCTGGCTCAGACACATTTTGGGTCCCTCAGCTACCACACAGGAGCAATGTTCATATGCATTTCCATTAGTTGCATTGTTTATATTTTGCATAATCTTGCCACACTTCATAGTACATCTCTATAATTTTATGATTTTTTTCTTCTGCATGTCATATTAAGAAATTATAAATCGGATTTTTGTGTACATATGAGATATTTCAGTAAATATTTTGAGCTAAAAAAAGGGACTTTTTACTCAATTTTGCATGCCTTTGGATGTGTGTGTGTGTCACATTTCAGTCATCCTATCCTTTTAGCCAAAAAAATTACTCTTGTGTTTTTTAAACAACATGATTTTGTTGATTTACAGTATTTACATATTTTAGTGGCAGCTGTTGAGTCTCAGGGTCTTCAGCTTGAGGCCATCAGACCCATGGCCTTGAGCTTGAAGTTGCAGGCATGTTCTCTAATTTATATGATCAAAACTAAATATTCAACAAAAAAATAAAATATATGTAGAAATATTATTTTAAAATCTAAATACATGAACTGAGAAGAGATGGGGGAGCACAAATTAGGCATTTCTTTTTAAAAATTAAACATGGCTGCATTAGAAAAACACAAGTAGGTTACAAAAGCAAATGCAAAAGAACATAGAAGTGTTCCTATTTAGCTACTTTGGTCACAAATCAGATGAAATTGAATAAACAGACTCAAGTCCTGCATAAAACACAGATAAAACAGATGAGACAAAAAACATTTATACACATACTCTAAAGGATTTGAGAGCTATAATGATGTTTTTTGTGGAGAAATGCATTATATTCGTAATCTTCCTCACTTCCTCCAAAAAAATGGACAAGGTATTTAATGTTTTGGCAGACCTGAAGTCGTGTATTAGAAAGTTTGAACACTGGAAAATGACGTTATAGGTTCTGTATGATAACATTTCCCTTTTGAAAAAAAAAAACAGGTATTCAGGTGAAGTTCAGACATTAGACTCCAAAATCCCGACCACCACTCAATGCGGCGCGCGCTGCATTGCATACGCGCCGTGGCGGAGAGCGAAGATGGCGGAGAATAATGTCGAAGCGGATCACGAATGGAGCGACTGGGCCCTGGACACGGCCGAAGATACTCTAATCGCTATGGAGACCTTGCTAGCCACACTGAGAGCGTTCGAAGACGTTCTCAGACAACAAGAAGTATCCGTAACATCTTCTACGGAGTACTGCGATAACTTCTGTCAGGTAATGTGTACATGCAACATCGAAGCTAACATTAGCCTCGCGCTAGCTCATCCGGGACTGCTTTTATTGCAGCCCGAAAAAATGAGATAATTTGGAACGGATGCTAGCTTACTAACTGCACGGCTAAGTTTTATATCGGAAAGCTACTGCACGGACCTAATTTCTAAAGCAGTATTTTCTGTGCCTGTATTCGTTTCACCAAAATAACACACTATCATTGGGCCAGTTGCCTTGGTAGCGATGTGATTTATTGCCTCTTCTCTGGCTCGAGTTGATGTACGTCGTTTATCTTGGTGTTATTTCGGAATTTGAACATATTATGTAAGCAGTATATATAAACCAAATGTTTTGCGTTTGCATTATATTGCCACAGTTTGCTCATCATGTATTACTGTAATCATTTGGGGCGGGGCAGCATCGTGGTGTATTAATCTAAATTTTGATGATAAAGCATGTCGAGGAACAAGATGTAGCCTACTTGTTCTGGGTATAATTTTCTGTACATTAAGTATTTTCATACCATATATATGGAAGTATTTGCGTGTCAACTGATAGTCTTGTGCATCAGCTGTTTTATTTCCTTTATCTCTTCTTATCAGCAAAAGATATGGTTTAAATATAAAATACCATGGATTAAAATCTATACCTTGTGATGAAAGCAGTATTTAAAGACTTTATTTAGCCAAGTGATAATAAAAAGTTTAATACAATTGCATTCAGTGGTTATTCAATTAAAGTGACATCTTAGTAAAATTTAAGTAGATTGATATATTTTAATTTAATGCAAACTATTATAATGTATAATTACTAATGATTATTACAATTTAATAAAAACATTTTAGCTGGAAATATAAAATAAAGGCATCAAGATTTAAAGCTTTATCATTTTTCTTAAAGTAAACTGGGAAGAAATGGCTTCACAGCTGACATTTTGCATGAATGATTATAAACAAAGTAGCAGGTCCTGTTTATAGGCAGATTTACCTAACTTCTGACACATTTACATACTATTTTTTATCATCATTTGTTCCACGACTAGTACAAGAAGCTATGAAATAAGGATTTCAGATCATTAGAAAAGTATTTCCTTTTTCCGTTAATAAATTAGAACATCATGTTCTAGTATTTGTTATACCCAGACTCAGCACAACGGATGGGTCCAAATGTGCAAGGCCTGTTCATCCAGCCTGTTTATTGTAATTGTTATACTTTTAAATATAATTAAAGTTAATTTAACTAAATCATCATATGTAAAATCAGTCCCTATATATCCATTTTCCCTGTTGAAAAACATATCTCAAGAAACACACACAAAGTTTAGTGGGTTTGTATATATTCACCAAATCGTGTGATAACTTGAATTTCATAATCTGTTTTTTAAATTATCGTGATATTTGACATAAAGTTATTGGGTAGCTTCAATGAGCTGATACCATTGGACAACGAACATGAGGGAGCAGAAAGGAACATGCGTCCGATGTCAAACAGCAACACTCGGCCACTTCCAGTGGTTTGGATGATGCCACAGATGTGGCGAGACCTAGCATGCTAATTAATACCAGCTGCGCTGGTCACAGGTGTGTGTCCTGCCTTCTGCTCTGCCTCTGGAGGCATCGCCTGCAGCTCTAAACAACTCACTTCCACTTGTTTTCTAATTATAATCAGTCATGTTAGGTTATACGCTAATGCAGATGTTGATGTTTTAGAGTCGAAGTGGCACAAAATTAAACACAATCGATTAGCTAGCATGAGCTCTAGGATGCTTTCTTTAAAAGGAGCATATGTAAACTTGCGCAGGTTGGGAACTGGATGCTCCATCATGTCTTTGACTGGGATGCAGAAGTTTGTTGAGAATGAAAACATAATTTCTCAAATTATACGTGAGCATAAAATTAGAACTAGTTGTTGCAACCTCAGGGATTTTAATGAATGCCGTAATAGGAACACTTATGTGTGAGTCTCCGTTCTGCTCGGAAGTAGTCCATTTGTAATTAGTACACTGATGTAGGTCTCAGGAGGAAGTACTTTATTCTCGGCTCCCTCTGAGAGGGTACCGTATATTTAGACAGAGGGGAATTAATTCATTGCCTCTGTGGAAATGGGCACCAACCCACAAGGTTTTCGCTGTGTGGCAAATGAGACTCATGGGATGATGCCGCTGTGTATGTCTACAATCCAAGTACACATGATGAACAGGTTTAGATGAAGGCTGCTCAATACCTGGGAAGAGTTCAGCATATTTACTCAGAACAACATTGTCATGAATAAAACTTTTTGTTATTGTTTATCACTATTTGGTGTTTGGGATCAAATGTTTATTTTAGATTGTGCTCATTATTTGGAAATTCACACGTGGGTTATATAATCTTTTCAATTTATGATATAAAAGTCAAGTCTGAGTTCTTTAAAGTCTTCTGAGGGTTGGGATTTGCACCTCAGACTGGAGTATGCTGCACCTTTCAGTCCCCTCAGACCCAATCAGAAACACCTCACCCCAGACAGTCAGTTGGGATCAATCAAGTGTAGACTGGCAGATATCCTCAGAGGACCCCCTCCGCCCTAGAAAATCACATCAGATCTCCTTTTCTGATTAGTTTTACACACTTTTGCAGGTTGCTTAAAATTCTAATGTGTGTGTGTGTGTGTTTTTGTCTTTGTAGGCACTGATGCACTATGCTGGGAGCAGGAACTCCATGGAGCATGGTCTGCCTCTTCTGGAGGTCTACTGCCTGTCGATAAACTGTTTCGCTGCAGCCCGATCCCACCTCACTGCAGAGTCCGACAGAGTGGCCCTTGTTTTGAAAAGACTAGCTTTGTGAGTACAGAGACGGATGTTTCAGGAAAACGATGCAGTATCTGAAACACATCTTTCTGTCTAAAGACACTGAAGCGGTTTGTGTTTCTTTGTTTATTCTAAGAGCTTGAAATGAAGATAAATGGATGTCTTTTGCCTCTTTCAAGAGATAAAAAGAAGTCCAGAAACCTTTGATTCATCCTCTTAGTATGACAATAACCTGGATAAGTGAGAGTTTACTCCAACATTTTTATTGGTAAATTTACTTATTTAAGTTTCGAATATGCAGGGGGCGGGGAGGTTTGGCTAAGGTAGAGTAACATTTCATGTTAGGCCAACCAGATTCATCAGGTGGGCGGGTGTTTACACACACACCAAACTTAGAGCAGCACACATACACACCCATAAACTAGAGATGGCGAGTCACAGAGAAAGACGGCGTTTTCCAGGTGGAAATACAGACACTACTTTAAACTCGTCCAAGTAAAAGGTAAAAATGTACATGTTGAGTGTACATTATGTCCTAG
>JBAMHV010000021.1:14117732-14145208 GCA_037177535.1 Pseudomugil gertrudae | reverse complement strand
TTTACTATTTCAATTGTCAATTATTTATTTGAGGAAAAGCAGAAGAATAATACATATCTTTCTCTAGAGGAGGTCTTTCCGTTAACCTTAGCAGCTGATTTCTGAAACAACAATGAGTGCAGAATCTCCAGCACAACCTGTAAGACCCGCCTATCCTAAAAAAAATCCTCCTATTTATACTTGGGACAATTCATGTGTCTGTGTGTGTGCATGTAAGGTGCACTTTTCATGTGAATGTATATTTTTGCAAGGCCGTGGGATCTCCGTTCGCAACAGAAAGTTATCCTGCCTACACATTTCTTAACAATGGTCCTGTTAAAGTGTTATCTTGTGTGTCCGGCTTCAGTACCTGGGAATTTTTCATCTGTGTCTCAGCTGCAGATTTAGCAGCAGAGTATTAAATTGAATCACACATTATTAAAGGTTTATTAATCACACATTAATAAAAGTTTATTAATCATGCATTAAGCCTATAAACTAATGAATATGTTGATCAGTCATATCAAAAAGTTAAACATCATAAACTTCATACTAAGCATTTGAGCTAATGAATATATTGATGAATCATATCAAGTGAGTAAAACATGGTGCAGTTAATTAGCAGTCAAACATAGTAGTCACACATCTCTGGGCTGAAAGAAAAAGAAGAAACAAGGTGAAATGCACACAAAACATATTTTACAATGAATATCATAAATCAGTTAGATGTTGTCAAATATAGTAATCAAACATCTGAAATTAGTACCAGTGTATATGCTTATACATTGTGGATTTGTGGCAACAGAATTCAGTGACATCTAATGGCATAAACTGCAAACTGCAACTAACAGACTAATGAAGCCTAGGGCTGTGTCTCAATCAGTGCACTAACACTACTTTGCACACTATGTAGTGCGTAATGTCAATGTGAATGCACTCAAACATAGTGCATAAAGTAGTGTTCGTGCACACACAGCCCTAAATCTTTAACCTCTTTGTATAATGGTCATATTCTCTGGCTTTAAGAAATGATTCATAATGAATCAGCTTTGTTGGGAAAGTAGAATTTAGATGTTACAATATGATAAAATGTCACAACATGATGTGATATAATAAAAAGCCAAAATATGATAATTATGCTCCGAGGCTCACAAAATGTTACCAACTGTAACTTGAGATGAAAATCCTCTAATTTAATCAGTTCATTCATCTCAAGTAAATAAAATTTATAATGGAGGAAAATAATGCAGTCATGGATTGAGCTGTTTATGTAGCGACTTGAAACGTAAAACGGCAAAACAACCTCAATGGGATTTTACCTGGAAGTCTTTGCTGGTGTGTTTTCATTTTACATTGTTGTGAATGAGTCCACATGAGTGGAACACTCATCAGTTGCTGATGCTACCGCTGCTTCAGAGCCTGATCAGTGTGAGAACTTTGTTTTTCTGTCATAATTATGACACTTTAAACCCGTCTTTTCAGGATGTCATCTGAACCTTGTTCTGAAGAGTTTCTAAATAAGATTTTAGTGTGAGGATACATTTATCCTCAGAGCAATATTTCTTCTTTATAATATAAACGGTGTCGTAAATAGCTGTTATGTTAATTTGCGTTGTCTACTGACATTCCTAAACCCTGTGCAGTATTTATTAATGCAGCTACAAATGGGCACTGCTTTGTTATATAAAAAGGAGTTGTTTTTCAGCCACTATTACCTGTTTCATTGTAGTAAAATTAAAGTTGCCTTGTTTTTCTGTCTTGCAGGAGCTGTTTTGAACTTTTGCTGTCAGTGCCTGAAAATGAAATCCCATTTGAAGCCTGGGTTCAGTTCCACCACTCTGTTCAGGTAGAGACTCATACTGTGTCATGTGCTATGTTTCTGGCCTGTGTTGATATAAAGGACTTCAGAAGTGTTGGCGTAGGCTCACTTTGGAGACAGCAGTGTTGCCTTTCTGTTGGCATTTTGAGTCCAACCCATTGGATAGAACAGTTTTAGTGTGATCACACCAGCCAGAGATCTTGAACTAAACCAGTATTGGAGCTAGTTTAAAAAAAAATATTCCCAATGTCAGATATACATCTGTTTTTATGTCAGAGTCCATCAAGCATAGCATTTAAAGTATTTCCCTCTACACAAACCATATCAGGAGACACAGATACATTCACAAGGTTTCTTACAATTAAAATCTTTTTGTAATATGGCTTTGTTTTTATCCTAAATAGTACAGGATGTATCTGCATTGTTTCCAAATTCTCCGTCACATGCAGCAGCTTTTTTCACTCAGTTTAAAAACCTTCATCTTGTGGCTTATTTTCATAAGGCAAAAATGAGTATTTAGCATCATACGTTTTAAAGAAATTGAATCCAGACTAACACGGAAGTGCTTTAGTCATTGCAGGTTTTTCTTTTACTGTTAGACGGCTAATTGTTCAGCTTGAAGACTATTTGCTTGGGTTGTGTTCAATAATTACAATATTTTAAATGAAATTTTTCACACATAGATTAATTAAGACAAATAAATGAATACAGTTTTATTTATAAAATGTGTTTCATGCAAAAAGCTGCTTTACATAGTAAAAACCATTTATGCATAATAAGACTTGATATAATGTCAATTTACAAAACACATCTCATCATAGTGTCTTTCACACACAGTCATTCATGTGCATTTGCACACAAACAAAATCAATGTGCACCCCCCCCCCCAAAAATAAATAAATAAATAAATCTGCAAACATGAATTTAGGATAAAAAAAAGTATTTATTTTTTATTATCATTAATCATCTCATATCATTAAAAATAAAACATCTGGCTTGACAACGACAGCTTGTGTTAAACTAGTTTTCTATAAAGATGCATGTAGTTAAAAATCTTTACTTTGTATTGAGGAAGTTAAAAATTAAAATAAAATAACTTGAGTTGTATTAATGGCTTTGTTTTTTTTTGTAATGTTTAGTATAATAATAAATTTAATTTAGTGTTTTGTTTTTTTTTTGCAGCTTGCACATGACACTTTGTTACAGTATGGAAGCACAGACCTCCAAGCTTTACTCCAGATAACAGGAGAAGGTGGAGCGTGGAGTAACCCGGTCCTCACTGCTCTTCTCACTGGCCAGCCCACTAACTCGGAGGAAGGTCAGGAGCCACTTAATCCATCCAGCTTCCTTTATTAAACATGACAATGCAAACTAGGTTTCTAAATGCTCTGCAGATTGCTTTAGCTGACATTGTTTTCATTCTGTCTGCAGTTGATGCATACATAAGCCTGGAGGGCGAGGGCTTCATGGAGATGCGAGTGAAGCATCTGGAAAAGATGGGGGAAGTGGCCAAAGCTGTGGTGTTGGCCAAAGCTTGCACTGAGTGCAACTTAATTCCCAACCAAACGACGTTTCGTCAAACATACGTCTCCCTGCTCTGTCACTTGCTTCCCAATGAAGAAGCCATAATGGAGGTATGGATTTGGTTTTATTAGCTTTGTTGCAACTATTCTAACTTGACCTGATGACATGTTTTTAAATTTAACTAATTCCTATATTTTCCCTTTTCTCATATGTATGCAAAGTGTGAAGTCTAGTGTAATGTGTACGGAGTCCTGCAACAGAGCAGCACCAGTCACATTTCAGAGGACAGACAAATCTATTCCTTTGTATTCAGCGCTACATTCAGAGACTTAAACTGCATTTCTATCTTTCCTTGTGACATAAAACTTGGCTTAAAATGGGTTGTATTTTTAGATCAAAGCTCTGTTTAACTGATAATGACAGTGAACCTATTTATAAAGTTTATCTGCAGTCTTTCCAAAAATAGAGCAGCAGATTCACATGCAAACGAAGCTCTAGTTTATTAACGTGCAGTTTGAAAACTTTGAGCTTGTGCGAGACGAGTAATCTGGGTTCTTTGTGGCTTATATATTTCATATATCGGATTCAGCTTTTTAGCCCATAATTTAAAGGAAATTTTATGAGTAATAACTCTGAACTATTCCTTTGAGTTATTTATTGTCTTGCAGGCTATAAATAACCGTTCTTTGTACTGTGACGTGTTACAGGAGTTGCAGGTGCTGTTTGGTTTTATATTGGGTATATCTATATATCCCTAAAGCAACTGAACTCCTCGCAGTCCAACTTAGAATCTATTTAGTTCACACTATTTTATGGTAATTATCTGGCCCTGTAAGGACCATGTGCTCTTTCAAAAACTTTCACATATCTGGAAATAAGTTGTAATTGAGCTAAAAGTTTTACATGTTTGATCCATGAGTATTCAGGAAAACTGCAGTTTGTGTTCCTTAAACCGGGAAGATTCCCTCCAGATTCACTTCATAATGTAAATTTTCAATATACTACACTTAATTTCTGTTTCTTCATTTCATTGTTTTAAATTCAATCAAAGAAGAGAATTATGGATTAATGTTTTGTTTTCTGTAATAAGTCACAGATGTCTAAAGATGTGTAAATTAAACGTCATATTCTTGTCTCCTGTCAGATATCCAGATTGGACTGTAAGGATGTTCTGGATATCACGTGTAATTTGGAGACTGAGGGGGAGGAAAATACAGCCTTCATTCTGTGCACAACTTTTCTTACACAGCAGCTACAACAGCAGAGTCTTTACTGCTCCTGGTGAGTACCGGTATTCTCTGTGTGGCTCAGACTGTACGTAGAGTTGCTGTTATATATGATTATTGATGCAGTCTAAGTCAAAAATCTTTTATTCTTCATCTCGGGTGTTCTTGATATTTGTATATTTGTCATGTTTTCTGAGTTAAGCATGTGTATGCATTTTTTTGCCTTTTTTAATTAAAAGGGAGTTGACTTTGTTGTGGAGTAAGCTTCAGAGGAGGCTTGACCCTTCGTTGACGTCTCTTCTGGAACGATGCCTTCAGCTTGGTGCCATTGCCAAAACAGCGCAACATTTGCTCTACCTGGTCCGTGTGATTCAGGCAGAGGTGAGTGGTGTCCATTTATTTGATTAAAAGTTGCCATTTTTGCCAAAACTACTTTAGATACTGAAGGTTGTCTTACTTTTAATTTCACATGTAACCTGTGAAAACAAGACAAACAACATTAAGTCAGTAATCTTGCCAACACAGATACATTTATGTGGCTAAGTGTAAATTTGGGTGAGGCTGGCACTCTAACAGTATTTCTGTCTTTGTAGGCGGAAGAACTGGGGATACCTGCTTCCATAGAACTTTGTGTCAAAGCCCTTCAACTTCCAAAACAGGAAGACACGGAAACCAGAACTTCTGTCTGTAAAACGATGTCCTGCCTTCTTTCGAATGATCTTGAAGTGTTGCGTGCCTGCCAACTCACTGAGTTCCTACTTGGCCCCTGCCAGGAAGCCTTTACTTGTCTTGAGGAGCTCTACTTGCGCCCTGACCAAAAGTATGACCAGGAAAGCGAGGTTATTCCCAACTCGCTGCGCTGCGAGTTGCTCCTGGCCCTCAAAGCATACTGGCCTTTTGACCCCGAATTCTGGGACTGGAAAACTCTGAAGTATCGCTGCGCCTCCCTTCTGGGGTTGAGGCCTGAGTCTGAAGGAGAACAGGAAGAGGTAGCAGACAAACAAGAAAAGGTTAAACAACATGATATGCAAGGAGATGCAATGAAAGCGGAGTCTGAGCACCAAAAGCGGATCAATGGCGATCTTGATTCTGAGCATCAGGATAAAATGCAGCCTACTAAGAACCCAGAAATCAAAGTATCTGAGACAAAGAGGCAGAAGTTTTGTAAGATTTGTAAGAAATTAGTTGCTGAATCGCAGATGATTCACCACTCTAGAAGACACGCTAGGGACAACAGTCACCCCTGCCCTGTTTGCCTGGAAAAGTTTAAGAGCAGGAAAGACCTTATTCCTCACTTGAAAAAACACATTCCGACTGAAATAATCTATTCCCAGACTGAGAGCGTGAAGGCCGAGAAAAAGCAGATAGACGAAGACGATGACATTGAACCTGGAGAAATCCCCGTCGACCCGTCCTTAATGCGCTACTACAAATCCACGCGCGATCCGGATGTGTTGCATCACATCGTGGAGCAAGTGAAAACAGTCAAAGAGAAGCAAGCCGACGATGATGAGCATGTAACCTTCGATTACATCGAGCAACACTTCAAACTGCAGAACCACGACGAATATCCGTGTCCGGGTACCGGGTGTACTCGGACCTTCAAACATTCCAAGTACTTGTATGTCCACTTAAAGTCTGATCACATAGGCGACGAGAATGTGAAACATTTTCATCAGATGAGGGACAAGCGGGAGAAGTGTGTGTTCTGTAGGCGTCATTTCGTCTCTGCTTACCATCACCGCAAACACAGAAGAGTTCACTTTGGTAATCAGCCTTACAGGTGTGTGGTTGTAGGCTGTGGGGCACAGTTTAGTACATCCAATGAACTTGTCACACACAAGCAGACCCACGGCTACCAGCTTAACTACCAGTGTGAGCTCAAAGGCTGTTACGTCACTTATTCTGACTTGGGTCAAATATATCACCATGAAGCACAGCATTTCAGAGACGCAGCCTTTACATGCTCTAGTACTAAATGTCGAAAATACTACTTGTCCAAGAAGGATTTTATAAAGCATTTATCCACACACAGCATCACTTTCACAGAAGGAGACTTTGAAGCTCAAAGGAAGGCAAAGCGAAAACGTTTTAAGACTGTTAATGAACCACCAGTGCACTTGAACCAGTCAGTCATTTCAACAGATACTATAAATGGAGATGTCCTCAACCCTCCGTCAAGTAGCTGTGCTTCCCCTTCACATGAGTCTGACGTTAAGGAGGCAAAGACAACAATGACATTGGTGGCCGTGTGCTTTGATGGAAGTAAATTCACTTGTGGCTTTGAGAAGTGTGGAATGACTTTTTCCCGAGCCAGAGATGTGCAGAGACATCTGAAATGTGCTCACCCAGAGCACCTTAAACTGGAGAACAAGGAGCACAAGCATCACAAAGAACAGGGCTCCAAGTCCAAAGGGACAAGTAAACCCGAGTCAGATGGTGAGAAAAAGGGAAAGCACGAGGCCGCAACTCCATATCAACCAGTGGAGACTGGCAAAGTGAAAAAGGTAGTCTCTCATCCGAAAGGCAATGATACAAGCCTAAACCCAAAAAGTGATTCTCTGAAAGAAATTCTGATAGGGTTGAGTAGGCTGAGCCTGAACCCATCACCTCACAGTTTACCAAGTGAACGCCCACAGTCTAACACAGACTCAAACGCATCACAAATGGCTCTTCATCAGGCCATCATGGCAAAGCCCCCCATTGTATTGCTTAAGAATAGACCACTTCTGCCTGAAGAAGAAAAGTTAGATCAAACTGTGCAGGCATTAGCAACCAGTGATGAGGACGGTAATGAATCATTAGCCACTGCTAAGCCGTATATCTGTGGGATGAAAAGCTGTGGCTTTCGGACCGCCCAAAGCTACAGCTTACTGCGCCACTATAACACTAAACATGGCTGGACCATTGAAGAGGCCAAAAAGATGACGTCTTTGAAAACCACCTCTTTTAAGCCTTATGTTTGCCAGCTTTGTTCCAAGAGTCACAGAGAAAAACATGTGTTGAAGGCTCATTATATGAATGCCCATAATATGAACGAGAGCTTAGTAGACAAAATAGGCTGTGGGTCTGGCTGGTCTGAGGGAAGCAAAGACCCTACATCACCAACTAAGAAAGCATCAGAGCTCCTGACAAATCATAGTCCAAGAAAGAGGAAGGAGAGCCTAAAGCTGCAAAGCCACCACAAGACAAATAACGCAACTGGAATAAGCAAAAATGGTCACAACTTTGACAATCACTCCCCATCTGAAGAGGAAGAAGATGACGAAGCTGAGAGTGCAGGAGAGGCCAGTGAGCAGAAAGAGGACTGTGAGGATACGACCACACAACAGCTCAGAACAACAAGACGTTTGGTGGCCAAAAGTAATTTGTGCTATATTCTGGATAAATTCAGTAAACCATTTCATTGTGTGGTAAAAAACTGCTCTGCTGCTTTTTCCACGCAGGGAGGCCTTGTGCGCCACTTGCAATTAGTACATCATTACAATCGCTCTCAGCTTCTGCTGGATAAAGACGGAGACGTGCTTAACGGCCCTGAAGTTAGAAGAGAGTCCACAAAGAAAAAGCCACCCCCAAACTCGGATGAACCTCAGCCACGATTCAACTGTCACTTTGCTAACTGCGGTGCCTCTTACCACCTTAAAAGCAGCCTAGTACGTCACACTCGCGATTGTCACTCACAGCCACCTCAGCTAATAAGGTGTAAATATGATGGCTGCTCAAGGGTCTTCAGTAGCAATGATTCACTTAAGAAACATACACTTTATAGTCACTGTGAGTACTACGATTCACTGGTGGTACGACTGCAGAGCACTCACAAAAAGTCAATCACTGGGTGCCAAAAGAAGCTCATAGTGGCGCCTCCGAACTCTCAGAAAGATGAACCTGGTTCACCCACCACACAGGATGATGTGTCGAGTCCAAAGCCGGATGCAACATCCCAATCGGATGAAAATGACGATCTTGAAGGGAACAAAGTTCCAGCAGAGCTAAAGAAGCCAAAAAGAAATGGTTTTGGTCGATTTGTCTTGAGATCTCACGAAGAAGCACTACAGATGTGTCAAGACCGCTGCAAGCGTATTGCCTACCCATGCATGGTTCAGGACTGTGACTCTGTTGTTACGTACCTGCACAGCTTGAACCGTCACTACCTGAGGGTGCACCAGATGCGTCGAGAAGATATCGTGAAGAATAACAATAAGCTTATTTTTAATGCTGAGCAGCTTGAAGAACTGATTCAGAAGAAGTCAGCCAGGCGGACTGTTACTGAACCGTGCACTCCAGACGAGGCTCAAAAAGTGGAGAAGCAAGCTGAGCCAGACAACACAGGTGATCAGCCTGCATTGACCGGCCAGCACTCTATCAAGGCTGAAACACAGGATGAGGATCATCAGGATCCACTGGGATTCCCAGAGGAGGAAAAGAAGGAACCTCCACCCGTTGAGAGAAATGGTGTCCTTGTCGGAGCCGACGAGGTGCTTTATGGTGAAGCAAGCGGCGGTGGGCACACGGAGGAGTCACCTGCCAAGCCGCAGAATACTCTGAAACAGGAGGAGAGATTAACCTTGGATAAAATCAAACCTTTTCTTCGTCCAGTCACTGTTGACCTCTCGCCACCATGCTCTCTCCGCTTTACTACAGAGGAGGGTTTCCAAGACGCATCAAGCAACAAAGACAGTAAAATGATGAACGGTGCGGCCACATTACCCTCTGCTCCTGTCCGTCAGCCGTTAAAGCGCAAAAACGAACTGTCTGACCAGCCTACTAAGTTGAAAGACTCTCAGCCTAAAAGTCCGTCTCCACGCCCTTTTGACATTGCTGCCTATAAGCCTATGGGGTTTGAGTCCTCATTTCTGAAGTTTATACAAGAATCGGCTCCAAAAGAAAAGAAATCACTGGGGAAAAGGCGTGATGCTTACAGGCGCAGCTGCTCTGTTAAGGAGAACAACCAGCTGGGAATCTCTCACACCCGCAGCAAGCGCACTCATTCCCCACTGGTGAAGCTCCACACTATGAGTGGAGACTTCACATCAGTTCAAAACTTGAAGTCTATCTTGGACAAAGCCCTGGCTGGGTGTGGGGACCTGGCCATCAAACAGCTTCAGTACCTCAGACCGGTGGTGGTGCTGGGAAGGCCCGTGTGCACCAGCACACTGCCTGATCTCTTCCCTTCTGACACCAACAGCAGCAAACTGCTTCTTGGAAGTTAGTTTAACTAAGCACCTTTGTAAAAAATGTCAAATTAATTAGTATTTTTCACAGTATTTTCATTTGTTCAGAAACTGAGAATGTTATGTTTTGCTGTTTGTTTTTCAAATTGCCAAATTAATGTTTTGTAGAAATTACCATAAGATAAACGACAAAAAAAGCCTCAACAATGCACATCAGATCCAGTTTGACTGTATTTAGTTATCAGTTATAAGTACAAGTCATCTGAAATGCCACCAGATATATTAATTCATGATCACAAGTGTATATACTGTAGTCCCCCAAGATAAATGTACAGCTTTCCAGATAGTTAGAACTGGTCAGTAGCATATTGCAAGACCTTTTCACTTTTGTGAAAATGTGACTAAGAATATTTCCTTACAACGTTGTCGAGGAATATGTTTGGTTATTTTTCACCTCAGTTTATATTAAATCAGTGTTTGGATGCAGTGGACAGACATTGGCAGAAATCTATGTAACACTTTCTAATAAAATAAATTGAGAAATGAATTCAGAGCCTTTACATGGTGGCATTAATATCTATTTTTTTGTGCTTCATGTGTCAAAGACACCAAATCCAACAAGAATGGGTTGCACTTTGCAGGTATATATATTATGGAGCTCTTTGAAATTGCCATGAGTATTAACTCATAGAAATGGGTGTGGTGTCGGTTTTCCGGGAGTGATGGGGAGCGCCACCTGCTGGATATTGAGTTCATAGACGTACATAAAGACTATGTTTCTATGATTGGGTTGGCATGTACTCATTTATTTGGCAAAAGAAAAAATTACGAAGCACCTCAAAACGTGTTTCAGCACTGACAAATACTTTGACATAGAAAGCATTTCCATCCTCAAACACATGCTTTGCATTAGTGTAGTAGCTAATGTAAATTTAAGGCTGGCTGCACATTAATACTTTGTAAATGAAGAAAATTTGCCTTTACATACGATTAAGTGAACCAAGCAACTATATTCTGAGTAGGATGTGTCGTATTTTGCAAGAAATCTTAGTTTATTTTTTACGTTAGAGTAAAAAGTGCAAATTTGACAGATTTACGATATTCCATGTCGGAACCAATTTTACTCCCGTTGTAAATGAGATGTTTCATAGGGAACTTAATTTGTGGACACTCGACAAGCTGCTGTTTCGGGTTACATGAATGGAATGATATAAGCTGTAAAAGCCTTGACTTGGGAATGGAAAGTGAAGGCCAAGATTGAGCTTTTAGTCTGTATCTTTAACTCAGACGTGGGGGTAGTTCTCACGTAAACCAAGTTTGAAGTGTTTGTGTGTGCGGAGCGGAAGCTACGTAGCCGTTAGCCCAAGTACCAATCAGGCTACTAATCGAGCTAGTCAGCGCTGCTCTGAAAAATCCAAAGCAAAAATGGTTGAAACTATTTTTGACCTGCCGGTGGAAAAACAGATATTTTATGCTGTCTTGTGGTTCTCGTGGACAGTATACCTTTGGGAAGCGTACTTGTCTTACAGACAGGTAAGGAAAACATTTCAGCATCATGCTCCACTGCTCGATCGAAATGGGGACCAAATCATATGTATCAATGACGAGCGCAAAGAATATGTAACGTAACATGTCATGCATTGTATTTTTTAACTTCTGATGAACAATGTACACAGGAAAAATGACTGAGTTTAGATAAGTATACTTGGTTTAATTTAGTTTTTTCTTTCTTTGGTTCATTCTTTGCCTATATCTCCTCTTGAACGTGGCATCAAACCTGTTTTTCCATTCTGTTTAGATCTTACTTATATATTTATAAGAAGCTTATTAAAAACTTAACAAATATTAAATTTAAAATGTTTGGAAACCGGTTAACTGCAATTACTTTACATCCTCCTTTGCAGATTCATTTACATATAGTTATAATAAATATGTAGGTTTTCTATACGGGGGTAATCTCACAAAATATTTGCTGAAATATATAAAAATTTAACAAAAAGTTGTGCAATCTAAAAGAAGCTACTTTCTTGCATCAACAGTATCTGACATCTCTTTTTTTTTAATTAAAAAAATTCTTTTAGTGTCAAAAAAGGTTTCTTTGTTAAAAAGGGAGGAAAAGTTTGATAGCATCTCATGAACTCATCATATAGATGAACAGGAATTTTTAATACTTTAAGTAAATACTTGACGTTTTCTCTCCAAACCTGCCCAACCATTTATATGAACTAAAAAGCTAAATATATTTGAGACTTTAAAACATGTTTGCTGACTTCATAGCCTTTAAGATAAATGTAAATAAGTGTCAAAAGTAGTTCCTCTAAAAAACAGGAATGAATGCAAAGAGGGCCGAGTCATATTGGTTTCAAGTTTACTAACCTACAATGTTGAAATATTTAGGTGTACATGCCACTTCATGCATGGCATACAACATTTCGAAACAATTTCTATACACACACACACACACACACACATCTTTTAAAATGTCTGGGAAAACAATAAACCAGTTAGAATTATTCCCAAATGTAGTATCATGCATTTCATACGTGATAATGGGTTTTGAGTAAATAGATAAACAAATAGTCATTTATCTGAAATGTATAGCATGTTTATATATAAGTTTTCTTGTAACATTGTGTTCATCTTTTTTTTTTTTTTTACTGTGCAGAGATGGATCTATAGATCAACAACGCATGTGCCGGAGGAGCTAGGCAAGATAATGGATGCCGAAACGTTTGAGAAGTCACGCCTTTATCAGCTGGATAAAAGCAACTTCAGCTTTTGGTCTGGACTCTATTCTGAGACCGAGGGGACGGTAAGACAGCCAGTAAATTCAAAAGCAAATGAGCCTTGACTGGAAAAGCTCATCTGATTTACAAATTAAGATTAACTCCATCTTTGTGTCAAATTATGACTCTTCAGCTGATCCTGCTATTGGGTGGAATCCCGTTTCTGTGGGGAGTCGCTGGATCTGTGACATTTCGCTTTGGATTTGGTTCTGAATACGAAATCACCCAGTCCTTGGTGTTTCTGACACTTGCCACCTTGTTCAGTGCCTTAACTGGACTTCCCTGGAGTTTGTACAACACATTTGTGATTGAGGAGAGGCATGGTTTCAATCAGCAGGTGCGCTGGCCCAACAGCACGTCACACACACAACCCAGTTACAAGAACAGATTTAAATCAGACCACAATGTCATATTCATGTAAAATATATGAACATTTTCTCATGTTTATGTTTGTATTTTTTAATATGAATTTTCTGATCTCCCTCTTAGACACTGGGGTTCTTCCTCAAGGATGCTGTGAAGAAGTTTGTTGTGACCCAGTGTATTCTACTGCCTGTGACCTCACTGCTCCTCTACATCATAAAGATCGGTGGAGACTACTTCTTCATCTATGCTTGGCTTTTTACCCTTGGTGTTTCTCTGGTAAGTATGTCTTAACCTTTTTCTGAGACCATGTAGAGAAGATTGTGTTTTGTTGCATCTCTAAAAATACAGAATTGTTTATAGTTATTGGCTTCTAATTTATCAGTGTTTTTATTCCTTTGCTTTAAGGTACTTGTAACCATCTATGCTGATTACATCGCACCCCTGTTTGACAAGTTCACCCCATTGCCAGAAGGAGAGTTAAAGACAGCAATTGAGACTATGGCTAAAAGTATAAGCTTTCCCCTTACTAAGGTTTATGTAGTTGAAGGTATGTCTCTAAATGTGTTTCTTTTATTTTTATCTTTGCCAGGAATTCTTTACTTGTTAAATAATTAAATGTTGACATATTTCCAGGTTCCAAGCGTTCTTCGCACAGCAATGCATACTTCTATGGCTTCTTCAAGAACAAACGCATTGTGCTGTTTGACACTCTGCTGGAAGACTACTCCCCTCTGAACAAGGCAGGAGAGCCGCAACCCGAGCAGCAAGAGAGCGATGAGTCAGCCAGCGATACAAAACCCAAACCTAAGGTTGCCTTTCTCAATAACACTCATGCCATTTTCTATATAAGGCAGGCTTTCTCGCAGGCTTTTACAAAATCATGGCTATGAAATGCAAAATGAAAAATTAGCTTGATAGTTGCAGCAGCTTACAGTGAAGAGCTCCCCGAGATCTCCTTGTGTCAGTGGCACAAAATGATGATAACCTGACTTTACACGATTTCTTGCAGTTTTCTCAGTGGTAATATGCACTTATTCACTTCCACAGAACAAGAAACAAGGATGCAACAACCCTGAGATCCTTGCAGTTTTAGGTCATGAGCTTGGCCACTGGAAACTCGGTCATACTGTCAAAAATATTGTTATCAGTCAGGTACTCAAATGTCTTTACAAATGTTTCATAGGTTGTTTTTATTTTTCCTACATTGAAGACACATTGCCCTGACCAGTCATCATTTTTATA
Source organism: Pseudomugil gertrudae (assembly GCA_037177535.1). Taxonomy (NCBI): domain Eukaryota; kingdom Metazoa; phylum Chordata; class Actinopteri; order Atheriniformes; family Pseudomugilidae; genus Pseudomugil; species Pseudomugil gertrudae. The sequence goes on along the minus strand of JBAMHV010000021.1, from coordinate 14,131,095 downwards.
CATCCCTGCAGATGAATTCCTTCCTGTGTTTCTCGTTGTTTGCTGTTCTGATTGTACGCAAGGAGCTGTTTGTAGCTTTTGGATTCATTGACAACCAGCCCACATTAATAGGCTTGATGATTATCTTCCAGTTCATCTTTTCTCCTTACAATGAGGTGATTTTACGATCAATCAGCATTGAGTTCTATTATTTTGGGTGGTTTAAATATGTGTTTTTCTTCTCCATAGCTCTTGTCCTTCTGCCTGACAGTGCTGAGTCGCAGGTTTGAGTTCCAGGCAGATGCCTTTGCTCGTGGTATGGGTAAAGCCTCAGCACTGTACTCTGCTCTCATCAAGCTCAACAAAGACAACTTGGGCTTCCCTGTTGCGGACTGGTTGTTCTCTATGTGGCACTATTCTCATCCCCCTCTCCTGGAGCGCCTCAGAGCGCTGGGCAACGTCAAGCAAGACTGACGGGGCTGGAAGGGGGAGCTGCGACCGCTGCCTCCTCCAAAGGGCCTCCGCAGACCTCTCCTGGCCCTGTGATGCACCCAGATCATTTCCTTCCCACCTGTCCCTTCACCATCTAGTTTTATCTTATTTTAGCCTTTCCTTTACTTGCCATGATTTCCATTTTGATTTATTTGAAACTTTGTTGAAAACCAAAACATATCAGCACGAGGCAGCCTAAAAATTGTTGGCCTTTACTCAATTATGGCACGTTACTCTTGAAACTCCTATTACGCACTTGCTCTGAGCAATACATCTGGGCGCTTGTTTTAAAAAAAGATTACCTGCTTACACTGAGCTGTTTTCTTTTCCCTTTGATCGGATTGGTAATTTTCTTTTAGAAATGATTTGCTTTTCCATTGAATTATTTTTTATAAAAGTTGAGAGGCAACAAAGAAAGTTAAATGGGAAAAAGTAATTCCTGGTCTGTGGACTTTTGTGATGCTGGCATGATATCTAACTACTGATGATTTAGACACATATTTTTTAATACTTACCAAGGTGGTTATTCCAGCAGTCTATTGTGACTTATTGATTTAGCATAAACCCAACTTCATACGTTTTCATGACAATGCTTTTGACATACACAGGCCAGACTTAGTTTTGTCACCCAAGCTGCACCTTAAGCAGTTTTTCTGGTTGATCTCAAGAAAATCTTAGGAAAAGTAGTAATTTGCTCAAATTTTATATGTTGTTAGAGGAACTGTGTAGATTCTTGGTCACCATGACAAAATATGAGTGCCTCTAATCGTCTTTTTGTGTTGAAAGTGAACAGAGCAGTTATTTGAAGTTAAATGAGATTTTTGATTATCTTTTTTTTGTACAAGAAGTGGGGAAATGTTTTATTTTTCTTAAGCTCTTGCTTGCTTTCAAGAGTGCAAGCATGCCTGTAAATATGTAATTTTGGTGATTAGAGTTAAGATGTATAAAGTAAAATGTACAAAAAATTGAATGTGGTTTCAAATTTTAGTTGACACAAAGTTTAGTTTCTTCCCTTGATTTTGGTCTGGTACTGCCTGGCAAGTAAGGTATTTATAGGGGACTTTGGTAAAGGGTATTGATAAGGTTCCTTTCACCACATGAACCAGAGTTTGGGGGGAGGGGGGTGTATTTGCCTCATTGATTAAAATCCTACAAAGCATTTTGTCTGTCATTTATTTTACTTGCATTTTAAATTTAATATATTTTTTGTGATAGTGAGTCATGTTATGTTATTTAGGAATACCATTGTTTAAGGTTAAGCTAATTATAATTTCTTCCAACTAAAGGATAGTTTTTTTTATATTGTAGCCTACTGTGTTTGGATCAGGTTTGGATACTGTTACATTGATTATCTTGCCTGAAACATTTTTATCTTTTCACATTTATTTAACAGTAGGCTTTACTTTTTATCGTACAGAAAATTAGGGGATAAAAATGCAGTACAGTTTTATAAACATAGAAAAGTGATGATATTGAGAACTAAAAAAAAAAAGACAACAGCCTCAGTAGTAGTCGTAACATCTGAATAAATATTTATGTTATATCATTTTTGTGTATTAAAATGAATAAAAACTACGCTTAATTATTTTTTAATCAACGTATTGTCAGACGTTACGTGAGCGAGAGGAAGTTTGTTAGACCATACCATTACACAGGGGAGCACTTGAGCTTTCATTACTGCTTGTTTCAGATATAACGCAATGTACGGGATTACGGAATTAATATATAAATAAAATGCTATTAAGCATTTTTGTGTCTTAAAATAACTTCACATACGTATCGCCTGCCGTATAGTTAATGGTACGGTCTCATGGCGTCACTGGGTGGACAAGGACAAGCGGCAGTGTCAGTGCTTCATATGAGTATCAAACATGGCGAGGTTTTTGAGGCCTAATATCAGGACTTTTGTCACCTCTCAGCTGAGAATGGCATCCGATCAGGTAATATACGCCGCTTAAACACATTGCCCCATTAAAATCTGGGAACAACCAGTTGTGTATGACTTATCTGCGCCATTTAGCGTAATCATTTTACAAGCAGAAACGCCTCATATCAGAAAATGTTTTTAAGCTATAGGTGTAATTACTACTATAGGTCTGATGAAGAAAGTAGCCATTCAAATAAATAAAGGATACTGGTCACTTTGGATGGTGTTATGATGTTAGAATCCCTCTGATTATTGAAGGTTTTGTCCAAATTATCATCTGAAAAAACAGAATTTAATCAGCTCAGTACAATCTATTATTTTGTTTTGTATTGAAAGTGTAGATGAATCGTTTTAGTAGAAAGTGATTCTAGACTGTTCTTAATACCTAAGTTATTTCCTGGAAATTAAATTAACTTTTATCCTCAGTGACGCAACTTATGTCTTGACCTTCATTTGGTTTTCAGATAGACTTTATGTTAGTATAACAGGTGTACACCTAACTACAGATAGAAATAAACTCTAAGATTGTGTGAACTGGAGCCTTAAATCAACAGTAGCTTACAGAAAAAAACAACCCAACATCTCTGAGCATTTGCTTATTTCTGGTTTGTTCTCTTAAAACACTTTCTTTGTACTGGTGCCCTGCCCTGTCTCAGTTGGGTGAACTGGGTAAAGGGGCAGGAAAAGGTGGTGGAGGTGGAGGCTCTATCAGAGAGGCGGGTGGAGCAATGGGAAAGAAAGAGGCTGCTGAGGAGGAGATGTACTTCAAGTAAGTATTAGTTTATTCTACCCCAACCAAATAGTGACTTGAGTATTGACTGTCTAAATTTGTTTCTCCCGTTCTCCATCTTCCCTTGTGATCCTATCTGCCTTGCGCATAAGGCGTAAAGAAAAAGAGCAGTTGGCGGCACTGAAGCAACACCATCATGAGGAGATTGAACATCATAAAAAAGAAATTGAACGTCTTCAGCGTGAGATTGACCGCCACAAGGGAAAGATCAGGAAGCTGAAGCACGACGACTGAATGAAACCTGTAAAAATTAAATCTTCTGAACGTCCAAGACGCCTTTAAGAATCACACCGATTGCTACAAGCCCTGTATTACCAGGAGGGTCATGGCTGAGCGGGAAATGCTTTTCTGTAAATGCTTGAAAATTATTAAAACTGTTCATGAAATAACAATTGTCTCAATGGCATGCTACATAGGTTTAACAGCGTTTTCCCCTGTTGTGTACTTCATGATCGCACTGTTTGTTATTGACTGCCACAGTGGAAACATCTAAATATAGTTAAGCAACACACATAATGTAAATGCTGCTCGTATTTCCAAAGGCAGTGACAGTTAAATAACACTTCTCAAATGTGAGTATTTTCAGCTTTATATGTGTGTATTTTCTTTTTTTGTCAACATTCTCAATCTTATGATCAATATCACCAACACTCAACACGTAACCACACAGTTTCCCAGGAAGTTGGGAATTTTTGTGAGTTTTAAATACAAAACTATTCAAACATTTTAAATTCCAAGATAGAACGAGATAAAAACAAACTCATAATTGATTAAATGGCATTAACTGACAACAAATCAGTAGACTTGTGTTTGTCCATCTTTGATCCTTATGCCTTGGTCATGTGGGTCTTATCTGTAGTCTCTGTGAACCCATACACAGGTCACATGTTTGTGTGGCATCTTGGACTATGAGATTAGTTGTGTTTTTCTACATCTAATCCAATTGTTAAACCCAAAGCAGCCCCAATCATGTCTATTTAAAACCAGTAAATTAATTTTTCATGTGCGACCCATTAAGGAAAACCGTTCTATGCTGCCCACAGGAAACCCAGAGTAGCCTTTTGCACGATGTACAAAGCCTGAAAACTGAGTGGGCCCATCAATAACATGTTGGCAAGGTCTGCTTATTAATTGTTCATCTGTAACCCATAATGTTAGTCAAGATACATCCTGTCAGTTTTCATGAATATATGCATTCATTACATGTGTTTGTGTCACAATATAAAACATAAGGGCCATGATGCCCTGTCTGTTTGCATCTTATCAAATTATTAAATGCATTTTTTTTATGTAACATTTTTCATTTTGAGCATTTTTGCACTAATTTCCCAGTTTTGACACTGCAATGGCCCACATGACCACTCACAACCCTTGTTTGTGGCAAACGAATTAATACATTTTTGAAAGGAGCAAACCTTTGCTTTGCTTTGGTCATGAATTTAAAGTGCTGTTGGCACTTCAATTAAAACAGGCTGAAATTATAATGAAAATCACTGCATGATCCAAATTAAATGAACTCTTATTTTTTTAAAAAGTTACCAAAAACGATTCATTCAAATCTGGCACAACAGATTAAAATGGTATATTTAATGGCTGGGTGATCAGTGAAACTTTTTCCATTTGATGCTTTGATTTGTGCTTCACATGCTCATAGAAAAAAAAGTTCATTGAATAAAACTTCTCTGCCAACAAGGCGATTTTTTATAACATTCGATACTGAAGAGTTAGGCCTACATGCTATATAAATCACAAATACATTACGGTATTACTACAAAAAATGCTACAAAATACACAACAGTAGATAATGTAATGAATAAACACTCCTGTCACTGGTGGCGCTGAAAACATGGTAAACATCCCACGAAAAAGAAATGACTGTCGTCACTTCCGCCAGCCCCTGCCTTTTACCACGAGCAACCCCGTGAATCTTTCTTTTCGCACATCATGGCGGACCGGTTCAATAAGGTGGGCAACTGCTGCAGAATTATTATGTACCACATTCGGGTTATATAGTTAGTTGAAGCAAACGCTATTTTTGCCAAGCCTAGGTTGATAGTTTTTCCCACACTTTATGTGGTTTTGTGATAATCCACTCTTTCTCCAAATCACTATTTTAAAATATTTGAGGCCGCTCGACGTAACTGAGTCAACGTGCCTCCATCATGGCAGCTTCCTTAACGAGTCAATCCTGTTAAATTCACAATTTCTTAAAAAAATCTTGTTTATATTGACTCATTGGTGGAAAAAATTATGTTAAAATTGCAAGTTAAAAACTTTTGTGTGCATGAGTGCAGTGGTCTTTTACTATTCTAAAGTAGAAGGCACAACGTTAACTCACGGTGGTGCTAAGCTAGCGTGTGCGTGTCACAGCTTTTAAAACTTGTACGGTGTTTAAATCAAATTCTTTTAATACTTGAAGCATTTCCATTTATTCAAAAAGCCAATGAGATATTTAGCCTTACAGACTGCTGTGGCTGTTACCCTAAAAAATATAAGGGAGGGCAGGAGTAAAGTCCTAATGTTAAACTAATGGCATTGTTTGATTAAACCCTACAGGTTCTGCTGCTTGATGGCAGAGGCCATCTGCTTGGCCGGCTTTCTGCCATTGTGGCTAAACAACTACTTCTGGGTAAGTTCGAACGACACTGGGACATATCTGGTAGACTAGTGTTTCCCTAACCAGGTCCTCTAGTATCCCTACTCTGCATTTCTTAGAGGCAACACTACTTTAACACACCTGAATGGAATAAATGCTCGTTAACGGGCTGCAAAGAACTTGATGAGAAAGCTCATTAATTTGAATCAGGTGTGTTAAAGTAGAGGTTGTAGTCAAGATACTATTCAATATCAGAGGACATCTAAGTGTTCAACAGCATGTTCATTCACTCCATTATTTATTATTGCTAACTTAATGTGGTCCCTTGAGATTAAGACACTGGGAAAATGTAGGTATTTGTAACTTTTTTGCAGGTTTTATTTTTTTTGTTTAATCTGTGGTTTTCTTTTTTTAGGACACAAAGTTGTGGTTGTGAGATGTGAAGGCATCAACATTTCTGGCAACTTCTACCGTAACAAACGTAAGTCACAAATTTAGTTTAAGTCACAAGTTTATCAAGTTAAAATTTGCTTGTTGTCAATGATGTTTTTATCACTGTTATTCGAGTTTCACTGACCATGAGAATACTTTACATGCACTACCATCTGAGACATCAGCATTTTTTTTTTTTTTTTAGTAACGCACTGCTTTCTGTCAAGTGTGTACATGGTTTGTCTCTAACTTTTATTTTTGGTCAAACACCTTGACAGTGAAGTACCTGGCTTTCCTGCGCAAGCGGATGAACACCAATCCCTCTCGCGGCCCTTACCACTTCAGAGCTCCCAGCAGGATCTTCTGGAGGACAGTCAGAGGTGAGAATTTGGTGTAAACCAGAAACGCTGAAATTCAAACAATCTATTGAGATGTGAACTGTATTGATAAAATGCACCAGATCAGAACTTACTTTGACATTTAGTGTAGTCGAGACTAAATATCAGACAATTGAATTTCTCTCGGTGGTATTGGTCACATCCATGCTGCTGAGGTGGCTTTTAACATAGCGGTGGTTTTACGGTGCGTCCTTGCTTAACGATGATGAACTTTGTCTTAAAAACTGATTATCATTGATGAAAAAGACATTACGGATCTGATTGCTGAGTTTAGCAAGGATGCACACTCTTGCCGAGATATGATACAACTGGGGTAGTTATTTTATATTTAATGTTTTTAACTGATGAAGGAATCTATTCCAACCAGGCATGCTGCCCCACAAAACTAAGAGAGGCCAGGCTGCTCTTGAGAGGCTGAAGGTGTTTGATGGTATTCCTCCTCCCTACGACAAGGTGCGCTGACATTTTAATCTTTAAATCTTTCTATATTGGCCGTCTGTGATGATTCACTTACTTCCCTTGTTTGAATAGTGTTTCTGAAAATAAATTTACAATATTTCTGAGACATGCCATGCCATTATTGAATAGATATGATGGTTTGCTCCCTTTTTCTAAGTTTGTCTTATTTTGCAGAGGAAGCGTATGGTTGTCCCAGCTGCTCTGAAGATTGTACGTCTGAAGCCAACCCGCAAGGTGAGTACAAAATGTTTGATTATAAAGATGTGTTCATGAAATTGAGTATGTAATGTGTGAAGATGGATCTGTCTGAAAAGAGGTCAAATGAACTTGACAAACTTTAAGCTCTTGAGTTAAGTTTTCCAGTGACTGTTAAGTCGATTATTGTGAACATGTTTAAACTTATTGAGATCAATTTTTTTCTTTGCTCAGTTTGCTCTCCTTGGACGGCTTGCGCATGAGGTTGGCTGGAAGTACCAGGCTATCACAGCTACTCTGGAGGAGAAGAGAAAGGAAAAGGCCAAGCTCCGCTATGTCAAGAAAAAGTCTGTGATCAAGCTGACCAAGCAGGCAGAGAAGAACGTTGAAGCAAAGATAGCAAAATACACAGACGTTCTGAAACAATATGGTGTACTTGTCTGAGCGGGTTTATTCTGGCTAATAAATGTTTATAGAAGGTGTGTGGCTTTGTATTTTACTTTCCCCATTTTTATCACTAATTTTATCACTTATTGATCTGAAGAAAAAACTTGAATCTCATAAGTTCAGTTATGAGTTTTTTAGATGGCCTACACACGAGAATTGTGAAGCTTTATTTGCATGAGACACCACACAGCAAAGGAGACATGAACCTAAATGTCTTTCTACCTGTACAAAACTGACCCTTTTTGTCAGTGAAAAGTGCTTTATAAATCAGGTTTACTTGCTTACAAAGGGTGAGGGTTCACTACCAGTCAAAAGTTTAGACACATTTACCCAAATAAATCCAATTGGAAATTGTGTCCAAACTTTTGACTGGTGTACATCAATTTGTAGATGATTCACTTTGCAAACGTAGGTTGGTTTTGGCTGTGGTGAGTTGCCTGTCGGCATCATCATGGATGGACTGTTCAAATTTAAATCTCAGCTAATAAGGAACAAGTGATTTGATGTTGGGATGATCCAGGAATTGTTCTTTCTGGGAAGGAAATATCATTATGCTATTGGAGCTGCTTCTAATAATTGGAGAAAAACATCTACTGGCTCACTGGGACTCAAACCTGGGAACTGAAATGAAAACATCCTGAAATTTAAAGGAATCAATCTAATTTTGGGATTCAGGCCTGAAACAATCCATCACAAATTTAAAGACTTCATAGTTATTTAAACAATCGAATGTTTACCTCTAGCATTATTTTAGGATGGGATGGTCATTCCTTGGTTAACATGTTTAAATGTGTAACTTTTATCACTAATTATTCAGTGTAACGGGACCAAAGAGATGCTGAACCATTTCCATCAGCCAACAGAGAGCAGTATTGCACTTTGGGTAAACTTCCTCTGCAGTATTGGTCAAAGCAAACCGATGATGGCTCAGGGTGCACCCAGCCTTGTGCCTGCTATCAGCTGGACCAGCCTCTGGCCCTGTGCCTCGGCCTCGTGCCACCCTGAATTGAATGAAGTGAGTATAGGAGCTGGATGGATGGGTCATCTGCAGCATTTGTCAGATTGTTAAGAGTAACAGCTTTAATGTCTCCATAATGCAAACATGCTGCAGTTTTTCAAAGGATTGCAGCATGTTATAGATGCACATTACTGTGCTGCTTGTCTCAGCCTGAGGCTGATATGATAAGGCTACGAGTTAAAACGAGAATACAATCCTGCTTTAACAGACTCTGTCGTAAATGTAATTCTATTGTGGATAATTTTATATTGCACAGACCTTGGTGATCTCCACAGTATAATTTATTCAGGACAAGTTGAAGTAGAACTTCTGTACTAATATAAATGTACCTCCTGGGAGTGAATGGATGGTTTTAAAAGCCTTTTTGTTGAGTTTTCTGTGGTTTCTCCACTTAAATGTGGACATATTGAGGTTATTACCACCTTGTTCAACTGTCCTCCCCACCGATACTTTCACATGTCCTATTAATAGTGGACATAGAACTAAAAAAAACCTGGATTTACACTCGTTTGGACTGACGTTCAACACACATAAGAACCTGCCACAGACCATGTGTAAGTGACCCAATTAGACCCAATTAAGTTTTTGCATCACAGCAGATTTTTGACAGTCTGACTGTCACAATACACACAGACTGTACTTGGGTCAGATAATTTTTTCTAGATAAGCTGATATAGGTCATGATAGTTCTAGATTATTTTGGACTGGGTAGGCTAGATAAACCCAGTTTCATCATGTCCTGTGTTTTTTTTATTTGTCATCTTTGTTTTAGCATGTGCGTTCCCCTGAGGGATTTGTAACATCTCTTTCCTTTAAAATGTAAACGATGGGAATACAAAGAGGAGAAGCTGAAAAATGGAGCAGAATCTCAGTGCTGCTCAGGACTCAGATTGATTTTTGCGATCTCTTGAGGAGTCCGTCCGTTTGATGCTGACTGCTGGTGGCTCACTGATGGTGTTTAAATTAAGCAATCGATTAGGAGTAAAGAGAAAAGTGCTCTTTGAGAAACACAACTTGCATCAGCATATCAAAAACAGCTTTATTTTAAGGGGTCACATTGGGAACTTTGGTGTTAGCTTAATTAATATGTAAATAATATTAAATATAGTTTATGGCTCATAAAACAGCTGCATAATCTGTGTGCTTGCAAAATATAACTAAAAGAAATTTATGTATAAATAATGTTAGTCTGCTTCCATTGAGGCCCACAATAGGTGTAAATCTGACTTTGTCTGAATCTGAGGTTATCTCCTCTTCCCTTCTTTGCTTTTTAACTTAACACTGATGTGATGAAGATTACCATTACAGCACCACGACAGTGCTGTCTATTTCCTGAAGACAAATTCTGAAGGACACACTTCCACATAAACCCCCCTCTACACACCTGCCTCTACACCTGCTCTAGTAAGCTTGTGATGCCTTTAAATGATTAGCTACGCATGCGTGGGCATTGTAGTCATGCAGCATTTCTCTTCTTGAGTGACTTTAAATGAGGTGAAATATTGGTAATCTTCCTGATTAAGAGAGATGCCCCGTGGAGGCTTTCTTGTATCACCAAAAGCTGAAAAGACAACCTTTAGATTCTATGTTTGTCCCTTTTTTTCTCTCTTACTCACTGAAACCACATGTGTTCCCTATAAAAGCGGTTCCACTGCAGATTGAGGCCAATCTGATGCCTGTCTGCCTGAGTCACAGAGGGATGCCATGTCACCGCTAAACAAACGGAGAAATCACTGTGACGGCACCAGAGATGAGATATTTGGCTGTTGCTGCCTGTGATAGATCATTCTCTAATCACACCAGCTGAAACAGATTGAGAAGACCATGATTGTCTGAAATGGCTCATCCAGGACTGCCCTATTATGTGCTGCGATGAGTATAGACCCTCTAATCCCCCTCCACCTAGTGCTCCTGCTGTGAAGTCATGTATAAGGATGTAATTTACCTTAACTCCCATTTTGGCATTATAGGATAAATACTAAATAACATTTTCTACAATGATTTCAATGTAGATTTTATAATCCCCTCATTATTTGTATGTATTTGGGACTGTGTGAACCTCCATGGCAGGCCTTGCTGCAGTGATATACCTAAAAGATTAAACCCCTGTCTCCTGATCTCTCATTACTGTGTGAATTCAACACAGCACGAGTGTAATGAGAATGATAAAAAGGCTTTCCTATACGGCAGAATGAGCTGAGAGGTTTGTTAAGCTTCCATTTGATGTACCAGTAATGTCTTTTTTCTATCGAGCCCGTCTCCTGTTTATTCTGTTGGATCAGTTCTGAACCAAAGATAGCTTTAAAATGAGATTAGCATAGAGGAGCACATAAAGGAGAACAGCTTGAATGTCTAATTTGTTTGATAAAATTGTGGTATATTGGAGGCTAGAGGCTCCAGAAGCGATTTGCCCAGTTTGAACTGTTTGTTTTTCAAGTTATAATGAAATGAGGACAAATTATTCTCATTCTCATGTACAGCTTTAAAAAAAGAGGGCTGAGTTTAGAGTGATATATAAGATACAAATCAGAGAAACAGAGACTTGATTCAGTGTGCAAGCGCCATTAATCTTAGCTTGTACATGCAGGAATAGACTCACAGTCTCCTTTCATGCTACAGATGTAGGCAGTGACCTGTTTTGCTTTACTTCACAAGACAAAAAACAGAATTTTGCACACCGCAAAGACATGAGTCATGTCGTCATGTTTCAGCCATCAGTAGTTACAGCAGAAAACAGTTTCAACAGTTTGTTAATCAACACACAACAATGACACAAAATGACAATTAAGTATAAGTGAAGACCATTTTCATTGATGCTCACAAGCCTGGAGGTTGGATTCCTGCAACCAGTCAGACATTTTGTGCACATTAAGGAAAAGTAACAACTTTATTCCACTCACAAGGAGAGGTCTGGTATTCATGCCACTCATTAAGCTGTGAATTATTTTCCTGTAAGAAATAATTCTTTTTTTTTTTTAGATGGGACTGATTGGCACATCCACATGCTCTTTGTAAGGCCAGTGGAGCACCTCTACCAGCTCCAGCCAGACATTTAGTTCTTTTGTTTCTGTTTTTATTTATCATCAGCTGAGTTGGGACTCATTTTCAGTTTATTATATATATTATATATACTGTATATAGTTACATTGACTCACTTCCATCATTCAAACAACTTAAAACTCATCTGTTTAAGCTGGCCTACACACTTTAACCATTTTCCTTTTCTCTGTTTGCTTTATGATGTTTTATTTTTTATGTTTTAAACTGATTTTAATTCTCATGTTTTTTTATTTTTATTGTTTTGTAAGGTGACCTTGGGTCCTGAAAGGCGCCTAAAAATAAAATGTATTATTATTATTATTATTATAGTTTTGTTTGTAGGCTTTATGCTAGAAAAGAAGCCCCAATCTGATGGCCCACTGCTGAACTGGTGTGTGCTCTTCTTCCTCCTTCCTTTGTTTTTGGACGTGGCTCTTACCTCCTTTCAGTTTTGTGTAAAGTCACTTTGGCCTGTCCTTTGGTTGTTAGACTCATATGTCACGTGTCCATTGAACCTGTGCTGATTTAGGGACCACATCAGAGTCAACTACCAAGTATAGCTCCAAGAACAGGATATGTAGTTAGGTTTTGTAATGTTTATTGGTGTATTATTGAAACACTGAAATTTTATGTTCATGATCAGGCTGCAATAAAAGACTCTGCTCTCTAAAATGATTAATTTTGCCATATTTGATATGCAAAAAACAGATTCATGGAAAAAATAGGGTAAAATAAAATATTTGTTAAACATAGCAGTATCATAGATTTGACTTGTTTTGTTGCATCCAGAACAGAATAATGTGTCCTTAGTATTTACAGATCAAACAATGATTTTATAGCCATGACATGAATCCTAAATAAAAAAATGAGGACACATATCCATGAATGGAACCTTACCAGAATGTAGGTCGTGCCACAGGACATTAATACAGTCTGCACAAGATGGTCTATGAGAGAGTGACTGAAGATGATGTAATGCCTTTTTTTAGCCAAGTTAAAATTCAGACCTGAACCTATTACCTATATTACCTAAACCTATCACTCAAACCTCTGAAATAAAACATTTTTAATTTAAGATTAGTTCTTTTTTACCAAGAAATAACTAAACAGTAGAACATATTTATTTATTTGTAGCACTTGTGTAAATTTAATAAATGTTTAGGCCATATTAAAATCAACAAATCAGTTCTTTCTATAAATTCACATGCAGTACCTTTGGTTAAAATGTCCTCCTGTAATGTATGTAGATCCAAACATAGGCAAGGCAAGTTTATTTGTACAGCACCTTTCATGCACAAGACAATTCAAAGTGCTTTACACTGAAACAGTAAAAGCATCACAGATGTTGTAAAGAAGAATAAAAACAATAAAACAGCAAAAATCACAATAAAATCATAAATTAAATAAAGGTCATTAAAAGTCGATCAGATACAGTCAACGTGCAGATGTCATTTATGAAAAAAGAAATGTTTTTAATCTGGATTTAAAGTGTCTACATGTGAGAGTTTAATTTTTACTGGCAGTTTGTTCCACATGTTTGCAGCATAACAGCTAAATGCTGCTTCTCCATGTTTAGTCTGGACTCTGGTCT
>JBAMHV010000021.1:14060686-14096121 GCA_037177535.1 Pseudomugil gertrudae | reverse complement strand
TTATTTCTTAATGTTACAAATATATTTCTTGCAGTTGCTGTTTTTGATTTAATTGCATGTTTCAGGGCTTGATCCCTATCCATCCATCCGTCCGTCCGTCCGTCCGTCCATCCATCCATCCATCCATTTGCCAGCTCATCGAGGGGGTGGGGGTTCCTGAGGCATTCCCAGGCCAGTCGTGAGATGTAATTGACCCAGCGTGGGTTTTTCAATTACACAAAATAGCTAAATATGATGTCTTTTATGCATTTCATTGTAAGTTGTAATGTATGTAGAGTACCTTATAAAGTCAAACTTTTATTAGATGATATACACTGAACAAAAATATAAAAACAACACTTTTTGGAACAGATCATATCAGCAAAAGGAGAAATTCCACCTGATCCAGAGTTAGACAGATTGGTGAGCAGTATTTGAGAGAAATGAGGCTTTAATATAAATGGAAACTGTTTTAAAACAGAGTCAGCTCATGAAAAATGAGAACAAAAGCACTTCTATTCTAGTGTTGCACTTCTATTTTTGTTCAGTGTATATTTATTTTGTTGAATTAAAGTTGCCCAGGTGGCATTGTTGGATAATTTTTAAAGCTGTTTAGCTCATGTCTTTGTTTAACCACACATCAATTATGACATAACCATTATTCTCCTCTGATAAAATATGTTCTTTTTGGTATAAAAATGTATTAGAGTATGTCATATTGCACAAACCACTTGTGTGTGGGGGGGGGGAAGCAGGCGGTCAGTTAAAAATAAGGGCAAGCAGAGTGAAGTAAATACAAGATAACTGGATCTGGGTTGTACAAACAATGTGTAGTTACTAAAAAATAATAAATTGAGCTAGTATAGCTTCATCTATGAATCAATCAAACTTTTTGAAAAACTTTTCATAAAACAAAAGCATCACAAAGTTTTTTACAGATTTTAAAGCCAAATTTAGAAGGTAACTTTTGAGCCTGAACTTAAAGACATGAATGTTTGGAATTCCCTCAGGGATTAATAAAGTATTTTTCTTTCATTCATTTCATATTCTCGGCAGCCCTGAGGTCCTCCGGCAGGCTGTTCCAGTGGCAGGGAACATAATAATGAAAGGCTGCCTCCCCATGGGTAAATGTTCTGACTTTAGAAAGGATTAGAAAACCAGCGCCGGAGGACGTCAGGGTCCACGAGGGTTTGTAAAAGCTGGTTTGCCTAAACCCATTAAGACATTTACCGGTATAGTAAATGTCTGATTTTGCTGCCAAACACTAAGATATTTTAATAAAATAAGAGTTTTAAATGTTAAAATCTGAGCTTTAAAACGACCCAAACAGATAAAATGCCTGCTTTTGACTCTGACCTTTCTTCTTCATTCTCTGCCTTCTCATCCTCCTTGCTGCTTCATGCCTGTTTTATCCAGGCCAGCAGGGAGCTGCTTCTCTGGGCTGCACCCTGCACCCTTCCCTTTCTTTCCTTCTCCTCAGTGCTTTCTTTAGACAAGCTGCAACTGGTAAATGAAAAGAGTCCAACAGCATGAAAAAGACTGCTTGATGACACTACGACAAGGCACTACAACTTTTTATGTTTGACATTTAGGAAATATATTCTTTTTAAGAACTTATTATGTAGCCTGATGTAAACATACACTGCTGTGACCAGGCATATAACCCTCATCTCAGATGTGAGGGGGGCAGATTTTTCAGAGGTCTGGTGAATGAATTTTGATCCTCACATTCAATCAAACCAAGTTATTCAATTTTTATACAAACAAAACTGAAAGTTTTAGCTGCCAAAACAGTTTTAGTTGTTGATTTGACACAATGACCCTCAAACATCTACAGCGTAAGTACACAGAGTGAGTTATTAGGTGCCAAATAATAACACTGAACATGAAATAGTGGGTAAAATATCAGTTCTGTAAGCAATTTATTACCCAAAATGGAAGTGACAGGATAACAGGGAAAATGCCACATAATCTAATTTAATAGCATGAACATAAAGTGACACACTAAACACATCAATGTGATGCAAACGTGTGCAATATGGAGATAAAGAACTGTGAAATTAAACCTTGAAGTCACTTATGTGCCTTAGATGTTTGTGTTTTTTAGCCAGTTATATTCTATTTTCACCTGTGCAGACCCTGCATGTTTGCTGCTGGCCAATAAAATTAATGTACAATTTTTATTATTCTGTGTAATGTGTGTGTGCAGCACACCAAAATTTGTATTTGTATATAAGAGGAAACATAAACAGACAACACAGGAAAACCTTTAGTGTGGCTAAGCAGTTTAATTACTTTTGTTTTGCAAATTTGGGCAAAAAGACAAGTCTGCAAAAATAAAATCCTCAAACATTAAAAATTTTAAAAGTGTTGCCAACTTGTCCATCACTTCTTCTGTTAATGAACCCAAAATATTTCTGTGCACTTTGCAAAACACTGTGCATGCACCATATGACAAAGGCTGAAGGAATTGATTAATTATGTTGGCATACCAACCATTACATTTTTATGTTTGGGACACAAATAATTATAATAATGAGGTTTGTAGTCATGATTAAAATGGTATAAAATCTTATATTTGTGTGTCTTATTTTTTTATTTTAATTGTATATGTTTGTGATTTTCCTAAATATGTTATTATTTTTTTAAATCAAAATATTTTTACATTTCAAGATCACTTGGGGATCCACAAGTTGCTGCTCTGGCAATATAATAACAAACCTTTAGGTTTCAGCCACAAGTTTAGAGTCTGCCACGATGGATTCTTCTATGATCTTGACAATGAAATTTTCACAAACAGCAACATAGTCATATCCAATAATCAGGTTTTTATATAATCTTTCACATCTTGCAACCAATAGTTAAGTTGGCTAGGTGGATATAAAGTTTAATTTAGAAGATCTCATATATCAGTCAACACAACATGTTCATTAATGCAACTATATAAAAAAGGTCACAGTGTGATCTACTAAGCTCTGTTATATATATACATATTGATATATAACATAATAGGGCCTATTTCAGCATGCATATTATTCTCGTAATAATATTGTTATTATTATATATAAAGATGTTAAAAATAGATTAGTCACCACAGTTTTCCTTTTAAAAGATATTCTTCAACTATATATCCCCTCTATATAACAAATGAACCTAAGGTTCTCTCTGTAAACCTCTACCAGCTTCTTATGTTCAGTGAGTTTTGAGAGGCAGCAGATAAAGGATGGATTGTATTTTGCCATGCTGTTTCAAGTTGTGAGTTTGTCTGCAGACAAACACTAAGTCATGTGGACTGGCATCTCAATAACATAGGGTGTTGGTGTCATTTCTGTTTTAGCTTAAATCCACAAGGAAAAATCAAAACAGTTTTTTTTTTAAGTTTCTCAAAACAACGTAAACTGTCCTCAGAAGTTTTATTTATCTTCTCTGAGCTTCTGACTAGCTAAAAGTGAAGGGGAAGCTATATTTGTCTTGACTAGTACTTGACACCCTGCATTGTAATAATGAAGAAGAAAACAAAAAGAAACAGATATAAAGACATTTTGATGTCGACCCTATCTAAGAGTTAATTTAGTCAATTACCAGAGTCTTAAGGCTTGAATAGTCCTCTCACGAGTGGGCAGGTTTGATTGCAGGAGTGAATTCACTCATGATGAAATAATATCCAATCAATTCCACATTCAGACGTATTCTGGGTCACATGAAGACACTACCTTGTGAATATGAATATGTCTTCAATGAACACGCTGAACATCCAACAATTTATGATATTTGCATTAAAATATTTTTCAGAAAAGTAAGGAAGTTTTCTAGCATGCAAAACAAAAAACCCTTGCACTTTCTTAGGTCATTTGAATGCATTCCAATAGGACTGAGCTCAGAAGACAGTATCTTTTCAGAGCAACACCTCAGTATTTTGAGAAAAGTTGAAACAGAAAACAGGAGAGAGGAATTCTTAACATTGTGCCACATCTGCATTCAATTTTGTTACAAATGCCAATCACTGGGGTCACTAATTGCATTAGCTATTAATCGGTGAAGTTTTTTAGAGGAATCTGACAAATTCTTGCTGAAGACAAGATTTTGGGGGCTTCTTCAGTCTATGTATATTCTTATCATTTAATGTTGACTCATTTGCTCACTCAACAAACGTTCGCTCACCTTCTGTCCATCTGCCATGTGTGCAGAGGACTCTGGGAGTCTTACTATTTAGTACAAAAGGTATCGCTTTATCTAATCTTTCTGGGTTGCTTTTAACTCAGTCCCTGTAAAAGTCCTACAGAAGTGTAGAGCTGTTATATCCAAATAATGACAATAATAAAAACAAATACTAAAAAAGTTTTAAATACTTTCAAGGACCTTTTGAAAAGCTAAATTTTTAGTAAAATCTATTTTTAAGATGTAGAGTAGAAATAAATTCCATTGTAAATAATATTTGCTCTATTAAATATAAATTCCTTTGGATTAAGGATTATTTCCATTTCAGGGATGGTGAAGGAGCTGGTGGCACTACAGCATGATATATTGCAGTTATTGACAATTTATTAATTATTAAAGGCTTTTTAAAAACCCCCTGGATGACAATTATGTTTTTACCATAGTAAGCATTGTGGTTTCTGAGGACATGATGGTTATTGTGTGCTGTTAGTTTGGGGTCACTACAACATTTAATAGTATTTTTTTACACTGTTAATCAAGCAACATTAAAATAAAAATAGCCCTTTATGCAAAGTAATTTAATGTGGTTATAGAGCTAATCATAACTTGTAAAAGATTTATTTTTACCATACAGGGGTGTTCAGCTCAGGTCCTTGAGAGCCACAATCCTGCAGGTTTTCCATGTATCCCTAGTCCATCACAGCTGACTCAAGTTAAGCAGTCGTTATGCTAAACTTTATTGGTTTTTCTGTTCATTTAATGGAAGCCAGGTGGGTTGGAGCAAGGATACATAAAAAATCAGCAGAACAGCGGCCCTCGAGGACCGACTTTAGGCACCCCGGCCATAGCCCGTTTTCCTGATAACAGCTCGTAATGAGAAAAATTTCTAACTTAACCAAAATTGCTCCAAGCATCACCATCCCAGTCTTTCTTATAAAGTAAAACTTAATCCCATTTAGACCAGGGACTGGCAACTCGAGGGCTGTAGCCCTGCAAGTGTTAGGAGTTTCCCTGCTGCATCACACCTGACTCAAATCGATGGGTAATTAGCAGACCTGTGCAAAGTTTAATGTTAAGCTCTGCAAAGGATGGCAAAATAAATGCTCTTATCTTGGGGGACATCCAGGACTTTCACTACAGAACTTGTAGTTTGAGACTGTTTTATACAGCTGTATTTGAGTCCAAGCACAGAAAGCAAGCTGATGCATCTTTGCTGGTGTAATTTCTAAGATCTACTTTCAGCGCCTGCCCTGCTTCTAGAAACAAATTACGTTTAGTGTTGCCATCCGATTGATCCAAAATAAAATCAAATAGCTCTTGAGTTTCAATAACAAAGATTGAAAAGCACAATTTCAAGGTTTAATCTCCCCTGAACTGCAGCCAGATCAAGTTGACTGATTGGTATCAAGTTTAAAAGAACCCTTTTTTTCCCCACAACTCGTAGGCTTAAAGGAAAAGTCCACATTTTAAAGCAGTCGCTCTCCACAGAGCTTTCATTTCTCCAGATTTTACTAAAGTGAATTAACAAAGTCCCCTGCTTATACGTGTGAAGGATACAGAGCAGCCAGCATTTGTGTTTCACTGATTGCATCAGTCTCATGTGGGGCTTCAAAGTGCGAGGCCTGGCTACAAATGTGCTGACGGCTTAGGTAGACAATCTGACCAAAACAAAGCTGATTACAGTTTCTTTTATTTATTTATTTATTTTTAACTAGCTAAAGAATCACAACTTATTAATAGAAGATAAACGTTAATCTGCCAGCAGCATGGTTGTGACAATACACCAAAAAAATTGATGTTTTCTGTTGACTCTAAAACACAATCATTTGGTGTTTAAAATGACTTTATGACTTAATTAAAAGAGCATATTGTGTTAAAGTAATTTATGATGGATATAAAATCGCAGTCACTGCAATAAGCCCCCGCTGTGCATTTAGTTATTCAGAAATTCCTGCTCTCCATTGCATTGTTCATTGAATAATTGATTAGGTGGCAGCAGAAAGTGTTGACTGGGTTATCACTTTGTCTTGTGTAAGGCATTAAAATGTGCTGTGGAGACTCTTCAGCTGTGAAAGGCAAAAGGACTGTGATACAAAAGAAGCATTAAGTGTAACATTGTAGAGTCATTGTTCATATTTCACAATTTAAAATAAGACCATGGTCATTTGTTTTCTGTTTGTAATCCTCCCATCAGACAAAAGCTCTCCATAAACCTCTGTGTATTCTCATTCTGTTAGAGGTTAAAGCCTAGAGCCGCTATGCGATTTGAGAGGGAGCAGGACAAAAAAGTGCAGACTGACATAAATGTTCTGCTACTGTGATCATGGTAAATTGTTGGTTTGATCCTGCCGGGAGCCGTGCGCGTGTGTGCAATTTCTTCACCTGAGGCATAGAATATTTTCAGTTTTCAGCTCTCTTAGCTGACAGACTCCATTTTATTGTACTGTACTCCACTGGTTGCTGAGGTACTCCATCAGCTGGAACACCAGTAAAATGAAACTGTACAGAAATTCTGGATTTGCATGATGTAAACAGGAAACTTGGAATTTGGTTGATATTAAGATTACAGTTGAAAAGGAAGATGTGCAGTATTCTAGGTGATGATATTTAAAGCCCATAAAGAGGGATTTTGTATATCCAGTCACATTTGTCACTGGACTGTCATACTGGTTTCTGCCATATTCCATCTTTAAACTATGTATTAAAATTTAAGGACACAACCAGACCACAACCTTTCTGTGTGGAGTTTGCAAGGTACCCCTCTGTTAGCGTGGGTTCTCTCCGGGTACTCCGGCTTCCTCCCACAGTTCAAAGACATGCACCTTGGGGATAGGCTGATTGGAGACTCTAAATGGCTCATAGGAGGGAGCATGTGTGTGCATGGTTGTTTGTCTATGTGTGTTGGCCCTGGCAACCTGTCCAGGGTGTACCCCGCCTCTCGCCTAATGTCAGCTGGAATTGGCTTCACTCTCCCCACAACCCCATTCAGGGAATGAGTGGTAGAAAATGGATGGATGGATCCACATCATCTAAATCATTGGTCTAAATGCAAATGTAACTGAAAGCATTTGTTTTGTAATTCCAAATATTCTAATTATTGTCAAAGATCCTGTTTTCATGCAACTTTAAACTTACAACCTGAACACTTAATATGACAGGTAAAAAGTAGACATGTTAGGTGTCTGCAGTATGGTTCTGCACCATAAGTTCCAACAATGCAACTTGTCCTTCATGCTATTTTGCTGGTGTGCTGTTGTTGAGCTTAGTTCAGTCCTAAATACTGTTGTAAATGGAGGGAAACAATTACAAGGGGTGCACCCAAACCATTCTGCAACATCTTATTCAGTCTGTTCTCAGACAGAAAGCGATCCAAACTATTTAGATATTTATAGGGACAGGTTTGGGATGAGTAAAAATAAAACCTAAAAATTTGTGCTGACTGATTCAGATTTGTGCAGTAGAACAGTTTACATTGCATCTTCTTTGCAGAAGAACAACACTTCTGTTTTGTGTGAAGGTGTGCTACTGAAATTGCAGTGAAAGCTTTTCAGATGCTTTGCAAACTCAATTCAAAACTCAAACTCAACCCAAGATCAATAAGGAGATAAGTCATGGACCTAACATCTTTTCCAGCATCCCTGGCTTTGCTCCCTTACCTTTCAAATGGCTTCTAACTTATTCTGATTTAGTATAAATAATATATGTATACATAAAGAACTCTGGTTGTCACTCAAATGTTACCACTGTTGTCTTGAAGCAAAGAGTTTATATATTTTTTTCCGAGTTTTTTTCAGATGTGAATGTTTAAAAATGACCATTTTCTGTTTCTTGAGGAGCCTCAGATGTGTTTTTTCTGTTGTGTAAAACAGTGACAAATAAAATATTTTTCAAATATTAACTCATTTTTATTTGATGCCTGCAACATAATCATAGTTTAGATTTATATATCATTTTATTGGAGATGACACTCAAAGCAGTTTGACCAATTATTCATCCACTCCACATTCCTACTTATTGACGATAAGCTATATGTATAGCCACCGCTTCCCTGGGGCATAATAGTTTAACAGCCATGGTACACCTACTTACAATCAACAAAAGCAATGCTGACACTAGAGGAATTCAGAGTCTTCCCCAATGACACAGGGGAGTCAGATTTTAATCACCAACCTTCTGGTCATTGGACGACGTGCTTTATCACCTGAGCCACTGCCACCAACAATTTTCCAAAAAACAAACAAACAAAAGACCGTGGATGCTCAAAAACACTTGTTTGGAACAGTTCAAAGGTCAACAGATTATTTGGACCCACTTAAGCATCATGATTGGGTATAAAAGAAGTGTAACTGAAAGGCTCAGTCATTCACAAACAAGATGTACGAGATTCACCACTTTCTGAAAAACTGAGTGAGCAAATAATACAACAGTTTAAGCTCAATGTTTATCAATGTCCAGTTGGAAGGAAATAAGTGACTTTATCATTTATAGTCCACAATATAAATAAATCCAAAATCTGGAGAAAACTCTGCATTAAGTGGCAAAGCCAAAAGTCAACATGCTGTGAAACCAACAGCACATAACGGGGATCTAATAAACTGGATTGTCCTTTTTTCTGTTTGATATCTGAGCAAAGTTCAAAAGTCAGCATCTGTGATGGTATGGGGTGTGTTATTGCCCAGAGCATGATGGGTAATTTGTTAATCTGTGAATGCTGGAGGGTTCATACTGGTTTTGGAGCAACATGTCCAGCGGATTACTGCAACTCCCTTCTGTTTGGTCTTCCCCAGAAAACACTCCATAAACTTCAACTGGTTCAGAATGCAGCAGCCCGAGTAATCATTAGAACTCCCTCCATCCATCACATCACCCCGGTCTTACAGCAGCTCCACTGGCTCCCCGTCACCTACCACATTCACTACAATGCTGTTCACCTTTAAGGCCATCCATAACCTCGCCCCTCCATAACTTTCTGACCTCAGCAACTCTGATTGAATACACCGGTTCAAATCCAAACTGGTATATTGACCGTAACATCTACACTTCTATAACCATTATTTTTATATATTTTATGTATTTTATTGTTGGTTTTGTTGATTTGGTTTGTTGTAAGGTGACCTTGAGTCCAAGAAAGGCTCCCATAAATAAACTGTGTTATTATTATTATTATTATTATATGCTGAGAAACATCCCTGTTTATTTTAATTTCAGTAAGTCAATGCCAAGTCACATTCTGCCCATGTTACAACAGAGTGACTTCATAGTAAATAAGTGCAAGGCTACACTGGCTTGCTTGAAGTCCAGTCTATTTCTAAATGAGGAAATATTTGCAAAAAAACAATAACATTTATTAGTTTGAACACTAAATGTAATGTTTGGTTGTGCATTAAACTGGAGGATTTGCAAATAATTGTTTCCTGTTTTATTTATGTTTTACACAACCTCCCAACTTCTTTGGAATTGGGGTTATAGGAGGTTTTAAGACTTTTATCAATTATTAAGCACAATTGCAGTACAATGTTTTCCTACCAGAGTACTGGTCTGCTCAAGGATCTTCCACCATTAAAAATGCATGGGGTACATCCTGGAGGGAAGGTTTCACAGGCCTCAACTAACTCCTGCAGCTGTTTTAACCTTAAAAGAGCTGTGGAGCTGGATTTTTATCCAGTTCTCATGGATGAGCTTAGAGTCAGTCTATGAATCCATAATCTAACTCTTTTAGTCACACAGACCTCCAGGACTTATTTTCTGTCCAGTGTCATATTCAAGAACAGCTCACTTCTTTTTAATGTGGAAGATACAGAATAAGGTAACATTTTACATGTTACTGTTTTCTTTTTATTTTCTTTTTAATATTTTTAAAACGAAACACCTTTTTTTTCCATCTCAGCTGTGCTGGTTTCTGGTTCCACAAACATTCAGATTTTCACTTCAGTGAACATCAGCATGAATGTCTTTAGATCCAGAGTTTGTTACCACTCTGTTCCCAGTCTTTCTTAGTCTGTTCGCAGTTTGTTTCCAGTATGTTGCCAGTATGTTCCCAGTCTTTTCTTAGTCTGTTCCCAGTATGTTACCAGTCTGTTTCCAGTCTGTTCTCATCTATTTTCCTAAACCTCTTTTGCCCCTTGAAGCTGTCAGTTAGTTAAACATTATTCATTAGATTTTAACCTATTTTATTCATTATGTGGTAATAAGCATTGTAGTTCATTTGGCAACATTTTTATGGGGATTTTATTTAAATTAATTTGATACCCTTCAGTTATTATTTAAACCAGTTGTTTACATTAAAACCCTCTGAACAGTCAATGTGAAATTTATTTTTCTATTTGTCTTCGTGTCCTTTGTCACCTTGATTCTCCTTTTAAATCATTATGTCAAGACAGACAGCTTAGAGGTGTTTGCATTTAGTCAGACATGTCATAGTCACACTGCTGAGCAGATTAAGTGGCACAATAAATAGTGCATAATCACTTCAAATGATTTTTCTGCCATAGAGCAGAAAAGAGACCTGGAGAGCCTACAGTTTGGTGAAAACAGCATAATGTTCACCAGCAGTATCCAGTGTTGAGGCCATTTGTATGCCATTCAGCTTTTCTGTACATGTAATGATTTCTGTCTTATGGATCTTCAAAGTTCAGGTCAGAGTTGACAGCTAGAACTGACACTTTACTGGCTTCAGGGAGCAACAATTTCTGTCTACATGATTGAGGCAGTCATGGTTATAACACCATTTGTTAAAAATAGAGCACTTAATACTTCTATCTATCATTAGCAGCCTTATAAAAGAAGTACCGGTACCTGTCCTCAGGGGGGAGGTGTGTGTGTGTGTGTGTGTGTGTGTGTGTGTGTGTGGAAGTGGACCATTTTTACATTTTTGTCTGACCAGTGGACTGGGCTGACTTCTAAGTGACCCAATGGGAATGCTCGTGAAGTTCCTAATTGGCCACTGTGGTATGGCAGACTATGGTGACACTTCGCAAGATCACTGCTGGTGTTTTTATCTAGCACTAGTGTATAGTATTAGGGTATATCATGCTAAGATTAATTTCAACTTTCTGTTGCAGCATCTCTTTCCCAGGTTGCAATATGTTTTCTGGCATTCAATTTTAGAAAAGTTGTTTTTTTTCTATTCATCTATTTGATGCTTGTTATACTTTTATTAAGAATGATATAATTATCTATAGAATAAAACTAATGGAAAACTGGAAAAAAGCAAAGAAAATTTACAACTGCTGCAAGGAGTGGAAGTAATGCTGATATGGTAATAATCATAATTAGATTGTTATAATTAAACTAAAGAGATGAAGGTTTATGTAAACTGTGGGAAACTTATGATTTCTTTTTTGAGCTGGAGTGTTACGGTCTTTTCAAATGGAAGTTTTTAATGATTACATAGTTACATTTATGCAAAATCTGTCATGGCTGCATATTCACTCATCACTATTATGGCAAGTAGAGAAGCAAGATTATGACATTCAGTTCATATCTTCTGTCCTGAGCTTGCAATATCTAAAATACTTTATATACTACATAATGAACATGCTATTTGGAAACACTTCTTAAAACATGAATCTGTTTCTGGTTGAAGATAATTTGCAGGGTCTGATTGGCTCGCTGTTGCCTCCTGTGGTGTGCAGTTATATGACAAAAACACATTTACAGGAAAATGAAAATACAGCAAAAAGAAGAGAAGAAAGAAGAAAGCCGGTTTTTTGCAAATGCAATTTAGTGAATCACTTCTTCCCATTCAGTTCCTGCGGGACTAATCTACATGCATGCATGTCCCAAGCTGGCAGGCTCGTCTGACCAATCAGGAGCATTCCTAGTGCGGTTACACAGAGAAAAAAGGGCTACTTTGCTAATTAATTTGCTTCAAATTAATTGGCTTTTCACACATATTACTGTGCAGCCCAAGGTTAGCGATAAATCGTATAGTTACTGCTACCTGAAGCAATTCCTTAATGTGAATGAGACCATACTGCTTTGAATTTACAAGTTGGTTTAAATGAATTCCTTTATGTAAAAAGCTGTCTGAAAAGAAGAAGATTCAAAGAGGGTGTGAAAAGCATAGATGTATAAAGGACAAGTCTTAAAGTGTGATGACGCTAAACGTGTCAAAGAAACATACTTTCCAAGAGAGCAAATGAAAGCAGAATTGCAGGCTTCAGGTAATATTAAATGTACATTTTTAGACATGTTTAAGAACCCCAAGAACACTTTACAACATTACAAGTAACCATGTTAAAAGTAAAGCAAAGGAGAATAAAAACAAAGCACAAAACACATGAAGAGCATAAGGACAACAATACAGGAATGCGTATAAAAGTGTAGTAGTGGTTATAATGAATCAGCAGTGTTAAACAGGTAACTGGATTTGAAGGTGGTAAGACTGTCAGAGTTCGAGTAATCTGGTGAGTTCCAGTACCGGGGAGCGGATCTTCGCAGGCAGGGGCGACAGTGAGGTGCACGGAGGAGGGAAATCTAAATGAAAAAGATGAGGCGATGTGGAGGATGTCAGACAGATATGGAGGGGTGAGATTGTGAAAGGAAGGTATTGAGGAGGAGTTTGAGCTGCATATGGTGAAATACTGGGAGTCAGCAGAGTTGCTGTAGGATTGGAGGTGTGATATGAGGGGTCTTAGTGATTCGAGAAGCAGAGTTCTGATCCAGTTGAAACTTATGGAAGGACTTTTGAGTAAAGGACAAAGAGGAGAAAGTTGAATGATCAAAGTGGGAGGCTACAGGACTGTGAAATAAGGATAGCAGCTGTGGGGTGTGGGGTGTGGGGTGTGAGCGAAGGGCAGAGTCGATTGATGTGTCGAATGTGGAAATATGCAGACCTGGTAATGTTACTGATGTGTGATTGAAATGACAAGATGGAGGATGATCTGAGGGGAAGGACGGAGCTGTCAGTGGTCACAGAGAAACTGTCGGGTTTGGATAATAAGGCTTTTGTTCCAATCAGAGGAGTTTCTGTTTTATCACCGTTTAGCTTCAGGACGTTAGAGGAGAAACAATATTTCATTTCAGAAAATCAGGAGGTGAGGGATGAGGATGTGAGTGGGCATTTAGGTTTGCAGGAGAAGTAGAAAGCTAGTTTTAGGTAAAGAAATAGAAAATGATGAATAATAATTAGAGCGTGCAGGACGCTGTCAGCAAAATGCCAATAAAAATGATAATCAGAAAATGGAAGATTAAACTGGAGCAGCATGAATAAAATAAATATTATTTTAAGCTTTAGGGCTAAAATACAGATGTTTATTTAACTTTTAACTAAATTTAAAAGTGAAATAAAAAAGTTTTAGTAATACTTACTCTTTATTACCATGTTTTATATCAGAATTCTTTTTGGATCCATGGAGGGCAGAAGCTTGTGTTTAACAAAAACAAGTTTTCAATAATAATTCATGTAAAACATCTCAGAAACTGTGTGTATCTAAAATATAATGCTGGGCTTTTTCAGGTTAATAGTGACACCGTGCATGAAAGGAAGAAGGGAATTTTATAGTATATAATCCTAAATTCTGTAAAGCTGTCCAGTGCTGAAAGGCTGCTTTATCTGACCCTAAAAGTTACAGGTTACTGCACTGACTAGATTATTTTGCATAGTTTTAAGAAGATGTTACCACTGCTGCCGGCAAGAATACAAATACACTGATATACTCCTTGTTTTTATTTTCTTTATTCTTAGGATAGCTGACATCTTTCCTCCTTCGGTTGGCAATCAGATTACAGAAGATCGCATCTGTCTGCTTAACAGACAAGCATGGGCAAAAAAGACAAAAACAAAAGACAAAATTGTGTGAATCGATCATTTGCAATGGTTGAAACCAAAAACAGATGCTGGCAAAGACAAAGTGTGCTGTCATTTCAGTTAAATCTGTCCCGAATCCACCACCTGCGGCTTCTGACACATTTTTAATAACACAGTCATCTTTTCTTTTCCTGCTTGTCCACTGATCAGCAGTCAGTTAATTTCCTGTTGGGTGTGCTGTAAACACCATACGCACAGGCTACACACCTTCGTGCACACACCCACAAGAAAGACTGAGTGAAGAATGCTGCAAAAGTTTTTGCAACATTGAACATTACATAGACGTCTTCTAAAATACCAAAGTCATTCAGTCTTGTTCATTTCTTTTTAAAAGCTTGGTTTCTTGTAGTTTGCCTTTTGTTGTTCGCACCCTTGATTGTCTTTATTATTACCAGCTGTTTCTCATTATCCTTAACCTTCTTTGTGTATGCAGTCTCACATCTCCCTCTTCCTTTGGTCAGTTTGTCTGTTTTCCACAAGTGTTTCCACCAGCAATCACTTTTCTTCTTTTCTGGTCTGAGGAACCTTCTTGCTGTGAGGTAACGGAGCTAACAAGCATACCAACATGCAGCTCAGGAAATCTGTATTGAACTATTTAAAACACCCCTAAAATGATCTACAATGATCTTATTTATTCTGAATTTCCTTGGCAACATCGGGGCAAGTTATTTTAAAGCCATTGTAAATTATTTTGGCAACAAACTGTTGTTTAGGGCTTGCTAGTGTAAGGCTAGTGTATGAGCTTTGAAAATGCTGTGATGGGAAGTCTGAGGCTATAAAGATTTGGCTCTTGTGACTTCTCTCCTCTTTAGAAAAGCTGTCACCGGTGGTTTGTCATTTAGTATCATTTTAAGCTTCTATTTCGTTAGGCAGTCATGAAAGATGTTGGTAAATTTTAATGTTACATCCCTATAACTTTTAACATTTTAATGAAAGCTTTTTCATTAGCATTAGCATTTCCTAGTATTAGTGAAATTCTTGCAAATATCAGCTCTTTTTTTTATATGTTTGCTGCTTTTTTCTCTCACACTTAACACAATTGCATTTAAATGTGCTTCCTGTCTCTCTGAGCAGGAGTCTCTGAGGACTAATGTCTCTAATGGTTTTCAGCTCTTCTTGCTTGCTTCACAACCTTAATTTGCTTGTAGACTGCAGAGGCATATCATTTCTGGCTTGTTAAACAAAACAAGAAAATGAAGACTATGCAAGTTTACCTGCTTTTACCATTAACTCATTAGTAATCAGTCCAATATGCAGGCTGTGTGGCTCATAACTCCTTTTATTTGCTTAAAAGAAGAATTTCAACAAGTGTAACTAAAAAACGAGTCAAATATGTCACAATGCTTTTGTTTCCTGCTTTTTCTTCATCATCTGGTCTAGATGGCTGAAAGTAGCTCGCATATTACTCGGGGAACTAGAGTTTGGAGAATAACTCAAGTCACTGGACTCTTGATGGATCACAATATTGTGCAGACAGGAAAGGATCACTGAAGACCCATCTCATTTATCACATGGTAGTTTTGGCAGCTGGGATTAATTGATACACTTCTGCTCGTCATAGCTGACTTGACAAACTTTCTTTCCCAGTAGCATGCTCACAATATTTACAGTTTAGGCACATCTTGGCTGGAAGAGTCTTATGTCTAAGTACAAATTATATATTTAAAGAGCATCGGGAACCTATTTTACAACCTAAAAAGGGGCTTATCATTGTGAAACAATTACATGAATTGTGCATTTGGTATGAAAGAGTTTGGTGCACTTTAAAAATTCCTACATGGCTGTGCTTTCTCCACCTTTTGCTTTTGTACCAACTGATGTTTCAAGCAAACCATTTTAGGTGACTATAATCAACAAATGTGGCATCTTTTTATATTTCAGGTATGTTTTTATAGTGATGATAAAGTGTTTAAATGATTAGCTTTACTGAAGGGGTAATGTCAATATGACATTGAGAGTTAATAAATTCAAGAAAACTGGGGGTGGGGTCTCTGCAGAATGCAGTGCCTTGAATAAATCATCATGCTTCACATGCAGGAACCATGTGCTCACCTTTTCTGCATCTTGCAAAGGCATGGTGGGTGGGTCAAATCTGGACTCAACAAACTGGCCAGATTGCCACTGGTCCAACATCCATTTCTGGCATATTTTTTTTCTCTTCTTCTTGTTCTTCTTCTTCTTCATAAGCCTGCGATATTCTCTGAACAGCAGATAAATCTCTTTCTGGAATTCTGTGAGCCTTTATGTTGTCTCTGATATGAAATGCTGTTTATTTAGAGATCGGTCTCTGACATGTACTCTGCAGCAGAGGTAACACCTGGTCTTCTTTCCCGGGGTAGTCTTCATGAGAGCAAGTTTCAACATAGTTTGATGGGTTTTTGGTACTTTCAGTTTTGGCATATTGTCTACATCAAAACCTGTTTGTCTTAAAAGAATATTTGAGTGGATTTTATCAAAGGGAGTACTGGTCCTCATTCATCATTCTTTTCTCTGAGGGAAAGGTATTGATCATATTCTTGTGTAGTGAATATATGGCTCAGGATCCTGGTCATACTGTGTATATTCTTTGATCTCGCTTTAGATTTCAGACAGTTTTCCAAAGATTTGCTCAAATTTTTAATATTTGATCTCAAGCACATTTCAAATGGTTATTTTTTAAATACAAAGCAACAGTTTCTCACCGTATGTGGCACCGCAGAGCTTTAAAGTGTTTTTTTTTTCTTTACAAAAGTTTGTCTGGATCACAACTTTTTTCCAAACCTGGTGCCTTAAGTTCATGTTTATTTTTTAAAATGAAACTCTTGAATATCATACTGTCATCTGAGAGTATGGAGTACTGGACCCTTGTTTGAGCTGTTCGGTCCTTGTACGACCGGTGTCAGAGCTTGGTCCGCATTGCTGGCAGTACATCGGATTCGTTTCCAGTGAGGGTTGGAGTCCGCCAAGGCTGCCCTTTATCACCAATTCTGTTCATAACCTTTATGGACAGAATTTCTAGGTGAAGCCGAAGTGTTGAGGGGATCCAGTTTGGGGTCTCAGAATTGGGTCACTGCTTTTTGCTGATGATGTGGTTCTGTTGGCTTCATCTAGTCCTGATCTCCAGCTCTCGCTCAAGTGATTCGCAGCCGAGTGTGAAACAGCTGGGAAGAGATTCTTTCTTTATACTATATCTACTCAATGAAAACAGAATAAAAATGTATGATCTAAAGTGTTTTAACTTTTTAAAAATGTTTCTGTTATATCCACCATTGTAAGCTCCAGCCCGCAATGCATCATGGTCTATACTAACCGTTCTACTGACCTTCGATGCTCACTACTTTTCAAGATGCATTGTGGGTAATTTTGAGAGCACTACATTTTTCTGAAAGTACATTCGGACACTCATACAAAATAGCGTGTCCACTTTATAGTGCACTATGTAGGGCATATGGTGCACATTCGGACACAGCTTGTGTGTTTCCTCATCTCCTAAAACTACAAAAGCTGCACATAAAGCGCTCCACCAAATTATAAATCCTTCTAGGTCTAGATTTGGGACTGATAATGAGTGACCTCTGATCTACACGGTAATCATGGTAACCCATGTTAACACAATCCTTTATCACATTTTCTTAGTAAGAAAAGATTGTTATCACTATGTTACAAGACCTCCATTTGACCTGGAAATTAGCGTGAAGCTTCTTCCTGACAAATTCGCCACCAATTAAATGGCTTATTGACTGTAATATCTCATCAGGCGCAGCCAAAGATCAGTAAGTGACATCGGTTTGAATAGGGGAAAAACAGGTCCCCTGTGGCTGGAATGAAGTCAAGAACATATCTTTGATGCAAGATGCAACAAAAACCAACTGAACTGGGATTGATGTTTGTGAGAATAAACAGTAAATAGTAGCATAAATAAGGGTAAATGGCAGAAAAACGCCTGGAGGAAAAGTGTAAGTATATATAAATAGTCCGTTGTAACAATGCCAATATGTTCTCTACAGCTTATGCTTGACAGAATGATATATGTAGGGAAGTAAAGGTTGGTCATTGCTAATCAGTGTGTTATTCCACAAAGTAACATTTGTAATAAATTCTGTGTTGTGTCTTTTATAGTGGCCTTTTTGGTGCTATCTCTGACTCACTATCTCAGACTACATTAGTTTACATAATTTTAGCCTCATGACTGAGCCCTTATGTCCTTATATGACTGCTGATTGAGCCTCTTCCTGTATTTTCACATAAGAGAAAAGCAGATGGACAAAAAATAGCAAAACATAGCTTTGAGTAGTAAGGGTTAAGAGCTATTGGGTAATGATGCTCATGGAGTTTCATCACATAGGAGGCTGAAAATCATTAAAACTCACCACAAGGTCAAAATAAAGCATATTCAACTTTTTCCATCCTTCACATGTGATTTAAAACCCTTAGAAGCTCTCAAGGTGTTGTCAATAAATAATACATTGGTGTCATGTGACCACACATTATTAAAATGTGGCTACAATTTAATTATTACATTCCCATGTCCTATTAACTTGTCATAAGTTATTGATCTTTCAGGCATGCAATAATATTTTTCACACCAATATCACTACTGGACTCTGTAGTAATGACTTAGAAAAGAGTTTAATTTAAAGGCTGTCTACTTTTCAGCAAAGACAATTTCCTGCACAATCAAACAAATAAGATTTCAGATTTCTTGGTATGTGGCAGAGCTCAGTTGTCAGTAAGCAGCTCACTCTACTAACATGGGTATCGTTAACCAGAGACAACAGTGCCTTGTTTCACAGCTGAATAACCCTGTCAGTGTGTGATCCAACCCTTGATTAAAAAGTAAAAAGAAAAACACCCTGTGGAAACCTTGCAAATGATGAATAGTTGAGTTCAAGGGGAGCTCACGACATTAAATGGGGGCAGTGCCAAGACGCTTGTGAGAAACCACATAAATGAAGTGAGGTCAATAAAGAGGAAAAAAAGAAGTCAACTGTCATGCAAATATGACTGACAAGTATAAATGGTTGCTCATACACTTATTATTGCAACACAGAGCCTTAATATTGTGGTAAATTGACTGTAATTCTTTCTACCATTTGTATAATTTGTCCTGCAGACATTGTTCCATTACTCTTTTTGACCCCAGACATTGATGCAACTATTTTCCTCCTGCTATTAAATTCTTTTTACTGCTTTTGGAAAATATTTTAGATGAAAACTAGCTACTTTGTTTTTGAGGATTAACATAAAAGTTGTCCATATTTCAAACTTAGCTAAGCATTTGCCTTCATAAAAAGACTCCTTGTAGTAACATCCTCCTTTGGCCCTGGCGGCCAGAAGAAGAGGTACAAAAATAACATTAAAACAAACCCTAAATATTGTCACACAAATCTCAAAATCTGCAAAGACATGGCTCAAAACCGGCCATTCTAGCGACATAATGTCCATGAGCCTGTAAATAGGCCAGTACATGCCCAGTAAAATAGGCAAAACAAAAGCCACCGGCAGCACCGCATTCCCTTGCCCATCTTGCACAAGAATAATCAGGTCAAAGATTGGCCTTTACCAGCATCTGAAAACCCATGACCATTAAGGGTGTTCATACTAAACTGAGTGAGGGCTGATGATGATGTTGCACTTTGCTTTTATTTTTGCACTTTATTATTAACTTGAGACGGATGATGATGCATCATTTCAGTGAATCTGGCATCATTGTAACCATCATAACTGCAGATGCAAACCATCCCTCTGAACATGTATATACCAGTCTAATTTAAATCATATCTAACAAGTAATACTCTTACATGTTACTAATGTGTTTAATTGTTGCTAATATATAATGGGCTTTATTGTCTTGCAGTTTTTGGTGGATCCGTCATATCATTGGACCCTCCAGAAACAGCAGTGTGTCTCAGTTGTATGTAATTATTGTCAAGTACTATTAGTTGCTTCTAGATGTTTTGAGCTGCATACTTCTACTGTAGGATGAATATGAAGAGACAACTTCTGCTGTGACAGAACGGGACAATGCTGGGGGGCCCATAGAAGTATGATGCATACTATATAATGCATACCCCCTTTAACATAAGAGAGTAACACATTTTCATTGTCTGTTGATGAAATTTGCCTGGAGATTTACACACAAATGAAAGTCCTTCTGCTTCAACAGCCAATCTTAGCAGTGTAACAACTTGTCTACAGGTGTCCCCGTGTAAATATGTGTTATTGTATGAATGAACAATCCTTTTTATCCATATTCCTATTTGCTAGCAAAGAAGCTGTCGGCTATAGGGTCCACCTTCAAAGGCAAATAAAACAAAGTGAAATGGGAATAGACCTTACACAGCTTAAAATGGAAAATACTGTTCAAAATGTTAAATCTGAAGTAGAAATACTGGAGCATCGGCTTAGTGTGGGAACAGTATGTAAAGATGATTCTGTTACATGTTAAATCTTATGTAAAGTAATCAATATACATCCATTTTTTTAATACAGAATTTTTTTTATAATTTTTAAAAAAAAACTTTTATTTTAAGTGATTTTGGCAAATCAAGTCTTGTGGTTTGTTGCAAGGAGCTGATGTGTGTAGGAGCCGTTTTAGTGCAAGGCATACTGTATGAACGGCTCTACACTGCTTCCACCACAGCTGCATCTCCCACTTTGTACAGAAATGTTCCCGTTGCACAAAAATGAAGAGCAATGCACAAAATCTGTTCTGTGGTGAAAACTGACTCATGGTTTGTGAGGTTACAAAAGCTTTGCCAAATAATTTAACAACTCTTTTTAAAAGCGGTAACACTCTTTCAAATACTCTTCTGGATAAAACAGCACATCGATATGTGGCCTTATTACCCTCTCACAAGAAAAAAAGAAGCTTCATGCAATTTGTGCTTCAACGTACCCAGGGTCGTGGTCACAAGAATATGGGATGCTCAGAAACCTCTGAAGCAAACTAACCTGCAACATAACAGGTTATGTTGAGAGAGTTAGTTGCTATGGTTAGGGTTAGAAAATGCAGTCAGACGCCTCCATGTGTCAAAGAGAAACACAAGGCGGCAGAGGTTCAATAGAGGAGATAAACTGAGACTGGGTCAAACAGAGGCAATTGTAATATAAAGAGCATAAACACAAATACACACAAATGTACATGAAACGACGTAAAACAGTCAGAGAGGCTTTTAATCCTTACATAAAGTAAATAAATTAGTAAACGATCCTTCTGTATCACAAAATTATCACCTAGCTAATTATGTGCTGATAAAGTGCTTTACAGGGACACTAAAACAATAGAAAATAGACACTTTTAATAATAAAATTAAAGCATTATAGAAAAGGAAAGAACATCCATCCATCCATCCATTTTCTAACGCTTTTTCCCTGAATGGGGTCGCGGGAGGTGAAATCCTGGAGCCAATCCCAGCTCACACTGGGCGAGAGGCGGGGTCGTCAGTCCATCACAGGGCCAACACACAGATACAAACAACCATGCACACACACACTCACTCCTATGGGCAATTTAGAGTCTCCAATCAGCCTATCCCCAAGGTGCATGTCTTTGGACTGTGGGAGGAGGCTCGAGTACCCGGAGAGAACCCACGCTAACACGGAGAGAACATGCAAACTCCACACAGAAAGGTTCCTGGTTGGATCTCCTGGTTGTGTACATCCTTAAATTTTAATATAGTTTCAAGATGGAATATGGCAGAAACCAGTATGGCAGTCCAGTGACAAATGTGACTGGATACACAACATCCCTCTTTATGGGCTTTGCTGTGACAAACCCATAAAGTGAGGCCACAGTGCTAACCAACTGCGCCACCGTGCAGCCTAGGAAAGAACATTAGATGGAAAAAGTGCATGTTAGGACTGCTGTGGCTAAATAATTTAAATAAAAACCTACTGAAATGCAGTTGAAAACAGGTGAGTATTTATCTAGATTTAAATAAACGAAGTGTGTCAGATGTTCTGAGGCTTTGTGGGAGTTTGTTCCAGACATGTCAAATCAAATCAAATCAAACTTTGTTTATAGAGCACTTTTCATGCAGCTACAACACAAAGTGCTTTACATAAAAAAATCTTTCTTACAATAAAACCTTCACACACCAAGTTATTAAATCAAGAACACACACCAAATAATATCCTTCCCACGAGTATGCCCCCTCCCCCACCAAATATATACACACACATGCACATACAGACATTCATCCTTACTGAATGCTGCTGCCTTTTAACCATATATATATATATATATATATATATATATATATATATGCATAATGTTAGATTACCTTAACTGGATGTTAATGAGAGGCAGTCTTTAGCTTCTCCATTAGCAAATATCTGGGGGTGGGTTTGCGACCTGTCCAGGGCATACCCTGCTTCTCTCCTGCTAATTGCTGGGATAGGCATCAGCTACTTGTGACCCTAAATTGGTTTAAGCAGTATGGAAAATGGATGTATGAATAAATGAGCAGAATATAATGATAATGCAGCCACATTCCTTAAAGACTACATGAATTTATGCATATATATTTTAATAAATATTCAGAGTTTGTGCTTGATCTTGGAAATTCAGGGTGAAAACTGGCCCCAATAGTTCATTTTAGAAATGGTTTCGTTATCTCATATGAATAATTCCTGTTAATTTACAACAAACTCCCAGCAGCTTTTTTTTGTCTGTTTGGAAAGATGTTAACATTAAAATGGATTAAAATGGTCTATCCTGATGAAATCCTTAGGAAAGGTTATTTTTATAAATAATTTCTGCAAATAAAGAAATGTTATAATTCCTCATTAAGACAGTTTAGCTACAAATGTCCAGTTTGTTTCCATTCTCACTGGTTTGTAGATATAATCTACCCAAAAGACTCATTTTAAAAGGTGGACTGTCTAATAGAAACTCTTAACCCTCCATCAATTTTCTGAACTGATCATATTCAAGGTCACAGTGGACCAGAGCTTATCCAGTTAAACGCACAGGTTTAATTTAAATCATTAGTGATTAAATTAGACCTGTGACGAAGTGCTTTGATTAAAGTTGTAGCTGAAGAAAATGCTCAAACGGTTCAGAGAGAAGGTGCTGCATATTTGCATTCTGTGTAATGAAAAGAAAATGACAGTTTTTCATCAAAATGTAGAACAAAAAGTTGACGACGGTCTAAATGATATTAGACCAAAATGTCTTTCCATTAACATTTTGTAGACAGAACGAATATTCTACATTTCTTTTTACACCTGAGGAAACACATTAGCTTCCCATGCCTCTACATAAGGAACCCCATTTCTATTTCTGATGACAGGTCTGTGCCTCCGAGCGGTTTCCTTGTGCTGACACAGCGCTGCGATTTGCTCCACTTGTCTGTATAATGGTGTCACACTATAGCAGCATATAGCTTAAGTCTATTATACGGTTTTGTTTCAAGATGTTTTTCGTTATTTCTGAAACAGTTATTTGCGATGAGATCACAAACAACAGCTCTAATACAAAGAGAGAGAGAGAGAGAGAGAGAGAGAGAGAGAGAGAGAGAGAGAAACAAAAACAGAACTAACGGAAAGGAAACTATCATGGACAGGTGGACAGGCTGGCATGCTGGACAGAAATTTTCTATGGAAAACATGTTATTACCTGACGAAACTGTGATCATGCGGTGTGACTTGCTGCTGTCAGAGAATAACGTTTCACCATCTGTTTACAGTACTTGTCATGTATACTTAACAGTGTGACTGAAGTAGAAAACCAAACGGTGTTTGTGAATAAGAGGCAGTGGAGTGGGACTGAGCAGCTTTTTGTCACTGCAGTCATCTTCCTGCTTCCATCTACCTCTGCATCCATTCTTTTTTCATTATTCAGGATAGGCTGCTTTGCTCCTGACGATATTTGTCTCTCGCCTCTCTCTTTCCTCTGAACCACAGTGCGGCATTCTGTAAATAAAAGCTTCATTGTTCTTCACCCTGCACACCCTCAGCATGAAGCATTTTCTGTCATTGAGCCACACAGCTTCTTTCTCCACCATCTCGCTTTCTTCCTCTCTGTAATGTACAAGTTAGTTTCTTGGGAAATGACGAGAGACATTATGATTCAGAACAAGACCAGAATCTACGGCCTGAGGTACACTACAAGTGTAAAATTCAGTAGTATCATCCATAACCAATTTTCACTGGGGATTAATGCCGATTGTTGATGGAAATTTTAAAATCCTATTATTATTATTATTTTGTAGATATTCATATAAAAAATAAATTAGAAAACATCTCATGTTTTGCAATACTCTCATTTCTGCATGTGTGCTTTATTTAGGATAAAATATGGTGATGCTCATGGTCTCACATCAGATGAACAAGCTAAAATGTTTCAACAAATTAAAATTTCATTCTTATAAAGGTAGTTTGGTAAAAATGCAACCTACTGTTTGGTCACTGACTCATTGATGAACCGCTCGTAATTATAGAGTGTCTGGATTACATTAGTTAATCAAAAAAAAAACACATGACAGCTGCTACAGAACGCCAAAAAGAAAAAAAAACTTTGCAGTCCATTTATTTCAGGTTTAGACTTCATATTAAACGATCTGTAAAGGATCTCAGTCAGTTAATTCCTGAAGTAAATATTAATTCATTTATTTTCTATAACGCTTAATGCGATTCAGGGGTGCGGGGAAGCTGAACCTTGTCCCAGCTGTTAGAAGACAGACAGAGGTGCTTTTGAGCCAGTGTCCCAGCACTTCCAGTACAACCCGTCCAAACAGGATGGCTGAGGCAGCAGCCATGCTCGCGGCACACCTTTTACAAACCTGTTAATGAGCCATTCATTCAGGTGTGTTTTAAAATAGGTTTACACACTGAACTGTCCATCACAGGGCCAACACCCCCAAAAATAATGATTTACATCTCATATTTCAATGTATAATTTAATTCTGGAGTAATTTGTTTTTTTTCTTGTTATTTCATTTAGTTTAATTTGTAGTAGGAACAAGAAACCTTTTCCTGCCTTTGATATCTTTAGTTCCACTGTATAAGAAAGACGATTATACTGATATTTGATCATTTTCCATTTCAGCTTAGTCATGTTCAGGGTTGGGAACCTGAATAAATTACTGGTTAGCACTCACTGGAGTGAAATCCCACAGAGACAGTATTCTTTGTATTATTGAGTAATGTAATGGAGGTTTTTTAGCTTGGTATGCATCTCTTCCATGACCTTTAGGTAACATTTCAAATGAAAGTGGATGTTGGAATGTGCCCTGTTGAGAAAAGGTTGTTTATTAGCTTTGCAGTGAAATGGAAACAATAAATTCCTTGTGTGGTCCATGCTCACAAGCATGCTGATTCATTGTGATTCTGTCTCCCCAGAGGGGATGCTAAGCCTGAAAATGAACCTTTCCAGGTTACTCTGGTGCGGCGTTTCATAGTTCTGGTCCCCAGGACTTGTTAGCCTGCATGTTTAAGAAGTAAGTGTATTTTAACACACCTGAATGAAATGAATGGTCCTTATAAAAGGTTTGTAAAGAACTTCATGTGGAAGTTTATTGATCTGAATCAGGTGTGTTGGAGTAGGAACACATCTAAAACGTGCAGGGCAGTGGATGGTGAGGATCTGATCTGAGAGACATGATTCCATGGCAACTTAAAGCATAATAATGGGAGCCTCAGACCTATAGTAATGAGGCTTTTTAAACCAGTAATCCCATTTTACATCCCCTCAAGGTCTTTATTGAGTGCACTAAACTTAATCGTGTCTTCTGTTTGACCAAGTTGGAAATTTGATGCTTTAAAATTACCCTCCTGTGATGGACTAGTGACCTGTCCAAGGTGTACCCCGCCTCTTGCCCTATGTCAGCTGGATCCCCCCCATGACCCCGTTCAGGGAATAGATGGATAAATGTAACTTACACTATATTCCAGCCCAAATGGTCATTTCTGTTTTATTGATTGCATACTCAACAATGTGTCCTGTCTGCTGGATTCTGTTATCCATTATTAATGGGATCCTGACTTTATCTTCCCAGTCATCGAGTTAACACTGTGACTCTGCTCCTTGAAGGCCTCTGTCACTATCTTGCAGGTTTTTGGTGTTTCCCTGCTCAAACACCTTTGATTCATATATCCAATATGAATCCAACAGCTTTTTGTCAACATCCTCATTTTGACCCATTCTTTTCAGTCAAGTGTGTTTACAGCAGGGAAACAACACAATTTGCAGGATAGAACCCACTGAGGACCGAAGCATGACACCTGTGCTTTAATCACAGGTGATTTGTAGTGACGTGGCTCTAAAAGACAAACCGTTTGATACCTTTGATCATAAAAAGCATAAAATATCTCAAGTTTTATGTTCACATTAAATTTACATTTAGTAATGTGACACTACATGTGCACACACACACACACACACAATGTCTTTTTATATATAAAATGACATGAGAGTAACAGGATTTACCCAGGTTGTCTTAAAAATTCAAGACCTCTGCTGTCAGTGTGAATCTGCACCAACTGAAAAAATTATATTGAGCCATTTTTGTGAAAAACAGCAGTGCCCACACCTGACCATATGGACAGTAAGGAGGGTGGTTTCGCTTAAGAGGGTTTTTTAATGGACTTTTTAATGTATGTTCTCAGTAGACACCTGTCTTTTCTTAGCACACTGCATCTGACATTAATTTAAGTTGACCAAAGCTACTGTTAGCGAAAAGACAGGAGTCTAAAACATTTAAACAATAAATCTTACAACACTGCTGAAGGAAGTCTGTAGATGCAGGAACTGCTCAGCGTACTGAGCGGAGATATGAAGGTGTGCGTAGGCTTATAGAGCAGCACTGATATAATGCTACTGTAAGCAAGATATATAAATGTGCAAGCTCGTACTATAGATTTTACCGTTATGTATTTTAAGCTGTAAAAGATAGAAATGTATATCGTGCTGGATGCATGAAGGGTATATATACATGTCATAGTGTAAGCAATCACTCAGTGCTAGAGAGAATTCATTTAGAAACACCAGATAGATACGGATGTGGGAATGAGTACCCAGACTAAACCTAAGCATACATAGAGAGAATATTTAAACTCTACACAGTCCCATGCAGGGACATTCCTGTTGTAAGACAATGATACTTCCCGTCACACCACTGTGCAGCACAAACACCACACAGTTATCTTCAATGAGTGTTATCCGCTATCCTATTTTTTAAAATCATATTAGCCACCTCTAAACAGTTAAAATTTTTTCAGCATGTATATGAAAACATGGATATTATATGATGCATTAAGTGCATTTTCCCCCCTGTTGCAAATGGCTATAGTGACCCTACCATCACGTCTTAGATTTAATTACGCTAAGATGTCTACAGAACCTGAGTAGCAAAGGAACATCAAAGTAACCAATGTTAAGCTGGTTTTGTAAAATTCTTTATCCAAAAACTTCTTCGCCAAAGATAATTGTATACGTTTAGCTAAAATACTTGTTTTGCTCAAATGTGAACTTAAAAAAAATTGTTCTGTATTTTTTATTTTCTCCATTGACTTCACGACACACTGTAGTATAAATTTTAGTTAGTTGGACCCTAACTTTTTAATGAGGGGTTGTAATTAGCCTTGAAGTGGCCAACTATGTCCTACAGCTGTGTAAGCAGTTAACTAACTAACCAGATGGGCTTCTTAGACAAACTGGAAGGGAATTATCAGGTAAAGAAGTGGAATAATTTGGCTAAAAAGGAAGCTGTAATATTGTACAATAAATAACTGAGGATGTACTTACAGAATAAGAGCAATGTCTGTTAGACCAAAGGGCCCAGTTTAAGTAGTGTTAGGTTGTTAGAGGACTGGATGACTGATTTTATAAAGGGTCAAGATAAAGCATTGCTGAGATGATATAAGAGGGCATCGTACATCCTGTGATAAGTGGAGCTTCCTCTCTTTTGGCATCAGTATGGCTGCATGATTACCTTTTGTTTAGTTAAGTGTTGCCAGCTCTCATGCTCTTGGAATGAGACTTGCTCAATTCACACTTTCTTCATACAGTAAAAAAACTTGTGACTTATTCATGATTAAGCTGTGCAACAGAGGAGACTGACAGCTATAGGGAGAAGACAGAGCGGCACTATGCAGCCACAGCGAAGTTTTCCGAACAGTCAGGAGGAAAGTGAGAAAGATCCACCAACTGTGACAGCTGGTTGTTTCATTCACTGGAATTCAGAAACTGTGTAGCTATCAGAAACCTGCATGGACAAACACTTCTCTTTCCAAATTCAGCACTATAAAGCTTGTTACGCGTACGTTAGCTTAATACATTGCCATATTTTATGCTTTTTACACATAAACAACTAAAGGTCAACAATTTTACACTTTTTTTGAGCTGCAGTGTGAACTTCCTCTGCCCTGTGCTTCCAATATCCATGAGGTATTTTTAGTCCACACAAGTGTCTACCTAGCACCTTTTCATCTGAAAGTGGCCAAGCCTATAAGGTTTTCCCAGCGTTTGCAATTCGCTTATTGCAACCAGAGCAAGGCAGATGATATCTGTACAGCAAGAAATTCAAAGCCTATAACATGTTTTCATATGAATTTATAGGAGGTTGCATGTACAATTGGAGCAGTACTAAAATATTTTCTGTGTACATATTTTGTTATCCAGAATGACTCAATCTAGTATTTATTGTGTGTGTGTGTGTATTTAGTTGCAACTATACAGTCCTCACATGTTAATTCAGTGAACGCCTAATTAACAGCAGTTTATCTTTACTTAGCAGTTCATTTGTGCTCAAATTGACCTTATGTAGCTTGATGACAGAATAATTAAATACCTCACTCTTCTGTTCTCATGTGTTTCTGCATCTATAAATAGTTTTATATTTGTATAGCGTGCTTCAGTTGCAGCTTCCTCTTCCTTGCCTGGCCTGCTCAAAGGCAGGTGGGACAGCCTGTGGGCTACTATAGAAATGATTTGCTTTGTTTGCATCACTCACATTTCCGTCACATATTTGCTGAAAGCAGTGGTCAAAAGTAGACACACCAGCATTTTGTGTCCCACTCTCAGTCAATCTATATTTTAAAGCACTTTTCTTGAAGGTGTATTTTGTTAAAGGTTCTGTATAGATGACCTAGATGCAGAGGAGGAAACAGAACTAACTAAACATAAAGGATGGAAACATCCAGTACATCCATTACCAGCATAAATGCAGCAGGCAAACAGAATTCTGTGAGCGATGTCCAACAATAAAAGTCAAGCTAGAGAAGCAGGATTTCAGTTTATATTTAAAGATGTCATCACTTGACGCTGCTCTGTCTCCAGCCCATCTTTTCTCACTCAGCCTGCATTCAGCAGATTTACAGCTCTCCTTATTTCTACGCATCAGGATGTTCATGAAACCGAGTTAGAATTCCCAGAGGACTGGTGACTGCTGTTCAGCTGCTCTATATATTACTTCAGACTGCAGGCATCAGATTGCCACCCCCCTCTGCTTCACACAGATCTTTACATTCTCAAACCACCAAAACATTATTGGAGCATTGCAGGAGCATCATATGGATCAGCATGACGCATATTCTGTTATAAAACACCATGATTTGTTTTGGTCTTATCATATTCGTTGCTTTTCATTTGCTTCTGTGTTATGCATATACATTTTCAATGTTCTTGTAAGCTTTGTTTTCTTTTTTTGTGCTTCTTTACCTGAATGAGAATACCATATCTTTACTAATGAGCTAGCTCTACAGAAATACCCATGGTTTGAATGTGCTCAGTGTCTTGCCTTCTACGGGTTTGCTTCAGGTCAGCATTCTTGTTCTACTACTTCGTCCTGTATTTAAATGTTTTATATCCTTTAAACTTTTTAAATGACTTGTAATTTTTTCCTTCTCTTATTAAGCAGTGGGTTCTCTCTGTACTTTATTACTCAGCAGTTGCTCATTTGAACTTAACTAAACCACATGTTTATCCCTTCAGGTCCATTTAACCCACCTCCATGTACATTGATGCATGAAATAGTTATTAGCTTTGTGTTACATATATTCTCTCCTCAGATATAAAAGTAACATCAGATTGTGAACTTTTTTGTGTCTAATAGTCTCTCTGTGACTAAAGTGACAGATGAAGTATTATCTCTGCATAATGAATACTTGAGCAGCTGTAATAACATCATTTATCTGTGAATGAAGGTTGGTGTTGTGAAAAAAATCCAACTTTATTCCACACTCATTTGGCAGACACTTTTATTTAAAGCGACTCACATGTGAAGTGAGCATTAAATGCAGCAATTAACCTAGCATGCATGTCTTATTGTGGGAGGAAGACAGAGTACCCGAACAGAACCTATACATACACAGGAACATGCAAAAGCCACACAGAAAGGCCACTGTTAGCCGAGGCTCAAACTAGCAACCTACCTGCTGTGAGGCCACAGCGCTAACCACTAAACCACCGTGCTGCCCCTATGGATGCAATTATAAAAGTGGAGCACAGACTTTCGTTCTTATCTAATCTTCCAAAAATTTGAGGGAGAAGCTGTGCTAATTAAGCACAACCTTAATTTTTACACCAAGCTGGACGACTTTCGCTTCGTCTACGTATGTGAGAAGATTTACATTAATTCGTTACTTATAACAGGA
The DNA here is from genome assembly GCA_037177535.1 of Pseudomugil gertrudae. NCBI lineage: Eukaryota > Metazoa > Chordata > Actinopteri > Atheriniformes > Pseudomugilidae > Pseudomugil > Pseudomugil gertrudae. The sequence continues at coordinate 14,065,595 of JBAMHV010000021.1, read as the reverse complement.
TTCTGTTGTTGTCAGGTCCAAACTGACACCATTTTCCATAAATGACAAGACACAGTGAGTCTTTTTACATTTTGCTCACAGAACTTCTGGCCTGTGTATTGCACAAACTCCAGAGAGCTTCTCCTCTGCAGTTGCCTTTATTCACACTCCTGGGCTTAGGCAACTCCCTCAAAGTTGCACAACAGGTCGTACAGGTCATTCACATAATGGTCATGATGGTCACTCAGTGTTTGTGTGATGTGCAGTCAGTACCTGGTCGATGAGTGTGATGTGATCATGAACACACAGGTAATCAATATTTGGTATAGAACAATGAATAATAATAAACTTTTTTTTAAATTGTTTTTGTAAAGAAATCTAATAAAAAAAAATCTTAAATATTTTCACCTCAGACAATGACACCAGTGTTTTACTGATACTGTGATCACAGATACAAGTGGGAAATGTCTAAATGAGATAAAGTTGTACTTTATAGGATGGTGATGCTTGGAGTTACTTTGGTAATGTTAGAGAGATGGGCATTAATTATCAGGCTCAATAACTTATCAATTAAACATTGCTTATACGAAACAGACACTCATCACAATCACAGGGTAGACTGCGAGTTACAATCATACTTTCCTTTAAAGAAGTAGTCTTCCCGCTGGAAGATTTGTGTGCAGCTCTGCAGATGCAGCTGATCTGAGACCACGCAGCAAAGTTTGTTTATTCTATTTTTTCAAGGATGACAGCTCTAGGCTTCCTTACTATCTTTATTGACATGAGTACATACCATTTCTCCTGTCGTACAGGCAGTTTTCATCACTGATGCAAAACCTTATTCATGGTTTCCATCAAAAATATCCAAAGGATTTTAGTTATCAAAGACTTTTCAACAAGTCAAGTTAGGCTTTAAACATTAGCATGTGTGTATGACGCAGATGCCTCCTACATTTAAAGAGTGTTTGATGTTGTTTTTGTGGATATCTTCAGAATTGAACACAAAGTTACTGCAAGGTGCAATGTGCATATAGTTAGAAATGGTACATTTTAAAGGCAAGAAACTGTGTGCTTGTTTTTATGGCCCTTTCCAGTCATTGATACAATAGAAATACTGTCATATTTTTATGCCATCACCTCAAAATTACTCAGACGCTAATTTCTTCTGGTTATCATGTTTAACATTTTCTTTACGTACTGCAAATTCGTAAACTGTATTCGGTCTGGTTTCTCTGATTCCTCTCTTAACAAGAATCCTAAACATGTGTAACTCACAAGCAGGAGTGTGAGCAATTACTTTCATGACTGAGCCAGTTGCTTGAATATAAGCAATACTGAAAAACTGCCTTGGCCTAATTTCTATGCTGTGTGATTAGTAAACATCTTTACTAATCACACAGCATAGAGACAAAAAACAAAACAAAAACAAGATCTAAACCAAACATCCACATGATAAGACAATAGTTTGTGCTATGAAAATAAATCTCTAGTTCTCATTTTACTTTGCAGACAAACAAATTTTAATGCCAACATTTCTTTTTAAATGTTTTTGACACATAATGGTGAAAATGAGCTAAATCTTCTGGTTTGTACAGAGCAGTGTTTCTCAATCCAGGATCAACACCCTGCTTGTTGTAGAGGTAACCCTGCTTTAACACAATGAAATAAATGGGTTCTTAATAGGCCTGCAAAGAACTTGATGAGGAAGTTCATTAATCTGAATGAAGTGTGTTGGTATAGGAATTGGTTTAGACGTGCAGGGCAACACTGGATTAATCCTCCTTTGTGTTAACAAAACAGACTTCTTAGGAGTATGAACTCAAAACAGCTTTGAAGGTGTCCTTGCATATCAGGTAACTTGGTGTTAGAGGTAGATTAATTAAATTGAATAGATTATGAAACCAGAATATTTAGTTAATCCCACAGATTTACATTAAAACGTAAATTTCAATGTAAAAAAATCACTTTTGAACACTGGCAAATTCAAAAGTTTATGAAACATCACTGTATAATAATTGTGTATAATCTGGGACATACAGCTCTGTAAAATGTTGTCTCATTTACAAGAGACCAAAAGTAATAGGAAAGTTATCTTCATTCAAATTCAAAGTTTATTTAGAAAAGAACTTTTCATATAAAAAGTACTTTATACTTTACATGAAAATCCTTTAACACTCTGGTATGTCGTAATCTCTCTCTTTTTAAAACATGGGGCAGTGTGTTTCTGCCCCGTGCTCCTCTGGCTGCTGAGTTCTATTCTAGATTAATAATATTATCATTTGGGAAGACCAGAGAACAGTGCATTACAGTGATCCCTTATTCTAGATGTACCAGCAGAATTTTAAACTTACAGGGTTTGAAGTTTAGTCACTTTGATAAGATGATTTATCTTTTGTCTTCAGGTCAGAAATGAAAAAGCTCAATTTTGTTCTGCTTACGCTGTAAGAAATCAGCTGCTGTCTATAACTTAATATCTAAAACACAGTTTAAAAGGATGACAGCTGGCTTTATAGGTCATTAGGAGACTTTGGGATGTAAAGCTGTGTATCATCAGCATAGCTGTGACAAACAGTACTGTGCTTCCCGATAACATCCCCAAGAGGCCACATGTACGTATTAAAAATAATTTGGTCTAAAATGTACCTTTAAAGGGACCCTACACTGTGTTTCATGGATTCTTATGAGCATGTAAACATACAAAAAAATTGTCAATCTGCAATTTGGGAATAAAACTATTGAAGAACAACACCAGATTCCCATCAGACTTCTCCTTCTGACTTATAAAATGTGGTGGTTTACTGTATCAAAAGTAGTTTGTTCACACTGTTTCTGGTAAGCTGGTTCTCAGTTCAAGTATCAAATTAAACACAGTAGAATTTAAGTAAGAAATTATGACAATGTTTAATCTAGAATAATAAATGCATTAAAAAAAAACTCAAAAAGACCTTGAAGAAGGAAGATTAGAAAATGGCTCATCTGTAAATCATGGTGGAGATAGTTAGAGGGTGAAAACGTGTGGGGCTTCTAATGAAACTGGGTCAATGGTTTTTATTGATGATGGGACAGAAGCTCTTGCATTAAGTCTGAAGTCACAGGGATTCATCCAAATGCAGTAAAACTAATTAATCGGAAGTCATGTCACAGTTCAAATGAACAATTGCCCAAAATATAAGCAACATGTGTTTCATTGCAAATAGGTGAAATATTCTTCCAGGAAATAAGCGGTAGAAAATGAATGGATGGTTGAGTCACTCCTCAGACCTCAAATTAACTGAACAACTCACTTGGTTAAGACAAAATTCAAGTAGAAAGACCCACAAAACGTCAGAAACCAAAGACAGTTGCTGTAGAGGTTAAGAGAAGGATTCATAGAAGTAAATTTAGTTTCCATGGGTTTGTTTTTACAAAAAAAGTAATAAAAATTAATATAAAATAAACAAAATAAACATACGCTTGTAATTCTAAACCTTTTCTTGGATGTAGACCCCAAATTATGAAAATTGTTTTTGGGTCTAACTGTATATGCCTTAACACAAGGTTTCTTTTGCACCCGTCTGTGTTGTCCTAACTGCTAGCCATCTTGCAAATAAGATGATTAACGATTCATTTATGATGCAGCATTTATACTGAGGTCAGCATGCACACTTTCACAAATGTGCAGAAGTAATCCGTCACACTCGTTAACATGTCAAATATGCCCTGTTCCACACACTAACCACGGTTTTAGTGGTCAGATTCCTTTCCCTTTCAGACCCCCCGACAGCAAATGTGTTGGAGTCAGGAGCGGGTACTTGGCACAGTAACTGGGGATAGTTGTTTTAACAGACAGAATAGATAAGTCAGCATAGAAAACTAGTTGTTTAGCAAGCGCAAATGCTTTTCATCATTGTAATCCACAAAGGATGTCAATGAAGCTTTTTGTCCACTGGATGATTAATTTGCTTTCACTTAGCTATGCTTCTATAATCAATCACATTTTTATAAGAGCGTGAAGCCAACATACTGACACCAGACTAATGGCTCATACTCAGCAATGATAATGATGTCTACTTAACATGTATAGCATATTCAAATTAGTGACACATCTGGTAAGTAATGCATGAAATTATTCTGATGACCAGATACACAGAAGTAATTGAAAATATTTCTGCTGTTAGTAATCAAGATTTTTTTATGGTTCGCTTCCGCATCATAAAGTACGCAACAGTGAAAAGCTGTTCTGAACCGATGAGTTTACCATCCCAGTAACCACACAAATGTTTAGCAAATAAAGCATACTGAGAAGTAAAAACTCACTCGCTCTCTCTTTTTAAGACTCTGCTTTAAACTTTGATTCACAGACACACAAGGATCTAAATCATCCGCACAGTATGCTAATACATGCACATAAAGTCAGGAAAAAGTCAAGTCTAACTGAAGCGTAAGGTTAATATTTTTGTCACCGGATAAAATCAATGTACTCTTTGCCAGGGTCAGAATAACTAAATCAATGAATCACTTTAATCAATCACTCTCAGACATTACTTTAAGTTCTTGCTTGGATTGGCCTTAAATCATGACCCAGAAAATCAGACAAATGATAACCAGGCAAACAAATGTAAATATATATTGAACTACTGAATTACTTGAGAATATATGAATATTAAAAAGAATAAAGTAAAACAAGACAAGCTGAACACAAACTAAAAATGTGTAAATACGATTATTAACTTACATTATTTTGATCAAGAAATATAAACTGTGGAACTGAAGAATCCATCATAAACTAAATAAACTGTGGTGTTTATGAAACTAAGAAGTGGATATAAATAAACTTTGATAGTTGTTTAAAGGCCTGAAAGAAACAGATTAAGCCAGGGGTGCTCAAGTCCGGTCCTCGAGATCTACCATCCTGCAACTTTTAGATGCATCTATTGTCCAACACAGCTGA
>JBAMHV010000021.1:14038135-14051852 GCA_037177535.1 Pseudomugil gertrudae | reverse complement strand
TGATCCAAACGAGTTAAAAGAATTGTGTGGTCAACTGTGTCAAAAGCAGCAGTCAGGTCTAAAAGCACTAAAATGGCGGAATCACCAGCATCAGTCATTAAAAACAGGTCATTAAAAACCTTTAAAAGTGCAGACTCAGTGCTATGAAAAGCTTTAAAACCTGACTGAAAAGTGTCCAAAATACCGTGTGTCTCTAATTATGAGCCAATACAATATTAAATGCATTATAATACACACCAGTGCAGTTAATTATGGCTGGGTAATTACAATACCATGTAATGGTTTACCCAAGGAACCCACTGGATCAGAATCTTCTCTGGTTAAATGTGTAACATTGTTCTCATTACCTTGTGTTTCTTTTTCTTAGCATGTATCTGTTAGAGCTGTGGTGGTTATTAGCACCTTTTTCCTGTCAGAACAGATATCTGCTGTTATTAATGATGGACTGGTTGGTTATTCAGGTTAAAAGCGAGTTTTCCTTTCCACTGTTACCCCATGCATGGTCACAAAAGGAATTAAATATGGAGACCAAGAGAGGCATGCATAGAGGTTCTTGGTGCATCATGAGAGATACCTTGTCAGCCTACAGCCTATACCATAAGCACCGGAATGGTTAAAGGTCATCCAAGCAAGCCTTACTAAGCTTTTATGAGTAGTGGAAAACTGTGGTACTCAAGGGCCACAGTCCTGCAAGTTTTAGGTATTACCCTGTTCCAACACACCTGATTCAAATGAATGAGTCACTGTGCAGAACAGATTCATTTCCAGGAATGTTGGAGAAGGGAAACATCTAAAGTCTGCAGTACTGTGGCCCCTGAGGATCAGGGTTGTGGGAAACCCTTTTCTTTATCACAAAAAAGGTTGATCTTATAGTTAGCAACCTGAACTGGCTGCTGGTTCCATGCAAGGAGCCCGATTGCTGTTGGTTCTGCCTCCCATTCTACTCTCAGAAACTATGAGAACAAAAACAGCCTCCAGTCTGAGAGTGAGGTCATCTGTTAAGAAAATATGTAACTGTGAGATCTTGTACAGAATGTATTACTGATATGCATTTTATCAAACATTATCAAAATGTTTCTCGTAATTAGTTAAAGAAAAAAACATTAGTATGTAAATGGGCTTTAACCAACATGGCAATTATTCTCACATGAGAGCGCTCGGTAATTCATGACATCTCGAAAACACAAAACACAGCCTTGTATAGATAATGAAAGATCAACATCATTTCATTATGCTAAAGTTTAATTCCATTACCGCAAACAGCATTATGTGTTTATAAGAGGGTGATTATCAAATCCATGGATTTCTCCAATTGTTTTCCATGATGCCTCAGCCTATTAATTTATATCCATAACATGAACATGATCAATCTCACTTATTGAGCAACTTAATGTGGTTTGTTGTTTTTGGATGACCCAGTTGTTTTAATTGATGATCAGATCAAGATGTTGGTAGATGTTTCTTATTAGCATAAAAAGGAACTCAGTGAAAAAAAAACAGTTTGCAGTTATAAAAAATGTCCTAAAAGAGGATTGATTATGTGTTCTGTGTAACTTGGGGGTTGTTGGGGATAAGTGGCATTTTTTGTTCTATTGTACTTTATATCATGATGTGAGAACTGTTTTGTTTGAGGAAATTCAGTGTAAACAGTCTGATTTGTTCTGGATGGCTGGTGGGAAGATGTGGATTTGGCTATTTGAAAATTAAATGTATAGTTTGATGAGATTTCTGGAAAAAGCATGAGCAAAGTTAAACAAAGGTTTTGTATCCTAAAAAAAAGACCTCTTTGAGTGTTACTGCTATTGTGAGTAGTTCATATTCTGGATGTCGGTCATCTTCTTGCTTTGAATGTTAGCAGTCTCAACCAAGTGGTCTGGGCATGGAAGTGTATGAATTAAGTTCAGTTCCATATAAGCACCGCATTAAACCTTTTTTTTTAAAAACTTATTGTAAAATAGCTTTGATTGTTTAATGCAATATGTATTTTATATGCATATTCCTAACTAAGGAATACTTTATTATGCAACATTAATTTGACCTCATAAAAATAGATTTTTGTTCAGGTAACTTAGTCTTTAGTAGTTTTTGTGTAGTTAACTGGGAAAATAGCTTTTTTTCACACGTTTTTCACACTGTTTGTCTTTCTGGGGCATTAAGAAGTAAAGAATATGAATTGGGAGATCATTTTAAATCATAAAAACCTTTAAGAAAACTGTTTTGCAAAAATATCTAATAAAGTTTGTCAGCTTTTCAAATGCTTGTCTTTTGTTTTTGTAGTGTTTTTCCAAATGCCATTTTTACATCAAAATTGGATAGTTGTCACTGCTAAGTCTAGTTTGTCCCTGGCCAAACATGACCTACTGGTTAATCCTGACTCATCACTTGGAAGAAATGTGACTAATATGGTACTAAACACCATTATGAGTGGTGATGAGTTGATAAGCCGGGGATTTTTCCTACTGCAATTATAATATTTTGCTCACTGCTTACATCTTCTTATAATGTGATAATCAGTGTTAAGTGAAAGAGTTTATGCAGGTGGAGGCGGATTTATCCAGCAGGTCATTTTGCAATATGGTTGTTTAATATGCAAGCCGAGCAGAGTCTTTGAAATAGCAACTCAGCATTTTGATGACGAGTAATTAATAATGAAATAAGTATATAGATTGATAAATAAAGTTTCAAAATTCATGCAGTCTTAAATTCAAATTAATTCATGTAAAAATAAATCAAATTGCAATGTGTTTTGTAATTACACATTTAAAATTTAATAATAAAATAATTACATATTAAAATATTAATTCATTATTAAGTACGTGATTTGTAAATATATTTTTAATTTTATTTCTAAAAGGAGGATGTATGAAATAAAAAGGTATTTATAACAATACGTATTAATTGCGTTATTTATGTCTTTTGTAGCATTTAAAAATAAATGTGCAAATCACTTTGACTAAACTGGTTAACATATAGTGTAGAAATGTTTTAAGTAGAACATTTTTGTGGTCCAGCTTTGGCATTTAATTGTCCTCTTCTTGGTTTTAACATGTAATTTTTAGTCAACTACATTCATTCATAAACATTAAATGCGTTAATGAAGGAAGAGTTTCTTTATTTTCATAGCACATTTCATGTATAAGACCATTCAACGTGCTATTTACTGGGTTGCTTATACTTCGCTCATAGTCCATTTTCCCACAGTTGTGTATTTATGATGTACTCAGCATCTTATTTTAATACGATTATCTATTTTAGTATGATTCTTTTCTTAGTGATCTGAGGACTCAGCGATGACTAGCTCCAACTGGCAGGACTACCAGCAAACACATCTGCAGTCACAGTGAGTTTTCACTGAGCTGTGGTTAACCTATGACCATAAAAATGCTAAATCCCCTGCAGGCTCTAAACATCATGGCACACAGTATGAATAATACCTACATTGTAAATACCAGCATTTAATACAATAAATATAAGAACAAGTTTATGTTTAAACTGACGTGTTTCTTGTAAAACATTGTTGACTCTACTGCTTGCTGCAAGCAACCAAATAATATTTACTGACGGTTTTTGTTATGAGTAAAAGGTTTAGACCACTAAACACTGCAAAGCTTCTCCCCTTCTCCAGCTCTGCCTGGCGGCCCAGCATTCTGCTGCTGACAGAGGTGTCATTGTAATAAATAGGCCTCTACTGGATAACCTTTGATCTTCCTGAATTAGTGATAAGGCTTGCGGAGTGAGTACATACCTGCCTGGAGCTGAGGACTCTCCCTCCCACAGCCACTCACACTGATAACTGGAAACGGTAAAGAACAGAGGAAGAGGGTGAGAACAGAAGGTGATAAATGTGCTGCAGGAAATGGAAAGGAGAGGAGGGGAGGGAGGTGTAGAGGCTGACATCAGTTGAGGTATGAATATTATTTGGCATCAGTGCATAAAAAGCTGCTTTACCTTTCAGTATCTGCAAAACATTTCCTTTATTTTTCCCAACTATGAGGCATCACTTCATGGATAGAAATGCGGACATGTCCATCATTTTAATTCACTGTAAATAGCTGTGTAGATTCCTGCAACATTTAGAAGCTCCAGACGATGGATCCCGTTTTGAGCTTCATAGCTCCACCATAACCTTAACAAATACAGTTTTTATCAAATCTCTCCTCTACATTTGGCTCAACGTTTCTTCTAATTGGAACGAGGTGATTTATGTCCCAGATGAACTGTAAAAGTATCATGACCTCCTAATTTTTCCTTTAATACAAGAATGCAGGCCTTTATGCTTCGGATGAAACATTTGCAGAGCTGACATCATCAGCCACTACTTTAATTTGTGCTTATTGTTACACTAAGCCTTTTCCAACAAGTCCCTTATGCACTGTCATTACACACCAGGGCACAGCAGAAAGAGATTAATCATGAGCAATTTGTGCAAACACACAATGTTGAGAAAAACCATCAGCCTTATAGATGATACTGCACAACATTACCATCTGCTTTGGGCAAAGTTTATGTAACAGATGCAGTATTATGTTTTCCTGAGTTTCTTTATTGGACAGGTAGATTTAATGTTTAAATCTGACATGCACCACTATTTAAATCTAGAAGCAATGCCTAGAAGTTTGGCTTTTATAGCCATCGAGCATTCACTTTGCACAGAATATCTCCACAGCAAAAATCTATAGACCATAAGCCAACTTTTAACTGAAGCAGATAACTATGTGTTTCCCAATCAGTCCAACACAATTTATTTATAAAGTGCTTTTATGGATCCGTGTTGACCAGCGCTGTATATGTTTTTGTTGTGCATATTTTTCTTTTCTAAATGCAGCCAGTCTAACATCGTTAGGTCCTGTTTGCACCACAACGCTAAAAAAGCAAAAATTAGGTTGTGTTCTGCATGGCATTTACATGGTAACAGAGTTTATAAAACTGGATAAAACCATAAAAATGTGTCAGTGTAAACTGGGGTTAGAATCATTAGTGACGTCCTTCACGTCATTTTGTGCTTGTACACCTAAAACCTGCTTTACCTGTGAAAAGCAACAATGATGGACTTCCATGTTTGCTGCATCATTTTAAGATAAGAGATAAGACATAAATAACAAAAGAATCTTCAATACAAGATAACCAACATAAAATACATTGAATAGATGTTGTGACTGCAGCCTTGCTGTGACAGAGTATGTCTTCTCATTTGCAGTGGCTGCGTCTGCTTTCAGAGAATGTAAACACAGATGGTGATCACATGACTGAACTCTCTCAGCAGATAGTGGCTGCAGGCTAACAGCTAGCAGTTTGAGAACCCAGCCAGCACAAGACTGTCTTTACGGAGACATGTCCTGGATTACACCAGGGATTGGTGTAATTATTAATTAATTGGGCCTGTTGAAGCAAAACCCGTTTTGGGTTGAACATTCATGGTGTCAGCAGAAGTGCAGAGATTACATGTCCCAGATTATGCTGGTTGACACGCAACGCTTCTACTCTGGTGTTTCATTGCAAAGTGTCACTAACTACTAGAGGCTTAGCATGCACACTACATTGATTCTGGTCCTATTTGCATTTTCTCCTGTAGTTGTTGATCTGCTTCTGTGTACATGCATTGTTTTTTAAACACACAGAGGAAAAGTTTTTTAATGGCGTGGAAGCTTGTGGTGCAATTAGGGCATTCTGCTTTTTTCTAAAAGGTGGCATCAAGCAGGCTATGTTTAAAATCTGAGCTCAGAACTTTTTGACCTTTCTGCTTTCAGTGCACATGTGTGAGAAGGAAACATACCTACGTATCTATTGGTATTGACTTGTTTTGCTAGGCAGTAAGTATATACTGCATTTTACTAGCTCTCAGTTTAATTCAAAACAATAAAATTCGATTTTTTGTGACATTTACTTTTTATTCCATTGTTTAAAATGATTATGTATTTCCAGTTTCCTTTACACGCAGCATGATAGTCAGGGTCTAAGCAGACAGGGAGCAGGTAAGTGCTCAGACCTGGAGCTGAGCTGAGAGAACTCAGAGAGGTTTGTGGTGGGCTGTGTCCTCTCTAGTTTCTGAATCTATATTAAACACTCAACTAACCATGCTGTGTGAGCTCTGACATCACATTTTACATAGCTATTTCATAAAGCTGGGTGATAAATTCTTGAAACATCTAAAGAAAAGCTACCTTTTGTACTAAGGTAATCAATGTCAATCACAGTCAATGCAGTTTCCAAAGTGAAATGGAAATCTACTGGCTGACTTGTTTTAGTGTAAGATTCTGTTGTATGGGATCAAATTGCAAGTTTTCCTCATCATCTCAAATCCTTTGATGAAAGCAATTTAAGAGTGAAACTAAACAAATAAAGTTAACCTAATACCTTATTAATGAAAGAAAAATGGACACTACTCTGGAAAAAAATATTGCAAGGATTTTGGATGAATGTCAATACTACTCAAGTGTACAATGCTAATTAGTTGCCCCCCTTCTGATAGCGCCAGCCTAACCTACATGCCAGCCCAGCCATTGCATTAACATGAGGTGCATTACTTTACTTTCTCTGATGAAATGTGACAACCCAACTGAGCCAACTGAAACACATGTCGGTGGTAGGGGAGAAGAAACAATGTGGGTGATGTAATAAGTAGAGGAAAAGTCTGATTTAAGAATGACAAAACCAGGTGAAAACACCTAAATGTTGCAAATAAGGATGATCAAGACAAAACTGAGAACTGCAGAGATCAACATGTGAAAGAAAGCTTGGAGCTTAAATAAAGCTGTTGCTTTTTCATGTTTACTTTATCTTTTTGGAAATATAGATGTCCACAGCAATGAGTTCTAACGCTGGATTAAATCTAATTCTATGTATCCAACAATTACTGATACAAAACCACATCAAGACATTTACTGTAGTTTAATTACATTCATGCAATATCATTATAGCTTCATGTACATACAAATTACTGATCTATTCCAAACATTAGGGATGTAGAGGAGACACATTCCCTCTTTCCCCCTTATTTTTCTCTCTTACCTGTTCAGCCTTAAACTGAAGACTAGGGTAGCCTCCTCACCTCAACTTTTGGTGACTCAGATTGAGTACAAGACCTTAAAGTCACAAAATCCTATTGTCAGCTGACAGCTGCATCTCTTCAATGCACTGTTTGCAAAAATCTAATACCGTTTACTCAAACTGGTAGAAAACACTGAAAAAAATACTTTGTCCTTCTGTTATTCAGAAAAATAATGTGGAAAGAAACCAAGCTTGAATTTTTGCTGAATTATTCCACAATACAGTTTGATCTTTGTTCAAATAGGCTGATCAGCAACCTATGTCTAGAACTGTCTTCTTTATTAGTAAAGCATGTGAATTAATATCCATCAAGTAGCTTATTTCCTAAATGACTCTATAAGTTCTAAATGTTTCTATTTTACTTATCATAGTGTGGTTTGTAGTGTTTCTTAATGCTTCTAAACACATATGTTAAATGACCAGTTCCCCCTCACTGATTATTTTCTAGGCAATTACACATTTTAAAAGCATGCAGAAAAGATGCAATTTGTTGCCAGAAAATGTTAAACAGTGCTGAAACAGATGTTTTGCATAAATTTAAGTACAAACTGTTAGCAGGTGTTACTGACATACATTGACGTCATTCATAATGAAAGCTTTAGCAGCTGTATAACAGGCTTTCTACTGTACCTTCATTTAAAGTCACATACATTTATGTTTCTTTACACTTACATAAAAAGATCAATGACCAGAACTGTTTCAGTCTTTAGGTTTTTGCATGGACATCTGTAAAGATTTAAAAATATTGTTTTAATTAAATAAGTAAATCAATCAATCATAACACACATTTTGGTAAACATAAGCATCCATCCATCCATTTTCTACCGCTTATCCGAGGTCGGGTCGCAGGGACAGCAGCCTAAGGAAGGAAGCCCAGACTTCCCTCTCCCCAGCCACATAAGCAAAGTTATAGAAATAATTAAGCAAGTATCTTCCAATAAATGAATAGCTTGCCAATTATTTAATTTTTTTTTTAATCCAGACATTTATTTAGAAAAAAAGAGAGATTTTTCTCCGGAGCCAAGTTGTTTTCTGAACTACTCTCCAGACGCTGTGGCTTTTAAGTGTCATTTATAATAAAATGCTGTTGCAGCTTAACGACTCAATTTGTGTACATTTCAGAAAAAACTGAGGCTTGTGAAGATTTTTATCCTTTTTCTGCATCTTGTAAGTTTAGCACTTCATAATAAAATGTACAGTTTTAAATAGCATAAGTCCATCATTCATATGGAAACTTCTTGGCATCTGCCTGGTATCATTTTTTATTGCACCCTTTCTGTAATAATAATTATAAGAATAAACAGAATACATGCACTGCTGCTGTTAGTCGTACTCTGATCTAACTGCAGGGGAACTGCAGATAACATAAGATAAAATGTAACCATTGCAAAGACTCAGATGAACAGAGAAGAAATAAAACCATTGCTTTATTTCAACCTCAGAACATATCATATGGATGATTAAAGTTTTAATGTTGGAATTTGTGTTATTTATGATATTTAAAAATCAGTTTACACATACTCATACAACCTAAAAGCTCCATTAAATGTATTAATTTAATTAAAGTGTAATTAACGCTCATCAAAGTGTAGCACTATGACCCAAACCTAACTTTGATCTTTTTCAGCTCAACCCTAAACTAAAGCATAGAAACAACTTTGCCTCCTCCATCCGGCAGGATATGGATACGGTATGTAGGTGAGGGTCGATACCTGGCAGTAATAGGATGTCTTGTGTTCACTCCATTCATCAGACTTAAGCTGACAGCTTTGAATGTGCAGATTAGACCTGTCTTCATCCATCTCCAAAGCTGCAGCATCTCCCCTTGAACTTATAGTCCCAGTTGCTTATGGCCAAACCAAAACTGTTGAGCGCATGAAGCAGTCAAGTGGCAAGTTAAGGTCTACTGTCTATTTCACTATGGCCCATGGTCATTTCATTTCCTCAAGTTTCATGGAGCAATGCCCATATTTATAAAATATGTTTTCAATCTTGGTAAAATTCACTATATTGCATTTATAAGGAGCCAGTTAAAAATAATGAAAAATAAATGAGCTTCCTTCCCCTTAATTCCCTCCTATTATGTGTTTTAACCCATCTACTTCCTGGTTTCTCTAATCTTCTTCTGGGGTAAATGTTTTTATTAAACATTTACATTTATTTTACAAACTTGTGACCTCTTTGTTTGAATATTCTTTATCGCTTTATTGGTGTAAAATAAAGCCATAACTGCATATAGCTGGTCATAAACATTGTTGATATCATGTAGTGAATAATGCAGTGTCCCATATGTAAACATAAGATCAAAGATAAGCATAAAAACTGGAACAATGCAATGGAAAGCACATTTTTAATAAAAAAATAAAGTCACAATTTGAATTGGAACAATTTAGAGATTAGGGGAAAAACTATTTGGTCCAAGCTTTCCTGCAAAGACTCATTGTGGTTGGCATAAAGAGGCTAGAGTGAACTTTATTTATAGGTGTAAAACACATATTTAGCTTCTTAGTGTTGCAAGGATATTGAAGAGATGGAAATTAGCCTTTCCAAGTTACAGATGTTTGATGACTACAGTCTGTGTTTCTTGCTGTAGAATATGTTGTGAGCTGCAGGAATGTGGGCTGTTAGAGCTGCTACTCTGCAACACACTCACAACATAATGAGAAAACTCACATTTCAGTTTCTTCTGCATGTTTGATTCTGGCATTGATGGACTGGATCTGGAGGCAGAGCCGGGTGCTGGACTTCTGCTGAGTGTGTGTTTGTTTGCTTTTTGTATTTTTCAGAGTTTCACCAGCCTTTCACTTACAGCATGCACCGGAGCTTTTTGTAGGCAAATATAAGGCAGCTTGGATAAAGATCAGCTCTGGGGATTTTTTTTGTGATAATAATGACTTCACCTCAAAATAGGTTGAAACCTGCAACATGTGAGTGACATAGGTTACAGGTACATACTTTTACATTTTTCTTTGCCATTTCACTTCTTTTTTTTTTGTTTGTTTTACCAAAGCACATAACACCAGTTGTAGCTTTATTAAAGTATGGGCCTCTAATATCATTTTATTCTTGTGACAGAATATCCAATTACACCAGTGACTCATTTGATTTGGGTGCTGTGCACAGCTCAGCTCTTACAGAAGCAGTCAGTGTAAAACGTCGGGTATCATTGACACTACAGTGACACTAATGTGCAGATATCACAGAGAGAAACTGTCCTTGCCCAGAAATATCAAGACTGATCTGTTATTCAATACAGATAAAATTAATTGTCATGCAAAAACTTAGAATTAGTTCGGATCATCAAACCCAGTATCATTATAAAACGTGAAACAGTTATGATAATTTATTGATTTTTTTTTATCAAAGATGTGATTTTTTTGTTGTTGTTTTTTGTGCACAAAAAATTTCCTCCAGTATGTCAAACTGTATCATATTTTTTGTAAAGTCATGTTTTGATGTTTGCATCTTCTCCAATGTCAACTCCACATTTCAGTGTGACAGAAGGAACTACATAAATTATTCATACATCTTACACAAAACTCATCTCAAATGATAGGTTTGTATTTAAGAGAATCTCTTTTTCTTATATAATAAATATTTGAGTTTCCAGTCTTCTAAAACACAGTTTAACCAACTTCTCAAGTTTCTCATTCATTCAAATGTTCAGAGTTTATTATCTCACAGTTCCAACTTGGAGGAAAGTTAGCTTCATCTTCTTTGTCTTTAGCTACAATTTAAAATCATACTGCATGTGTTCTCTTTTAGATACAATTACGTTTTTTAACTTTGCTATTAAATCCCCATAAGCAATATTTTTGTTTGCAATTTTATATTCTTGTTATAAAAAAAGCAGATTTTATTAGAAATTGGAAGTTCTGATTTTCCATTTGTTATTTAATGCACCATCAGTGGCACAGACCCGTAAAGTTTCATTAAAATAAACTTCAAAGCATCACTTAAATTTTGCCCCAACAATGATTCATCAGTCTCTAAAACACAGATAAATGGATCAACATGGACTCAGAAGGTTTACCGAGCCTTTAAGAGGTGAAGAAATTATGATGTGGTTTTATTTCTCATCTGCAGCTCGTGTCAGTGTGCCTACCTGCAGTGCTTCAAAAACCGGGGCCCGTTTAACACGTCTTTCAAATAAATTATGCCTAAGAAAGCGATATGAACCAACTATCTGGACTGCAGAAAAGAGCAACTAAAATATCTGAGTACATTGTAATGGTCTGGGTTCTCAGTATGCTCTCTAATATGGTCATAAATTGTTTAAAGATCATGTTATGATATCTGACTGTGATGATGCTGCCAGGATGAATAAAAAGACATTGAAAACTAATCCCACTGACACATGGTCATGTGTTCAGTGAAGTGAAAAGAAATTAAATTGCTTAAGAGATGGTTGAATAGGGGCCAAAAACTTGGTTGAACTGTTTTATGTCAGTGTGGATACATAATGACACATTAAGTGTATTTATCCACATCATTTGAGACAGTGAGTCTGTTTGTTTTTAATATCTTCATAATCCCAGCATAAAAAGTAATGTATCAATAACTTAAGAAGACTTTGGCTTTTACCTGTGATATGCAAATCTTCCTCTCTCACACAAATACTCTCTCACCCATGCACACACACCTTCCTGCAGGTCTTTAACCTCCTGCAGTGAAAATTATTTCACCAGCTGAACAATTGCAAAGGTACAGCAGGACGATAAAGTTTTAGCCTCATTTGTTTTACAGACCAAACTCATTAAAGTATATTTAATATCAAGGCACATTTACAAAGTGAAAATGAAGGAATACAAATTCTATTTATTTGAACCCACTTAGAGTTGTGCAATTGAGCTGCTAATGAAAACAGAAAGGTGGTGGTGGTGGTGGTGGTGGGGGGGGGGGGCTTTATTGCTTTGGCTAATCTCATTTTGCTGACTTAAACATATGTTGCTGCTGTTACTGTCACTCAAGCTGGACTAATGCCACCATGCAAAGCAACAAGACGAAATGTAAATATGAAAAGTAAAATGTGTTTATGGCTGGTGTCCACTTGTTGCAGACCAAACTGTGACCCTGTATTAGGAGGTTTAAGGCAAGGCAAGTTTTTTTATATAGCACCTTTCATGTAAAAGATAATTCAAAGTGCTTTACGTTAAAACATCAAAAGCATTACAGATGTTATAAAACTCACAATAAAATAATAAATTAAACTAAAATAATTAAAGCTAATTAATATAAAAGTTATTGTGCATTAAGTGTGACTCAGATAATAAAGGATATCTTGTACAATACACACAGTGGGACAAGCAGACAAGTACCACATAACTAAACAATATACAAGGAAATACATTTTCAAACAGAAAACAGGAAAAGACCCTGTTATGTATTTCCTTTAATGGCCTACGGATGGAAATTAGCCAACTTAAATAAGAGATTAAATTAAAATAAAATGCAAAAGACCACCTGAAAGGTTTCTTGAGTCAAAAAGTGCTTTTCACACTTCTTTAGCTAAAGTTTACCCATGCTAGACATTAAGAGTCGGTTTGGCCAGTCACTTGCAAAATATTTTTAGAGAGAAGCTCCCAATTTCCTTTTGCACAGATAGCATCCCAGATGGTTTTGTGGAACAACCAATCTGGTGCATTAACTGCAATTCAATCACATGTGATCTCTAACTGCCCCCTCAATCTTTGTTGCCACTTGCTTAGGCTGCAAACGTCTGCGTCTTCATGACTGGGTTGTGCATCTAAAAAGCTGTTAAAACTAGTTTCAGTCTTAAATTACCATGACATAAAAGGTGAAATCAACAGACTGCTACATGTCACCCAAAAGTTCTCAAAAATTCATTCACCTTGTCTGACTCAGCCATATCCAGATGGAAGCACAGCCTGAGCAGCTACCAATTCAGGTTCATTTGTATGTTTGGAAAGGCACAAAATACCAACAGAGTGTTAACTGAGAGCAGATTGTTTTTGTAAATGTCTAGTACCCACAGCTTAGTGCAAAGCTGGTGACTGGAATAATGAGCAGCTGCTGACAAAAGCTTTCAAGGAAAGCTGCCAAAAGCACAATTTCAGGTACAATAAATATACACGACACAGGTGAAAACTATTTTTATAGTCAACATTACTAATTCAGATTGCAATGATTAATCTAATGTTCCTGTCAATCCTGAAATGCAAGCAGGTACACCTGTTTTAACCTGTTTCCTGCTAGTTAATCATGGTAAATGTGTCTCTCGTCAAAAGCTTTAGATGAAGCTTTTGGCATTTTGAAGGTAAAATGTACTCGTGCAGTGCATCTCAGACCATTTCCCCTTACATTTACATTCAGATTTAAAGAAGATTAACAAAATGTTGTTTGGGTTTGATATTCTTACATATTATCTGTGAAAGTACAGTATTTGTAATAGACATTTATTTTGGTATTACAATTTGTGTAGATTCCTTGCGGATCCTTCTCCAGATCAACTGGACTTATGCCGTAAGGATGATTTATTCCAAATAGCAAACCACTTTGGCATTGTTTATTCAAAACAGCTGGTTAAAAAGCAGCTCAAGGCTTTGGTGTTGAAAGGCTTGGTGGAGTTAAAGGTGCTGGCTGCTGTAGTGGCTCCTGGAGCAGAGACTGTATCACCAGTGGGGGAGGGTCCTTCCACTGGTGCTGTGCA
>JBAMHV010000021.1:13988959-14021474 GCA_037177535.1 Pseudomugil gertrudae | reverse complement strand
GTATAGTATAGTATAGTATAGTATAGTATAGTATAGTATAGTATAGTATAGTATAGTATAGTATAGTATAGTATACAAGGAAATTAATTATTTGTGACACACACAAGCAAAACTAACATTCAAACTTCATTAAAAAAGGGCAATTGGTTCTCTTGTTTGTTCATTTTATCCTCTTGCACTGGCTTCTGACAGTAAAATTCTACTTGTTGATAAAGCTCAGGTTGTTTTAGGGCCAAAAGGCATTCAGGATCTTCTGGTTTGTTATGAACCAACCTTAGGTCAAATAGGTCA
Organism: Pseudomugil gertrudae; assembly: GCA_037177535.1. Lineage (NCBI taxonomy): Eukaryota > Metazoa > Chordata > Actinopteri > Atheriniformes > Pseudomugilidae > Pseudomugil > Pseudomugil gertrudae. The sequence goes on along the minus strand of JBAMHV010000021.1, from coordinate 14,021,183 downwards.
GATCTACTTTCTGTTCCCGGAGTCAGAACTAAACGTGGAGGCAGCGTTTGGCTTTTATGCTTCTCACATGTGGAACAAACTCCCAGAAACCTGCAAGTCTGCAGAAACTCTGAGTTGTTTAGAATCAAGCTTAAAAACTCTTATTTGCCTTTTTATCAAAGTAAATGTTAACTTACATCGTAATGTTTATTTAATGCATTTATCTGCTTTATTTTAAATTTTTCTCTTTTTATTTAAATTCTTTCAATTCTTTGGAGTTTGCTTTTAATGCTTCCTGCACTCTGCTCTGATGCTTTAATGTATTTATGTAAAGTGCTTGTCTTGTATATGACATGTGCTACATAAATAAACCTGCTTTGTATTGCCTTATGCAATATAAAAATAGCACACAGCTCAGTAAAGTTTTGTTACAACAGTGAATATAATGTCCACATGCATTTTCACTCACTGTTAACAAGTAGGGGACACTGGGCTTGTTGCCACATTTTTATATATTACTTGGAATCAGTACATCATAAAATAAAAATGTGTACCAACTGAAAGATCAAAGTCTCAGATATATATTTTTTAGAATGTTATTTTTACATTTTTTGTTAGTGCAGAATTATAGGTAATAAAATAGAGAGTGAACATGGGATATGTTACCCCATCATGGGGTAAGTTGTCCCACTGTATGGAGAAAGATGCCACTCTGGATTTTGCAACTAATATAACAAGCACATGATTTTTATTTGTTCTTTTTTGCTTACTTGAAAGTGAAAATATGCAACATACTGGGCTAAAATCCAGACTGCTTTCTGGCACATTTAGACTGATTTGCCAGAGGTGATTTTTTTTAAATGGGCTCATCCTTTGTACATTATGCACTGCACCCAGGTTTCTCCCAGGTGGCTGTTTCTAAATGACTATTCACAGACCAGGTACAGGGACTCATCTTCTTCTGACAAGAAGTCATCTGGAGGTTTTCTTCATGTCCTCATTTTGTTCCCTGTGCTTTGCTTCTTTTCTATTTTGGGTTTTGTTGTCTTTTCATTTCTTTTTGAATAGTCTTGAATAGACAAAAGGATTTGGTGATGGTTTGCTAGAGCCTGGAACGGCACCAACCATGCTTGGGCCAGCAAGCTCAGTGCTCTGTCTTGATATGGTCACATGTGACAACTACCCACAACATGATTGAGACAAGTTGCCCTAAACTAAAATGTTTGTTAAAGCTAACTCTAGCCTTAATATAGCATAAAACACAACAGTGATTGAAGTATGATAGTATCCCTTAATGTTATTCTAACGAGTCCGCTTTTATCACTGTTTGGATTTTGACCTTAATTAAGCTTATTTTGAAATATATACATTTTCCCCTTTTTACTTTGGATTGTGCAAAATGGTTAATTATTGCTCACCACTACTCACAATGTAATATTCTCTTCTCAGATGAGAGGAGAGCATGATACAGAACATGTAAGGGGAGAAAACTAGTATTCCACTTTTTTGTCGCCCTCTGGTTGAGAAGATAATTGCAATGTGACAACAAGCCCCAGTCTTCTTATATGTCCATTCTATGTTGCATCAGCACTGCTGTCCTTAAGAAGAATGTGTACCAGTGAGGCTTCAAAACCCTGCTATTTAGATGAATCCCTTGCATGCAAATGTTCTCACTGTGTTAGTAAGAATTTGTCCACAGGCACAAAATATAGATGGACAGTGTAATAAGGCATACAGTGCGTTAAATCTTAAGAAGTCCAATCCGGGTCCCTGGAGGATCTCAAGACCCCCCCACCTCCCCCTTCCCTTCTCCCTTTTTTCTCTCTCTTCCTCTATCTCTTTCTGGCTTTCTCTCTCTATCTCTTTCTTTCTCACTCCCCCTCTCTCTCTGAGCGCGTGCGCCTCGTGGTCTGGACAGACGAGCTTGTAACCGTGACCTCTCGGGTTTCCAAAACTAAATATGAAACGCAGATTTGTACGTTTCTTGCTGATATCTCTGACATTTCTTTCGGAGCCGAGCGGGATCAGCACCGCGGACGTTTACCTGGAGAGATCCCACAACAAGCTGCGACTTTCGACTCTCTCAAGTTTGCAGCTGGTTTTGAACGCTGCGTGTGGGGTCGGGACACCGCTGTTTATAGACAGACACGCTCTTTTCATTTAAAAAGTGAAGCCATTTGAGTATTTTGGTGATAATACAGCTGCACATCCACAGAGACTGATGCGTTTTGAATAGGCAACCTACAGTCCGCATGTGTGCGTTGAACATGCGTAAACGAAGATCGCTTCTGCCTGGATTCCATCGTTTGTCTTGGGCGATGTAAAAAAAAAAAAATAGACAAGAGTACCGTCAGACAATGAAACAAACATGGTAAGTCCAAAATAATTTTCATTTGCTTAAAAAACCCATGTGCGCAAAGATAGTTACCATTACGCGCGGATCTAAAGGCGCAGAACAAATAACGGACATACAGCAGTTTAGTTAAATGTTTTTGCTCATAAGAAAAGCACGACTTACTCAAATATCATAGCTTAACTAGAAAACTGACTTCATTAGAAGGACAAAACAAGTTCTACTGAGGGTTTAAAGAGATCACTATAGCGGATATGTAACGGTGTGTGAAAAGATCATCACTGGCACTGTTCAAGTGTCCATTTTAATGACAGCGCGGGGTGAAAATGTGCAAACTGACTATATTGTAACAAACACGACATTGATATATTTGCAGAAGTGAAAATCAAAAGTTACATTTTAAAATGTATAACACTACAAATGAAACATAACCTGATTTAGAGGATGGAGAATCTGGAAATGTATGCTCCCAGAGGGAGAATTTAAAGTCTGATGTTGTGCCCTAAATGTTTACAGTACTCCTCTTTACTGTTTCTGAAATGTGAAAATTGAAAATGATTTTTTACACTGGTTTTCACCTCAGAGTTCAGCATGGGGATTTTACTCAGACTAAAAAAAAAGTCTTTTAATGGATTAAAATAATCAGTCTTTGTGATTTAAGACCACAAAACATGTCATTAGATTAAGAGAAAACAGGTTACGATGACAAGTGAGGATTTTTTTAACCTACAGTAAGCCTAATGTACATTAATGATATATGCAGTTGAATTCATTCACCATATTCAGGCTATACGTTTGATGCATATTTTTGGGTGGATACATTCAGAGAACACACTGTCCTTCTTTAGCATCAAAGTGACTGTGTAACTTTGTACACTGGCAAGATAATATGTTGTTGGATATTTATGGATAACAAATATTTCCATTAGAGTGAAGAATACTAGAGCATCACAAGAAGAATCTCTTTGTGCCATTAGCTGGTGAAAGAGAGAAGGGAACAGCCCTCACCAGTCCATTTAATAGTGGAGGGGAAAAAAGGTTTGTTTTCAGTGCTCTCAAACCTTTCAGAAACCCACCTTGGGATCTTTTCTCAGAGAGTGCTGCATTTATGCTTTAAGTAGCTGACTGATGTGAGAGATATGAAGCAAAATGGATTAGAATCACCACCGCAGTGTGTTGATGAAAAGAATGCTTTTTTTTTTATAACACTTTCCATCCAATTCACTGGAGGGCTCACTCTCACAGCGTTTCCTCCATTACTTTTTTACACTGACACCCTTTTTTCCCCAAACCCTCACACTTAGTTGCTATGCACACCCAAAAGTGCACAAAAGGACACACATAACAGCTCGCACATGCAGCAGCTCACACACACAGCAGCTCGCACACACCTTAACCACCAGGGTGGGACTGCAAACAGGGAATTTAATCAATTACCTATTAAAATGTTGAAATGTAGTCCAGATCCACTGAACTCTGAACTTCATATACATATTTTTCTTTAAGCAAATAAAACATTTTCTTTGATATTATGGGATGTTCTCTTCAATCTCAGGCATAATGAAACAGGTCATAAAGATGGCTCCATTGTGTCTCAAATACGCAGAGTAGAAAAAATATACTGATTGACAGAAGCAGGCAGTTAATACTGCATTTGTTCAAGGGTTTACCAAATATGCATAGCCTATAGAAATAGATCTTCTAAACATGTAATATTACATGTAGTAATATAATACATTAAAACAAATAAACAACACAAAAAACAACAAGAAGAAAAAAAAAGAAAAATCTAAAAGAAACCCTGCAAGCCTGGAGTCTCGTAGGAGTTTCAACTATGGAATATTAAGCTAAAACTAGAGTCTTTACCCCCCTTCTGGGTCTATCACTTATCTAATTATAGCATACAGAAAGTGAAGGAATACTAATGGTTACAATATATAAAATGAATAAAATATCAGAGAATCAACCCTTACAACAATATTAACAATTTATTGGTCACTGACAAACACGCCTATTCAGATTTTGCAGCTATGTCAGGAAACCAAGTGACTGTATGTGTACAAAAACATGTTGGTAGACAAGCTTAGCACAGTGAGTTCTATAAGTGATTGTTTGGAAAGCACACTGATATTACCTAATCAGTGTATCTATGAAGAAAGAGCATTCAGAGAAATGTCCTATTTATCAAGTGGGATTAGGTCATACTTCTGAGACATGGAGAGATTGGACAATGGACAGGACTATGTCTTTATGTTGACAAACAGATTTTTTTCATTGATGTATTACATTTAAATGTATTTTAATTTAAGTTTTGAGAAGCTAGCTTATTGTAGCTGTAGCCACTGGTAGCCTACATGCTAACCAAAAGAGGCAGATGCTCTCTCTGCGTGCAGGCATGTGATGCCACAATGATTTTTTTCTGATAGTATTAATTGATTCTATCCACTTAAATGCACCAGTGATTTTCTTAGATCGATGTTCAATGCATCTTATGGTACTAGTAAGCACATTCAAACTTACTGTTGTCCTGCTTCTTGAATGGAGGTCAACACGAATCTGTACAAAAAGTCTTCAGTAAAATATTCATTTGCTTCTTGGCTTTTAGTACACCTTCAGCTCAGCACCACTGTATGCAGAAGGATTATGGCTAATATAGTGAAAGATGTCCGGATAGCAAACATTAGGATTGTTACTGTAGCTGCACTCAACCCCGAGGAGAACTTCTCAATCAGGAAGCCATATGGGTCACATCAAAATGGCTTTAATTTCTCCAGATAAGCACTTTGTGTTGCTTATCCAGATGCTTGATGTTGTATCAGAGGAATAAGTTGTACCATTTGTATTTGGATTTGTATCCATCTTCAGGAAACAAGAAAAAACAAAGAACGTATCCAAATGTGTGCTGGTAAATCTAGACTCTTCTGGATTAATTGCCTATCAAAATGTGATATCACATGCATATCTTCGATACTTACACAATCATGCTGTACTTACTGCATCTGGAACAGCCTTGCTCACATTGTACATGCTGACCACAATAGTTTAACAATGTGCGAAAACAGAAGAATGCAGCAACAGTGAGTAAATAAGACAAGATTTTGCAAATAATCAGTTGACAGTTTTGACTTACACAACAAATGTGAAGGTCAATGTGACAACAAGAATACGAATAAGCCTCTATTGTAATCCACAGACAGTACTGTAGAAATGAATAGCACAGTGTAATGTACTGCATGTTTACCTGGGTTTGGCAATGCATGACAGGAATTTCACGAGTGTACGACTTGGAGGTGACGTGTTGGACTGAAACTGAGAGAACAAGAAGCAGATCTTCTGCTGATTTGTAGCTTTGTTCCACAATTTATTTTTTGTCATTACTAAACATAAACTGTGTTGTTCCAGCGTGTCACCTTTGTGCGATCTTATTGAAGATCCAATGCAGCGAATGCACAAAAATACTTGAGCTAATTTAACAGTGTCCATGTAGTATTGTTTGCCTTGCAGTCTACTTTTTGCAGTGCTGTGCAGCACGTGAGCTGACTGAAAGCTATTACAGCAGAACAGATGGTAAAGCAGCTTCTTTGAAGACCAGTTTACCACTTCACTGTAAATCACTCTTTCCTAAGAATGGGTCAATTCTTTGAAGTACCAGCGGAAGTTATTATCACATGGCGATTGCTGCGGTACCAAAGAACTGTCAATAATGATCTAGAAATACTAGGAATGCAATGAGGAAGACATGCACTGACATTTTAATTAACTGGCCTAACTACTGACATGAAAACGTGCTGACTACTGGCAGAAAAAACTAAAACTAATCTTAGTGCATGTCTACAATGAGATAACGTGACACCTGTGAAATAGAACAAGGCTAACATCGTTTGGAAAGCTGAGGAAACAGCTCCTCAAGGAAAGTAAAGATAACTTAAGCAAAACTTTCTTCTTGTTAGGAACCTTGTCATCTCTTCTTGTAGCAGTTTGAAGTGCAAACATTATTTTAGCCTTATCATGATGATATAAATTAATATGTGACTGACTTGTTTAAGTAACGACATAAGTTGCATAAAAAACATCTGATTAACAGGCTAAGTAAATATTTTAGGACAGCTTCATAAGAAGTAATCAGCAATGTAAGGCGGAACTGTTGTGCAGGGTCTGTTGAGATAATAAGAATAAATGTGTGAATTTTTTATTTTAAAATGAAACATTTTGTATTTAAAAACACTTTTTTTCAACTTGATTGTAACAGAAGAACCCAGTTCTGTCAGTAGAAGTAAGGTTTAGGCATAAATGAAATATAGGTTTGGATATTAATAAAAGTTGGTCGGGGTTTGGCTCTGATGGAAACATTTTAAAGGCTTAAATAGTAGCACATACATGGTTACAGGTACTGTTTTCTAGTGAGGCCAGACTGTGAAGAGACTCTCCTGCTGAGAACTTTGTGTGCTAACCGGTAGTGATGGTAACCAGTGTACCAAACTCCTGTGAGGGCTTGGTAGGGGGGTCCTAAGTGATTTATGTCCTCAGGCTTACTTCCAGCATTACAGAACTTTGGCTTATATCTCTTTTGCAGAACACTCATTTCCAGTCAGTGATCCCACCATGAGCATGCATAAATTCTGCATAGCCCAGTATGTAGGTGGACTTTCCAGTGATGTAACTGAGATGAGTTAAGAATTTAACCAAGACATGGTTAAATAAGATCAGTTTCGATGGAAGAATATTCAATTTGTTGATGAAAGTAAAATAGTATCCATGATGTACTGGGTGTTTCAGCTGCCCCAACACATGTTTGTATAACATAATTTTCTTCTTTACAATGAATCATTGTCTAAGATAGTTACAGCTATCATAATCTTTATACACATGTATAAATATTAGTTCTTGTTTTGTATTTATTTTAACTTGAAATGTTTTGGCCCTGTAATGGGCTGGCTATCTGTCCATGGTGTTTCATGCCTTTTTCATGTTAGCATGACCCTGATCATTAATAGGCTCATTATTCTATTATACTATTATTTTAAAGGCCTTACTGTGTTAATGTTCAAAACTTAATTATTTATTGTATTTCTGCTCTATAACCTCTCCCCTAAACAATGTTGGGTGTGATAACTAAAGAGTATTTACTGGTCTAACTAACCAGTCTGCAGATAATGTAGTAAAATGTTATATGGAAATATTTTAGTAAAAGAAAATCATTGTGGCTAATATTTGCTGTCCTGAACCTTTGGAAGCTGATTAAAATCTTTCCTAAACCTGAAATAAGGTTGAATAACTGAGGATGTGTTTGCTGATAGTGGCAGGGTAACAATAGCTTTCTTGTGTCTAAAAGAACAGCTGTCATGCTCTGTGGATTTGGTTGGATCCTTGTTTTTGTTTTGACTCTATTTATTTGGGTTTTATAGTTAGCTTTGCATCTGCTTTACATTGGCCTGCATGGTTTTGCTTCTCATGCTCATGATTGAATGTTTCTGTTAGTTATTACTCTTTTCAGTATTTATATAAACCAGTTTCCTATCTTCATTGCCAAATCAGTCATACAGCCATTTTGTTTTTTTTCTGCTCAGCTTTATCCAGCCTGTTCATTGTGTTCACTGTTCATTTTGGATTTTTTTTTCTTTTTGCTTCTTGGATGAGTTTAGTAAATTTTGCAGTCCATTCTCTTTCAGCTTTCTGTGTTAAAGTCTTGTTTATAAAGCTGTTTCATTCCTTGGAGAAAATCCCTTCTTTGTTTGCAGCCCATCATGCACCAAAATGCTGCAAAACCAGACAGGTGAACTTCAGACGACATAGCCTTCTGTTATATGAAAAATCTTAAAATATAATTTACAAGAGAGAAGCACTGGCTCAGTTAGTCTGCACAGGAAGATAAACATTTGCAGATGCATGTGGACATGTATGAATAAGCACATCCCAGCACAAGCAGCTCCGTTTGTAGTTCATAGTAACCTTTGCTTCTTCCCACAGATGCTCTCGTCATCTTCATGCTGCTGGGATTTCTCTTAACTGAATTAAACATAACCAGAAAGCTGAGAGTGTATCTGTGGTAGTCCCTTTGGATTTAATGCTGGATTTTTCACAATGGATTGGACTCAGTGTGAGAAAGCAGTTTGTCACCCTCAGAGTAAAAAGACTCACCTCTTGCCCTTTCTTACTTTACACACTATTGTTTCACTATCATCCAGCTTGTGCCGTTTCAGGATAATGCTGATCGTACTCTCTCTTTGAATTAGGGGTGACCTAACCACAAACATACATCACTTTTAGTTTTTATAACCATTCATTTATTTTTCTGTTTTTCTTCTCCGATTCCCCACTTTCATTTCCTTTTAACCTCTTTATCTTCCTGTCTGAGTTTGATTTATTTTCCAGCGAGCCTCCTTCTCTGACTAATCTGAAGTCAGGCAATGCATATAATTAGAGCTGTATCCAAAGATTGGGCCCTCCAGTTGAAAGTTGTTATTATAGTTCATGACAATTTGGCAATATAAGTGACAGCAGGGGTCAAATCTGAATCTATACACGCTTATTTTCCTCATGCTCACAGCAGTAGTCGCTCAGGCTATTAGTGGTCAATACTTCAAGTTTGACTACTTGTTAAAAGATGTTTCTATTTACATTTCTTGAAGGCAGCCCAGGGAGGTTGCTGCCTTTCATTATTTAAGGGTCTGCTATGTGTTAACTAAAAGCCTGGTGAAAGGTCAGAGAAATGGAAAAACAGCTCTTAAGACAAATAAATACAAAACAAAGGTAGTTATGTTTTTATTTTTTGTAGCCAAGGAATGAAAAAACTAGAAACTTAGAAGTATAAACAATTATGATTTCAGTGTAATTCTTATAATTTTAGCTATATCTTTTTACTTCCTTTGAAATATAATAAAAGAAAACAAAAGGTTAGGTTTTTGAAGGCCTCTGCAGTTTCTCAAAGTAAGTAAGAAACAGTACTGTTGGCACCTGAGAGTCGTGCTTTATGTTCTCTTTGTAATAATCTGTGTAGCTTTCAGTGCCCACACGTGGGAGGATTTTGGGTAATTCTTTCTCAAAGGGAGGGATGTGTAGTTCCCTAAATACTAACAGAGTTATACTGCACAATGACTGAACACTGATGAACTGAAAGTTCAATCAAGCCAGGAAGGCTAAAATTGCCAAAATATTGGCAACATGAGCATTTTTATAACCTGGTTTTACAACATGCACTCTGCCCACTTGTCTCTCATGTTGCCTGGGTGTGTAACGCTACTATCACACACTGTGGCCTCCCGTAAAAGTAGGAATCTTATTGGTTTTAGTTTAACAAAATGCTTTGTCATATCTTTAAGGATTTTTATGTCTGTCTGCAGAGAAAGAAAGAGAAAACCTATAAAAATTGAGGACTGCAGTTGCATTTAGGCTGTTAGTAATTCTGGTAAAACCTTAGGGGAACGTTTTTATTGATTCTTCTGTGAAATAGTTTTACAAATGAAGTAAAACTCCCTTAAATCACAACATACTATGAAATGCTGTAGATGCACATAGGAAGCTCTCACTTAAAGTGCTGGTAAGCAGAGCATTGGATTTAAAAGGAAACATATACTCTACAAAACAAGTGTACATTCAAAATTATTTATGAAGAAAAAGTTTTATTTATATTTTGAACCATCTTGAAGAGTCTTGTGAGGGAGGCAGATGGAGATCTTTCTGATATTTGATAGAGAAATGAGCTAAGCGGGCATGAGAGGATTACGTTATATTATAAAATTTTTATTTTTTAACACTTTTTTTGAACAGTGCATTTTCAACTATGTTTTTTCCTCTTTGAACACTGGATAAGTTTAGATGTTAAAACACGGAAGCTGTTCGGCATGCATGGAGGATTCCACCCCAATTCTAGGTTATACGCTTAGCACGAAGAGGGGGGATGCTTCACAGATACATAGGAAAGATAGTCTCTGGGGCGAAGCACTTAGTGAAGGTCTCAGGCACTGGAACCTGGAGAAGAAAGATCTATTATGGGGGAAATGAGGCAATATCAAGGCCTCAAGGAAGACCTGGAGAAAGCCTGGGAGGTGAGAAAGACATTTGGTACATTGGGGGTTTTTCCCCACATGCTAGAGTAGTTCCAACGGATATTTGGAGAAACATCTCCATTCAGAAGAGTGCAGTCCTAGCAGCTAGACTCCCCTGACTCCCAGCCAGGGCTCAGGTAGAGGACCAGAGCTTGAGATCAGCCATCCAGCCTAGCCCAGAAGAGATGTGAGGGATAAAAAAGTTAATAAGATATAAAGAATGCATCAGTCTAATCAAAGTGCATTCAGACCATAAAATCTAATGAAGCAAGTGTTAATGTGAGTATCCATCATGAAAAAGAATAGCATAAATACATCACAGTTACTGATTTATCGGTACAACATTTTAAATGATAGAAGAATGGGTTCATAATGTCCTCAAATATTCTCATCTTTTTAATGCTTTCAACAGAACCTGTTTTGTGCATTTGGCACCAACCACACAGTGTGTTGATAACCTTTTCCTCACTATCTGCACAAGCTGCTCCAGGATCAGCCTCAAGCAAAAGTCTATTAAAACCCAATCACATAATCATCTCCTGCTGTTGCCACAAAACAATTTCTCACCACTGCAGCTTTTCCTCACAAGGTTCAAGGAGCTACAGGGCTCATTTACTGATCCAATTGAAGTGTACATGCTAACCTTAGGCTAATGAATCTTTACATTTTATATTACTCTGCATGATCAGTTTCACCAAGTGTTGATTTAAAAGATTCAGACTAATAAATCTTATAATTAGTTTTTTTCATTGATTTTTTATGGTTACTGTGTAATTGAACTGTTTTATAATTTATAATTCAGTCATTTTGAAAAAATACAAGTGCTTATTCTCTATCACTTTCTACAACACAGGTTTAAAAATGTTTGCCCTTGCTATATTGCTCCTATGTTAGTGCTGTTTCACCTTCTGTGCATTATCAGCATCTGTAAGCAGACAACTAAACCTCCAATAATTTCATGTTTGTGCGCTTGTCGAGCAAATGCTGTTATTTTCTGGATGGATAATAATTTCCTAACCTCTGGTGAATCACTAGCTCTTCACTTCATGATTCACACATCGCCAAAAATAAACAATAAAGATGAAAGCACACCTGTTTTTTCTCATCTGTAGACCCTAATTCAACAAATTTACCTCATTAAGATCATGTCACCAGTTTGTGTAATGCTAGTGATTGATCACACATAAGGGTTAAAGGTGTTTCTCTTAGGATATTAAACTATTAGGGTAAATAAGCTTCATACATGTTCCTACCAGAGCACAACAGCAAAATATAAGGACTTATGTTACAGAATAATGTTACTTTATGATATGTGGTAAGAATAGATGGACTGAGTTTTAAAAGCACCACAGTAAAAGAAAACATATTATAAAGTATATAAACCATATGACTTTTATAGAAGATTAAACCTTCCATGCATCCTTATTATAAAGGGTGTGAGTATTGAAGCTGATGCTTTGGGCTCGTGTTGCAGCCAGTAGCACAGAGGTAACAGTTCCCTGCCACTAGATAGAGTGGATTCTATTATAGATGCCAATATTATTTGTAAAATTGCTTTGTCAGGACCCAGTCACTTGTACTCTTTGAGAGGTTGTTTATTTTGAACTATCTTTCTTCCCATGTTCTGTTTACATTCCCTTCTTCTCTCCCCACCTAACTGTCTTCACCTGGGTCATATTGGCTTCCTTCCCTCACAGCTATTTAAGTTGTGTTCGCCTGCCCTTCTGTGCCAGCTTGTCTTGTCTGTTTGTCAATGGGTCAGTGCTTTTTCACTTCATTTTGACCTGAATTTGAACTCATCCAGTCTTGTTCTGAATTAAACGTTTTTCACCACTTTAGAATCTGGGTTTGCTTTCCTATTCCAACCTATTTGACCCTAATATTTGTAAGTTAAAGGGAATTTATTAAAGAACATATTGATGCTGTCGAAGGCACAGTCTCAGGAAGCACAACCTGAAGGATTTATTGTGGCTGCTACTGTATATCTAAACAACACAGAACCTGTGGCTAGAAATCAAAGGAGCAGTAAGGTAAAAGCTAAAGCTAAAAAAAGATGGATATGAAAAAGTAATCTTACTTGAAATATTAAACAATTGTTTCATCTTTGACTTTGTGCCTTTTGGAAATTGGGTCACTCCTGTTTTGTATTCAAAGAGCATGCACTTATGGAAGGGTTTGCAGGAAACCTACCAGAATTTAGATGATCAAATGCAAATAATTTTAACTTTATTAATAGAAATGACTTTGTAACAATCACAGTGGTTCTCTCTAACAGAGTTTGGAACAGATAAATTAATGCCATAAACCATAACACATAAAAAGCTGAATAATAATGGTCATGCAAAATCATGGGTAATGTGCAGCGGAAATATCTGTTGGAGCTACTAACAGTGTGTTTACTGCATTCAGTGATGGATAAATGGAGCATTTAAAAATGAACTCTGGGATATAAACTTGAAAAATATATATACTTTTTCACATCGTGTTAGTTTAAAGTTGCGTGTTGGAGTAGAGAAGCTTTGTAAATTCGCTGTGATGTTACTCATCCTCCTCAGAGACATGTCTTTAAAATCAGATTGTATGCGATCAAAATGCAACAAGAGCCGACTGGGAGTTATTTATCAAGCTCTTTATTTCAGGTCAATGAAATCCTGATCTAATTTAGGTTTAACTTTTACATACAGTTGACATGTATACATTTTTTGCCTTAGTGACATACAAGTGTTTTCACATACAAACAAGCATATTTGCTGTGTGCTTTTTCATTGTGTGTGTAAAGTTTGATAGTTTTCTTTAGATAATGTGAATAAACACTATCTGTGAAGCTGACACTGGAGGAAAAAAGCTTTTATATTCTACCAGTATGTGTATTTTGTTTTAAGCACTAACAGTGTTTTGATGACAAGCTTTTCTATTATTTCCCCAGATTTAAACAAGATTTCCACTTGTCCTATCTGGTTGTCTCAGACCCCTATCTCCTCATTCTCATGTATATTTATACACAGCTGCTTGTGCCAGATAATCTGTCAGGTGTTCTTCATACGGATTGCATTTTTTCTGCTTTCAGAGGGTCAAAAACATGCAGTGAGGGTTGTAGTGCTGTGGTGTGGCAAAACGATGCATTTATAAGATATAAGCCTATATGAAGTGGGCTTTGATGCACTGATAAGGTATATTTTGGTCTGCCCTAAAGAGACAAACATATCAAAGAAGCTGGATTTAATCCACTTTTAACAAGCTGTTATATAACTTGTCAGACTGTAACAAATTGGGGATATTCCCTTAACAAAAGATCTTCATTTTTCTGCTAAGAAGCTAAACTTTCCCATTTTCAACGATCTGTTCCCTTCTTGTCGGCTTACAAAGCAGCTGAGATTATTTTTCTCAGCCTTTATAATGAGTCTTAAGATTCAAATTGAATGCTGTCCCTTTACCACAGGTTAATTGCCATTTCTTTCCTACACACTGCTTTAAATTTTTGCACACTGATATTACTCACCATGAGTTCTCAGAAACCTAGAGCCAGTCCAGCATCCTCTAATGCCAATTCCTTTAGGAACTGACTGTTTTACAAATTATTTGTGTATTTGGTTGGAGGGTGATCCAGATGGAGACTGTACGCTGCATGTGCAGCCCACACAGCTTGATAAAAACACCCACTATTGCTCTCATGAAGCTACACATACCAGAAATATGATAAACTAATGAAGCCTTGAGAAATTATTACATTTAATTCACTATCTACTGCAGTGTAGCCTGACATGTTAGCATCCTGCCATTCATAAAATATGTTTTATAAGTCTGTACAGCCATGGCTTTTTTGCATTTATATTTTTGTGAATTGGATTTGAAAGGCTTAGACTTCAACTTGCAGATTTACAGTAATCTACGTTGCATCGTTTTGATTTCACTCACACAATGTAATGCAGCTACGTCTATAAGGTCAGTTGATGACAGAAAGAAAAAATGTAAAATACTTATGGTGGAGTAAATTATTAAGGTTTTGTGGATTTACTCGTGACTATAAAGAAAATGCTTTCTTTATCACTAAAGCTGTGTCCTTATTTATGAAAATATTTTATATTTATAGTGTTTAAACAATAAAACACACTAAAGGAAAATAAACCAATTTAGCGTGTGAAGGAGAGATACAGCCACCAGCTGCCAATCACTTGTCGTTGTTATCTCATGTCAGAAAAGTGTATATGCTGCAACCCACTGAGATGAGCCTATTCACAGTTTTAATCAGCTCTGGTCATCTTTCATCTAAAAGGCGGAGGTAAAGATCGTAACTGACTTTCAGAGGAACTGTAGAATAAAAATAAACCTGAAAGCCCAGTGTTTGTCTCCTGTGATGTTAACTCCACTCCAACCAAACACAGAGCTCATACATGCTCACCTAACATTTACTGCATGCTTTAGTAAACATCGGTCATTAGCTGACAGCGGATGACTCTGCCTCTCTAAGCTGATTCAATTATCCTATCTCCACTGGGGCCTGCTGGGTTCAGAGGATATTACTGTTTCACCCAGACCAATAACTAGGATACTGCACTCACAACAGCATCTGCTTGCATATTGCCCATATCTGAAAGGAATGAATTGGATTTGCAATGAATGGTGTGTAATGCAATGGGACCTACTCTGTAGGATTATTGGGTGTACCACTTCAGCTCTTTAGAAGTTCAAAAGAAAACATATATGCCTGTTTATTTTATTGTAATCTTGCTTTGTTGACCTACTTTTGAAAAAGAATTATTTTCACTATTGTAGCTTGAGACAAGTTGCACTGTATTTACTGGGTATTTACGGTCATCTAGGCCCTCTCCTGCAGGCATTAGGTGTTTTCCTGCTTCAACACACTCTGCAGACCTTGTCAGAGATCCAGTTAATTTAAATCAGCTCTGTTGCAGCATGTAAACATCTAATACCTGCTGGAAAGTAGGTCTTGAGGACCCAGAATGGAGATTACTAGATATTAAATTTCAAAGCCAGCATTTTTCATACAAAGAGTATCCAACAGGTTATAAATCGTACCCGTTCATTACGAGCCTAATAGGCAAGGCAAGTTTATTTATATAGCGCCTTTCATGTACAGGACAGCTCAAAGCGCTTAGACTCAATGTGCTTTAAACCAGACCATTTGATCTTGTTACATTGTTCTTGACTTGTCTGATAAGTAAGCAGGTAAACCGTTCAACCATCAATCAAACATGCTACTGCAGTCGTGTCTGGAGATGCACATTAGAATCATATTGCAGGACATCAGATCGCAACAAGGACAAGTGAGAGAATAAGTGAGAAATATGTTCACAACAATCTTACTGCTAGCTGACATTGTGGTGCAGTCAATAATAAAACTCAGCACTTTTACAGATACTTATCAATATCTGATTCAGTGAAGTGTGGCTCAGTCGTGCAATGTGAGTTGTGTGAGTTATGACCGTGTGGAGTTTTGATGTCAAGGATGCTCCATCCCATGACCACTTCTCATCCCCGAGTCATCGTTGGTCTTCATAAGGTTATTTTCTATTGACATGAGATCTGACATCTAAGGATGAATGTTGATGTGCAGTGAGGTGCAATGTTATAAACTGTAATTGTAATATTTCATAGGATTAACTGAACCTGGCACAACAAGTCCTGTGGACCAAGATATTTTCAAACAGCACATACTGTACAAGTCTTTGAGCAGCCAGTAACTAATACACCACCAAGAGCAGAATAAAGGCATTGTGTATGTATTTATATTATATTATCCAAGATGTTTAGAAGTTATTACTCTGCATCTAAAGATTTTATTTACACTAGTTCAATTCACTTACAGTGCAATGATCACTCTTGTTCCTATAGTTCATCCTATTTAAAAAAAGCTTTAACTACAGTAGTGAACAACTAACAAATGTCTATTATTATTGTTATGCTAGTTTTATTTGTCTGATGATACAGAAGACAGAATGTCCAAGATTATGTTAACACCTTCTTATTGTTAGCATGAAGAACAAAGCCTTAGCATTTAAATAACTACAATTCCTGATGTTTCCCAGTGTTCCCAATTGAACCTAGTTTATACCCTGCAACCATATTTGTCTTAGTTGGTTCCTCTGGTTCAGTATGTAATATTTAAAGTAATATCAAACATGACTTGCAGCATGTTTCAGTCAGTTTTTGCTTCGATTGGATTAAATGGCAAATGTAGCATCATTTGCAGAACATGTTGGGTTGAGCAGATGTCCAGAGTTGTAGCAGAAAGTCTGAGGTAGTCTCAAAAGCTTTACCTCCCAGTTTGGTTATTTTGTTCCTGGTCTGAGCAGTGGAGATTCCAGATTTCTAGTATTTCCTTGCAACAGTTTCAAGCCTCAGGGTCCAAATAAAGCTTATGACATCTTCATCTATAAAGTTTCACCAGCCTTATTCACTGGGGTTATCTGTGCCCTGCGTTGCTTATATATGTGGAGATCAGTTTGATCTTGGTGTGCAAAGAGGCCATTAAAACAAAAATATACTTCCTGTGGCCTCCTGTGTAAGGCTCCTCATTTTGGCTCTCTCATGCTACTAAATTAGAAAACTGTCTCTACCAGGAAGTAAGACATATAGCCTGAGTTTTCATAATGTCATCGCTGCTTTACTCAACTAAAAGAGTTAGTCTTGTTCTTGCTGCTCTTCTTTTGTGTTAAATTTACTTGCCCACTTACTTCAAATGCTGGGGTGGGGTAGTGGTGGTAGTTTGGGTAGAGGAGAGAGGGGAGGAGGGTTTCTGGGTCTGTTACACAATAAAAAAAAATGCCATTGAAATTTGTGGTTTTAATGAAATATCTGATTGTTGCAGGATGTTTTACACGTACAGTTTTCTGATAAGATAACATGATTTGTTGTGCCATTAGGCTTAAATTAAATTTATCTTAATGCTTTGTATTTCAGCTTTAATAAGTGCTTCCTGGCAGTATTAGCATCCAATAGAAGATGATTAGCATGATAGAAACTATGTTATTTGCTTTGTGTTTATGCAAACATGCTGATATTGTTGTGCTATTAAACCATCTAGGTTTGATTCAGCTGTCTGTTTAGACTACTGTATGTTTCAGATGTGCTCCAGTTGACCAAGTATTAACTGTTATTGGCCACCATCACCCTAAATAATTAGATTGGGTCTTACTAAATTTCCCGATTAAAAAAAGAGCTGTTTTCCATTTTCCAATATTTTTTTTGTAGATGAAAAAAGTTAGACTTGGTGTTAAGTGACAAAAATATTTTATTTCAAGCTGTTGAAGCTTCAAGTTTAGATCTCTTTCTATCTCTCTCACACGCACACATTTACTAGTAATAAATAAATAAATTACAAGCTTCAAATAATGTCAACTCCACAAATAGTACATTGTGTTAAAAAAAACGCAATCAATCTGAATCATAATACATTTCGGTTTCTCTTAGCTAGGCTATTTTATAAATTGACTTAAATTGATGTCCGTGAAGTGGTGCTATACAAATAAAGTTAAACTGAATTGAATTGAATGTTGAACATAAAATAATTACAACTTGGTTAATTATGAAAATATGAATAAATGAACATATGAACTGGCAACACCAAAGATATTTCTCATCATCTGTTGCTATATTTGAAAGCTAACTAGCTATATGGAAAAATCCCATTAGTCTTGCACTCTTTTTCCTAAAGCCATGAACATTTTGTTGTGTACAAAAGTGACATGATGCATGAAGCTAAATTGTCAATGAGCATGTTACGGCCCCAGCCTATTGCTGTAAAAGAAACTCTCAGATACAGAGACCTCCATCGACAACAGGATTGGATGAGCCTCTCAGTTTCCGCCCTCATCCATTGGCTTCCTGATTGGAGGGATCTCTTCCTGGCTCTCATGGATTTGGTCACATTCCGGACATCAAGACTGCATCACCTTCATTCAGGGCAGCTGGGACTGATTGTGACCCAGTTTGCCAACCTTGCTTTTAGACTTTGCCTTGGAGCTAAAAACAGTTTGTGCTGTAGAGTTTTAGTAAAACATCTTGTTGTTTTTCTGTTAGATTTACCTCGGTTACCTTAGTTGAGCTTGGTTTGCTCAGTTTTGGTTTGTTTTAGTTTGTTTTGGAATTTTGCCTGCGTATGCAGTGATTTTGAGTTTGATTGTGGACTTTTGGCTTAGTGCCTTTTATTTTGTCACAGTATATATTTTAACCCGGATTGTTTTTTGTTTATTCACTTTGTAAATAAATCACTGTTAAACTTACTCACCGTCATCTTCGTTTGTGTTGGGACTCCCTTTTCCCCTGGACGATATGGGGGTCGTAACAGAGCAGCAGAAATCATGAATTTTTGTATCATAATAAAAATCTGTTGATGATATTAGGGCTGCACGGTGGTGCAGTTGGTTTTTCTGTAGCAACGCAAGAAGGAGCCTCAACTGGGGGGAGGTCCAACCAGTAACCTTTCTGTGTGGAGTTTGCATGTTCTCCCCGTGTTAGCGTGGGTTCTCTCTGGGTACTCCAGCTTCCTCCCACAGTCCAAAGACATGCACCTTGGGGATAGGCTGATTGGAGACTCTAAATTGCCCGTAGGAGTGAGTGTGTGTGTGCATGGTTGTTTGTCTCTGTGTGTTGGCCCTGTGATGGACTGGCAACCTGTCCAGGGTGTACCCTGCCTCTCGCCCTTTGTGAGCTGGGATTGGCTCCAGACCCCCCGTAACCCCATTCAGGGACTAAGCGGTAGAGAATGGATGGATGTTTATGATATATGCATACTAGCTACTTTATTAGAGAAAATGACTTTTTAATGCAATTAACTAGTCCACCAATCACATGGCATTAACTCAATGCTCTCAGGTATGTAGATATAAATTACTTACTAAAGTCCAAACTGAGTATCAGAATTAGAAAGGAAGAGGATTTAAGTGGCATGTGTGTGAATGTGGCATTGATGCTGGTGTCAGAGGAGCTAGTCTGAGTATTTCAGGAACTACTGATTTCCTGGGGTCATCTTGCACAATCATCTGGGGAGTTCACCAAGAATGGCCCAAAAAATTCTGGACAAAACAGCCTTGTTGATGTCAGAGTTCAGTGGAGAACAGACAGACTAACTTGAGATAAGAATGTAATAATAAAAAACCAAACAATTGGATACTATCCCTCAATTCACAATACTTTGAACCCTGAAGCAGATGTGATAAAGCAATAGAAAACTTTACCTTGGGTGCCTCTGCAGTAAGCTCCGAACAGGAGACTGAGACAGATTGCAGAATAAAAGATTGGAAACACCTAGCCTGGTCTGATGAGTTTCCTTTTAGCTTAGGATGATGAGATCAGAAGTATACATAAACAAGATGAAGCATGGATCCACCCTACCTTGGATTAACAGTTCATGCTGCTGCTCATGGTGTAATAGTATGGGGGATATTATCTTGACATACTTTGGCCAACTTCAACATTTCATTCTACCTCTATATGTATGGACAGCCGCCCATCTTGCCTCCCTAAGGATGTGATAAAATTTGTTAAAGCAAAGGCCAGAGAATAATGTTCACTCTAATATGAAGGCACTTTTCTTGTAGGAGCACTGCTTTACTGGATGCTGCTATGGGTGCTTAAAGGTATGAACATGCTGCTTTGAATGGGTGATTGCTGTAAATCATCCTTTCATGACCACACTTGGTTTATTTCTTTATAACCACAGCCTATCATCTTCTGATGGTTATTGCTGGAGGATAATCTATCATGTCACAAAGCTTAAATCATCTCCAACGGCTGTCTCAATCACCAGATCTCAATCCCATAGAGCACCTTTGGGATGTGGTGGAACAGCAGCAGACAAATCTGTATCAGCTGTTTATCCTTTATTGTGAAAATGGACCAAAATGTCAGAATTATTTCCAGCACTTTGTTGCATCAGTGCTATAAAGTATTCAGAAAGGCAAAAAGCGGTCCAGCCCCGTTCTAACAAGGTGGACATAATAAAGTGGCCGGGGATTGAATGCCAAACCTGTTTGCAGGTTATGAACTCTACCAATCCTGTTTGCAACATTTTGAAAGGGAATGTATACAATTATTCAGATGTGTTTAATTTATTTTTAAGACATCAAAATCTCTAAATTTGATATCTGACAGCAAATCCATTTTTTAAAATGAATTCTCAGAAAAAACACAGTAAAGCTGAGAGCGAAAGTAAATAATGTAATAGCACACAAATCCAAACTAATGTTTTGAATGTCAAATATTTACAAATGAACACAGCACTGCATTTACATATTCTTTTTATACTACTTAATAAAGTGTTTTAATATGCTTCTCACACACACACAGCCACCTCTAGTTGCAGCTACATTTGCACAATCTTACCATAAAATATGGTCATGTTCAAAGCACAATAATGGCTCCTCAAGAGTCCAGATGTCAAGCAAGCCTTCAATTTAATTTGTACTGTTGTATCATAAACACCAATACACTTGGAAATATTAACTCTTATAATGTTCTGGCAGAAAGATGTGTTAAATGTGAAAAGGCAAACATTGATTACACCACGCTGTTTTTAACAGCTTTGGTCTTTCACATCACTTCATCACTTTCAAATGTGTGAAATATGAAATAGTTCTTATTTAAAATCTGATTCTGCTAAATAAACATAATCTTGTTTGATTTTTTTATTTTATTGTACTTTAGTCAGCTGCTTTTTTAGTCCCTTCATATCAGTCCGGGCCTTAAAAACTGTTTATCCAATGCAGGGTCGCAGGCACCTGGAGCCATTTGGGCAGGAGGCAAGGTACACTTTGGACAGGTCGACAATCCATCACAGGGCTCAGGGACAATACTCAGAAGGTGGAATATTTCAATTATACTAGCCTGATTGCTGAGCATTTAAGTTAAAATTTTATAAATCGCGTCAACCTGCAGGAAAAATAATACTATAAACAAACAAGCTGTTTCCAACATTCCAAAATGATCAAACCATCTGCGTCATCTATGGAGATTTACATGACTTTTAAAGGAAAAGAAATAATTTAGGAGCTATATGGATTATTTGTCCACAACTTGCTAAATTATGATATCAACTTGTCACGTACATTGTGCTTGTGTGCATTCATTTCTCCTAAATTGTATGCTGTATCATAGCGGTGGTTGGTTTTTTGTCTACATGTACAAATTAAGGGGGAGCAGATGGGTGAACCATAAAAGAGCTAATATAATATTTATTTCTTATCTTTATCTCTCATTTGTCTCTTGCAGGATGAAAACGTTTCAAAGGATGTTGGACTAAACTCCAACTTAATTTTTTAATCGGTACGACTGAGCAGACCTGACAGACGGCCAGTACTGTGAAGAGGAACGGTGAATAGAAAAGCACTAAAGAAGATTGTTCTGCTGATCGTCACAGCTTAGAAAACTTGAGTATAACGGCCAAAAAAAGCACCTGGGTGTTGGACGGTTATCTCTGAGCAGATATTATAACTGCAATTGTTCCTTGTCGTACTTGGATGTTGATCCTTTAACTCTGGTGTTTTACTTTCCCAGCATCATTAGAAACAGCAGGCACTGCCAAGTTTCAGTTAAAACCTCAATTCAGAAGGCCTCATGTGGACCTCAAAAAAGATAAGAAAGAAACAACAAGAAAAGCTGTGTTGTCATCATCTTCCTACACGCAGCTCCCTGCCTAGCTTCATTGAAAAGGAGGAGCCCATTACAGCATTTGATAGATAGGAAAGCTTGGTCTGAAGGTGTGGTTGCCTGCTGGCTGTTGGTTGGAGATGAGATAAGACAATGATTGTGTGTCCGGAGCCAAGCGCAAATTAGGATCTGGCTCTCAAACAGCTACACCACAGAAGCCAGTCAATACTGAAGAGGTGAAATGGACAATTAGGCCTGTGATTAAGTCATAAGGATAATTAGTTTTTAACTGCGTTTTAATTGGATGCTTATAGGTTGATTACAAAAATAAGAATGCAAATTAAAATAAAAACTAACAAAAAATAAACAGTTTCAGCTCCCAAAAAAAAGGAAAGAAAGAAAAAAGTATTCAACGTCAGGTGCCAAGTGCCAATAAAGTTTTATTCAGGGCCTGTCATGGACCGATCCACACAATTATATCCTAATAATGAGGCTGGTTTAAACTGTGTATAAAACAGGTTTATAGGACTCTTAGTGAGATGGCATTGGATAACAACTCACTGGACTACTTCATAAGTAACTTCACAGAGGTTCCTGACAGCAGTGCAATGCCACCCTGGAGTAAGGGCACACTCCTCAGCCTCCAGGTCTCCCTGTCTGCACTACTGGCTATAGTCACCCTGGCTACTGTGTTTTCAAATGCCTTTGTTATTGCAACCATCTTTCTGACTAGGAAGCTCCACACACCTGCCAACTTCCTCATAGGTTCTCTTGCTGTGACAGACCTGCTGGTGTCTATTTTGGTCATGCCAATAAGCATCGTCTACACGGTTAGCAAAACCTGGTCGCTGGGACAGATTGTTTGTGACATATGGCTGTCATCTGACATCACCTTCTGCACAGCCTCCATCTTGCACTTGTGCGTGATTGCATTGGACCGCTACTGGGCCATCACAGATGCACTGGAGTATTCAAAACGCCGCACTATGCGCCGAGCAGGAATGATGGTTGGGGTAGTGTGGGTGATTTCTATCTCTATTTCAATGCCTCCACTTTTCTGGCGGCAAGCCAAAGCCCACGAGGAGCTGACAGAGTGTGTTGTGAATACAGATCAGATCTCTTACACCATATACTCCACCTTCGGCGCCTTCTACGTTCCCTCAGTGCTTCTTATTATCCTCTATGGACGGATTTATGTTGCTGCCCGATCTCGCATTTTTAAGACCCCTTCATCATCTGGGAAGCGCTTCACAACGGCACAGCTCATCCAGACCTCTGCAGGCTCCTCTCTCTGTTCTCTTAATTCTTCCTCCCACCAGGACCCACACCTACACTCTGGCAGTGCAGGAGGTGGTGGAGGGGGAGGGGGAGAGGGAGGATCACCTCTGTTCATGAATAGTGTGAAAGTGAAGCTGGCTGACAGCGTGCTGGAGAAGAAACGTCTTTGCGCAGCGCGGGAGAGGAAAGCGACTAAGACTTTGGGCATCATCCTGGGAGCCTTTATCGTCTGTTGGCTCCCGTTCTTTGTTGTCACGCTTGTCATATCCATATGTAAAGATTGCTGGTTTGATCCTGTGCTCTTTGATATATTTACCTGGTTGGGTTACCTTAACTCTCTTATCAATCCTGTCATATACACTGCATTTAATGATGAATTCAAGCAGGCCTTCCAAAAACTCATCAAATGCAGACGGAACTTCTGAATACTTACACAGGATTAAAGCTGCTGTCTACAAGAAAGAAGAAAATAAAAGAGGCAAGTAAATATGACAATTTAAAAGCCCTAAACTTTTCTGGACTGTCTCATTTTACACTTGCTAAAAGTTTTCTTTCTAAGTAGCTTAACTCTTCGTACATCCATTGCCAAGACTTAAGCATGCATCCATAAAGAAGAGTAATAACTACATTACATCACTTGTAGAAGTCATCTACAAAGGACAATTAATGGGGTCTGAAGTCTATTTGCAACAGTTGTAAACAAACAAGGACTTGTGTGAGTGTGTTAAAAGAGCAAACTCAATGACTGGAGTCAATACTGTGGAAATGAAAAGCCATGAACTGTGTGTTGTCATAATCTCTGTGTGGTGTGGTATGTTGCTGCTCCCATATGTATCCATGGTACAGTTCACGAGGAAAATAACAAACTCTAAAGCATCTGTTTCCATAAGAAATTATACTTGAGGGAGCTGTATGTGTGTGTGTGTGTGTGTGACAGAGAGATACTTGCTGTAATATATGCTAGTTTGAGAAGAGAAGGTAGTGAAGTGTTACACATTTCTACATGCTTTTCTCCAGTGAAGCATTTCTCTTCATTACAGAAAGTGAAATGGGCAAAAACATTCCTGCTCTGAATGTTTATATTACACAATGTCATGGCAACAAATACTGCCCCTAAATTTCTTACAAGACAATGTGCTGAAGCTAATAGGACCAGGCAAAGGTAAAAAATACTGAGTATTGAATGTTAAGTGAGAACGATCGGAGAGATTTCACATTTGTTTGTGTTATGCTTATTTTACCTTCATGCAAAAAAGTGTAATTGGAACATGTAATTGATTACCAGGAAAATACACTGATGATAAACATGAAAATGAAAATTTCTGACTGTCTTAAAGTGATCAAGGCACGCTGTTTCATATTTAATATTTGAGTCAGAATTGCAGCCTAATGGCACTCTGTGGATGTGTCTCCCAATTATCTAAAAGTGAGTGGATGCAAAAGAAATAATATGTTTAAATCAAGCAAAGCAAACAAAAATAAAGATGCTTTATGTCATGAATATAACCACAGGGTAATCATGTTTCATTACCATCAGTGCCCCAAATGTTGGTCCCTAAAGTGTCATCTGTATTTGACTGTGTCTCTGGCATCATTCCAGTTCTTCTCTCTGATAATGATCCAACACAACAACCGCCCAGTAGAGTGTGGTTTTTATGTAAAGTTATTGTGGACAATCAATTTAGCAACTTCAGAGGAAATTGGTTTTGATGTTGACATTAATTATTAATGTTTTAAATTACATTTTAAGGGTGTAATATGGGTTACTTAATCCTTTGCCATCCCTCTTTTCAGCAGGGTGTTTCATAATTGTATCCTACAGCTTAGAGCTACCATGCTAACTGTGTAACGGAGCATGCAACAAATAGCCAGCTTACAGTAGCGCACATATCAAACTGAACTCACAAGAAACTGATAGAAAAATACTTGTCTGTTCATTTAATTATGAAATACTTCAGTTTCCCTTGCCTCTAGTTTAACCATGGCCAGTGGATAATTAATCCTCCTCAATGTGTAATCCTTTTGGGGGTCATGTGTTTAACAGGAACAGGTTGATAAAACACCTCAAGTAAGCTGAAGTTCACCTGGCAGGGTAAAATTATTTACCATTTCTTCTGACACATATTGGCTCCATAAACCCTGGGCATCACTGTTGAGTCATTTTTCTGTTATATATGGTTAAGCTAACTCATATTAAGAGTTGTTACAAACATTAGCCAGTCTATTCTTGTGATAGTTTTTTTTTTTTTTGTAAAGCACAATTCAGCCTTGTGGAGTGGGGCTGTGGGAAAATGAATGGATGACCAAACGAATTATGTAACAGAGACTTAAGTAATAGTAGCACATCAGCATATTTGCCACCTAAATCAAAACAGAATAGAAATGCTGATGACACGTTGTCAGTAGTTATTAAAAAGCCTTGAAAATCATTTCAAATACCAGATTGCCAGGTTGCCAGATTACTTCTAAATTAATGTACTGAGCCAAGTACAACCTAATTATTCAGAATATAGCATTAATGTATCCACCCAGCTATTGATTTATGCCTCTGGAAATAACATTAGTCTGTGAAAGTCACAATTATGCGTCTTGAGTTTAATTTAAAAGATTTAACAGTGAAGTCTCTTAAACAAGATTATACAAAGCATTTTGATAGTTTAGCTGTTCTGACAAATAGCCTACCACATGTGTTTTTATGTAACTCATTTCCCCCTCAATAATCTAAGAAAAACTCAAATTTGCCCCAATATTACCATAGATGTTAAAAAGAAGAAAGGATGACAAAACTGGTTCTGTCAGTCTAGATCAACTGGGATTGGACTATGCTTCAGGTAACATCAGGCCGTCTTGAGCAGTGACACCAAAAGGTCAGGATGCACTTAACCTCATGAGATGGAAACTGTCACTTTCCAGTTTGTGCAAAGAGGAAGACTGAAAGGGGGAGGGCGCAGAGGAAAACGCAAGAAGACAGTAACTGAATGGAGTGAGTGACATCTCTGCAAACAAACAAAGAGTACCAGAGGTGCTGTTAGTGATGATAAAGGGTAATAAGGTACACATCAAGCACACAACACTTTACTGAGCCAGAAGAATTATCAAACAGAGAAGACAAGATTTATACCAGCCTGGAGATTTATTTATTCTAACAATAAAGAATATGGATGCAATAAAAGAGTTCCAGTATGAGCAACAGGATGTAAATTTTATGCTTTGGTAGTCCATCAGGCATGAGGCCACCTCGGCACATGCATGTAGGTGTGTATATGCCATATATCAGGCCTTAATGGCTGGATTTATCTTTAAAACAAACTACTTGATTGACACTTTTACATTTTCCTTCTTGCTTTCTTTTCCTCTCTTCCTCTAACAATGTCTTCATGTGTTTCTTTGCTAAATCAGAGTCAAAAATCGAATCACTGCCTGCAAGGGCATGCAGGAGATATGCTTTTCTAATGATCGTTTCTGACTTCCTCAAGTATCATAAAAAGATTTGTAACAAGCTCAAAAGAGAGGATACAGTATTTTAACTATACAGTTATGGTGGAGAGTGCTCTGCACAACTAGCAGACATTTTAGTTAACACACATGATGTGATCTGACAAGCCTCCCTCTGCTGCACTCTATCCACGTGTTTAAAACATGTGCATATTCAGTGCATGGCCTGTACATTCACTCATAAACTTATTCAATTCTATTTCCACTTCAGTTCAAAGTGCTTTCATGGCACTTTTTAATACAAAAAAAGATTTATGTGATTCTTTTTTCATACTAAACAATCCATGAAACAAACAAAGCTGTTAATGGACTTTAACACGATGTATCTGTTGTTGATAAAACTTCAATTGAAAAACTGAAAGAAGGTGTCAACCACGTGAATCCTGAGAGTCCATAAGTATCCAAAACTGTACAAATGTTGATGGACTATCTCAGAGATTTGTTTTTGTTTTGCTTGTTATTTTCCCTCTCCTGTGTGCATCTAATACAGCCAACGCAGTTTTTAAAACAAAGCTCAGACTTCATGATTAATGTATGAACCCTGAACAGCAAGGGATGATAAAAAGATTAGAAAAACCACACGAATCTCAGCATTTTCTGCAACTCTCTATCCTATTGACCTGAGAGCTACTGCAGAATGCCTAATATAAAAACTATAAGGTATACAGGTGATGGTACATCATGTTCATTTTAAAACTTACATCTTTATTGATGAGTGGTATATTGTGGAAAGCATCACAGAGTTCTGAGAAATCACTTTTCACTGACTATACTAGAAGTTGCAGATTGGACTGAAGGTTAACCAAGCAGGAAAATGGAGTCTGGGGAAACACTGCTGTGCAGCAGGGAAACCCGGTTGGCAGACTGAAGCACTCGCAACGTAATAATACAAAATAAAATTAACATGTTAATAAAATGGATAGCTTTAGTGGTGATACTGTAAAGTTGATAAATCAGTATAAATAATATAAACAGAAAACAAAGCATACATCTGCTTAGCTTTTTGTGTTAGTTTTGAGCATTGCAGAACTCACTTCTTCCACATCAGAGGTGGTAGTGGAATGCGTCTGGATGTCAGAAAGTTATTATGTGAAAATAAACTAAATAACAATGCCTTTTTGATTGAAACTGAATACTGGATTTAATTTGCTGGTATTAGAAGATCTACACTAATCTTTAACAGTTTGGTGTTTTTTCTTGTTCTTACCCAAATTGATGCCATTTTAGCTATTAAATAGAGCAATATACTATAAAGATATAGAACAAATAGTACCATTATAACTGCTGTATCATCATGATAATAATGGTCAAAACTGTTTTTTGCATAATTGCATAGTTAAGTAGTGCATTTATGTTGAAGTGTCGAATTTAAAGAAAATATAATGTATTGATGAATGGCACTCAGGTACCAGTGATATGAGATCTAATCAGTTTATAATAATATTATAGCCACAACATTTTGGTATAGCAGACTCCACTCTCAGGCCACCTATAGGGCAAGAGGAAAGACTTTTCCAAATGAGTTGCATTACTGGTCAAAAATATGTTCTGATGTCCTCATAAAAACAACATGCTTTTAGATTAATAACATCCCTTTTAATGTTTCTGACAGCTGATTTTAATATCAATAATATTGATAAGTGCGTTTGATAGGCCCGGAAAAACAGTAAAACTTAAAATGTTCAGCTGGATGTTGTTTTATTAGGTTTTTAAGGACAATAAAACGTGCAAACACACCGATTATAGTTGAACATTTCTGTTCTCTTCTGCTTGGTTTCAGTTACCATGCAGGTGTTCTGATTAAATAAAAAGTTGGCATCTATCATGTTGTAACATGACATTGTGAAACTTTTACGTTATAATTTGATACGTTTGATGCTTTAAAATAAGTCCTGAATAGGTCCCTTTTTAAAAAAATATAGGTAACAGTTTTACTCTGAGCAATGTCAGATGTTTATCTTTGTTTTTGTCTTTTTTCTCTTTTTCTGCTTGTGTTTTATTGTTGGTTGGCAAAAACTTCTTCATCTAATCGCCTCTCCTATAGTGTTGGGTGGGGAAGGGGTAGGTAGAGGAAAGTTTGTTTCTTTCTGTCCATGGTCTGAGAATGGAGCTGGTGATCTGCTCTGGAGCCTCAAGGATTGTGGTTGGTCTGGAAAACTTATAGTAGTAGTTTCTCAGTGAAGTTTGATTGTAGTTATTCAAAGGAAACAAATAACCTTTACAAAGAAGGCCATCATTATCTATGAAAACAGAGTTAACACAACCTCTAAACATCCAGAGAGCAGAAAAAAAATTTGAAAAATGGCACAATAAAAATAGCTTTATCCTGTCCCAGTAATACCAGTAATATGGTGTTGGAAATAAATATTGAATACTGGATGAATGTAGAAGGAAAAGAACAGTTACAGACATAAAGCACATCAGTGGAAAGTCATTTGGAGATGGCATTTTTTATGAACAGTCAGATGTGAAGTTTTGATTGCTAGTTGGAAGATTACTAAGATATAATGACTTACAGAGTTAAAGGGTAGCTAAAGCCATGCAGCCTTTGCATTGTCATGGCATAATTAGCTTTTGATAGTCTCTTCTTGAAATAAGTCTGAAATGCAGCGCAAGAAAAGGTCAGGATATTAAAGGTGACTACAGGCCCCTGTAATATTTTGAACACCAAGGCTTAGGCAATTAGCAAAAACATGACAGGTATGTAAAGCCTCTCATGAAGAAAATGGGCACTTACTGTGGAAGAACAAATTAACCTTTAAAACCCCTTTTGCACACATATACTCCTGTTTACTCAGGATATGGTATGTGAGTGACTGTGTTGGAAATATAAGCTGAACAGAATTGTCAGTCTTCACAAAACTGACATGGAATTGACTTGAAAACATACTGTATATGAACAATCTTACCCGAGGAGACAGGCAACTCAAATAAAGACAGACAGAAACATAAGAACATACAAAAATGACTGCCATAACAACTCAGGAACGATGTTAACCATGCTGAGGAGCTGCTGGCTGACAAAATGCAAGGTTTTGTGGTAAGACAAGAGAAGGGGGGGGGGGGTCAAGGGAAGTTAGGACAGAAACACACACGAGCACACACAGCCCTGGGGTTCAGTCAGTGATCCATCTAGTTTAGAGCAGATGAACCACAGATGAACTCAAATGGAATGAGGCATGGCAATCATCTTTATTCAGGGAAGAATTCATTGTTCAAATTATTAAAAGCAGATGTCTTCAAAGACTGTGGATCAAGAAATAAGCTTTGACGCTTATCCATAAATAGCCAGTAGTAGTGAAATGGATTAGTGTTCATTTAGAGCTCACAGGGCAGATTTAATACCGACATACAGTTACGGTAATGCCTTCTTTTATTTTATGAGCAGAAAGAAAGCCTCATATCTGGATGATTGGAAAAAATAAGAAGATCAGAGGCAATTTCCTTTCATGCTGAACATGTGCAATGCTGCAGTAATTTGCAATCAAAGTCTGGAGATCTTAAATTATATGCATTCTAGTATATCGTTGTGCATTATTATCTCAATAACTACTTCAATTTCAACTCAGATTCTCATACAAATAGATATCCTGGCTGCTACTGCACAGCTGTGTGGACATTTCCAACCACGGAAAACCTCTTATCCTGTCCAGTTTCCATAAATACTTCATAGCTGCTGCACCTTTACAAAACTCAGCCCAGGCTACAAAAATGTCCATCAGGGCTTCAGTGTACAACATCCATCCATTTTTCCTACTTATCACACAGTGGCAACAGGCTAAGCAAAGTATCCCAGACATTTCTCTTCCCAGCAATTTCTTTTCACTTTCTCCCAGAGGGAATCTAGTAATGTTCCCAGCCCAGATGAGATGTGAAATCCTTCCAACAAGTTCTGGTTCTGTCCTGAGGCCTTCTCCCAGCTTGATGTGTCTGGAAAACTTTCAAAGAAAGGTGCACAGGAGGCATCCCAATCAGATGCCAAAACCACCTCAGCTGGCTTTCTGTGAGGGAAGCCAGGAGCAAATGCTCTGAGCTCCCCATGGATGGCTGATTTTCTGATTTTTAAGTCTGAGCCAAGGCACCACACTGAGGAAACTCATTTCAGATGCTTTCATTTCAGCCCTATTCTTTCCATCTCTCCCCAAACATTGTAATCACAAGTGATGGTGGGGGTGTTAATTTGCATAAAAAATCCCCTGTGTGTACATATATATATAGTCAAAGTTACTGTGTTAATGTAAATTCTTTTTAATGGTAAATGGACTCATACTTATATAGCGCTTTTCCAGTCTTATTGACCACTCAAAGCACTTTACACTACATAGTCACATTCACCCATTCACACACACACACTCACACCCCGATAGGCACATCAGGGGGCTAGTTGGGGTTCAGTGTCTTGCCAAGGACACTTCAACATGTAGTCAGGAGAAGCCTGGAATTGAACTCCCAACCTTCCAGTTGAAAGACAACTGCTCTACCACCTGAGCTACAGCTGCCAACGTATGATGGCGACGTATGCAAAAGTTGACAACAAGTTGTGGAGATCACTTTAAATAGAATCAGATGTGCTTTAGTTGGGAAACATTTGTTGTCTGCAGGACACCGGCCCTTGAGGACCAGATCTGGGGATCCTGGATTTATTTGAACTCATTCATAAAACACTCACAGTCTACATATTTTCGGTAAGTGATGTGAAAATAATTTTGCGGTTCTAACGTGGAAGAGCACACAGGGTGGATCTTTTACATGGACAGTTTAGTTTTTAAGTTCAGAAAAATGGTTCTCTGGACAAGCCTAAGGTATTTTTTTAACTTCTATTGAAGTTAGTTAGGTCAAGAACTGTCTAATCAGGATTATTCTCAGCATAACTCATGGTTTGGTGTGCCGATGATGTGCATAAAAACAATTTATATGTTAGTAAAAACAGGCCTACAGTTTGTTCTAAGTACTTATTTAATAAAAGTAGTTAGCCTTATGTGAAATGTGGATCAATACTGAAATATTTATTCCTCCAGTACCAACATTTATGTTAATAAATGTCCAAAAAAGGTAGGAACTACTTCTTCTCCTGCCTGTCATACCTGTATCAGAAACTGAAGTCGCAGCAAAGTGGTGATGATAAAGAGAGTTTAGATCTACAAACAGCAACAATGGCTATACGGATACATAATGGGCTTTTTTATTCCAAAATAAGGATTCTGAATTAAATAATTCCAAATTAAAATATTCTTTGAGTTTACATGAAAACAGTCATTCCAGATTGAGGTTTAGAAAAAGACACTTATTTTCACTTTTTCTTAATTCTGCTTTAGCTCTGGGGGTTAGGAAGGGTTCTGATTGGACAGATGGTGGACGTGATTCACTCACATATACCAGAAATATAAGGACAATACTTCTTGTCTTTTTGGTTATACCATGGAAAACAACATAATAATACAATAATTTTTATTACTTCTCCACTCCC
>JBAMHV010000021.1:13951857-13982636 GCA_037177535.1 Pseudomugil gertrudae | reverse complement strand
TCCACGTCTCCCGTGCAGATCCTCTCCCCAACAGCGACACGTCCAGGATGACACCAACGCTGGCCAACCAGCACTGCTAGTCCACCTCCCCCCAGGTCTCCGCCGAACCGTTCACTGTGGTCTGCACGGACATGTTGAAGCCGTGTACAGACGCATTACAGTCTGGGATGTGTTCATGTAGCCATGTCTTAGTGAAGCACATAAAACTGCACTCTGTATTCTTTCCAAGATCATTTTCCGGGTTCATCAATTTTGTCAGCTAGCAATCGCACGTTACCCATCACAACAGTTGGCAGAAACAGTTTAAATCTCCATCGTTTTTCTTTCTGCTTCACTCCTGCCTGGTGTCTTCATCTCTTTCTTTTCAACTCCATTGGGATTTGAAGTGTTATTTCACTGATAATATTGAATTTAGAGAGCATTATCAGTAAATCCCAGTGGTAAATAAGTCTTGTTGCCATGGAGACTCTAATAACAAGTCTTGAAATAGCAGAAAAAAAGATATGCAGAGAGACTCCCGTGCAGCACAACTTCCGCCAACGCGAGAAGTCTTCTTGAACGACCCAAACTGGCAGCTGATGTCATAAAAAAAGATTTATATAATACAAAATTCACGAAACATCATGACAGTTAACACAGAGCTACTACTGTTTGCTGCCACCTAGCGGCGCATTCCAGAATAGAAAGAATTAGGATTAAGAAACATTTAATGTTAAATGTCTGGTTTTGGTTGCAAACATACAGTGAAGTTAGATGTGATGCACACCAGTGAAATAATTTAATAATAATTAACAATGAATAACTGACATTAAGCAAAAATCTCATTTTAAAATGTTGTATGGCCATTAGAGTTTTAATTATTGTTGTGAGACCTTAATTTCATCTGGGGATAATAACATTTTAAAAAATTTAACTTAAATTGCCTTATAAATTACCTTTTCATTGTTTGATGCAGAAGTGGCATGGCCTAAAAATCCAAGTTATATCATTTGTTGTTCAGCGAAAAAAATAACTTCCATTGATTCATTTAGTAACCAACATGTGAGTCAGCTGCTTCAGATGAAAGCTCTATGAAGAAAACACCAAGATTTCTTTATTATTTCAACTTGAATATTTCCTTTGTAAATGGCACACATCAAACACAAAGAGGAGAGCTCAGGAGCTCAGAGCAGTTTCTAAAGCCTCCCAATCCCCTTAATGGAGAAGGAGGTTGGAGCTAAGAGAGATTGAGATTTTTAAAAAAAAATTAATTGAAATTAAATTTTTAGGAAAGTAATGTGCTAGAGAGTAGAAAACAAGCACAGGTGAAAAGATAATAAAGTCATTTTGGAAAGAGTAGAAAGTTGCATTATGAGGAGATTGTTCCCGTAGCAGGGGGTACATGTTGTTTTCCAAGCCCATCAAACAAGCCATGTCTGCTAGGGCAAGGTGAGGTCAGCAGGATGCTATCTCTATATACAACCTGAGAGCCCTTAATCATGCTAAACATAAACATGTCATCACCCAATAGTCTACATCATGCATAACAACATGACATTAGCCCAATACATCAGGTGTCTGTCTTATTGCCCCGGCTGACCTTCACAAGCTAAATTATGTTTAACCCAATAACAGGAAGGCAAAACATAACAATGAATTCACCTCCGTTTATCATCTATGCAACACTTTTGTTTCTGGTCTATGATAAGGATTTCAAAGTTTTATGTGATCTCCAAAACTGACTCAGGATTTAGTTCATTATTGTTGGAAGCTGTTTTTTTAACCATCAACGAGCAGTTTTGTTCAAGAAAAACTGATGTTTGTAGTTAAGGTCCAACACAGTCCAGAACCTACTTACCAGGTTTTCTTCTTGCAAAGCTACATTAACAAAATAAGGTTTGATTGTGGTTTTCTTTTACAACTCATAAGTAATACCGATTAATGACCAAGCAATAATACCACCGTTGTCTTGTTCACAGCTCTGTTTTTCCACTGAAAAAAAAGACCCACATAATCTTTCTATAGACTTTTTACTCTCTTCAATATGCAACTTGCAGTTTTAAAACTACATCATGAAACCAAAATTACAAAATTACTTACATAAACTAGTAATATTGTCATGGTCAGGGTGTGTTTTGCAGCTCAACAATCTCAGATAGGAGATGCCCCAAGTTTTTGTGACCCTGAATAAGATAAAGTGGGTTTGGATAGATGGATGGGTGGATGGATAGATGGATGGATGGATGGATGGATGGATGGATGGATGGATGGATGGATGGATGGATGGATGGATGGATGGATGGATGGAAAGAAAGAAAGTCTGTGAGCGGTTCAATAATGTTTTTACCTTTCAGTTATTTCTGTGAACCTGTAAGAGGTAAAACAAGTCATTTACTCTGTTGCTGTAAAATAGTTTTATATAGGGATACACTGCAGCAGTCATTGATTGAAGCAATAATGCTGAAGATCAGATTTCTGACCAGATTCTGATCAGATTTGTCCTTTTTTTATTAACATTGTACTCCAAATTATATAAAGATTAGATCCAAGTTTTAAAGACTGTCATTTTTCTTTAATATAATCAAAGGACCATGCAAATAAGCAAAAAAATATAGACAAAAAACAGTACATTTCCTGTGCAATCACAACTTCTTTTAATAACGAGAGTGGGTACTAACAGGCTGTTAGCGTGAGTGTCACAAGTAATGACGTAATCAATACCTTTTTAAGAGTTATCATTGGTGATCTTGCACCTGGCACACAACACAGTAATTAGAGTCAACAAAGCTATTCATACCTTCAGGTTCTCCTTTGTTCTTCCTTTTCTAACAAGCTGATCATTTTTCCTCCCTCTGACTTTCTCCTGGAAAAATAAACAAAACAAGCTGTTGTTGAGCTGCCCCACTCATTAGCCCCACTGGCTGCACAGCTTTCCTATAAAACAAGCCTGTGTTATGGCAACTTTCACTTCACTGACTGTGCTACACAGCATCAGCGTGAAAAGGGGTTCAGTGCCTGTTGAAAACGCTTTAAAACTTAGAAAGCAAATCGCAGAGAGAGTATGTCTAATGAAATAACAAGCAAAGTAAGAAAATCCTTACAGGCAGATAATGTAAAAAATAAATGAAGAGAGACTAGAAAAGCAAATATACCACATGTCATTGCTTCAATTTAACAGAAATTTTATAAGTTTAATATCTTTTTTAAGGAAACGCATACCGTGCTGTCTCATTAAACTGACCATGTATGTATACACATGCATGCCAAAAAAACCCCAAAACCTTGCACACCCCCACCTCCCATGTTGTTCAATTCAGTGTTGTTGCTGAGACAGGAAATGAAGGGAGCTGTATCTTACTGTAATAACACCGAGTTGATGATGAAGCCCTGATCATGGATACAGCAAGCGATGGAAACACAATGATTCAGAGAACGTTTTCACAATCTATGATCAATACACACCAGTATGCCACATCGACAGCTAGAATAGAAAACAATCCCACTCTTTTTGTTGCCCACACACTCAGTCAGTGCTTATGTCAATCTGCACTTTCTTCTCCAATCAGTCATGATGAAACATATAGTCTTGCTGCAGATAAAAAAAGGCATGAGTCAATGCAAGAATTATTCATCTGCATCTGGTCAAAGTTCAGTAATGTTCAACGTACGGATGGGGATACAGAACGCCAGAAAGAGACACAATCCCAGTAGTGCTGGCTCAAAACAAATTAATTAAATTGTTGCTGATAAGAGGACTCTTGGCAGTAAGAGACACAATCCTTGAAGAACTCTTCAATCTATAGCAAATAAAGACTACCTGTATGCTTAAATTCTAATATTACCTGACCTCGCTATTCATTACTCCTTTCAGATAAATTCAATTTAAAAGGTAATAATGTGAAACAAATGAAAAAATAGTACAACACTGCCACCCCATGGACCCTGTGGATGCAGATGCAACAACTTAGCACAGAAGAACACCGTAAGGTGTAACCAACCAAAGGAAAACACCAGAAAAACAATTTTATTAAGGTTATTTGAAGTAATTAGATACAACCTGCTTCTGTGTGATTACACAAGATAGATCAAAGATCATGTAATGTAGACTTTAACCCTTGGGCAAAAGACCATATTAGATCATTTCATTAGAAATACAGACGTTATTCTGCATGCTAGTCCATGAAGTCATAGAACCTTGCTAAGCTTTCCACACCAATCATCAATGGTCAGGCTAAATTGCAGCTACTTCACTGAGGTCAGCGTTTAGTATAAAACTGGAAAAATTGTTAGTACTGACCACTAACGGCTCTTTAACCTGCTGTAGAAAAAAAGTCATCAAAAATGTTAAATCTTGTAATATACTTCAATGAAGTGCATACTATTTATGGTTTAAGTTTTTTATTTAAAAATATTTTGATATGTGCCTGATAAAAGGTTAGTGTAAATAAATAGGATGCTAATTTATTTGTATTTATTTGTGTTTTCTCTATTGTGCTGTCTTTTTCTTTCTATTTTAATGTATAAACTGAATTGGATTAAGCGATATAGAAAAATGAATGAATGAATACATTTCTTTGCATTAAATGCTAAATAAATCAATAATGCTGATTAAAACATGTTTCTATTGATACTAGGCCTTTGTTTGCTTGGTATTAGATTGATACTAAGTCCATTTTGCACTTTTAATGTATACAGTTTTGAAATAGTCACACAGGATCCACTCACAGATGGAACCATGTTCCTGTTTAGTTCCTGGGGTGGCTGTGGTGCATGTAGTAGAGCGGGTTATTTCCTAACCAGCAAGTTAGTGGTTTAAATCCCGGCTCTGGCGTCCACATGTCGAAGTGTCCTTGAGCAAGACACTGAACCCCAAGTTGCTCCTGGTGCTGCGTCACCGGTGTGTGAATGTGTGTGTGTTTGTATGAGTGTATGGGTGAATGTGTCAAATAGTGTTAAAGCGCTTTGAGTGCACTGATGTGTAGAAAAGTGCTATACAAGTACAAGACCATTTAGAAGAGTTCTGCCTACTGATAGCCATAGATTCACAAATGAGCTAGACATTAGAAGTATTCTCAGCCCATCTTTACTAACACTAGTGCTCTCACCTTGTACATATAATGCTGTGAATCTGCATTGACTTCCTGTGGAGATTTAATTTTTTAACATTATTGTAACATAATGGTGCTGCACATTCAATCAGCAGTTATTTTAGTTTAAGTTTTAATTTAAGTTTATTTTATCAACAAACATGCAGTACAGCTTCTTACCAGCAGAGGGGAGGGAAACACAGCCACAGTCATTTTGAGTATTAAAATAAACTTGGTTCAAAAGACCATCAAAAAATTATATCATACGCAGATTATCTGGTTTGTTAATTGGAGTCTAAGTACACAGCACACAGCTTGTTCCACAACCATGAAAACTAATGTGTACACTCCTTAGACTGTAAAAAGAGGGTACACGCTGAGTGTCTCGCGCTTTCTTTTCTCGTACAACACTGCCCCCTTGTGGCTCAACCCATGTTATCAGGACGTCACAATTCGCTGACTGGAAGGAATCACAAAGTGCAGCCGCTGCAACTGTAAGTTGGACGATATCAGCTGACACTGTTTTATACCGGTATGAGCCGTTTCTTCTCCAGCAAGCGCGTCTCGCGCCCCGCAGCCACCGCGGAAACAGGATGACACCTTCCAGGGTCTCTGGCTCAGTCACATGGTACACAGAGCCGTGAAAGCCTCAGCATTG
The DNA here is from genome assembly GCA_037177535.1 of Pseudomugil gertrudae. Taxonomy (NCBI): domain Eukaryota; kingdom Metazoa; phylum Chordata; class Actinopteri; order Atheriniformes; family Pseudomugilidae; genus Pseudomugil; species Pseudomugil gertrudae. The sequence goes on along the minus strand of JBAMHV010000021.1, from coordinate 13,976,912 downwards.
TGTACGTACAGAATCTGTGTGTGACCGCAGTTCCACCTGCTGACACGCGGGAGCTTCATCTCAGGATGCCCCACAAGAGCAAAAAAGAAAAGGTAAGTGTGCCGTAGTTTACTCAGCACTGGTTTCCTGTTGTGCTTAAAGTAAGTTTGTTTATTCTTATTCAGGAATCTTCCAAGTCTGGAAGATCTAAGAAGTCTAAAAATGGGCCTGCAGATGACCATGATGTAAGTTCTCTTTTTTTATTATTATTATTATTTCAATGTTATTTTGCTCATTAAGCATTTACGGTTTAAATGGGAATCCACATATTTATATGAATGCACAGAAATATAGTAGTGTTCAGGATGACCAGTGTTAGCATTGTTGAAAAGGAAAGGAAATATCACAAAGTGGAACAAGTTCTGTTAGTTTATTCTTAAATGAGTGCTTTAGAGATACTTTTTGTTTTGAGCTTATTTTGTTTGTTTGATTGTCCATAGTATTAAAACCTGAAATGAATAAACAACCCCAACTAGATACAAAACTAAAACGTATCTTCTGTTTGATTGTATTACGAGTAACTTAAATCCTGGTTACAAAAAAAACTCATCTTCGTTTTGTCCTCTAGTTTCACACATACTATCCAGTGGAAGTGTTCAGTCACCACACTGAAATCCTACCCTAACTCAATCTACTGCTTTTGCACAAGCTTTACATGAGCAGTCTTTCTGATTTACAATCTTAATAACTTTTTTTCTTTGTGCTGAAAAAGAGGCAAGGTTCCTCATGTGACTTGTGGTATGATCTTATGACTATTTTCTTTGAAAATACTTCCACTCAAACCCTATTTTTGGCCCATCATGTCTTGTTTGGCCTCAGATAATAATGCTGGACATTGAAAATGTTGTTTTTGTTTGTTACTTCCAGAACACACATGAATTGTACTCAAAAGATAGATGTAGCCACCAGGCTGGAGATGCAAAGCCAATGAGAACAGAGTCTTAAAGTGCAATTGCATTGATTATTACAGTTGGTTGGCATCAAAATATCTGACTGAAATGACACTTGGTAAATTAAAATACCACCACCAATAAACTAACTAAATAAAAATAGTAGCTTTTGTCATTAAAAATACTAAGTTATCATGTGTTCACACCATTTACTAGATTACCTCTTTCTGCTTTGTATGCTGTTGGTCAGTCAGAAAATAATGGAATATTTACTAAATATTGAAAAGAATGTACACATTTGGTACCGGTCAGACTCACTGTTAATCTCCATTGTTGTTCTGTTTTTTTAATAAATAAAATATGCTTGTAAATGATCAACCCACATGAAAGCAATGGGTGAAACTGCAGTGGCTACATGCTTTTCTCATAAACATGTTATGAGCATCCATCAGTTCATGAAAGCATTATATGCAGATGGAATGAGAACTGCTGGATCTGTAGATGAAAAAATTCAACAGCTCTATCTGTGTTAATTTATTCTGCCCACTGAGGACCATTGCAAACGACAATGTTGACAGATTCAGTTCAGTACACCCAACCTGCGATCAGGTTGCCTGACACAGAATCACCTGATATGATTCGGAAAGGAACCTGACCCTTAACCGCAACACTCTGACCCATCTCCTCTCCCATCTCTTCTCCTCTTCTGAACTTTACAGTGACACCTCATTCACAGTCATTCCGGTACAATTTCCTTTGGTGCAGGAAATATTTTGCCCTACCTGAACCAAAGTAACAAGAGCCTTCCTTTGTGTTCTTACTTGTACAGGGCTCTGGTAAGAAAGTGCCTCCTGCAACACAACTGCTGAGAGTGAAGCAGCCTGGCTCCCACTCTGCTGTGAAGAAGGAAAAGAGGTTCAGCACTTCTTCTTTTCCCCTCAGTGCTAACAGAGAGCTGCAGAAACTACCTCCACTGAAAGGTGCACTCTTCAATACACATTAGATTTATAAGGAGCATCCAACCATTTTCTATACTGCTTATTTCAAATCAGGGTCAAAGGGAAGCTATCCTAGCAATAAGCAGGCAAACACCATGCAGGAACACCACGGACAGGTAGATAGTATATCTCATGGAGAGTTTATTATGGCCTTAATTTGTTCCTCTGCTACATTTCCTTACAAGCATTAGGTTACCTTCACTCTTTTTTCATCTGGAGAATGCAAGATGATGTTTGGCCTGTATGGATAAAATGAAGGGAATTGTATTAACAATTCATAGCTTTGGTGGATCCTTATAACCACCTTTTTAACCCAGAGATCTTTGCTTTGCATTATTTATAGCTATGCACACTGCCCATCAGCTTCAGCTCTAATGCAAATGATGTGCAATGAGCTGCATCTCCAGTCTTACCTAGGAGAAACAGATATTACCTCTGACACGGCTTACTCGTGAAAGATTTCTGTGACTCCGGTTGAATTGAGAAGACGTCAGAAAGCAAAAGTAGAATCTGGCCCGTCTGATAACATCTCATAAAGCAACACCAGATCATCAGCTAGCTAATTCATTATGCAGTAACTACCGTAACTCATCTCGGAGCATCAGACAAAGTCAGGCCCAGGAACCTGAATGACAGTGATGGGAATTTTACTGATCCCCGAATGGTAACCTAAACCCTTACTAATCACGTATTTGAGTGTACCATACTGGTTAACCGAATTTGTGCATATCACAAAGAGAGACAGTGAGGCTGAGGTTTGATCATTTGCATCAATCTTTCATGGGTTCTTTGTTTACACACAACATTACAAGCAGTATCTAGCTTAAGTGGTTTCCTGTAAGCTATACCTAGCTATGCTTTATCCCCAGACCAGGATGAGCTGGAGAACAACGTAAACCTGTACAGCATGAAGGGTTTGCAAGCTGAGTGCATGTCAACAGTTAGCAGTTCATTGAAAGGTGGATTTAGCAGCTTTGCTCTTTGAAAATGATCAGTACGTGGAGTTTCACCATGTTTAGTGTGTCTCCATTCCCATCCATGTTCGATTGATTTATTTGCGGTTTTTTTTCTTTTTGTTCAGCGTATTGGATGGGTTAGTGGGAAATGAAACAAAAGATTTAAAACAGAAGAAAGCCTCTTGCTCATCTGCGTTGTTGCCTGTTAGGTTTTAATCTTCCAGCTGATACTGTGATGCCTGGCCTCATATCTGAGAAAAGCAACATTAATACTTACTTTACAAGCAGAACATGTTTTGTTGGTGGGTAGGTAATGTTTACGTACCTGGAGTTTCTGTCATTGTTGTAATTACCATGCTCTAAATTAAACGTTTCTCATCTCTGTGCTTTGTTTTGTTTATTTTTTGCTGGAAACACTGACAGTTCCTCTTTCTGTATTTAAATCTCAGTTGCAAAGTATATAGTCTTTTTTTTGGATAATTTGATTGGTTTACCGTAACTTTTTCCAAGTGTCCAGATGGCTGTGATGGAATTTTTGATGTCTTCAATATATATATGTTTTACAAAGAGCACTTTAATGACTGTTGGAGGTCAAATGGATAATGGCCTGTGGTTCTCTGGTCTTGTAGAGTAACATGCATGGCAAACATGGGTTTTTAATATCAGACACATCCGTACTCCTTACAAAGTAGTAAAAGACTTATTTCCATATATTAACTACAGTAACTGCAAGTATATTGTAGTTAACAATTATTATAGTCCTTTACCATCTGTTCACGTTTTTTACATCATTATGATAATTCAGTTTGATTTGCATATGTTATTGCTGTGGATGTTTTTTTCTTGGGCTGCACGGTGGTTCAGTTGGTTAGCACTGTGGCTTCACCGCAAGAAGGTTGCTGGTTTGATCCTCAGCTGGGGGATATTTGAACAGTGGCCTTTCTGTGTGAAGTTTACATGTTCTCGCTGTGTCAGCATGGGTTCTCTCCAGGTACTCCGGTTTCCTCCCACCATCTAAAAACATGCATGTTAGGTTAATTGGTCTTTTTTAAATTCTCCATAGGAATGGATGTGAGTGTGTGTGGTTGTCTGTCTCTCTGTGTTGTTCCTGCAATGGCCTGGTGACTTGTCCAGGCTTTACCCTGCCTCTTGCCCATTGTGAGCTGGTATTGAAAGTGGTGGGGCTGAGAAGGCTAAAGTAAAAAAAATAATACATTTAGTTGCTTTGTACAAAAAAACTACCAACTGTAGGAACGTTTAAATCCAAGTTGAAAACGTTTCTTTTTTCATGCGCCTATCAATGACATCTGCACGGTATTTTTATCTAATCTGCTTTTAATGACTTTTATTTAATTAATTTTTTGTGATTTCTGCTGTTTTTATGGTTTTCTGTTTCAATGTAAAGCACTTTGAGTTGTCTTGTACATGAAAGGTGCTATACAAATAAACTTGCCTTGCCTTGCCTACTGCACGAATTGATTATTAATAAGTATATAATTCCAAGAATAAAATAGCTTGGAATAGATAGATTATATTATATGTTTTTTTAATCAAATAAATATATAAAATCCTTTTTTTTAAGTAAATTTCCCATATGGTTTTTCAGGTTGAGCTTAGGCCAAAAGTCATGGAAGACACCCACCCTAGCTCCACCTTAAGCCACTTTGAGCAGCCTAAGACAGATAACCACAGCCTAGATGTTTTTTCTTATCACCCTCAAAAAAATAAGACCAAATATCTGAAGCAGAAGGTTTTTAAGCACAAGGATGGCACGGGCTGACTGGGAGGAAAACCATACACTGTATTTAGCATTTGCAAAACCAACTGTAAGCAATCCCCTTCATTAGTGGAATGCAGGACTGGAACCATATGCGTCAAAGAGTTGAGGAACTTGAAAGGAGCAACATGCACGGAGGTTGCGCTGAGGCATATTTTCTGGGGGCATCAAAGTTGGAAATGGCCAGCTTGATACATAGCTGAGTATCGAAGTTCTAGTATTCTAGTTGAGGCCAGTGCTTTTGGTATAATTAAGACGGTGTAGTGTCCGTGCTAGGTGATGTTGAGTTTCTGTCCATCAGTTGTCATGGGCCGGGCTGAGTCAAAGTCCAGCGCTGTTTTTTGTCCCAGTCCGTCCCTGCTCTAACCTGGCTTGTTTTGTTTGCGTCACTTCTCTGATTACTTCTCTGTGTTTAGTATTAGCTTGGAATTAAACCTTTGTACTGTGGACTTTTATCTGTACGTCCTCCTGAATTACTTTATAACAAGATTTGTTCAGGGACAGACTGGGCATTTCCTGGTGGGCCAACGTGTTTACTGGACTAACTGACTTATGTTTTAGTATCATAAAACTCAGTAGATCAACTAACACTGGGCTGGCCTGCTCAAGTTTTCAAAGCCACCCCCTTTTGCTGCGGTCCCTGTGTCTGAATAATTCATTCATTTAAATAACATCAGTATTGAACTTTTTTTTCTAATCGCCGACCCATTAAAACGGTTTTGATCTACAGCCCATTGGTTCTGCTCTTCACTGACACCATGCCGAACCAATGAAGAACTGTGAACTGATTTATGGATCAGCGTCAGTGGATGCAACTGTGGAGAAAAACAGAGAGGGGTCCCAGAGAAATGAATAAAAAAAGACACTGCCAGGTTTCCAAATATTATTGACACGTTTGTCACAGCAGGACCCTCATCAGCTGTCATGGATGACAGTGATGGTTGTGGTATAAGATGTGATCAGCACTGCTTTTACATTGTTTAGGTTCTGTCCTGAGACCCATTAAACCCATTGTGATGGAACTGGGTTCCGGGTTCCACCCCGTGCTTGTTTCCGCAGGCACAGTGCGGTAGTGTGTGTGTGTGTACAGCTCGACACAGCTACAGTGACGGCTACGCCGTCACACCCATTAAGTCTAATCTATACGAGCAAGTTAACAGTGTTCATGCTGGCGAAGTTATGATATCATGTCAATAAAACAGCTGTTTTGTTGACACGTTAGTTTGTCCAGTTACATGTAATTAAATATTTATCACTATCCCAGAGAATAAATTTTTTTTTTTTAGTAACCAATGACACCTTTTAAATGTATTTAATGTGTTTATTCTCACTGGTTCCTGCTAACGTACCTCTAGGCTTTAGAGTCTTAAATGACATTAAAATTCACATCAAAGTGAACACAAAGATTTGGGGTGTACATGATCGCATACAGTCTATGGATCATATATGGGTCGGTCTGGGCAAAAATGCCAGGGGGGATTTTTTTTTTGTCCCAGTCTGTCTCTGTTATTTATCCTACAATATCACAATGTTTATGTGCTATCACTTTCACCATAAAATATTGGCTAATAATGTACATGACACAAATAACTTTTACAATTCATTTAAACCTGTTAAAAACTCCAATCTGCTGATTACATAAATGCAGGATGGATTTCCTTTGTGGCTGTTCTTTTAAAAAGAAAAATTGCCTTTTAAACCATTTACTGTTTTGTTTCTTTTTTTTATTTTCCTGGATGACTTTTTTCTGTAACACTATGTTATTGAGGACACACCAGCCCATTCTCTGCAGTATTTTTCTCTTTGAATAAAATGTTGTCAGTACCACAACCTGCCGGTTTGATGAAGAGGATTAAATAGTGTGTTCTACCAGGTGTTAGTAAAACATTTAGTGATGGATTTGTGTTTCAGCCTCTTGTGTAAATGACCCAGCTTGTGCTGCCACCTGCTGGCCAGGAGTTGGAAGAGCTTTTGCTGCATCTTGGATATATTTACAAGCTTTTCCCACATATTTCCGATGTTAAATCTTGATTTTTATTTTCTTTTCTTGCCTTTTTTTATGTGAAACTTTTGTGTGAAATTTATTTCATTATTCAAAATTCCCAGCAAATCCAATAAAATAGCCAAATATCCATACAGTTGTATCACTACCTCTTCTGTGACTCAGGTCAGCTGATGCACAGAATTTAGGTGTCTGTAAATAACTATCAGATCAGCAGACATAGAAATAATTGACATTTGAATGTTTAATTAATGTTTTGAGATTATTTACAGCTTTCAGGAGGCTAATTGAGGGATATATATACTATATCTATATATTTAAAGGAACAACAGTGTGACTTGATGTTTCAATTGGTCTGGTTCAGTGATATAACCCAACCTACTGAACTGCACAAACACTTGTTAGTTGGTTTTGTTATTGTTGGTTATTGATAATAGAATACTAAAATCATTATGTATAGATACTTATTAGGGGTCCCAAAACCCCTGTGGTTCATCCTAAACTATATACGCTTTTAACCAGCTAGTAAGATGTTAGTGGCAGCTTTCAGAAAATGCCCACACGTGTTGTCATGGCTGTGGAATGTAATGGCACCTCTTGGAGAGGCTTTGGCCCCTCGACGAGAGAATGCCAAACCCGAGGATGGTGGTTTCCTTGCTTTTCCGTTCTTCTGCCGTCTTCAATTGTATTCTATTTCCCTGCACTGCAGTTGTGTTGTCTTTTCCACTTTCATGGTTTTCCATCTCATGATATGGGCATTTAAATATTTCAGAAAAAAAAGAAATAGTCATTTTTTAATCAATGAGATAACCAATGAACCAAAAAGAAGAATTAATTATTTGAACAGCCTATAAATGTTATTTGGATGTGATGCTTGTTGAGTGGTAACTGCAAATACAGACTAATGTGAACATCACAGCTTTTCCGGTGGATTATTTATTAATTGTTTTATTATTTTAATTGCTAGAAAAACCACAGTTTCTTTGTTTTTTAATGAATGTGCAAATGGTTTTGTCAGACTGACTGCTGTGAAAAGCTCAGTGTGTCTTGTGGTGCAGATGTGGTTTCACTCGGTATGTTTTCTGATAAATCACATAAAAATGACAGTAGCTTCATTATGTAAATAGAAATGCTGATCAGCTATTCAATGTCTTCAAATATTACATGCTAGAAACACAGTCTTGGAAGTACTACTGCATTCGTCAATCACTGATCAAATAAGCACAATGTGGACATTTTCAGAAGGTTGCATTAATGGATTGATCTGATAATATTTATGACAGTCTTTGAGAACCTGCTGCAGCAGCTTCCCTTGCTGAGATCAGATGCATATCATTTCAAACCTCTCACAACTTTCATTTCCTGTTTTCTGTTCATTTTGCGTAGCACATACACGTCACTTACAATAACAAAATGCTGCAAATACCACTGCTGCTATGAATAGTAGACTACATAGCTGACACCTATGAGTCACATAGCACTCAGTGCGGGTATCTTTATTATGTGAACGAATCAAATAATTATACACAGCCTTTTATCTTGTGTAGTCATCATTCCAAGCACTGAATTTCAGTGGCTCATCTGAGCCACTGGAGTTTGAATCTTCTTGTGGTTTCTTCTTGTCACTGTTAATTCAGTGAATCCAAAGATTTGAGGCCCCCTTTGACCCCTTTTTCACCTTCCTCTGATAAAGAAACTGCAAAAGATGGCAATGAAAGACTTGGAAGATTTAGCCAGAGCCTCTCTCAAGTCAATCAGCAAGTTTTATCCAGCTGCTTCTCCTAAGTCAGATTATGTTAAAACCTCAGCTAATGGCATAACTGTGCAAAAGATTTGAGTCAATCTGATCTAAGATCTGTTGCAGGGGCTGCCATGCACAGATCCACCAGAGACCAGTGGAAAGGAGGAGCTGGGCTGCAAATTCCAGTGCATAGCCCACCCCCTTGTTCTTTCTCTCATCCAATCACTCTCCTTCTCTCATAGCAGTCTTTGCTACTATTGCTCCAGAGAAGTACAAGCTCAGCCAATCAGCTGGCTCCTCCACTGCTTACATCACTAACTAGCCAGTTCCCTCCAGCGGCAGAGAGCTTCATTTTCTGATCTGCTTTTGTGCTAAAATGGAGGCTGGCCTCTCGCCCTGAGTGGATCGCCTTCCTGGTTTAGGTTTAGATGTTGACATGCAGTAAATCTGGAGACAGGATGGTTGTGGACGCACCCAATTCCAATGGGCCTTTTCAGCCGGTGGCTCTTATGCACTTCAGAGGTATGTGAAGACAAGCTGTTCTTCCTGTATTGTCCTAGGGAATTAAAAGCAGAGAGCTATGTGTTGCTGTGTTCCCCTCCACTGGTGACTGCCTGGCTAGTCAGCATTCAGCCATTTCAGACAATATCACTGTTTTATTTTTTATAGTTTTTTATTTTTGGTTGTTTTTGTTTAGGCAAGCTTTTTTTTTCTCTTGTTTGTATTTGAAGGGGAAGTGAATGCTGGGTATTTGCAAGGCTATTGAGCAAAGCTGTGAAACACAGCAGCTACATAAAAATCTGGTTTTACTAGCTAGCTGCTCTTTGCCCATCCCCCCGCCAAGCTAGTGATGTCAAAGGAAGTGAGGTCATATCCAAGGGAGGGATCTCTTCTCTTTAGTTTTTCATTAAATTTACCATAAATATGTTATTCTGTGTTTTTAATTGTAGCCCATGAGGGAGAGTTTTACACCACCCCAGTGTTTGTTGTCTTCTTCTCCCTTTTTTAGCAGCTCTGCTCAGGCCAGCATTTTCTCCTCACACTACAGTTCATCTGGGCACAAATTGGTCATAGTGTGTAGGCTGAAGGCAGTCACTTGTGCAGAAGCTGCAGCTCCCTACCTATTTTTCTTGTGTTGTATGCAAGTGGTACTTTTCTACCTTTTAGCTGTTTTAGTCAAAACCAGAAACTCAAGAAGTTGCTTGGCATCTCTTAAGTGTGTCCTCAACAATGCTCTGCTGTCAAAATGATCCCGCCATCCTCTTTAGTGTGGAGCAGTGATGTTTTAGGATTACAATGTCCGACTCGCTCTGTGAGTGTGTATAATGTAGTCAGTCATGTCTGAAAGGCCCAGCTTGTTACCACTGTACTTGGGTGCAGCCCAGCGTTAGATGAAGCCTCGGGCAATTATTGATTAGACTCTATTGAGCTATACAGACGACTGCCTTGAATGACAACTCAGCTTTGGGAACAGTCAGACACACTGTCTCACTCTCTTTGTGTGTGCCTTTCTGTTCAGATCACATGTCTTATATCCCTTTCAAAAAGAGTCCAGTTTAATCCGATTGTAATTAATTCCCCGTCTTGTTTTAATGTCCATCTTTTGAATGTTTTTGGGTATATAGGTTTATGATGTCTCACTCTAGCCCTGTACTTGAAATTCACCATCCTCATGTGTTTTTGTTTAGGCAAATTTAACTTTGCTTTACATACTAAACAAACCTTATGAGGAGGGCATTATGCTTTTACGCTATATTAAAAAATAGTTATACAGAGTATTGTAGCTCTCATTGCAGTTTGTATGCATGATATATATTTTAAAGCATGTTCATGTTATCACAGAGATGTTTTTTTTAATAAAACAAGCCTCTGAATCTATTTTTCCCCCCTTTCTGTCCATTTCTTAGAAACACACTTTTAATACTAAGCATAGTGAAGCACTTCTCGCTATCTGTGGTCACAGTCAAAGCACAAATTTGCTGAAATATTGTGTCAAGTTGGTAATTATTTCCACCTGTATTAAACAAAACATTGTTCTAGAGGACTTGGTTCTGGAGCGTACATCCTGAATACACTAATGTTTCAAACAATACATCCTACTTTTATCAGGTTTTTTGTAACTAGTTGCTCACGTGTTCAAATGTGTGACACACTGTCTGTCTTTACAGCTATAAATAGTATTTGATCAATGTTTACATTGATCATCAACATTGTGTCGATAAAGCAGGTTGCCAAACTAGTCTCAGCCCCAGACTAGCAGCTGTTCATTTGACCCATTTAAAGAGAAAACCTAAACACTGTTTCCAGTGTGACTCCTCTTATTTATCTTTGTTTTGAACAGGGGCATTAAGATAAATCTCCCTCTGTTCTCCACAAGGCAAAATACTTGTGTGTGTGTTTGCCTCTGCGCATGCCTGTTTCCCACCCGAGGCTTGTATGAATTACATTATAGGAGTCACATTGTAGCAAACATCAATTTTGGGATCACAACAGTGGACCTTTATCTGTTGCACAACAACCCACTGGGTATTTTAGGAGTGTACAGAAACTTTATCACGCACACAGACAGACTTATGTAATAGGAGCTACTTAAGTCTGACATGGTCAGAGGTGCAAAGCATGGCACCACATTCCTGTCCAGCTTCATGTCCCACTGCTGCCTGGACAGATTGTCAGATACTGTATATTTCATTAAACGGTGCACATTATACATGTCTCATACGCTTCATACTGAACAGTTCTTATTATATGATCCAAATGAGATGAAGATATATCAAACTGCTGTCTCACCAGTGACAACTTGGATGTGAAATGTTTGTAGACATGGCTGATAATGGCAACTCACACATTTGCCCTCTCCTCTGGAATTCCCAGCCTCTTAACTGTCATCAAGATAAATTGGCTAACTTGAAACTGACACTGCAGAAGAGTGTGTGTGTGTGTGTGTGTGTGTGTGTGTTTCTGAGCCGGATTCCCTTTATGTCTGAATAGGAGATCTCTCCCCTTTCCTAGAATCTGCCTGTTTGCAAGTATGTCGTGCACAAAGTATATGCATGTACACGTGCACACCCTGCTCTAGTCTGTACCCTAGGCTTTGACATTCTTTCTGCACATTGACTAAAATGAGGGCACGAGTGAATAGGTTTAACTGCCTGTTTTGCTCCTTTGTGACTGTCGGGTCGTTTCCTTCTGAGCTTCTTATTATAAAACAGCAAGAAAAAATATCCACAGCTTTATAGATTAGCTCATTAATGTCGATCTTGATACAAAAGCACTTGAAATAAAACAAAATTATATTAAAATCTGTGCTGTGGTCAGCAAATCCCACATCAGTTGGTTATTTATCTCTTTCTCATTAAGTAAAAATCATAAATCATCATTTGTTTCACAGCCTAATTTTCTTATCTCAGTAGTTGTATGTCCTCTGCCCACAGGTTATAATATAATCAAGGAGGAAGAAAACCCCACTGGTATATTTACCATGTCGCTATTGGATATTCTTCTGTTCACCCATGTCACTAACATCTCCATGCAGACACTGTGTGTGTCACAGCATCTTTATTGACTAATTATTATGTGGGGCAGGAAATGCAACTTTTGTGGCTCTATAATGATTTGTTAAGGTTTGATAGCAGAAAGGGTTCATATGCTATGTTTGGTTAATTACTTAGTCTTTTTTATTTTAGATTAGAAAAGCAAATCCTTTATAATTACTATAAATGTTTATTTGCTCAGAAGTAGATGCAGAAATGCATTGTTATAGCTTGCCATGCTCTTTTTGTGTTTTATGTATTTAGAAACTGATTCCTCAGACTGAGTGTGCTTCTCGGATACAGAAACCAAACCAGCAGACATAGATTTGCTAACCAAATTTAAGTCTGTTTAGCTGATTCTGTGTAAGGCCAAATGAGAATGAGTTGATCTGACAGATTGTCCCTTATCAGTGTCTCATGCAGCTGTTGGCTCACACCTGTACCGAGTGCTCGATTTAGCTAGTTTTATGGCTGGCAGTTGCATCTTTACTGAAAGCAAAGCAGAGTTTATAAAGTGTCTAGATTATGAACTTTATGTATTTATAGTGGGCAGTAGGACTTTTTTGTGTTTGAATAGCAGCCTGTTATACCCCGAATACCAACGGCTTCATGCGTTGGAGTTCAAGTTCATCACTCCAGGAAGCTACTTGCTTCCTTACATCAACACACCTGATTCAAATGAAGCAGGTCTCCTCGGTGAATGAAGTTTACACGAGAAATTTAGTACTTTGAGTCTAAAGTTTCTGTGTTTTTTATACAAGCGACATCATCAACATAACAGTTTAACACCGGCCCTGCTTTGAGTTTCATATTAATTTGCCTGAAAACGCCACCCTGACACAAATTCTTTACCTGATTTGCAAAGGAGTCCATCATGAAGTAGACCTGTACACTCAGAAACTAAGGAGTTACATAAGCACAGGTTGATGTGTCCCTTTTCCTTGGCAAGTGTTTTTCATACTTTTCCCTTTATTCCAGCAAAGTTTTATTTTACATTTACTAATACTAATTAAATGATACTAGTTAATTGCAACAAATTGATTTTTATTTTTGACTAGAGCTAAATAGATCTGTCATTACAGGGCAGATCTGTCTCTATGCAGCTGCCAAACTGGAACAACAGAGCACATACTGAAAGTGTATTGAATGTTGAAAATGCATCAAGTTATAATTAAATATGCTTTGTAACTCCCCTCTCACTGTTTGGAGTAATGTCCCCATACAGTCTGATAAAGACGCTCAACACAAAGCAAAAATATTGTAGCATTACCAATTAACTTTTAATCAGGCTGCAGGTTTTATCAAGTCAGTTAGCACAAAGAAAGCCGGGCTATGTCGCACTTGCTTTGCAGTGGAAACACTGAGCATCAGACCAGAGAACGAGGCGACATGAAAGCTAAGTGACATAACTGCATAATTATGGTGTCGGTGTGTGTTATTACTGCACCAAATGAGCTGGTTGGAATGCTGTGAACGGTTGTTTCCTTCATGTGTGCGAAGTGTTCGTTCTGGCAGATTTGTTTGTTTGTTTTTGTTTTGAGGCATGTGCTCATGAAAGTTCAGTTGTAAACTAATCAGTGAGAGTCCCCAGATCTCAACCAGGGAATATAATTACTTTTAAAAGTATATATATTTTCTGTGTTTGTGTGTAAAAGAGAAACCGAACGGGTGTGAATTCACCTAGTTCCCAAATTGTCCTCCTCCTTCCTCTTTTTTTGTTTTTAATCCTCTCCTGAGTGTCGACCAGCACACCTACCTTTTATGACTCATTTGACAGTTTTTATCACTTCTTTGCAGCTTCATATTTCTTGCTGTTTTAACTTTGTCATGTTTTCATGCACGTCCCTTGTTGGGCTCCCTTTGACTTGCTCTAAAGCCACCTCACCTTGTTTTTCTCCTTGTTTTCTTAGATGTGCCCCCCGCAGAGCAGGAGAAGCTCTTCATCCAGAAGCTGCGACAGTGCTGTGTTCTTTTTGACTTCCTTTCTGACCCATTAAGTGACCTGAAATGGAAGGAAGTAAAGCGGGCTGCCCTGAGCGAAATGGTGGAGTACATCACCCACAACAGGAATGTCATCACAGAGCCCATCTACCCAGAGGTGGTGCACATGGTCAGTGAGAGTGGGAGGCAGGTTTTGTCTGCAGTTAGTAGTAATATGGGCACTTTAGCAGCAGGGTAGAGACGCTTTTTATTTTAATTATTTTCCAAAGATTGGAACTAAAAATGTGGCTCCAGTTTTTTTTAGGATTTGATGCTTTTTATGATGTTTCAGTTAAATCATTTCCTTTTGGTTGATGAGGGATTATCCATGTACTGTTTTTCAGTACTTTTTACTCCTCGAGTGTTCCTGAATGATGGAAACGGTCGAAGCTGTTGGGGAGGACAAAAGATTAAACCTTTTGACCTGCGGTAATGCTTTGTGCAGCAGCTCAGAGAGAACTATTGCTTTTAATTATAAAGCAGCTAAACTTAAATATTGGAGAATTCAAATAAAACAATGTAATAACTGAGATGTTCTGCTTACCCATCAAGCCATTTTCTACCGCTTTTCCCTGAACGGGGTCGCGGTGGGGCTGGAGCCAATCCCAGCTCACAACGGGCGAGAGGCGGGGTACAACCTGGACAGGTCGCCAGACAACCAACCATGCACACACTCACTCACTCACTCCTATGGGCAATTTAGAGTCTCCAAGCAGCCTATCCCTAAGGTGCATGTCTTTGGAGGAAACCGGAGTACCCGGAGAGAACCCACGCTAACACGGGGAGAACATGCAAACTCCACACAGAAAGATTCCCGGTTTGACCCCCGTCCCACCTGAGGCTCGAACTGGCAACCTTCTTGCTGTGAGGCCACAGTGCTAACCAACTGTTCCACCTTGCAGCCTGTTCTGCTTACCATTTCATCAAACTCATTAAATGCACAACGTTACAGACATTTTTAAACAACTTGCTGGATCAAAAATAGTAGCACTTTTCTACCTCGCTGAACTATTTTCTTCTCCTTATAGTCTGTGTAGTTGATGCACAGTCCTCTTAACAGCCTGTAATGCGTTGAAGTGAAACGCAGCTCAGGACAGTTTATCTACCTTGTAGCTTTTCTTTACAGACAAGGCTGGTAGTGTTTTAGTAGGCCACCTGCACTGTCCCATGATCTGCCTGGCAGGGAACAGCAGCCCACAGGGAAGTCAGTTGACACTGTGAGACACCAGAAACACAAAACACTTAGATTATTGTGGACGAAACCCTTGGAGGCCAGTTGCAAGGACAAAGTTAACGCTAACCTGAAAGGGAAGTTTCTCAGGTCAAGTGCTTTTGTTTTGGGATTTTTGTGAAAATTTCTGCCGGTATATTTAGCAAGCAAAGGAAACGTTTGCTTGGATGTGAAACTGCTCAGCGGGATTAACAGTTGCAGGTTGATTATTCTTCTCTTTTCTTTCAGTTTGCTGTGAATATGTTTAGGACGTTGCCCCCGTCGTCCAACCCAACTGGAGCCGAGTTCGATCCTGAAGAGGATGAGCCAACATTAGAAGCTGCATGGCCACACCTCCAGGTTGATGATTTAACCAGCTAACTTGGAAAAGCATCAGTGATTTGTACTTTTTATGTCTATACATTATGCCTGTCGGCTTCTGTGATTTTTCTTTGGACTTTCCATCCCTGCAATTTAAAACCTTTTTATTTTTATTTTTCTTGCAGCTCGTCTATGAATTTTTTCTTAGGTTTTTAGAATCACCTGACTTCCAGCCTAACATAGCAAAGAAATACATTGATCAGAAATTTGTTATGCAGGTAAGGAATTATTTAATTTATTTTTACTCTCAGGTGCTTAGTGAAAGTCCTAGAAAGGACACGATTACGTCAGATCCAACATGAATCGTGATAAAGTTTCACTTTTCATGCATTCCAGCTCCTAGAACTATTCGACAGTGAAGATCCCAGAGAGCGAGACTTCCTGAAAACTACGCTCCACAGGATCTATGGAAAATTTTTGGGGCTGAGAGCGTACATCAGAAAACAGATCAATAACATTTTCTATAGGTCAGTGTCCTGCAGAGATGAGCTTGCATGAAGACTTGTAGAAATACCTTGCAGTATGGTGCTTTTAGTTGCCACTAAGCAGGTCTGTGGATGTTTTTGCAGGTTTATCTATGAGACTGAGCACCATAACGGTATAGCTGAACTACTGGAAATACTTGGAAGGTAATCAAACTCACTTTGCAAATGCTAGTTAATTGGAGCTTTTGTGCTCTTTCACTATTAATTCAGTACCAAGATCATGAATCTTTCCTTTGTTTTAGTTTTAAAAGTTCCCTAATATAAGTTATTGTAATGTTTTTTTTTTCATTTATATAATTATGTCACTTTATTTAACATTGACCACTCTTTTCACCCTTACTTTTTAGCATAATCAACGGCTTTGCCTTACCACTAAAAGAGGAGCACAAGATTTTCCTGTTGAAGGTTTTATTGCCTCTGCACAAAGTCAAATCACTCAGTGTCTACCATCCACAGGTATGTTTTTAAACTCGTACATGAAGCACAGGAATCTTAATTAATTCACAAATGTATTTAGAAAGTTGTTGTTTAAACTTGCCTCGCGCACTCCTTCGTACTTCACTCTACAGGTTGTCAGAAACTGTGTTCCAGCCAGCTTTTCCCTCGGGCATTTTGAGTCGCCTGCTGTTCTGGCTTTTAGTTCAGTTGTTCTGAAGTTAAAATGAGCTCAGTGGTTTGTTTTGTTTTTGCTTTACAGCTGGCCTACTGTGTTGTGCAGTTTTTGGAAAAAGACAGCACTCTAACTGAGCCGGTAAGTCAAGAAAAAACTACACTTACCATCTATTTCCAATTAGGAAGCTTATGTTCTTGATGTGTTAGGTTAATTAACTACAACTTCCACCACTTATAAGGCTGCTGTTGCATCATTTTCACTGATTATTTATGTTATTTCTTCTCCATCAACCCCCATAGGTGGTAATGGCTCTTCTAAAGTACTGGCCAAAGACTCACAGTCCCAAGGAGGTGATGTTCCTCAATGAGCTGGAGGAGATCTTGGATGTCATTGAGCCCTCTGAGTTTGTTAAAGTGCAGGAACCTCTTTTCAGACAGCTGGCTAAATGCGTGTCGAGCCCACACTTTCAGGTATTAAATTATTACAGTCTAATCTAATTTTTTAAATAACTCAGAATAACCAGACTCACACTGGAAGTTTAATGAGTGAACTGAATGGTCTTCATTTGGCCTGTGATTTGCTTTTTTAGAGTTTGTGTGGTTTGAACTGAATAGGAGAACTGTCCAGTTTGTGTCTTCATTTGTATAAAAGCATATACAGTTTGACACAATTAAGACAATCCTCACTGCATCGTAGTTTTCATGGTTAATGAAACTTTACAGAAGCAGTAGTCAAAATGCAAATCAAAGCTTGCAGATTATAATCAAAAAGGAAGCAGGATGCAGAGATTTGTATGTTGGACCGTGAGTACTGTGATTTTCTTTGCTGCAGTATTAACACTAACTCCACATTCATTTAACTCCTCTGACACTGAATTTTACAAACATGTTACCTCTCTACTCGTCAGCCGAACACTTCCCAGTACTGAGCTGCTGCCATCATGGTGTAATTAACATGGTTCATATCATTCAAACTTTAAACTGCAACCACTTTGTGTCATGTTTCGTGACAATTTGTTGAAGCTGAGAAACACGAATGCAACATTTTTTTGCTGTGTTCACTTATCTGTGTGTTCATCCTGTTGTTGTCATCTACCTGTGTGTTCAGCATTTAAACTGTCACTCTTGCTGAACTTTTTTTTTTTTAACTAAATGACATTCATACATGACATGGTAGTCCTGACTTAATGGTGCAGAAGGGTAGAATAAGCAGGGATGATCAGAGGTTTCCTCCACCTGACATGGAATACTCAGTTGGAGATGAATATGTTGCAAACTCTGTGTGCTACATGTACCACTGTCGCTATGACCCAGCATTCGTGAGGACTTGATCCCAAACTTACACAAGCTCTGCAAAATCTGCTTTTGTTGCGGAGAAATAAATCCAAAGGGTTTCTTTATAGTTGATGTAAGCTTTGCTCCAATTTATGCCAGGGCTTCTATTTAAGGATAACATTTTTTTTATTTTTTACAACTTTGATAAGTTATTCTAAGCCTTTTTTTTCAGTGTCACTTCCTCTCACAGTATTAAAACTGTACAGAGTGTTTATTTATTTATCCTTGCTGTTTGCCCTTTAAAATGGCAGCATTTATACGCGTTATGATCACATTTTACACCCAACGCATGTCTGACTAATGGTACCCATTTTCTGTTTTAGGTAGCAGAGAGAGCGCTGTACTACTGGAACAACGAATACATCATGAGTCTCATCAGCGACAACGCAGCAAAGATACTGCCCATCATGTTTCCCGCGCTGTACCGCAACTCGAAGACGCATTGGAACAAGTAAGCTGCTCAAGTTTGGATCTCCACATAAGCTGTAGTCATGTTTGTAAGGGGGTCTTTGTACTTTACTTTGCATGACACCCAAGTGTGACACAATGCCTGATAAACAGCTGACATGGTGTTTTCATTGGGATGTAGAGATTTGAGCTCTGTCACAGAATTTCCTGTGTTGTAAACCAGTTTCTTTTTCCCTGGTTTGTTTGTAAAAAAAAAACTGTTTACACCTTATACTCACTGATTTTTTTTTAAAAGTAATACTTGGACAATGTTAGCTTTTAAGATGATTTATCAGATTTTTAAAAAAAAGCATAACGTCCACATTAGTTTGAACGATCTAATGACCGACGTGTGCTGATATGAACCTATGAGATGCACCCCATCGTAACTCGGACCTCTCCCTCTGCCGTGGCATATGGAGCAGGACCGGTTTCGGGCAGGTTGATTAAACAATGAGTTTGGGTGGAATTGCTGGTTTCTATTTAGATCTGTTTATCCTTTTATTTTTAAGAGGGCAAGAGAAAAAGTCGCTAGTCAGGGCTCTTGTTTAGCTTTTTGACGCTTTACTTCGACTATGACTTTACTATGGAAGTCTGGCTTCAAGTGTAGGTCATTGCTATAATTATCTGCCCTATCCCTGCAGCAACACTGACCTTTACAATATTTAGTATTTTTGCTTGCTGTTTGAATCTGAACAAACCTTGGCTCTGTGTGTGTTTGCAGGACCATCCATGGCCTCATCTACAATGCTCTAAAGCTTTTTATGGAGATGAATCAAAAGCTCTTTGATGATTGCACACAGCAGTTCAGGGCTGAGAAAAACAAGTATGCAACAAAGTCTTCTCACTTTCTCATTTATCTTTAAAACGTCTGAGTAATGCTTCATTGCAATTAGTCTCAACAGTGCAGCTGGATTGTTGTGTGGGATGTCTCTAATCAGTGGAGTAGAACAGATAAGTGACAGGACTTGTGTTATTTTGTGAAACAGAGAGAAGGCAAAGTCGAAAGAACGTGAAGAGGCTTGGATTAAGATTGAGACCCTCGCCAAATCCAACCCACAGGTGAGCAACCTCTGCCTTCATTTGCATACGTCTATTTTTGTGTTTGAGTGGACATCGAGTGTGGGGCACATGTTTTCGGACAGTTAGTGTATGATGTTTGAAACATAACTTAATGACATCGAAGCACCAAGTATTAGTCTTAATTTCATAAGGTGTACACCAATAATGAAAAAACAAAACAACAATTTTTTTACTTTTGTAATGGAGTCTAAATAAAAAGGGCTGATAGGACTACAAACTGTGTGTGGGCAGCTTTGTATGATGTCATCATTAGTCTGAAAAAGACACTAGTGAGGATGAAAAATAATGTTCATGAAATGAATTTGGTGTCTGATGATATGGATTAAAACATGATGAACATACAGGTCAAAGTTTGTAATCCTGAAGCAGTCTCCTTGTCTGTGACGGTCAGCAGCAAAAGGGTCTTTTGCTATTCAGATATTCCATGTTATGTGTAACTGTCCACACACCCATGGTTTATGGTTTGAACCTGGAAAGTCTTATGTTGTCTGTTGGCCAGTTGTCCTCGCTGTCCTGTCAATCTTATCATGTCCACGTTTGCTTTGGTTGTTTATTTATATCATATAGTTAATGCTTTTCAGAATCTGCTTTGTTTTGATATTGGCTGGTTCGTTATTTCTGAACGTGAGCAACTGTAATCACTTTGACATATAATGACACATTTTGATATTCCTCTTCATTCCCTCTACCTGAATTACATATGCACAATATTACCTAATCTCCCAATATTTGAGTAGCATTGTGATTTTTTTTTTTTTATTTGCAAATATTGATGCCAATAAACTCACAACTTTAATTAAACCTTAAGCTACAGGTAGCAGATTCCAGGTGTGGTGGTCTTTGCACTCTAGAGTAGTTACTTTGCTTGTATTGAATCTGAACCGAGACCATTTTGGCATTGTGGGGCCGTAGCAGGAACTAACAGCCCCAGCAACCTGGCCCAACACACAGCATCATAAGCTGCTTTCTGTCACTATATGGTGGCTAATCTGTGGGGGAGTTTACGCCACTCTTCTATAATTAAGAATTCATTTTGATTGAGCTGCATTTGATAAGTCTGATCTGACTTGCATGTTTACATGAAGCCTTTTCATTAATGTGATTAACATAGATACACATGCTCCCAAAATGTGCAGAAAACAAAAACATGTCCAATGTTTCCTTAATGTTACACAGCTAATATAAAAGATCTGAAACAGGCCCTCCTGATATGATAAACTGCCACTGAAAATGTTAAAATCAGATATTACTAAAATAAAACTAGTTTAAAAAAAAATACAATCACTTTGCATGCGACTGAAAGTATTTTCTCCATCCTTTTTTTTTTGTTGTTGTTGTTTCCCTTTTCTCTCAACGTAGTTCTTTATATATGATTCCTCTGACCTCAATAGTCCTGTAGAAATGGAGACGGATGTCCCTTTGATAGAAGATGTTCAGAGGTTAAAAAAGACAGTTAAGGAGGGCACAACTCAGGTAAACCTGACTTTCTCTCTGTCTCTTTCCTATTGTAATGGCTTCATGCACTAATTGGCCAATGAGCTTGCAAAATCTCCTAACCAAACTGCCAACAACTAAGTTGTTCCTTTTATATATTTTTTTCGTATAATTCCTTTTATATGGTTAAATAAATGTGTTTTGCAGTTGCTTCTTTTTTCTTTTTTTTGCTATTTTAACCAACTTGTCATAAAACACAGGAACTAATCTGATCATGCACTAAACATCTGAATCAAAGCTTTATAGTGACCTGCTTCCTTTTGCATGATGTGCGTTTGTACAAATTCACAGTATTCAGTATTACGTGAATAAATTTGTAGTCATGAAATGGACATCCGGTAAATGAAACACAGAATCTGTTGCAACAGCTCAGCCTAAACACTAAACGTTTTTTAAAGAACCCCTTTTATTATTTTGATCTGTCAGGACTGCCTTAACTTGTTCTTGGTTCTCCACAGTTAATTGAAAAGACATCGGATTACAGAGTTTATAAGATGATCATATGAACCCTGCTGATGACTGACTTTCCTTTGTCCATCTCTACAGTTGCAGCATGAACAGCGAAAAGAGCGGCCCATGGTGCGACGTAAATCTGAGTTGCCTCAGGATATCTACACCACAAAAGCCTTGGAGTCCCACCGCAGAGCTGAAGAAATGTTGACCACCCACGATGGACTCTAGGTCCCATCAAATGCCCCTTCTACCCTCGACAGCCATGGACATCTTCTTCGCCCGGGTGCCAGACTTACACTGGCGGACCGTGCTGGGCTTTCCTTCCCTCTTCCCACCATCGGTTTTCCTTCGTTCTAATTCATTCCTGCTGCCTCAGTGCAGAAACCCTGTATCCACCTCCTTCAGTTTTCTGCTTTTCTCAGGTTTTCTTTTCTTTATTTGATGACAAGTGGGGGTTTATTTGTGTGACTATTAGCCCCTGTGGCATACCATGTAGTTTCTTGTCAGCCTCCATGTTGTTACACCACCTCTTCTCCTTCCATCACTCCACGCGCTCACTGTAGGTGTAGAACCTGGGAGTACAGACGGCACAACACAGGTTCTCATTTCCTTCATTCAAGCCTGTTCACAACGGGGCAGACGACACGAAGAAGGAACTGCTCGACTCTCCAAGGATTGTTTCTTGGTCCCAACTTGATTTTCGTCTCTTTTAAAGGGAACAAAAACAGACCCTATTATTCAGATGAAAGACAAGACTTTGATGCTATTGCCCCCCCCCCCTTTATTTTATTTCTTTATTGCTGTAATAGACATCTTGTCCGTGCCAAGACTGTTGTGTTCTTCATGTTTGATTCATGATTTTATCTGTCTCTCTTAACAAGGACACCTGCCTTTTGTTTTTAGTCACCGTTATTTGAATTATTTTCTTATTTCCCAGCACAATTGAGACCAAACTGGGCTCTGTCCTTAGCCTTGCAATGTCCAGGAAATATGGCGGGGAAAGGGAAAGTTGTCTGTTTGGACACCTTTTATACTTTCCATTTTATAGTTTTTGCTTTTTTGTGCCATACAATGCTCATTTATATGCTTGCTTCTTTATGTTCACCGACAATATTTGAAAAACAGACCATAGCAATGCCTAGACAGTTCTAACAATGGTACTCGCTGAGTTTAATAGTTTATAATGAACCTGAAGAGAGACTAAGTGTATTTGCTACCCCTGTTGTAGCAATAATCAGGGCTTGGATGTAGCATGTAACGGCTGCCTCCTGAATAGAAAGATTGAGAGAAATGCAGTAAAATGAAGATGAATGAACTACAAATACATACAAATTTAAAAAAGGAAAAACTCTTAGAGCTACACTGGGGCCTTTATTGATTTAGTGATGTTTCCGAATATGTGTTGCTGATCTAAGCTATGAAGATTCAAAATCCCCATGAGGCATTTAAAATGGAAATGGAGTTTATGGGATCAGTAGATGTTCAGTACTACCATAACTCAATAAGTTGCAAGTGTAGCATGTCTGTGTAGTTATTCTTTCTTTTCTTATTTAGTTTATTTTAGTTAAAAGTTTGGGTGTTATTAACTGGGTGCCTCAGCAAGGATCACTTATGGTTGGAAACTTTCCCAGTCAGTACCATTGTTTGAACTAAGGAGCTCTGCTAGATTTCTTCAAATATAATGTGAGGTATTTCTTTGTAATGTCTCTGGAGGTAAGTAGTGTGGATGTCACATTTTGGCTTTTCTTTATTTTTTCTTTATTTTTTTTTAATTCGGGCTGTTCAACAATTCCAGTGAAACTGACTGGTGTGAAATGGCCACAAAAAAAAAGAAATGCCAGATGCTGAAAATAAACTGACATTGTGACATGGCTTGTTAACTGTATTAATACTGTATTTGCTTGAATGCAAAAGATGTAAATTAAGATTACCATGTTAAACATGTACCTTTTACCCTGGAGGAATGCCATTCACCAAACTGATTTCTGTTGCAGTCATAAAACTGTCCTGCTTGCTGGGAGAGATGTAGTATTTAATTTTTTAAGTCTGATATATTGAAGGTTTCTTTTTAGTGCTGAAAAACAAGTCCTCCATGACAACGAAAGATTATTTAGAAATTATTTGGTGGCTTGTTCTCTTTCTGCAGGTCTTGATTTTAACACATTCTTTCCAAAACATGTTAACTTAAAGTGTCCTTTTGTATGTGACCTGTACTATATGATTCATTTAATATTGTATATATGATTTACCTTGTTTCATGTAGTGTTATATATCTAGATTAATTTTGTACAAATTGTCCCACTGTACAGAATAAAACATCAATAGCAAGTGAAAGAAGTCAGTCTGGCACATACCGTCTTATTTTTCCTGTTTTAGCTGTATTCATGAGAATTTAGGATATGATTTTATTTTTATTAAAATCTGCAAAGTTTCTTCCTCTCTCATTACATGACAACTGTTTATGCTCATTGTGTGCTTCTATCACTGTTATAGTGATGTAAACCTATATCAAATGAATAAAGAGATAATTTGAATATATATTTTCAATTATGCATCCATTTTGGTTTTACTTAACTGAGAGGGAGTACTAATGCAATTCATCAAAGGTGCATATTCCTTTTAACATAGATGAATAGGCATCCTTTCATACCATTTTTATCAAGTCAAGCTTGTCACTTTAATCATTTTAATATATAAACCCTATATATTTCTTAAGTATACCAAAAACATACAAATTCTAGCCACACAGCAGTTACCTTGTGCCAGAATATCCCATATAAAAACCTGGGCATCAATACAAACACACTTTATGCATAGCGCCAGTTAAAATGTGCATTAGATTAGGTTTTATTTAACTCTCAGCATGATTATTTATATACATGTACACTAAGAACAATGTTACGGATAAATGGCTTTTTGCGTGGCATAAGAATGAACTCAACATGCAAATAATAGTCTTTCCAGGTGAACCTAATTTAACTTCCTTTAAACTTTTGAATACACATGTAAAACTTTTCAGTATTTCATTCATTATCCAATCCCAGCTCAGAACAGGCGAGAGGCGGGGTACACCCTGGACAGGTCGCCAGTCCTGCAGCATAAACACATATTCATAAATTGTACATAGATGTTGTTGGATACATTCTTTATAAATGTTTTTATTTACATATTTGAGAAGTTTGAATTAAAATGTGCAAAATTCTTTTATTTTCAGTCAACAGCACTTTCATTAAATAGGGTTTGTTTTTTCATTTAATTAAAAATATTAACATTTAAGTAGATGGTAAACCTTTAGCAGTAAGCATTATGGACACAAGGGGGTGACATGACGTTGTAAATAGAAAATCCACAGCAAAGCCTCCGCAGCACCGCTTGAAGCCGATGTGAATGTAACTAATATATATGTCACAGATCAATGGCTGCATGTGAACATATACTATCCTGTAAATAATTAGCCTTTCTTCCTGCAAGGAAAATATGATGTGCAGCAGCAGCAGTGTGATCAAAAGTTTTCTTTTATGAATAGAAAACAATCATTGAAGCTGTTCAGATGTTTCTTGTTTTGAGGAAACTATATGTGTGTAACAACAAATTTCCCCATTCAGTCTGATCTATTTCCTTCGATAGATAAATTAGATA
>JBAMHV010000021.1:13872002-13902443 GCA_037177535.1 Pseudomugil gertrudae | reverse complement strand
GTTTCTTTTTGCATGCCCTTAAGTTTTTAACCTTTCGATGCTGCTGGAAATGTAAATTTCTCCTGGAGATCAATAAAATATCCATCTATCTATCTATCTATCTATCATACGTCAGACTGTTAAGCTGTAAAAGCAGTAGAAAATGGATGGATGGATGCTCCAGATCTGAAGAAGTGTCACATGCAGTGTGTAGTCACCTGTGCATGGAAGCTATTGATTACCCAGAAGAGCAAAACAAATTGAATCACTTTTGACTACAGGGATCATATTGAAGGTTAATAATGAGGAAAACATTTTTGTACATAAAAAAGTGTTCAGTGAAATTTGTTAAGTGGAATGGGAAATCTTGTATTGTGTGATTCTCCCTCCCTCTGCTGCAGATGCACCATATACTATAAGTTAACACTTCAAGCGTATAGTCAAAACAACACAGTGATAAAAATCTGGGAAACGTGTGGTGTGATCTTGACTTAGGAAAGGATTGACTTTATGAACCACCCTCAAGTGGTCATTCAAGGAGCTGCAGTCTTCAGTATTTACCTTTGACCTCTGTTTTCATCCTCCATCCCCACTGATAGTAGAGTTGGGGCAGCTGTAGCTCAGGTGGAAGAGCAGTTGTCTTTCAACTGGAAGGTTGGGAGTTCAATTTCAGGTTTCATCTGACTACATGCGGAAGTGTCCTTGGGCAAGACACTGAATGGGTGAATGTGACTATATAGTGTAAAGCGCTTTGAGTGGTCAATAAGACTGGAAAAGCACTATATAAGTATGAGTCCATTTACCATTTATTGATCATAAGCTTATTGTTTATAAAAGTTTAGACACCAGTTTGATATCTAAATCTTTTTAGTTGTTTTTGTCATTGTTTTAGTGCTACATCATATCGTTTGCACTTCACAAGGTGAAACATCATATTTTCAGTATGTTAAAATGATCTTTTAAAAAAGGGTTTAACTGTTTTAGTTCAAAAATGTAGGTAATCACACAATTATAAATGCATCCATCCAGATGTCCGCAACTAATAATAAGTGTGCTCCAGATTTTTAAATCAACTTTCAATCTGGAAATGAGTTTGTGTTACTAAATCTCACTGGTATTTTTACCTCTGCCAAGGAAGTGGTGGATGTTATGTTTTCTTGTGTTTCTTTTATTTTTTGCCTGTGTTATCTGTCTGTCTGTCTGTCTGTAAGCAACTTTATGCAAAAATCTACTGGGATGGATATCGTGACTTTATATTTTAAAAGGCACTTGCTCTAACCATCAAAGTTTGGGTGTAAATAGTCACCATCGAGATCCCTTAATTCTTGGGAAACTTTTCATGGCGAGATGGGACCATTTTCAGTATGCAAATAACTAGAATAAATTATTAGGGGGCTCGGGAAAAAATTGGGGATCTTTTGTATTGTCATCACTGCAAGAGGACAAAGTATAAAGATGAAACAACATAGCCAGTACACTGTGTGATTAAGTGCATTTATGTAGGTTGTGGGTGGAAACCACTCTGTTAAATTTATGCTTCTGTAATCTTTTTCCTAAAAATATAACTTATTCTCCTGCTGTGTCCCTAACTCCTAATCTTTATGTACAGGGTTATTATCTGACACGTTAAAAACAACTTTACTGTTTCCAAATAACGCACTGCTGTGAAAGGCGCACAATTCCCTCCATCCTTGTGTCATAAACTATTGAGATGACAGAAGGTAATCCCCACCATGTGAGGCCTCGGCCCCAGTTTGGAGGCGGGGTGTGATTCATTCAAATCTGCCGGTGCTATAAAAGGAGGTGAAGTTGCAAGTAACCCAACTTCAAACCACTATCGTGGCAGGGCGCGAGATCCAGGTTGCCCAGGTTGGCATCATAAATGATCATGAATACTATTAAAGATATTAAAAATGCAATAGTTTGTTTAGCTTTGTTACCTCGTTTTCTGGTGGCAGCTCTTGTGTTTTGGCTGCTTGACTTTTTATGCATAAGGAAAAAGGTTTTCCTCCGGATGAAGGAGCAGGGAGGCGATCCCATTGATCCTCCTCTCTGCATATCGGACTCCAATCGACTGTTCAGCATCGAGTCCCTCAAGGCAGTCTGGCACGGTCATAAACTAGACTTTCTGAAAGCAGCACATCTCGGTCACAGAGCTCCTAATACCGAAGTCGTCCAGCTCAAGGACCAGCGGCGCAATCGGATTCTCGACTACGCGAAGGACAAGAGACCGCTCATCCTCAACTTTGGCAGCTGCACCTGACCACCGTTCATGACGCGTCTGAAGGCTTTCCAAAGTGTTGTGCAGCAAAACGCAGATATAGCAGAATCTGTGGTTGTGTACATCGAGGAAGCGCATCCTTCGGACGGATGGATGAGCACTGACGCGCCGTATCAGATCCCAAAGCACCAGTGTCTGGAGGACAGGCTGCACGCTGCGCAACTGATGCACCTGGAGGTGCCCGGGTGCCTGCTCGTGGTCGACAGCATGGAAAACTCATCCAACGCCGCGTACGGAGCGTATTTTGACAGACTTTATATTCTCCAGGAGGGAAAGGTAGTTTACCAGGGTGGCAGGGGACCTGAGGGGTATCGGCTCTCAGAGCTCAGAGACTGGTTAGACCAATACAGAAAAAGCCTGGAAAGATCCAGTAATCTGGAAATAGATGTTTAGATTAAATGTATTATTTTACAGCTGCTGGAAAAACAGGAGGAACAAAACAGAAATGCTGCCACTTTTCAGTATTAAAACTTCATTTAGATAGTTTCTCCTCTGTCACTGGTTTTTTGATGTGTATTTATTTTTTTCATAAGGCTGAAAATGTCATTTGTTCGCATTATTCTGCTGAATGTTTCATTCCTACCTCTCATTTTGCACATCTTTGCATTTTATTACAATCCATCGACAACAGATTAGTTTGTTCAAACATTGATTGCTGTCATACCACGTTCTCCATCCTGTCAGTGCGCTATGGATCAGTCAGGATCTTGAGAGGTGTCTCTCACTTTGCTCATCAGTATAGTCATGAAGTGCGGTTTTTAAACGGGTTTAAACCAGAAAGCCGATACTGATGTTTGTTGTACTGGAGATCACAGTGAAGCTGCTGCTCTCTGCCTTGCATTGCGCTTATTATGTACATATTCAATTTTATGGATATATTTTTGACTCAATAAAATGATTTGTTCTAATCTTTTATTACAAGCTCTTTTTATCTAAACAAACCGCTTATATCCTGTAAGCTGCGTTATTTCTTTCAGCAAAAGGCAAGAGTATATGAAATTAAGTTGATTTCGAGAAGAAATAAGTGTTTAATTTGACCCTTCATTAATATGCTAAAAAAGAAATACATTTATTAACATAGAAGCTATTTAGTTTAAAATGAATTGCAGCAAATATCCACATGCCTATATTTTATATGAATTAGGCCTACTTTGTTTTCCTGCATCAACAATATTTTCTCTAAGAAATATATACCATATTTAGGCTATCCTATCCTATCCTTTTTTGCTCTTTGAAAATTGCTTTCTAGTTAAATATTGGATGTCTAATTGTTCACATCCTCCTTTAATGCTAATTAGGTCTTTACTTCTAATAAGCCTCAGTTTGTTTTCTATATTTATGTCTTGAGCCTTTGACCTCTTGCAATTAATTGAGGATAATCACATTACTGTGAGTGATATATCCACCTGTAAGAGTTTAAATGTCTTCAAAGCTTAGGACATCAATCCCCACAACAAGAAAGCAGTGTTAAGAATTGAGATATAACAGTGTTTATAGGACCTGTTGTGTTTACATGTAGAAATATGATATGTAACTATATTTCAGTTAGTCTGAAATACAATAATTTTGCCTTTTTTGTCCTCCAATTATTTTTTACCCAGCTTTGGTGAGGTTGGTAGAAACATGCAATTAAGAGACAACAGAAGGTGACACATCTGACTCATAGGACTCAGAAAGTATACATCCTAAAACTAACATAACCTCAGTGTCAAGACAAAACCTTCTTAGAGACTTTAATTTTTATTTTTATCTATAATTCACAGTGCCAGTCAATTTTTAAGTAGTGTAAATTCACAATGTGACACAAGTCACTGCAGACACAGCAGGCTTTCACTAAAAAACAGAGAAACACAATGATGCACATTGTTGTTCACTTTACAGTGCTTATGAATTACTGCTTTGAAACTAATTTTGACACAGTGAGTAACCCATAAATATCCCACCATGTTTGAAATTTATGGTTTTAATAAGGCTGACCAAAATGAGAGCAAGCTTTGTTGGGGGTCAGGAAAACAGTATCTTTGAACATGTGGTCCGAGAGGTCTGCAAACCTGCTGTTCATGAAAGTCACTTTCACTTATATCTTTATATTTTATATCTATATACTTTATATCTTATAAAGTAAAAGCTTCTTTCCTTTTAGGCTTTAAGTGGAATACATTTTATTAAATAAAATGAGTAACATGGCTTTGGGATATTAGATTTTTTATAAAACACAATTCACAAAAGAGTTCTGGAATAAACTGTTGTGGGGGACTTTACAACAAATAACCCATAATTCTTTGCTGACATTATTCTTCATCTTTTAATTTTCGTGAACTACAAGTGTGAAAAAGAGAAGAATATTACCTCAGTTGACCTGATCAGAATAGTTTATAGCTATCATGACTTTATTTTAGGAAGTTACAACCCATAAGCATCTGATGCCTCAGTGACTAAAGAACGTCCAGCACTATTAAAGAATATGTTACTGGTCTTACTTTAAGGGTTTCAGAGTGACCTGACTTTACTGCTCATCTGGAACACATTTAAGACAGAAACACAGAGTTTTTATGTGAAGCTGACTTGACAGAGTGGTACCTGCCTAAATGAAATATAACTTGCTCCAATGTGCACCCCTGAATAGAAACCCCCAACTGGAATTCTTTGGATCTGGATTCTTTCCATGTGCGATTTTCCACGGATGTTGAATCTCATCTGTCTATGAAGAGGCCGGCGGGAACAAAGGGTTAAGGGTCTCAGACTGGGGGAAGAGGTTTAACTTTTGCTGTTCTGTTTTGTTTTATGACTCAGAGGGAGCCGAATGGGTCTGCTGAGGTGTTTTTTTTTTCAGTTTCTCTGGTCAGCTTTGAAGGTGAGGGCCCCTCTCTCCCCAGGGTCATAACTCCACAAATGAATGTCTGGTGTTGGGGAGCCAGGGGCCCCTGCATACACAAAGGTTTCACTGAAACCAGCATGTTAATACTTAACCAAGGTCTAAACAACTTTTTGAACAGGTAAAACTAAAAGACTCTGTGGGTCAGAAAAATAAAGGATATTCTTAAAATTTTGTAACACTTTGGCCATTTTCCAGGAAAACATACAGCATTTGTAAACAGCAAGTCTTGTTATGATCAATAGTGTTGAGAATAACTTAGACAGGAATATACAGCTCTGTACAGCGTGTTTTTACGTTGTGTTTCAAAAATTGTTTCTCTGCAGTTTTAAAAGATCATATGTCGCTCCACAGCAAAGTTTTTGTTGTTGTTTATTTAGTTTTTTAAAGAGGCGTTCTGAAAATGCAGAAACATTAAATGTATGGTTAAAAAAATTAATCTAATAAATCAAAAGAATTAATCATAAGCAAAATATGTGTTTTTACATGGAACTGGTAAATAGTTTTCACTTTTCAGGTCTTTTTTTTATTACTCTTGTATTTTTCTCAACCCTAAATATAGGGAAACCTTCAATATGTAATAATTAATGACGGGGAAATGATGTAGCATTCCCAGTACAGTTTCATGGCATCGCCTCATGCAAGGCTCCTGCTTACACTTTTAGATGGATGACACCCAGTGGTCATACTGGGTGACTACACAGAGCTCTTGGAGCTGTGCAACATAAGTCATAACACTCAGTTAAGACCCAAACAAAGTGTAGAGAAATACGATTTCTGGTTTGTTTATTTAACGATTAAAACTTTAAGAAGTTTTGTTCAGACAGTGTCTCAGATACAAACTCCAGTTTATCACATTCAGTCAGAAATAATGCAAAGAATATCCATTAAGTGTTGAGACTTTTAAATGTGTTATTGAAATGTGAAAAATACCGTCCTAAACTCGTGAATGTTTGCACAAAGAAAATAGCAACAGAAATATGTTTCTTTGCATTGTTTGAATTTCCTTGCAGCAAAATAACAAGAATCAGTTTTATCAGATAGTTCAGAAAACAGCTACTAACATTGTGACAATAATTGGTCAAACAGTGATTTTAAAATATTTTATTATGGTACTACATCTCAAAACCAAATAGTAGAGATGGTTCTGGCAGGTTTGTTTCCAACAAGGTTCATTAGTCAGTGAAAGAAATGTTTCCCTGTTCTTGCTTGGTAGTTTGAAACTTCTCTGTTCTGGGTTTACTTTGCAATGTTTTCAGTCTTATAATGAACCAGATGTCCTAAGCTGATGACAGATCCGGTTAGTTTAGCAGCTGGACTCTTACGTTTCAGTCATGTTGTTGTAGTAAGTGTAGAATGTGGTTTGGCCTTGTGTTGCTGAAAAGAGCAAGATTCTGTCTCTCTGCAATGCTTGATCTCATTTGTACCCTTTTTTTAGATTAACAGTGTTTAAATCTTGTAAATAACTCTATAGATGTCTTACTGAAGAGATATTCTTTTGAAGGAGAAATGTGAACAGCACTCACTGAAAGCTTGACAATATGAGCAATGGTATCATGTCACTATCAATGCGTGATGAATGAAGTGTTCAGTCATCAACTCTTCAATAGTAACTTGACACATCTTCTTTCCAAACTGGCAGCAAACAGAAAGAGTTTCATATGTTTGGATTTCAAAGATCTTGCTAAATCATTGTCCACATACACACAGATGCTTTCACTTATCTTGCCTACTTTTCTCATAACAAATCGTGCCTGCAAATGGGGTCGTGGTTGCCATGTTTCATGACAGGGGTTCATAAGAAGCCCCCCCATCTTGAGGTGCTCATAACCTCAGAATGGAAAATTATTTTAAAGTTCAGAATTCACAAGTTGTGTACATGGTTTCCCATGAGTTTTATTTAATTGCAACATGTATGAAGGTGCAGCAGCTGAACTGATTGGCCTGTTTGGGGTGGATATGCATACCGACCACGGACCAAACAGAAGACAGGGCATAAACTCTTTAACCTGTAAATTAAACAGACTTTTTGACAAATAAGCTACAATCTATTGTTGAGACTAAAGTAGTCCCATCCTGTCAAACCGGCTGAATACAGGGGGTTTTGTTATCTAAAGCAGGGGTGCCCAAACTTTTTTCCTCCAAGGGCCAAACTGAAAATGAGTCAGTGAGCCACAGACCAAACATTGCAGCTATATAGCATCTCTTGTCTGTATGCCACTGCCTGTGGTTCTCCATGCGGATGTGTTGAGTCAGAGAGCTTGAGGCTGCGTTAACAAAGGCTCATGTGGGACCTCCATCCATCCATTTTCTACCGCTTGATCCCAGAGCGGGGTCGCGGGGGGGCTGGAGCCAATCCCAGCTGTCAACGGGCGAGAGACGGGGTACACCCTGGACAGGTCGCCAGTCCATCCAGGCTCATGGGGGACCTTTCCAAGTTAATAAAACTATATTAAAGTTGTTTATACCCATACAAATTGCTAGAGACTTAATGGACATAAGATATATTATTATCATACGTCATTAAGCTCTGAAATGCCTTTTCATTAAGATCTGTAGGTTTCTAAATATAAACATTTACTAGCAAGCCAAGAGCAAGTGCTGGCGGGCCAATTTTGGCCCACAGGCCCCACTTTGGCCACCCCTGATCTAAAGAGTGAAATTCAAACAGCTTAGTCTTGAATCAGATCAGCTTCATTAACTGAAGATACCAGAATCATAAAGTCCTCTATTTGTGTACTCAGTTTCACCTTTTTTACATACAAATACTGACTATCAGACTAAAGGCTCTTCTGCCTGAATGTAACTGACCCTATTTATTGGGGGTCTTAGAGTAGAAGAGACACCAAACAAACACAAACCATGTTAGAATTATCTCTGGCAATTGCGTGCCTCACGTTGCGTATCGTGCAAATCAAAAATCAAATAAAACTTTATAACGTGCTTTTCATGCCATAAGCAACACAAAGTGCTGTACATGATAAAATCAATTAAATTAAACACCCAAACAGACAACATACAGTAGCAATGAACCCCCCCCACCCCCACCCCCAATTAGATTCCCTGACATGCAGGCAATGTTTACTACCTTTGGGTCACTTTGTATATCTTAAGTTTTATATTAGTTTTTTATTTCTTGCTTTCATCATTTTGTCATTTTATTTTTTAAGGTCATTCTGTGTGAATTTTTGTTCGACCAGATAACATGAAATCTTTGCTGTTTTAAGGTTATTTTGTGTAACATTAAAGTTGTTTTATGTTTCTTTGGTGGTTGTTGTGGTTCTTTTTAGTCTTTTTCATCTGACCACTGCCTCTTTGTGGCTGTCCTGGTTATAATAAATCCCTTCATTTAGGAGTTCTTTCTTTGGGTTTATATTTTGTTTTTACTCTATATTTTTTGAAAACAGAGACCTTTTATTCCTTGAATAGGGTCATTCACTATTCCTTTCATAGTTTTGTTTTCCAGCCTGTTACACTGTAATATACCCCAAACTAAGAAACACATCTGATTAAGGAATGGCGTGAACCAATGGAAAGTCAAGAGCAGCCAAATGAAACCATGCACTTGTATTTCCTTTTACAGGGACAGAATAGAAATGGTTAAAAGGAACATGAACCACAAGGTGGAGACACAGACTGCTAGCTGAGCTAACTGATCAGGCTTTCATGCTCTCTACAGAAGAGCAGACTGGGTCCACGTTATTATACAACAAACTATTTTTTTGGCCCAAAGGATCTAATTAAACATCCCTGAGAGCAGAACCTCAACAGACTTCAGATCAGATTCAGAATGTGCTGTCAAACAGCTGATGTGCTACATTAGGCCAGCAAAGATGTGTGCCTGTTAAGTCAACAGCAGGTAAAACCACAGATTTGATTCATATCAGGAAAAACAAACTGATGTGATGGTAGGGATTATAAAATTACCTTTGGGGGTACACAGGTGTTATGTGATGTTACTGAACGTCACTTGACAGACAATTTTTATTAAAAGTGAGACATTTTCTGGTCATAATACAGCAAATAATTTCAGAATAAATGCTCCAAATTTACAACACAATACATCTTTATCTGTGGCATGTCTAGAGAACCATGAAATAAATGCTTTAGTGTCTGACTCAATGTTTAAATTAAAACCTCAATAGAGCACCAAACCAAAAAATATATTTAAAGCAGCTGTAAGAAATTAAAAAAATTCAAAAGCAAGAAAGACACCTAAAAAATACCCTGCTCTGCAGTTACAATCAGAATAACCTCAATATAAATACACAACAATTGTACAAACTTACAATACTATTATTGAATCTCAAGGCATGGCACAGTCACAATATGATACACAGAATAATTTATCAAGATTTCCATTCTTAGTTTATGTCCAGAAATGACTCAGCCCAAAAAAGTAAGATAGTGATTGACAAAAATATTTTCTGGTTTAATGTAATTCTTATTTAAAAGTCTGAACAGAGTTTTATCTGTGGAATAAATTAAAGTGTAACCAAGCTATTTTTCAAAAGGGTGTTGACTGCATGTGCTCCGTTACCATCTATCTATACTTAAGAGTTGTGTCATCCTGTTTTGAAACATAAATCATTAGGAGGTAAAATGTATATTTAAAAAAGAAAAAAAAAAAAAAATCAAGAAATGCAACACAATTATATATTTACCCTTTATACATTTTAATGGGTAATGAGCTATACGAGTGAAAGAACACATTTACATTCTAGCATCATTTTTGTCCACTTGGTCCAGATCATAATACAGTCCAACATAATCCATGGCAGTCTGGCAAGCTGTAAATGCAACTTAATAGTAACCACATTTTATTTGTTGGCATTGAGACACCTTTAAACCATTGAGCACTTTCCACAGAGTGAGGAAATCAAAGGAGGCCTTCATTCAGATGGAGGTATAGCATCTCCCAAAGCTGGAGAGTCTAATCTTTTCTGGCAGAATGATGTTTACAGAGTGCTGTGGTTCTTCCTGGCTCGGGCTACCAACTTCTCTCAGCAGGTGCTCCCGTTGCTGTCGTACAAGCTGGCTGTACTTTGCATTTGCCAGCCATGTCTGGCAGCGGCCAAAAAACACAATTCCCGTAGTGCCCAGGATAACTAGGCAGGTTAGCAGGGCCAACATGCCGAAGCAGACCAGCTGACCATGGGTGACGAGGATGCCAGATGAGTGTACTGTCTCCTTGAGGGTGATCTTAAGCAAGTCTCTCTCAGGCGGTCTCAGCAGCTTGTGGAAGGCATGGGCAGGAAGCGAGTAGTGCTGGGGTGTCAGAGCAAATACTCTGCTGTCCACTGGCCTGGAATTGACTGGCTTGGATCTGTTTTTTGGCCTGTGATGCAGGAGACATGTAGGACCAGTAAACCATTTCTGGCAAATGCAACGGAAGGTTCCATCAGGTTGACCGACACACGTTCCCTCATTGGCGCATGGCCTCCCAGTGCAGGGGGAGAGGTTGGTAGTGTCATTACAAGTAAAACCGCTAAATCCAGCTGGACAGATGCATGTAAAAGCCAGGCCATGGTTTGTACAGTTGCCACCATTGAGACAGGGGTTAGGCTGGCAGATGTCAATGCTGATCTGACAGTTGTCTCCAGAAAATCCAGGAGGACATAAACAGGAAGGATAGGCTGTAGAGCCACCCACATCTATACATGTGCCTCCGTTCTGGCAAGGGGAGCTGAAGGACAGAGCAAAACAATGGTAAATAACTGCAATGCAAAGAAAACTAAAGTTCAGCCCAGCTATATTTTAATCATGTCCTACTAGATTAAAAGGAATCAACGTATATTTTAACATTTGTTTAAATCCACAAATAAATTTGTGTCACATTTTAAACCAGTATAATGGAAAAAAAACAACTGGGGTATACATTTTATCACATCACACATGATAATCCCCCCCACCTTGCTGGTTTTTCTGAAGTAATTTCACATTTGTTCCAAACATTTTCATCAAGTACACAAATATAATAAAAACATGATTTCAGTAATATCCACGTCTGCTTGAGTGAGACTGTAATTCTGCAGTTTTCTTTAATGTTAAATGGATCAGAAGCCTCTGGAACAACAAAACGTCTCTGTAGTCAGTATAGACACTGAAAGGAATGAGACCAGTCAGGTTAATTAGTTTTAAAACAAATGAAAATATTCTCCAGCTTATGAATTGAAAATGTTTCAGCATTTTTTTTTCAGAAGTTCACAGTGGCCATTTTAAAAAAGTACTATCTTAATGACACCTACTTAGGTCATAATCCAATCTCCTGAACTGATCTTAAGGAGCACTACAAGGTGAATGCAATGCAGTTATTTGTTGCAACATTATCTTAATCATTTATTTCATAGCCTTATTTATTGAACATTTAAATAAAAACAGGAAGGCTTGTTTTTAAGACTGCAGGAAACTTCTGTTTAAACTAACAACTTAACCAGCAGACAGACGTAAACCACTCCAGAGACAAACACAGCTCACATTTTCTCCCTCTAATCCAGACTTTTCCTCCATGCAGCACTTGTCCTCGTAACATCATCTCGGCTTCTGTGCTCCGATTAATTTTCAAACCTTTGAGGAGTTCTGTGGTTTTCATCTTTGTTCATGGAGCTGAAATATCTCCATCACTGCATGTCAGACTGGACACA
This sequence comes from Pseudomugil gertrudae, assembly GCA_037177535.1. Classification (NCBI taxonomy): domain Eukaryota; kingdom Metazoa; phylum Chordata; class Actinopteri; order Atheriniformes; family Pseudomugilidae; genus Pseudomugil; species Pseudomugil gertrudae. Next base: position 13,890,664 of record JBAMHV010000021.1, on the reverse strand, counting down.
CGCGAAGTAGTTCTTACTGATCCTGAAACTTCTATTATATGTTGTGTAATTGTTTGCATAGGAGCGCAAGTGCCATTTGTCCCTGCTGGAGTCTTCCCAGCCCTCTCTCCATTCCACCTAGTCAGTCTTCTGTAGCAGCCTACTGGTGTTGCTCAGCTGAGAGTGAGCACATGTGCCAGTGGCAGAGGAGAAACAATAGAATAGCTGGAGCAAAGCAACTGGAGGAGCAAGCAGTTATGTTTAACAGCATCTAGAGACCTGGTTTTAGGCACCAGGGCCAGACTCAAAACATCTGAGGCTAAAACCCTGGGAAAACCAGCTGGCAATGCCACTGCTTTTGAAACCAAAATATTTAACGTTCATGGACAACCCATGGGAACTGAAAGCCAGTTATGAAGTGATGAGTCAAGTCATTAATGTTATAAACCTTCCTAAATGAAAAACAATTAGCTGAAACTTTGGATCCTGGGAGGCCACAGGAGACCATATTAGACAGGAATGAAGGAAATCTTTTAAAGTCTAAAATTAATTTCAAAGTAGTTTAAAAAAAAAGTTAACCAAACTAAAGCAATTGATTCTTGTTATTGACACACTATGATGACTCGTGCAAATAATGCATGGACTTATATCATGAGAAGTTGACATTTCCTGATTGGAAATGTCATGAAGTCGTTGCAAAACCACATCGCTGCCATCCTTGGCTTCACTAAATTGGAAAAGCAGGCATTACTTTCGACAAGTTTTTCAAACTGAATGCAGGTTAAACTCACCGACATTGGTTTAAATGTCAAAAGATCATTTTAATCCACAGCTTGTTTTGGCCACTGCTATTGTTACTCAACTCAAAATATTAAATGCAGCAAATCATTGAAGAAATTGTTAAAATCTTTGAGAGGTTCAAACATGAAAATATTCTTGCTAAGAATCAATTAGTTTTGGACAGTCTCACATAAAAAATGATGCATATTTTTATTCAAAGACTGCCTTTAGTCATTCCTCTCAGTACTAATGATCACCGTTTGGTCAATTTTCTGCAAATTAAAGATCTGCACCCATGACGAGATATAAATAGAAGTCTCAGCTTTGCCTCACAAGTAATCTACTTGTACAAACTTATTAAGCATATCTGATCGATGCAGTCATGCTTAAGAAAGGGTTTCATCTGTGAATGCACCAACAGAAACTAATCAATCTCTCCAGCAGTGCTTAATTACACGAGTCCCCCCCCCCCGACACCTTTTCTCAGCAAGTCAAAAGAAAATAAAAGCCTAGAATATTTTTGACAACTGTTCCCCAGACATGAGATGATTAATGGAAAATGTGCAAGTCTTCAGTTGTCCCACAGTGAAATGTAGACTGAGGTGATTAATTTGCAAAAAAAAGGGGAGGACAGCTGATGACTGACTACTGGTTATGTTTTGGCTCGTGAATTTTAAGTGCAACATTCAAGTCTAAAGCTGCCTGGCAGAGAAGCCATGGACAGGTTCAGAGTTTAAGTCATGTCTGCAAGCTGCATCCCCAGAGAGTTATTCATACTCTGACGGGCAGGAGGAGGGTTCCTCCAGGGACCAGGCCCATCTGTACAAAGCAGCAAACAGGCAATTTCGGTATAATACCTCAGCTTCTGTTTGAGAAGAGTTAGAAGAAAATTGCAGATTGATCTTCCTTCTCTTTCTTCTTTCACATACAGGTTGTTTATCAGTTTTCTATTTTTTGCCTAAATAGTCCACAAAGGCAAGAAAAAAAAATAGATATAATAGATTGTCCAAATAAAATGTATAATGAGGAGTCATGTGGCCATAAACAAACATGCCCACACACAGCTTATATGTGAGCAATCCCAACTAGCGGTGCAAGTCAAATGATCCCATCCTTCACAAGACATTTTTCCTCCATAACCACTTCAAAGCAGCTACAGATTTACTTCCAACGTTCACTTGCAGTCATCATATCGCCATTTAAATTTAAATGTTTGATCTTAGTCTACTCATGAGCTCTTTTATGCATGAACTACTGCAGTAAAAAACAGTTCATTAAAAAGTAGCTAGACACTAAGCAAACTTGTTATTTCAGAACTATTAAAAGCCTGTGTGTGCCATCTCACATCTCTACCAGTATTGATGTACATCTATTAAAATTCACACTGGAGATTGGACACTTTAATGTAGCAGCCATTATGCAATTTCAAAGTGAATGCGCTGATGCACAGAATGCGGTTGCGACCGTTTACCCCCTGAAGACCAAAGGTAATGATATTTCCCAGTGATATGGGAGAGAAGCTCCATTCTGAATTACCCTTCTGATTGAGAAGACATCGAGAATAGATCACAGACCTCCTACTGGCAAGAGGGGCCGAATTCACAGTCACACTGTACAATGGAGGAATAAATACTGTCTAGAAATGTTGATACATTTCATCACCAGTTGTTGCCTTTGGAACAGCATGAGCCCAATTCTGTCCAGGTCCACATGTTTACCCTCAAAATATATTTATCCTGTTATCAACAGGAACAAACTAACATGGTGGGGAACAAACTAATTTCAACTCGACATGAAAGCTACATTTACAGCACGACCACAGGAAAACAGTTTTTTCCTTTTGCTTAAAAAAAAAAAAAAAAAGCCAACCAGTCACACCAATTGGTTTGCAATTCCTGGATTGAAGACAAGATTTACACATCCAAAGACTGAGCCAAAGCTCATTTTACTAAATTACCTTAAATGTCTAAAGATAGCCTCCAAACTCGCAGTGCATTTAGAGCCATCAAGACTGAGCCGAATGCAAATATGTGATAATAAAAAAAGATTCACCAGAAAACATGAATAGAACTCCACATACAAAATATTTTATAATATCAGTAAATGATTTATTAATGTATAAACAGATTCCCCTTGTGTGTCAGTAGCAAAAGCAAATAAATAAATTGTATTTAGGAAGAAGTTAAACTTGGCCTCTAAACAGTGTCTGGGTGCAGCTTAGTCAATAGACGTTAAGAAATATCCCCATTAATTATTAAAATAGTTTTGAACGTTTTGTTATTAAAGAGATAAACTAGCTCAGAGAATTCACCCTATTCTTTACTTTTTTCTTGAAACTAATAAGTTAATCCTTTTTTTAAGTTTAGTCTGGATTTATTTTATTAATGTAATCATCTTCTCCTACTTAGAAATTGTGTATTGGACTAATACAACAGTCCTGTTCCTATATAGTTGCACAGATACTAAGCAAAACATTTCTTTTAAAAAATGCTGAAATGATGCAATTTTATGAAAAAAAGACCAGAGAGGTTATTGCCTCAGACTTTAAAAACTGCTGCATTGATGCATTTTCTCCTGTTTCCCCAAATAGCAATATCATCTCACTTCATTTATATGCTTGCATTAATAGGTTCTTACCCTATTGTTTCCAATTTGGGTCTGAATGTTTCCCTTCCTCTTTTTGCAGTACAATAGAGCCATTAGCCATGAAAAATATGGACTTAGATGCTCATTTACTTTTACCCCAAACACTAAATGTTCCAGCTTGTGCATCAAATTGTATTCTGCTTCTTTCTGCTTTTAAAACAAAAAACAGGCTGCATGCAAAACAGAAAATGTTCTGGATTATAACTACAGATAATGATGACCATGCTGCATTTCATATGATGAAGCCAATATAATCCGATCCTTCTCAATTGTCTTTTTTTTTCCACTTTTTTGGAGGTATCCAACAGAACTTCAGTGCAATCCTTCATCTTGGTACTACAGTGATTTACTTCCATTTCACACTGGGCAACATTTATGCTCGATTACTATTGTTCTGTTAGGACAAGGCGCCAGACGTCCCAATCATATTTCTAATTATTTTATGTATCTGCCAACACCACAATACAAATTTCAACATTTATCCACCACAGTTAAAATGTATATTTTAGTTACAGGATTGGGCTTCGTATGCAGAAACGGTTTGAAATACTTGAGACATCTATTGATTATTGTTTCAAATAACATGGATATCTGAAAAAAGAAGAATTTAGAGCATCAAAATAAAAACTTTTACCCATTCAAAAGACAAATCCCGGTCTTCACGTCACAATTTTCTCCAACATAGCCTTGAGGACAGATGCAAAGGTATCCTCCTTCCCCCGTCTCTATGCAGGTGGCATTACTGGCACAAGGCCTGGAAGAGCACAGGCGTGTATCTGTTTAGAGAAAAAAAAACAATGTTGTTTTTAGATCATGTAAGCACCATCTCCTTGTGACTGTTTCTACACCTTTCCACCACCCCCTATCACTACACTCTGCATGGCAGCACCATCCATCCTGTCATCAGGAACAAGACTGAGAACGCTGCTAAACACGTCACACCAATGATCGGCACATATGCTCCACCAGAATATGGAATGCGGCATCTGTGCTGATAAGTGGGTCAAAACTGAGCCAGAAATCCTCACTACCTCCCTCCCCCAAAACTCTTCTTTTAATATTCTCTTTGTTTCTTCTTCGCCTCCAGGGGCCACCAGTATTTTATGTGACAATGTTCACCTATGATTCTGTGTGAATATTATTATACTTTAGTCTGCTTTGACAACTATTCAGTCACAATATGGCTGTGCTGTTTTAATAAATCATATACACTGTGATTAATGTTTGCAATTAATCTGCGCCTCCAATTTTCCTATTGAGAATTCTGTACATAATTATTTTCCATTCTCAGTCATTGATCTTTGACCACATAGATTTAATGTAACTTTTTCAAGCTCAATACAGTGACAACCTGTGTGACCGCAAAGCTTTGTGACTCACTTTAACCTCTGAGGGGAGGACAGAGAGATAAGAAGGCCTGGGGAGTTTAATGGGACTCACCTTGGTCACACAGGCTGCCCACCCAGCCCTCCTTGCAGATGCACTGCCATGCCTTCTCACATGAGCCGTGCAGACAGCCGGGGAAGGGCACACACTGGTCACAGTTGTCTCCTTGCCACCCTGGTTTACATCTACAAGAGTAAAATAAGACAAATCACATCTCCCATTTTCAATTCAGCTCTCAAAATATTTTTCTTACCCATCTACTCGGATATAAAATTTATTGGTAAACTCTAAAAAAAAAAAAAAAAAAAAACATCTCAATACTTGAACAATCATATTGCATCAAAAAAATATTGAAAAAATGTTAATCTTGACAATCTACAAAAAGAAAACAGATGTTTTAATGTTTAAATGAGACACTGGACCCATGTAAAAGAAGAAAACAGTAATGTGGATAAGGATTTCCTTTCTCTGAAAGAGAGATATGTACAGTGACGTGTATAGAAATAAGGTTGAAAATGCCCACAGGATATGTTATCATCTGTAGGGGATTCTGAGGCAATTTTAGCAGCCTACCTGCACTTCCCTGGCTTCTCACAAAACCCATTTTCTGTACTGCACCTCGCGCTGCATTCCCAGCCTTTTGTGAGAAAGAAAGGGCAGCATGCTTGCGTCAACAATCAAAAGACACATAAAGCATTCAAAACAATATTAATTCGTCTTCTTTTTGCCCCCCACACTGCAATATCTGGCAACAGAAATGTATTTATTTATCAGTGTTGGCTCAATGGTGTCAAAAGCCAGTTGTTTCAGGCTAATGACCAAAATCTCACATTACCTTTTACTATGCCTGTCACGGCCAGAATTAAGACCACGCCGATAAGATGCATGGTAATTTCAGTAAAGACAGCTCTCATTGTCCTGCAAACACACAAGGCATGTTAATTCGTGGAAACATGCTCCGTTTTCTTTTAAAATACATTTTTCTGACTAAAAATATCTCAAAAGTTTACATTACAGGAAGAAAACATTTAAATGAACCATAACGGAGCAAATATAACCACTTCCATGTAGAGTCCTTCTCTGCTCCTTAATTATGAAAACCTGGGAGGTTAAATCCTAATTGCAATCAATAAAATGCTGCTCACTTGAAAGGATTACATGTCGAAATAACTAAACGTTTTTCACCTGGAAATAATTGACGCACCTGAACCATATGCGTCCGTCTGCTTCCAAAAGGTATCCATTACGCACAAACATGCAGAGGACAATCACGTCGTGTTGTTACAAAACAACTTTTGTCCCTTAAAAACCTTTCAAGATAAAATAAAAATAATAAATCTTGTCTTACCTAAGTCGTCCAGGCGCTCTGTTTCCAAATTGCTTCGATCATATTTAAAAGATTTGCTTCTGGTTTGTCTCTTAATCCCGGAGCGTGCCAGTAAAAGTAACACTACAGGTGTAGCGGTGGTCTGACTGCTACAGACCTGGAGGTTGTGACGGTGTTGCTGCTCCTGCGCGTCGTACAGCGTCCCAGTTCAGCTCGCTCCTCCCACCTTATGGGGGACATTTTTGCACCAGACTCTGTAACCCCAGGAGAGCCGTGCCGTCATTCCCAGCACATTAGCAGGCTATTTGACAAACGCATGATTTCCTCTTGGGAAAATGTGACACAACAACAACAATGACTAAATACAAAACGTTTCTGCACCTCAGCAACACGTATTGAATTGGCAAACAAACACAATAAATATATATAGTCTTTGTAGATTACAAGAAGCGTTTATTAGAATTAGATGTATTCCAAGATTGCTTTTAAACATGTCAGAGTTGCAACATCAAAGACATTCTTGCTTTATTTGTTGAACAAATCTTTAATATAAAAACACTGAAATAAATAATTTATGGCTTTGATTAGAATTTTACTGAATAATATGGTCACAGACCGAGTATGCAGCAAAGATACACTGCTTGAATAAAAGCTTATGGCAGGAGTGTCCAGCTCCAATCATCAAGGCCTCCTGCAGGTTTTCTGTGTGTCCCTGCCCCATCACACCACAGCAGGACAGCAACACTGAGGACCCACGCTGGACACCTCTGGCTTGTTGCTGTATTTAATCAGAATAAATTACCACCAAATTCTGACAGAAACCGACAAGTTGAAGAATAAATAAGAAGAACAAATAGGTTATACAATATTTTACTTAAAAGTTTAGTTAACAGACTTAGAAAAATACACTGCATGCCTATTGAAACAAAACCTTAGACCCAAAACATGCCGTGTTTTGGTCTAAGCGTAAAACTTCACTTTAAATCCCTTCTAGCAGGCTATAACTACTGTGTGTCCTTCTTGGGAAATGCAAAGGAGACTTTATTTTTTAAAAACAAAATCCACACATCCCTTTACTTTTACATGGTAAATAGTATCACAGTTTAATATGAGCAATATTTAATCCTTGAGAAAAAAATGGCAGTGACTCATGCACCTAAGTCATTATTAACATTCAATATGACAAATCATATGACGAGGAGTCTCAACAATACAATACAAAATATTATATAATAAATGCCAACATCATTTCATATGCTAAGGATAATTATTTTTTGTTCATTTAAAAAGTTTAGGGTAGAAAGTTATGTCATATCTTCTCACCCAAGAAGCAGCTATAAAGTATGACTGTAGAAGGGATATCAGATGGTTTCACAAGTAAGGCAAGCTCTTATTTAGTGTCATGCTTTTATAAATTCTTAGAGCAGGTCTGGGGAACCTTGTCCCTCATCCTGAAAGTTTTCCATGTCTCCCTGTTCCAACATATCAGATTCAAATGACTGTGCAGATCTTGATACGCTGTTGGATCCATTGGATTTGAATCAGGTGTGCTGGACCAGGATATAACAGCTGCAGGATTCTGGCCGTCGAGGACCAGGGTTCACCACCCTTGTTTCAGAGGAAAAACCGCAACCTACTGGTAAACTTGCATAGTCCATCATGCCGGTTCCACCACTAATTAATGGGAAAGGTGAGCTTCTTTGTAAATAAAGTGTCAGAAATAACATCTTAAACTATCATTAAAGTTATTAAATCATAACATTCCATACAATCTTGTTCATACAATTTATTCACTCATTTTCCATATGACTTGATCCAATTCAGAGTCACAGGAAAGCTGAAGCCTGTCACAACAGCTAGCAGGCAAAAGGCATGGTACACCCAGGACAGGTTGTAAGTCTATCATAGAGCCAACACAAAGAGACAAACACCCAATCACACTCACTCTTACAGACAATTTAGAGTGACCAATAAACCTAACACGCATGTTTTTGGAATGTGGGAGGAAGCCGGAATACCCAGAGGGAGCTCACAGATACGCAGGAAGAACATGCACATTTCACACAGAATGGCCACTGTTCAGACCCAAACATATTACTGGCTCACTTCATAAAGAGTCATGCTGAATTTCAGTAAAGAACTTCTCAGTTTTGATGTTTTTACATTAAATGATTTAAATAGATTAATTCTATTAGGGATTATGTCAACAAATCAATGGCCTGAATAGTTAGTAAAAGAGTTCCTCAAGGTTTAGTATTATGCCTATGGTTTTAACTTTGCTAATTACCTTTGCACAATACAATAACCTTTATTTTTGAATCTGGAGATGACTGTTTTCCCTCAAAAACATTTGATAATTACATAAAAATTACATAAAAATTTATTTCACAAAGCATTGACAAGCCTATCCCTCCTTTCACTCTTTTTAAACATTTTTTCTTTTCTTTCATTATATGCTTTATTTATATTGTGTTCAAATTAACTTAATCAATCAAATTTTTACCTGCTCTTTAAACCCATCCATCCATCCATCCATTTTCTACCGCTTGTTCCCAGAGCGGGGTCGCGGGGGGGCTGGAGCCTATCCCAGCTGCCTACGGGCGAAAGGCAGGGTACACCCTGGACAGGTCGCCAGTCCATCCAGGGCGCTCTTTAAACCTGCATTACATTATGAAGTAATATTTGCAATTTCTTTTGCCTTTTTTCAATTTTTTGCCAAAATATCCAAAAAAAGATCAGATATTTTATCCAAAAACAACACGAGTAATAAAAAAAAAAAAAAAAAAAAAAAAGTTAATTGCCAGTTTTAAGGTTGGCCATTAGGAAAACACTGACTAGCAATCTAGTGAGACTACATGGAAAAAACCCATTGTTCTCATAAAATAAGAGCTGCATTTGTGGCAGGAACATCATGCATATCTGTGATGCATCCCTGCATAAGGGCTACAACTGTTACATAATGGATGAAAGAATTATTCTAAATTATAAAAGTAAAATCTAAAGACAAATGCAATCAAATGCACAATGTTTTTCAATGATCATTCCACATTAGAAGGATCTGAAGAAGATGGACAAAAAAGTAACTGACAAACACATATTTTCTCAGTTGGAAATGGAAAGACTATGTCATCTATGTTCTTGCTGCTATCCCTAAAACACTGGGTGCCGTCTTGCACGTTCTGTTCTGGAAGACAGCAATCATACTCACTGTGAGCTATAAGACTGGCTGGAGACTACTGGCAACCAGACAGCACCATCTTATTTGTTCTTCCTGCCTTGCTGTCTAAACTACTTTTAGTTGGGCACAAAACCCATCATCATGACACATATCAGAGCAGCGTCTGACTTTAAAATGACTGCACAAACAGAGCTGCAGAAAATGCTGCCTGGTGGGAAGCACTTCTCTGTTTGAATGAACTGCATGGGAGCTCTACTGGCACTAATAAAGCTGTAAAATATCTGTGTGTGTGGCATATACCTAATCAAAAACAAATAAATATTGTGATTGTTACTGTTTAGCTTTATGGTTTTTATTTAACCTTTTGTTTGGGGCTTTTTTTCCAGCTAATATCTGAGTTCCAAAGAGATACGTTTTAGGTGAATGATAATTTTTTTAAATTAGTTTGATGTAATAATAAGTTATTTTTCTCTGTGAAGCCAGAAATGTTATCTAGCACACACATTATTTATACTCAAGTGCGTTAATATGATCTTTAATTACTTTTCAACCTTTTACTGTCTGAATGGAAAAATTATACTCACTGATTCCTTCAACTCAACATGATATTGAATGACATCTCCTACATAGCACCTACCTGTCATACATAACAATGCTTTGGTCTATTCTTAGACCACTTAATGCCGTCCACAATCTTCACACATCCTCCCAAGGGCACAGAATGATATTTTCCATCCCACAAAGTTTATGACTCAATTTAAACCCTAATAATATGTTTCACCTTGGTCACACATTGTTAGATCAGCAGTTAAGCTACTGAAAAGAGTGCTCAGGCAAGCTTTAAGTCTTATCTCTCTAATCCTATTTATTGTTTGCATCCACATGCATGAAATGCAACGAGTGTTGCATGCCAATCATTGCAGACTAAATTATGAATGACATCACTGATAAACCTTCCTAATGTCAGATGATATCCCTACTTTTTTAAACAGATTGTACTTATTAATCTGCTGTTTTGTTCTGATGTCTATTTGTGTAAATTTGGAGACAGAGAGCATGAGCGATAACGTGTGTGAATGCAAATAAGCAGCAAATCAATGTGTTTTTCGCAGGATGAAGGAGAGCGCGTAGAAGCTGCCTTTTCTTTTCACTCAAAATCACTCAAAACAAAGACACAGGCCATAAACAGTCAGGCGATAGCAGATGTGAGCGGCAGAGGAATAGATGACTCTCCTCAGATGTGATATAATCTTATGAGAGGTTTCTACTCTCATACCCCCTCCCAGTTCAGTTTGGCTGTTGGTGTTTATGTTTAAACCCCCTGAACTGAAGCTCAGAGCCTAGTTTGAAATTACAGTGAGGATGTGATTCCTTCACAAACCAGACCCACAACACTCAGTCCTTTAAATGAAATGTCTCAAGCTGGTGTGCTTTATTAAAGTGAAGGGGGTGCAATTGATTTACTTCTGTCCAACTCTGAACTTGTCTTATATCTGATCTATTATTTGCCTCGGTCTAAGGTGCATCAGCTTTAAATCAGACGTTGTGGGTCTGGGAAAGTGAGTGTGAATGCTTTTTCTAGCTGCTTCCTGATATCAAAATATGCATTCAGTTCCCACAAAGAAAGCAATTGCAGTGTTTGTGTAAGGACATGATGCAGAGTAGTTGTGATACATTTCTGAGAACTGAAACCAACACTGGCTTGTACTGTGGCACAGTATTGTTTTAAGTTACACACATAAACATCAAGATGCTGATATGTTGAAGCAAACACAATACTACCATGCTTATCTAGTTCAGCAGACATGTTTACATGTTCATCTTGATTTAGTGTGCGACATGAAATTCTGATTTAAAATCATATTTGTTGGACATTATACTGACCAGGAAATACCAAGAAATCATATTTTGACTGATTAAACAGCTAATATCAGTCAAAATAATATCAGCCATTTTGCCTGTGATTGTGTTTATGTAACAGGTGAATGAGCACAGTATCTTTACACAATAACATAAAATGAAGAAAGAGCAATCAGTGGAGTCTAAAATCAGATTAAGGAAATATACGCCCATTTGACATTTGCCAACCTTTGCCGAGGTTTTGAACTAGATGAACTGATTCAAAATAAGCTCGTATATGTTGACTCGAAAGAAGCACATTTTACATAACTGCAGATGTACACAGTGTTTTCTCAGTCCTTTCACGTAGACCCGTTGGACATTACATGTCTGTGCCACATTGCTGTTATTCTATTTTCCTTTTATTGATGATGTACAGCCCCATGTTGTTATTACAATATCATGCCATTATCTCATATGAAGCATACCATTTTTGTGACATTTGGTCAAAGTATTACAGAAGATTTGTCAATTATTTGTCAATAATTCAACCTCCTTTGCCAAATTGAAAAAAAACTGTTGAAACTGCTGCTCAGATGGCTCAGCAATGAATTAGTGCCTTATTCTGTCAGGAAATCCAAGACACAGTCGCTGATAAATGCTATTCAAAGGCATTTTTTTCTAAACTGCTTGTTTTCTTGACACTAGTTTTTCTAAAGATTTCATAGCACTCCTCAACTACAGAACAGTGTCATTAAAGAGGCTTCAGATTTCTTGTCTCAGTAGTCAGCATGCAGGAGGGGGAGAAAGAAGATCTGTGCGATATGTTTAATTCTATTTTCTGGCCTCCATACTTTCAAATACACAGAGTAATGACTCACAGAGGAGAAACTCGTGTTTGCCTGCAGGGATGAGTAGCTCATTTAATTGGATGGCTAGGTGAGAGGTGAAAGATAAAATCAAGCCCTCACTTCCTTAGTGATGTGGCTCCTTGTGTCTGTCAGTCCTACTACATGGGGGCAGTGGGGGGCAGTGTGTCTGCTTCAGCCAAGGTTTAGTGTTACAAAAACAGCTATCCAATTTGTACTAATTATCTAATACACACCAACTGCATACACAGGTGTAGATTCAGCTAAATGGCACAAATGATTTAAAATGTTATTTCAAGAATTCCAAATTAAAAAAGCATTTTTGTAATAGTTTTCTATGCTAAAATAAATCACTAACAAAGAATCACTAACCACTAGACTCAGACAGATTGATTACGGTCATTTGTTGGGGATGCCACATTAAAAATGATTGGAAACCAACAAGTAGTACTCATTTAGCAGTTATCACTAATGCAGGAATATACAAGCGTATGCACAATGTAGGCACACCAGAACTGATTATATTATTACAAGCAACAGAAGCCTCACAGCTGGGACAAAGCTGCAGTAAATACAGCAGCACTTTTCTTTCTCAACATGCCGAGGAGAGTAGAATATTTTGAGCACTTCTGCTGAAAGCTGGGATTGCTGATTGAATTGAATGATATATATATAATGTATCTTATATATAATGATATCTTTCAAATGTGCCAATTGTAAGGAAGGTGGAGCAAAGACAATCTGTCTCCCACTGAGTGACTGTATTTTTCTGTTGCTGGGGAATAACTGCTGTAGAATCAGGATTTTTGAGGGGCGGGGGGTGGTGTGGGTTGGGGGGCATGGGATGCTTGGCAGAACTTAAAATATTTATCACTGGCCTTAATGCATGTGTAGAATCTGTTTCAGAGAAATATAACAAGGCATAAAACTAGAAAGTGCTTTTCATACAAGCTGTCAGCCAAAACCAGTGGTGTAAGACGGCACTAGCTAATTAGAAGACCCATCAAGAGTTGGAAGCTAATGACTCACTTAATTATTATATATTGACAGCAGGAATTATAAGGGATGACTGATGATGTTTCTTTCCTGCTGACTTTCTCTTAAATCAGCCTCGTTGATTGTCTTCTTAATTATGGGATGTTCTAATCAACCTTCCATGCCTGCACTCCTTCTAAAGCGCCTCCACTGTCCTTGCAGGAAATACAGTAAAATGCACCGTGTTGCACGGATGTTGCATCAACTTCCCTCTGTGCAAAAATAAATAAATAAAATGAGTTTGGGGGAATTTTTTTTCCTGTTTTTTGTGCTTCTCTCTGACTAAAATCTTCCTTTACAGCTTCACTAGAAGCAAACTGCTGCAACATTTACTTTAATCTTATAACCAAAAAGAAGTTTTAGAAACAAAAATAGCTGCATCGAACAGTGGGATGTGAGTGATCACTTAAGAGTTTCTAATGTATAAATGGCAACACATCACTACATCTCTGTTAGGTAAATGGTATTTATCTTTGAAAAAATACAAGCAAGTTTAAAAACAATGCAATATCAGTAGACTGTTATTTTTCATTTTCAGTTCCTCCACTCAGCATCTGTGTAAGAGTTATTTAATTAAACCACTATACTGACGCATCACAGCCACAATCTATAGCTTTTTGCCTTTGTGGCTGCAGCAACAGTAATCTGGCATATTATGAGACCATAAACACAAACTGTGATCTGCAGGAGGTCTCAACTAAATGATGATATTTGTGGATTTTGCCATCTGCTCAGAAGCAAACCAGTGTCTACACATCTTAACTAAAATTCAGTAAATCAGATAGCATTGATTTATTTCTATAGCAACTGTCACCTCTCATTATCTGTAGGCTACGTATGTCTCAGAAGTGGATATTGGCTGATGAACAAGACTGACGGTTTATTAGAGAAGGCGAGCAGTACAGGAGTAAAAAGAGAGAATGAGGGAAAATGGGAAATGTAGAGGAATTACTCCACCTGTTGCCACCTGCTCCTGATGCTATAGTTATCTCTTTCTTGTTTCCATGGTAACAGGAGAATGATACTATCATTTGGGTGTGTTGCACGTTATGATGACCTTGCATCATCAGGACATGACAGACATATTACCTTATTGTCCTGACAGACCAAAAATGTGGATTCCTAACTTAGCAGAGATGAGAGGGTTATACAAAATGCAAAAACTAAACAAACCACTGTTGTGTGTCTCTGCATGATTTCCAACCAGTGAGTCATTTGGCAACAACTGTATAAAAGAAGAATGAGGTTGTAGAAAGCTGCATCTATTGGGTTCATGCAACAGTGCAGTGGTCATCCAGCACAACCTTGTCCACAGTTGTGCAATAATCTGCTTCACTTCCTTTCTTCTCAACTGGACCCTGACTTGTTAATGTTAAGGGTTAAAACATAAAAGTACATGTTCTAGTCATGTCATGCCAGCACTGCAAAACAGAAACCAATAAAAAAGGATATACTGCAATCCCACAATTATCTATGAATGATTACACAATATGAAGCATGTGCCATAACATGTGTGTTACACATATTCTTCATCTGGACTGCTATTTAAAATGTTCATTCACTGCAGAGACCCAGTTACATGTTTATTTAAGAGCCAACACACCTTCTTCCAAAGCAAGAGAGTTATTCTTTTATATGGGATCATCTTTTTGTTGGTCTGCAGAGCTATGTTCATGCAACCAGCTTAATGAATGAAGCTGGTTTTACATAACCCCCACTCCACTGTTCATCAAATTGTTGATGAATATTTTAGATTTCCATCCTTCTTAAAGCTTTGTATATGGCTTTTAGCCATGTTTGTTGTGCTATTAGTTTATCAAAGTGAAGATGTCTCATGTGCTTGTGGAGCTGCTGCTGTGTCTACATGTTTGCTCCAGAATGTAATAAAGAATAATGGCACTGGGGTCCCCCACACACTATCTATTACCACAATGCTCTCGTGCAACACACACAGGAATGGAGTGGGAGAAAGCAGCCAGACAGAGAGGAAAGACATGAGGTAACACAAATACAATATGCTGTGACACTGAAAGCACAGCTCAGTCATTCAGCCAGCCTCTCAGCTGTTTGTGTAAATCCGCTAAAGAAATCTGATCCATTTTCTTGTGTAGGCTGTAAGAACATTATACTGACAAAATTTGTCAAAATCTGTCAGCTGGGCTTAATTCATTAGAAGCTGGTGGGTATGCAAATGGATAATAGTGCTTCTGAACCCCCTGCAGAAAGATATGTAATACTGAGCTGATTATGCTCGCTTTATGAAGTTCAAGGCACAACAGCTGAGCTCATCCTGATGAAATGTTGAATCGTTGCCCCTGAGATGAGGAAACAGACACCCTAAAGTCACCGCGGAGCAATGTGTTTTAAAAAGCAGCTGAATAATAAAGGCAATGTGTAATAAAATGGATGTATTTATAATCTTAGCTGGTTAAAAATGGCTGTAGTGTAAAATGAAATGGAATTGAGTAAGGAATAGTATTTCACCTCCTCAGTGTGAAGTGCATAGGCTGTACATAACTCATAAAACAAACCAGGATGAAACGTTTATTTGCTCTTGCTATAAAATGATCATAATTTATCCAGTGTTTGAAATCTTTACTTGTCATCTTACTGCCCTCTGAAATCCTAAGCTTTCCAAAGAGGAAGAACCATGTCTCCATGAAAAAACACATACAGCATATGTTTGGAAATTTAATGCACATTTGAAACTTATTCTTTAGCGTCATCTTAGACTAGAATAAAAACAAACCTGAAGTCTGACCATCCAGGGAGATACTTTATAAACCAAAAAGTTAAATTAATTTGTACTGGAAAATGTCTTAATAATTCCCTAAGTTCGCTTAGGGGGGTGAAAAGTATAATGTCCCCACCATTGGGGACTTGATTATTGATTATTTCTACAAAATATTTTTAATATTTAGTCTTTTTTTAACAAAAGCTTTCAGTGTTCTGAGCTACAGTCTGGATAAAATCAATTAGATGATTAAACCTTCCTCTTCCTTGTCTAATTGAATCTCTACTCAACAGGAACCTGTAGCAGGCAGCCCAAGGTTAAGGCAATGTTGATATCGCCTTCTGCACTCTCACTACGATCCCTTAATATGAATTATTCACAGGTGCAGTCATAGCTGAAAAAAGGCCAGACCAAGGAGAGATTAACTCAGCCTGTCAGATCATAAAACCACTGAAAATTAGATTTTTTTTATTTTTTAGGAAGAACTTTGGCTTTTAGCATTTTTGCCTTTATTGCGTGTGTTTTGGGTTTTATTAGCCATTCACTGCAACAGCCTTATGAATTAGATCATTTCCAGTTCAGCCAGCTTTACCCCATCAGGTTTCTGGTTCACTGACATTTAAAGAACATAGTCATGACCTCCCTGAAATTTTCCATCAATTTCACCCTCACACAGGCTGGAACCAGATAATGAAAGTGTCAGTGCTCCTCCAGCTGTAACCAACATGATGGACCTCATTTTCTTGGTCGTTTTCCCTTCTCCCATGATGCAACTGTAAAACCCCACTGTCAGTTATTAAGTGGATGGTTGGCAGGAAAATTGTACAAATATCAAAAACATGAAATAACGTGCAGCCTGACAGTTGTTAAACTTTGTTTAGGAAATATTATACAACCCAAATTTAAAAAGAACTTCAACAGAAAATACAAATATGTAAATAAATGTGAAAAAAAACCAGAATGCAGGATTTTTTAGATCTCATGAACCCTTTCCCCAACATCATATGAACCACAACTCCAGTGTTGAAACTGGTATTTTTACCATCTCTTGAAAATAATTAGCTTATTGGGAATTTGATGGCAGCAGCACGTCTTAACAAAGTTAGAGCAGGGTAATGTAGAATCTCATTTCATTTAGCTGTCTACAAACGTCTCATCATAACTTTAGGATTTTAAGAAAACTGGTTCCCGGAGCAACATTACCAAAAGAATAAAAATGATTAAAATGTTTCTAAACGCTTTTTTTCCTTTCATGCTTATCCTGTCATGAAGATTGACATGTTGAAAATGGAAAGTTTATCCTAAAATGAGGTAATTTTTCTTTGGGGGAAATAAAAAAAACGTCTAACCATTGTAGAAACACATTTTTAAGAAATTTGCTTTGTGTAGAAATTGCATAAAATTGCAAGCAGCAGACAAAAAGGTGGAGCAGGGCATTTGCAAAATTGAGGTACAGTTTGACCTTGCTTTGCTTATTCTGGTTTTGTCATTGTGGCACACTGATTTTCTTTGACAAACCATTTCTTTTGCCTCCATTGAAAAGGAAAAAGAAGGAAAGAGGTGAGCAAAAGCTGAAAATGGACCTGATGAATAGACAGCCGCTGAAAAGAGGTCATAAAGGTGCAGGAGAAAGTGGTTGCTACTTGACAATAAAAAGCAAAGTGGTGTCGATGGAAAATGAAGAGGATGAAAAGAAAGAGATGAATGAGGCTGGATGGAAGAAAAGACAGAAGCTGCTAGTGAAGCAGAAACCTTGTTTAGTGGAGTTTGATCAGAATCTATGAAGTGTGATGACAAATCAGGAACAACAGTGCAGAGGGGAAAAGTCACCTCCACTATTGCCTTCCTGCAGATAGAATATATAGTTGCACCTGGACACTCAGGCTGTTCAGATTTAACCCTTTTTTCTGAACAAATAATAATATAGTAATGTATAATATAAAACAAAATAAAAACATAACAAAATGTAAATATGCCAGAATGAGCTAATGGCTCAATTCCATCTGTAGTCCCAGCAGATCGAGCAAAATTAAATCAATATACAACAATCAGGACAAAAACAACTCACACAAATAAAGGAGATCATTTTATGGAATTTAAATACAGAAACAAAGTCAAGGACAGATGTCATCCACAGAACCTAACACTCAAAAGTATTTATATACTATAGTATATGTCTGTTGTGCTTTAACCAGTGTTTGAGCTTTATTTTAAATATTTTCAATGTGTCTCTCATATTAGCTGGGATGCACACAATTTTGTTTGAATTTAGTGAAAAACACGAGTGACTGAGCCAGTCATCAATACAAGTTGTAGCTGAAGTGAATTATTCTGAAACCTCCACATCAATTCACTTTAGTAAAAACAACAGCATCATCTGTATAAAGCAGGTTATTACTCCATCCATCCACTATTTCTTAAAATGCCATCACATTCAACAATTTTATCCCAATCAATGTCCTTGAAGGCTTTTCCTCAATTTGAAAGTTGATATTTTGGGAAAGTATTATAAAATAAAGAGCTCTGATCAAATGTTTTACACTTTTCTAAATGCACTTTAGATAGTTTCTAATTCTAATAGTAATTAAGATAACGTCTACCAGGACACCTAGACTTTAACACTAATTTCAAACTCCTATTTAATTGTAGACATTTGAAGTCTATCTAAGTCTGAAATATTTCAAATATTAAGAGGCCGGTCAGAAATGCATTTGCATTTTCTCTGCTATAATGCTAAGCTTTTAGTTCTGCTATTGAATCTTGTTTTGGATTTCTGTTGTGCCACAATACCCAACAAATATTTACAATTTATTTTCATTAAACACTGTAAAAAAAAGAAAGAAAAAATCAGAAAAACACAAATTGCCTTACTTTTAATGCTCATATACA
>JBAMHV010000021.1:13832984-13860664 GCA_037177535.1 Pseudomugil gertrudae | reverse complement strand
TATATATATGAACATATATATCATGCATAGGCATATTCACATTTAACATTGCTGGAAGGTTTATTAAACCAAATTTTTTTACATTGTTTACTTTTATGTGCAGGAGTTTTTAATTTTACAAAAAGACTGTGACCATTTATGAGATAAATTATGGGATACGGTTTGATCCAAAGTCGTGCCTTCTAAAGATACTCGTCTTGGTTTCATCTCTTTGATTCTATCATTCACTTTTCTTGTGTGAAAATGTTACGTTTGATTAATTCATGGAGATTTATGAACCCAGCTCAGGCATATAATCTGATTATAAGCTGTACACTAACAGCAGCTATTTTCTCAGTCATATGTATATCTCGCTGCATCTTCCTTTCAGAGCATAGCTATGTTCTTTTTCTGATCTTTTCTCACCTCTGATTTTCATTTTCCCTTTGAATGAAAATGCCTTCACACTGGCACAAATTGATCACACTTCATGTTTTCCTCTGCTGTATTCTGTTATTCTTGCACACAGCAAATCACTCATTAACATAGTGCAGGAATATATCTCACACATAAAAGATGAGAGAAAAAGGTGTTGGCACCTCCCATGCTGTGTTAGCTTGAAGCACATCTCCTACACTCATTTATCCAAATAAATGCAAAAATATATCTGGACTTAGACATAAATGTTGCTTTTTTTACATTTCTTTGATCCCTAGCTGTGAAGGTATCTATTATTTCACTGTTTTGTAAATATTACAGTCATATGCACATGCAAAATGCAAAAAGTGCTAATAAAAAAATCCATCACTGAATATGTATCAATTTGTCTTAAAAGGGGTGAGAGGGAGAGGGGTGTTCAGCTGCCTGCACACAGTCAGATGTGTTAAGAACCATTTATTACTTTTTCCAAGACCATTCAGTCACCCCAAAAAATATTTTTTTAAAAAAAGAAAGAAAACAAATGTCCAATTATTTATAAGTTTCAAAGCAAACAGTCATTTTACATGCATCAAAAATCAACAAAAACAGCTGCATTCTTAAAAAATCCTTTAATCTGCCACTTTTTATTTTGAGCAGCAGAAATGTAATATTAAGCCCATTACAAAACATCCTTTTACTCCTGCTTGCTGTCATTAGAAGTTACCTTATAATGTGCAACAGCACAGAATCAGCACCAACTATAAAATACTTTTATAGTTTTCAGACCTTTGTGAAAGGGTGAACTACCCTTTGTAAAATAACAAAGGAAAAGCCTATTTAAACTGAGTCGTATCAAATGGTTTGCTTCCATCACAGACAGCTGAATGAGCCCAGAGACAATATATAGGTATTAATTATGTTGTACCACTTTTAGCCACTAGAGTGCGCTGTTGCACACATAAACAAAGGGATGTGATGGCGCTTAAAATTCAGGAAGAAAAATGTCTGGTATTGGCTGTCAGACTTAATATTCTTGGTCAAATGGTGCATCTGACATTTCCTGTGGGTGTCAGTTTTATATTGCCTTGGCATTTGTGGGAGGGCAGCACAGATCGCTCTTGCACACAGGTAGACAAGAAAGATGGATCCAGATTACCAACTGCTGTTTCCATGGCAACTTCAATGTTGACAACAGGGGAAAGTGGGGATCTGCCATTAGTCTGAGGGCTCATTGATAAACTGACAGGGAAACACGATATGTTTCCTGAATGGAAATGACAGCAGTTCCATTAAAGTTGAATAAGTAACATTTACTTTACTCATAGTTGTTGTCTTTGGTTGCCGAAGGGAAATTATGCCTTTTCAAAGCAGTTGAAAGTATAAACACAAGAGGGCTTTTGCTATATTCCCAGGTGAGAATTTGGGAAAATAGATTTCTATGCAGAAGACTGGTGTATAACCACAGTAAACATGTTTCTGTCTATTAGATTTAATTGAAAAGAACCAAGCAGATGGATGCTGCTGTTGCATCTGATTAAATTGTACCCAATCTTTACCCCTTAGGATTGTTTTACCCTGTTTTGCCATTTTGCTATATTTAGCCATGCTGAAATGCATGCCTTATTGTGCATAGATTTGAATGTTTCCCAGTGTGTTCATTTAAAAGCTTGGAAAGATGTCAAAACATATCTCCTAACAGTTCACCCAGCAAGTGCTTAGAGGGATTAAATGAGGCATCTGATCTTTTTGTTTCTGCTTTGAGGGCTGTCGGGACTCAGGACTTGCACAGAGAATATGATGAGTTGGCAGAGATCGTATTGATAAAATGTGTGTATTATTCAAAGAACCAAGCAGGGGGATGCATATGTTGCTGCTGCATCTGATTAAACTGCTGGTATCCTGCAGGCTTTCATGTAAGCTTTGATAGTCTCTATAAATAGTCTTTTGCAAGTTGTTTTTGTCTTCCAAAGTTAAAGCTTGATAAAGTATAGTTCAGAGTTAGGGAGAATCATTTCACTATATCATTGTCCGAACAGTTACTGACTGTTGCCACTCAGCTACTGTCAAAAGGCAGATGCTGAATTAGATGATATTAAGAGACTCTTCTTAATTGCCTATATAACTTCTTAAGAGTGATAAAATCTGCCAAGCTTTAGTATTCATGCAAGTATATGCTTTAAATATTTGGCCAATTAAGACCCTCCTCTGTGATGTGTTTTCTTAATTTCTTAGGAGAAACTCTTCCTAAGCAGCCATTTTTGCCATTTCTGTGAGGTGTAAAGATAAGCTTATTGTAATTAAACTTTCCACCAGTTGATTTTAACATTGGATTACTGTAAAATGAATAGAGCCCCTTAGAGGGAAAGTTTACTTTGAATTATCTTTTAAGAGTTCCTTTGGTCTTTTCTGAAGTCCTTCTCATCTCTTTTCATGCCCTCTCATTTGCATTGAAGCAATCCATATGCAATAATAATCAGTCATGGTCAGTTTGAGGGAAATTTCACCAGAAGACACTTATAATGGAAAAAGAGAACAAACTAGTGTTTCTACTGATTTTTTTTCTTTTGAATAGTGATGATGTTTATATTAAATAGTTATTCAAGATAGAGACGTATTGGGGTCAACATCAAAAATATAAAATAAAATAAAACTACACACCCTCAGAGTCTGAGGTCTCTCGGTTATCCTTCCCATCATGTGAATGCATATTTAAGTCATAGCTTTCTTAATATGAATCAGTCAAAATGTGATTGAAGTGTAGACTTTTAGCTTTAATTCCCAGGATTTGAACAAAGAATTGTTCTAACCTCGTAGGACATTTTCCATTTTTCCTGGTTGGCAGGGAGCAGAGTCCTGCCTCAAGAGATACCCATTTTATATTGGATGGGTTGAATATTCACTTAGATGTCTAGCTGTGGCCCATTTTAAATCCACTGTCATGTTGAAAAGGGGCAATATGAAAATGCTATTACTACAATATGTACAATAATTACTCTTTGGGCCCAGCTATATATAGCAGGGCAAATTCACATATTTAAAATATTATTGTTTTCCAATAATATAGGCCTGATAATCACACACATAGCTGATTAACATCCTTCATATTGTTTAATATATAAGGATCGAAAGGCTAACATGTCAAAATTAACTGTGCTAAGTGCTCTCTCAAAATAGTTAATCAGTTGTTGGGTTTTTCCTGTAAAATGACCTGACATGACATTCGTTACAAACCAGCATCTATGATTAAAATAAAATGTAATTTTAAATCAGTCAACAAGTAGTTATAATGGAGGCAACCACAATTATTTTTTTACTAGCATGACTTTAACAGCCTGGATTATGACATATTCACAAACAATTGGCCTGCATTTGCACAAAACTGCTTTAGATTACACAGAATAGCCACAACTTACATGCTGTCCACATACATCAGAATCAAGGAGAATTTATACTGAGAGGTTTAATACATCCCAAAAATAAGGTACCATGCTGGTTTGTGAAGCTTCACTTCAGGTTATAGCTCCTTCAGCTGGAGGACTGCTGCTGCTCACAGCTTTAAGGTCCTGATATCGGGACGAGGCAACATCTGTACGTGAGGCTTCTTTTCATTCAATCATCAGGCAATAGAAGTTGCCTTTGAATTACAAAGTCCCCCAGGGATTTTCTGTTGTGGAGCTTATTATGTCAATGAAAAATTATTATAAATAGTATTTTCAGGGGTAATTTTAAGATAGTGAATGTGCCATGGCATAACAAACACATAACAAACACAAAGCAATTAACTATATAAAAAATAAAGTACCATGTGTGACTGATCAATGCTTGGGCACTTTGTTTTCCTGTTGCCTACAAAGCAGATTTCACATGGTGGCTGTGGGTCAATATTTCTGGCCTGCTTTCCAGCACTATCTGTGTCAATACACAAATTCATTAGAGATGGTGCCTGGAGACAAGCCACTGGTGATGCAGCTGCAAATCTATAATTCTATTTCCAAGAGGAAAAGATAGAACTGAATGAGAGAGTATGAATGGTAATTTGGTTACATTGGTGACATTCACATGCTAACCTCTTTGTGATTGCATTGTGTGCTGTAGCAGTAAAAGTGTGTCACACTGCAACAGCTTGGGCGCCCTGTTGGAAGCTAGGACAACTAGGACAGACAATTAAATTTGGGCAAAGCCAGAGGACAGAAAAACACTGGACTGAGCTTGACATGGTTCACTTCTGTGTGTCCATTTCAGATGATGGTCCCAGGCTTGAGCCTGTACTGAAAGGATCAAAGAAGTCTGGGCAAAGTAGGGGAACAAAGATGATGGATATGACAACGTTAAGACGACAGACAAGATCCAGAATGGCCGCAACTCGGCAAGATCGAGGCTCCTGCTCTTCTACTGCATCCTGCCCTGTGTTCTCTGGAAGTTACAGTGACCGTGAAGAAGATCCTCCACTGCGACGTCAATCTTCTCCTGTACTGAAAGGCTCTCTGTACAGTCTTCGTAGCTCTATTAGCACAAGTCCAAAAGGTTCCTTTTCCACACTCCAGGGTTCCGTTCCCTGCCTGCAAGGATCTTCGTCCATTCTTCAAGGATCTCAGCCCAATTTTCAGAGCTCTTTGCCAAACCTCAGGGGATCAGTCACACAGTTTAAGAGGAGGTCGCTGAGCAGTCTGGAAAATAACAGCCCAAGCCCAAGCCCTAGTGAATGGAGTACAAGCCTTGAGAGTGGCAATGGCAGCTCCAGTGATGATGATGGCAGCTGGGATACAAATAGCTGGAGCTCAGGAGCCACTTGCCTCTTACGGACACCTGTCAAACAAGACAGCAAGGAGGCTGCAGGAGAAATAGATGATAAAAGCTGCAATGCTGGTAAGGCATCTTCTGGTGCCAATACTGAGAATGAAATAATCTATCAGAATCTTATTTTTTCACACCACGCTGCTAAAACTGAAAGCAAAAAAGACAGCAGTCCTAGGATTTGCACGGTTCTAAGGAAAGATGCAGGAACACGGAGTATGTCTTCATCTAGCCTGAGTAAGAATGTTGCTACGGATTCATCCCATCAGCGAGATGAGAAAAGAGAGGACAGGCGTAAATTCTCGCAATTTCTGAACGAGGTGACTTGTAGGGTGTTGAAATCTAACAGTGGCCCTCCTCAGCAGCAAACCACCCTTCACCACCGACAATCATCCCCACCTCCACCACCACCACCTTCAACAGCATCCCATCCACCAATTTATCCGGCCCAAAAAAATCCATCCGTGCCATCTATGCCATCTACATCTGCCACAAACCTATGGTGCAGCCCAACAAGTTCAAATCTTCAGTCCATGAAGAACTATGACTCCAAAGACATCACAAGCTCCATCCAGCAGTGGAGTAAGACATTACCCAGTTGCAAGGTCTTGGAACCTGAGGAGATGCTGAGGAAAGTAAAAAGGGAGAGTCACACCTACTCAGAACGCAACCTAGAGTTATGTACAAAGATCCAGACACAGCCTTCTACTGGGAGACTTTATCTAGAGACAGACATTGATAGAGTGAGACGGCTTGATGAACTGGTAGCTAACTGCACCCTCAGCAAAGAGAAGAATGACAATGTGGCGGAGAAAGGCATAGAGAGAGGGAAGGAGAGGGGCAACAGGATTCCATGGGAGAGAAATGGAGGACTGGAGATGGTCAACATGAAGGAAATGGAGATGAGAAAAGAGGACTCCTGGAAAAGAGATAAAGTGGGTGAGAAAGGAAGGAGAAAAGATAAAGAACAAGAAAAGCCCTGCTGGGAGTTAGACAGAAGCAAAGAAAGAGGGAGGGAGAAGGACAAGAAAGCACAATCTACAAGCTACGAACCACCTACTCCTCTGCTTGCTACCAGTGGACGGACAAACCCATGTCCTGTTTTCAGCTGGCCAGAAGGATTTCCAAAAATGTCTTTTAGGTCCACTTCTTTACCCCGACCTGTAAATACAGTGAGTACACTCATACATTCATGTGTTGGCTGGTCAGTCCCTTTTTTTGGGAGATACGTAATACTATTTATCACAGTATTCAGATATATTGTGTTATTTGTCTTCGCAGCAAAGCAACTGATCTAAACGGAAGTCTATTTTTAAATAGTTTCTTTACATCTCATATTTCAGTCACAAGATACATTTCAGAAAAATTAACATGAAATGCAGGTATTATATTTGCCCATTATTTCTCAAATATTTGTGATTTTTGCTTTTATTACAGCAAACAAAAAGGAGGAAATTTGGGTATAAAATCATATAAATTCTCACAAATATCTTCCCATTAATTTGAATCACATATATTCTCAGACACAGGAACTGCAAGCACATCTCAGTGAGGTTGTTTTAATGCTTGGTTTCATTATAAAAGAAATTCTAGGACTAAAGTTCTCTTTCTGATCCTGAAGACTGAGGTCATGATTGATTTTAGACATTACAGTAGTATTCATGACCGGGTCACATGATGCCATAGCCTGTTAGGGCATTAGCTTTTTAAAGAATGCTGCTCTGTCAGGCCTTCTTAGTGATATATGGAAGGTGAACAACATGCTACCTTCTCACAACAGCTGTAAGTGTATTGACAAAATATAAAAGGTGGGTTTGTTTTCAACAACACTGATATTTTTCTTCCTTAAGGAGAGTGGTTTTAGTGCTGTAGCAAATCTGAGTCAGTGTTGGTTTCAAATGTGAAACTTCAACAAATGCTATCACACCAGAATTAGAAATGTTCAAGTCCAAGTATGGAAAAAACAATCCTCAAGGTGGAGCTGAACCTTGAGCTATTTAAGGTCTGAATGAAAACCCTAAAATTTAGATATGGTAACCCTTTAGAACAAAATTTGGGTCATTTTTATTATTTGGACTTTTTTCTGCATTGTAGACTCATCCTGACAACATCAACCCAGTGAAATAATAATATGAGATTCTTTGTGGTAGGTACCTTTTGTCAGAGCCCCTGACTGACACATGGAACTGTTTTAACAAAATCTAGTTCACACTTTTTACTGCTTTGCTGATGATGTGCAGGTTTAAATGTCGTTAAAAGTCCCTTTTAATGCTGAGTTTAATTGCATGAGGGAGATTAAGACATGGATAAACATAAACTTTGTGATATTAAATGAAGCCCAAACAGAAATGTCCTGTTTGGTCACCCTGAATTGGTCCATGTTTTTGCCAATTCCTTATATTAGACCATAGGCTTGAAATATGGGTGTCATTACTGATGGAGGGTTTAAACTGGACAAGCAGATCAGCTTAGTGGTAAATGCTAGCTTCTTTTAGCTTCAGCTACTAGCCAAAGTTAAACCTTTCCTGTCAAAAACTGTCAGGAAAAAGTCATCCATGCTTTTACAGTTAGACGTTAGTACGTTGGTATCAGCCAGTCCAAACTCTGCCGTCTGCAGCTTGAACACAGCAGAAACATGATAATACCACTGCTCTCCTCGCTTCACATGCTCCAGGTTCGATTCAGAATTGGTTTTAAGATTCTTTTATTTGTTTATTGGTCTTTAAACATGTTAGGATCCATGATATTTATCTGATCTTGTTAAGGTTCATCAGCCTTCCAGAAACCTCATGTCAGCTGACCAGATGGTCTTGGACGTTCCTCGATCCCTCAAGAAAACCAGTATTTAATATATACAAGTACTTTTATGTGTAGATCCCATTGAAAGCACTTTAGCCTTTAGATGTACCATATAAATAAAGTTGACATTGACATTTGCAATAATCTGGCTGCCTAAAATGCATGGTTTGATATGTAAAAACTCATGTAAATAGTGGGTGTTAGTGATGCTGTAAACAGCATTAAGCAGGAAAGGGCTCCATACTCATCTGCTTAAAGTCAAGCTCAAACACTACATTGTTGTCATGTAGATCTCAAATTGCTGTGTGTGGCGACAGAATAATTAAGTTGTGGTTATTTCCAGTCTTGCTGAGAATGAGTCTTAGTCCCAGTAACATTCAACCACAATTAGTTATCATGTTCCCACAGATTAAAGACACAGACTAAAAGATGATCGTGAAGTAATATATTGTTCCACATATTAGTTACACTGGAATACTCTCCAATTAGTGTCACCATGAAAACCTTGTGCTTTAAAACAGACTTCCCAGATATGTTTAAATAAATCAAACTTTATTTATGAAGCGCTTTTCACCTCTTTGAATAGCCAACTTATTTCTTTGTTTTCTACGCCGTGTCTTAAGGACAGATAGAGGGCAAAATTCAAGAGGGCTTGAAAAAAGATGACCTCACAGTAATGAGATTCCAGCTACACTAACACCAAGCCATGCTGCAGGTTTGCAGTACTAAAAATAAATATTCTACTAAAAGTGTCTAAGATTCTCAATTAAATGCAAGCTTATCACACAGCTATGGAAATTACAGATCATATTAATATGTAGGTTTCATGATTAGAAATGGGCAAAAAGTAGAACCCATTGTCATCGCAGGCTTGTCAGACTTCCCTGTCCTTTTATTTAACTTAGTTAAAAACAGTTGGCACAACTGGATGAATATAATCACATATTTTGATAGTTACAGTAATTCTGGGATGGGTGGTTTCATGAAGGCAAGTTCATTGAAACCCATTGTCCAATTGAGTGGAAACCAGATGGGATGACTTGTTACTGCAGGATTCTCTGGCAAAGTTTGTCTGCAGTTTTGAAGAATTTGCCAAAATGTCACCAACAAAGCCTCACGACAGCACCATAATGTTCCTCTCCACTCCACCACACATGTAGTACCATCTGTTTTCTTTCCCAGCATTTCACATATATGCAGAGTGGCTGAAATTGTCCCAATACAGACAGTTATATCATCATGCACAGTTGTTGGTTTTTATGTGTTATTGTAGAAATAATTGATGAGATCATTTGGAGATATTAGTGAAGTGGATTACATACTCGGATCAACAGCGTGTCATGTTTTTTCCTCATTATGCAATAGGAGTAAATGTAGATTGCTGGAAATGAGGGACCAAATGAATGAGATTACACAAGCCTCCAATGATTTCACTCAATCTTTATTCAAGGCTTCATTTTGTGTGTTGCATTACATTCCTCCTTGTTGGCTGAATAATGTTTTTGTTAGACTTTTAGATATTAATCTTTTATGATTTTTGTTTAACTTAATTACTACACACTTGCAATGCAAAGTCTACATTCATTAGGAAGATATTAATGAGTAATCTTAACATTTTATATAATGCATGAATAGAACTGTTGCACATATACAGAGCATATCCTTGCTTGCACTTCTTTTCAGACACAGATTTAAAATTACTGCATGACCTACAGTTTGAATGGATCTCAGACATCATGCACTCTCGGAGCTTGGAAAGCATCAAAAGACAGCTGCAGCTAAGGTCTATGTTATTCTTCATTTAAAGCATTTACGTCTCATTGCCCTTCAAATATTCAGCACAAATGAGAACATCATTGTCATGTTGCACCTTGTTCTTTTATGTTTTTTTTACTTTGGTAAGAAGAGAAAAAATGGCTTGGATTTTAAACTCGTCTCTAAATCCTACACCAGCAGCCTGAGACAACGTGAAGTTGTAAATAATTTAAACAATTTCCTCCATCTTCTTTTGTTGTGCTTTTGCAGATCTGACTGCCATGGCTTCTCAGAACCTGCTACACAGTTGTGCAAACACTTTCTTGACTGCTATTTATTCCACTGGACATCAGCTCCCAGCAACTGCTCAGTATGAGTGTGTGTGTGTATTAAAAGGAACAGATTTGGCATTGAGAGAAAACTGCCGCATGGCAACTTGACCTGCAAGAGGGTCATTCAGCAAACAAAGAGGATATTTCTGTCAAGAAAAGGGAATGGGTCTTCTACAACCAAAAACTTGGTTCACTTTCATCCTGTGTCCCAACACGACACAGCACACTTAAATAATTCCTTGTTAATTACTGTAATTGAGGTTATTTGATTTTTTCATTGTGCTAAGTACATTATGTAAACCAATATTTATTACACAATTTGGTCCTGAAACAGCAAATCTACAGGTGTCTAAGTCAGTCATGCCACCAGAGGTTTGTTTAATGCCACACAGAAGCTACTGTAGAAATTGTAACAGGAGAGGCACAAAGTCATAAAATTAATATAAATCTTGGATTAGGTAAGTTAAACTGAACAAGTGTTTGTAGCATTCCTGTTAAAGGCAATTACAATTACAAACTGACACTTAAACACGTTTCTCCTTTTTATGAATCTGAACCAGATGTGGTTTTCAAAGTTATTATGTTAGTCTTACTAAAGTCAGACTTTTTAAAACATGTAAATATATTAGTGTGGACAAAAAATGTATTCTTTATTTTTCTACGTTGAACTAACACACATACACAATGCTTTACAAGCCACAAAGCAGACACATATGGGCCACGTATTAGCTAATTTTGACACTTAAACTACGCTCAGTTAAGATACTGGCCAGTGTTATGTGGGTGTGTGTCATGGTACCAAGGTTTCTGTTGTATGATTGTGTGATCTTGTCTTGTCCTCAGGTGTGTTCCAATGCCCACACGCTTCCATTGCTTCCTATGTAGTGATCACGCCATTTTCTATGGTAGTCTGAATGATCAGAGAGAAAAAAATAAAGCACTCAAAATGACCCACAATGTATCTTGAAAAGTAGCCAGCATCGCTGGTCATTAGACCATAATGCATTGCGAGCTGGAGCTTACAATGGTGTAAATGACAAGAACATCATAACAGGTTAACTAAACACTTAGACAAAAATCCTTTTTATTTCTTTTTAGTTGAGTAGATGATGCTGAGAAAGAATATAATACAAAATAAAGAAACAAAGCATTTTCACAGATATTTGGATTGGATTTAGAAAGTGTTGTGATTGTCATAGTGACAGCTGGTAGTCATGTGATATACAATAAGGAGAAAGTCGTAAGCTTCATGTCCAAATCGTCAACAGGATGAGTGCTATGTACTGTATCCCTAAACGAAGGATTAGAGAACAGTGTGAACATCAAACACAGCTCTGGTTTTTTTGTCTTATTTTTTAGTTTCTCCCCTCATGTTTTCTGTTTACCTTCCTGCTTCCTGTTTGTTAATTCATTAGTTGTTTAATGACAGTAATTTATTTTTTGGTAATGTGGGTGAGTTTTAGCAGTTACACTTAGATGGAGTAAAAGCCAGATGTGGGCCACATTTGGGCCAAACAGTTTTTCCTATCTCTGGAGATTAACTTCCCTTTCCCCAATACGTTCAGATGAACTCTAACTAAGTCTCCCATGAATTGTTTATTAATAAACATTTCATAATATTAATACACTTTAATTATGTTAAAAGATTTTGCAACTTCTTGTTGTAAGATCATCTGCAAGTGAGCTGTAAAAAACAGTAAGAACAAAAGGAAACCTGTCGAAAGACAGAGTGTAACTATAAGCATGATCTCCATTTATGGAGAATTCTGTGCATCTGAAATGTAGCATGTATAACTAAACTCTCAACAATGTGGTTTCTACACAGCTAATCTGTCAACTGTTTAGGTCAATGACCAAATAGATCTACCAGAAAAAGACAAAGCCATGAGGGCAGAGACAGTCACATTAAAGTCATTAGTTTTTTTCCCTTGTACATTTGTACCGCTGAGAGAAAAAAGGACAGCAGTGTTCCTCCAGGGTACAGCTACATAAATAAATTGCTCAATCCAGCTACAGGAACCTCAGCTCGATTTAGCTATGCATGCAATCATACTGTGCACAGGTAAATCATCATCGCCGAGGCTCAGTGGACATAAATCAAGCCATCAGACATCAGACCCATCCCCATGTTACTTCCAATTCCAAGAAGACAGCAGCTAAATGACAGCAGCCATATATGCATACAGATTATAAGGAACGTTTCATTTTAGCTGTCTCATTTTAAAAATTCAAGGTGCCATTATTATTATCTTTTTATACACTAAAACCACCTATCAACTCAATATATTACACCATAACTGTTCAGTAGTGCAGCATAGCACCATTACTGAAGCACTAACTATTTATTTTTTTACATTTTCCTTTTAAGTTTTGTCAAAGTTGAGGAAAAGGCGTGACATATCTTACTGAATGAAGACACATCAGTAGTAGCTGATCATAATTCAGTGGAACCTACCAGGAATGCCAATGCACTCCTCCCCCTCTCTTCAGGCTTGCCCTCTGCACAGAGGGAGGCTGCGATGGAGGGATAGACGGAGGGGATTACTGAGCGTTGTCTCATTCAGTAGCAGTATGAGTCATCCTGCTGTATCACTGGCAGTGTTTGTAACACCCACATTACACCATGAAGCAAAGCATACACATGCTCACAAACACACACTGCCCTCCCGTCAACCATATGTTAAAGCTGTGACATTCATTATTAGCCCTTTCTGAAGCCTACCAATAAATCCTGAGGTTGGCAGGAGCTGTGTGCAACATGTAAGTGCAAAATCACCTGCAACCATGCCACCCTTCTGCAGCAGTAACCACACAGAGAGATGGCAAAATCAGACTTTGTGTGAAGTTCATTATTATGAAAGTATATACAGGAGAGATGAGAAATTAGAGTTTTATGACTGTGGCTCCACGTGCGTGATTCTTGTCATGGTCAAGAATCTGCATTTGATCATTTGTTCAGGACCACAGAAGTGAAAATGTAAATGATGAATCCTCTTGTGACATCCTTGTCATGCATAATACATGTGTAACAAACAAGGGAAGAAACAAGACCCTGACACTGAGTGAAATGGGGCGCTACCACAAATCACATTCTTGTATTTGGTGCTAAGGAAAGGTTAGACAAGAAGATTGGTTGGGTATTAGGTTCATAAATTCACTTTTTTTTAGCCCTTATGCTTTGTTAAACCAAATAGCTGCTGAGGCAGACACAAGACATGAAACTACTTTCAGGTATGAAGATTTCCCAAAATACCCATTTAACTTTAATTTCAAGATTTGAGTTGTTTAATTGAATTAAGTCCTCCCTTCTTCTGTCATTAATCTTTTCTTGTTCCCTTACATATTTTCAGCAACTACACCACCCATATACTTCTCATCCTAAGACACTTTCTCTCTATATCTGCTGCACAATTTTTTTTCCGCTGTTAATCTGTCATTTCTTACTCTGCTCCTCTCCCTCTTTTGCGTAATGTTTTTACTTCTGACATAGCAAAGTAGGAAATAAAAGATATATTTGTTTCCTGAGACCTAGCCACTCTGAGAGCTCATTAAACACCCGATAGAAGGTACTCCACTGCATGCAGTGGCAGCATCAGATAAGTCTGCTTGATAAATACATCTAATAATTTCCCCTTTTTTTCTTCTCCTCCTGCCAGGAATCTGATGGGGAAATGCGACATGACACAAGGTTAGCTAATTTCACTTTTACCCCTTCTCCTCCCGGCTTTGACACCTCCACCGCATCTCTCCTCCCTCGCTTTCTCTCCATCACTCCCGTAACCCCTCCTCTTTCCACACACTTCCTCCTGCTCTATTCAATTCACAGCTCCCTCTCTCATTTTCTCTCTCCATGCCCCCCACCCCACCTCCCCTCTCTGCCTACAAGCCTGTCTCCAGTCAGAGTCTTCTTCTAAATGCACGCTACTCTGAGGGGATGTACAGACACATGAATATAGTGAGCCTATCAGCTGAAAATGAGGCGAAAAGCACATAAACGGTAAGGCAAGAAAGCAGAGAGGTGCATGCCTGGATTCATTTGCTACTCTGAGATGACTGTGTGGTTGCTTTGCCTTCTTACTTGTAAAAAATAATATATATGTGAAGTCTTCTGTTGCTATTGTATCTTGCTGTCCATATGTTGCATAGTCCCTGAGTTCTGTGACAATACGTATTGGATAGTCTGCTAATCATTCAGGAATACAGTGTGACTTGAGAGTTTGGACAGGTTTAGATAAACTGAAGCTTTTCTGGTTGTAACTCACTGCAGCAAAGAGGCAGCTCAAGACAGTTTGTTTGAGTTGAAGTAAATCTGCTGTTGTTTTGTATTTGTTTGTGTATTTATTTTTGCTCAGTCAAATCCGCTGAATTTTGTTCGCGTAAAGAATAATGAGGAGCCAAAGTGTTTTCATTACCCTGAACTGACACATATTCATGAGCAAGATAATACCACAGAGAGGCAATTATGGCTAAACAATCGCATCAAGAGAAAAAAAAGTTGTTCTCATTAAACAAACTCCTCACCTTGTATAGATAGTGGAAAACAGACCGTCTGTATAAGGTGTTTTACCCAATTGTTTGAGAGAAACTTTTGTTATTTACAGAGTAATTCGTGACTTTTGTTAAACAATGCTTCTTGGTGACCTTATAATCTACATGTCAGCACAACATGATCATAACATATTGAAGTTAATTGCTTTCACCTCTGGTTTTAACCTCCAGCTGGTGAGGAAACATTGATTTTGGAGATGATTGCTTCCTGTTTCATAATTAGAGCAAGCAGCACCTCAAATCAGATGCCATCCAGGGGGAAATTTGGGGTCTTTGAAGTGAATTTTGAACTTCCTGCACAGTGGAAAGAGCATTGATTAATAGAGCAATGAACAATGTGTGCTAACCCTTTTGGCACTGTGAGTAATGTTAGCTAATAATAAAACATCTTTCACTAATAATAATGGCTCCAAAATTGCATCAAGTCTATTGAATTTTAAGCCGTGTTGCAAATGAAGTTAAATATACAACATCCACATTTGTTAATAAAATCACCACACCATTCAGTTCACTTTGAACCATTTTCCCATGATCTAACAATGAAAATTCAGTTTTTGATAAAAAGTTAGATTATTTCAATGCCAAGTACCTTTCAAAAAGACATGACATCGCTGAAGGGTGTCTAAACAATCAAGATGCCCTTCTGCAGTTTCCTGAAAAGTTTCTTGTCGATAAGCCACATCTTATCATCGCTTTGCTCTTTGCTTGTATGTTCAGTAAAATCAGTGCAATCTTCCCGTGCAGTGTTAGCAACATGAACAGGACATGACAGGCTGAGCACAATAATTAACCAGGTTTGTCTGAAATTTACAACTTGTTATTATTATTGAAGCAGACGACTGAAAGCATTTTTCATCTTGTACTAATTTTCCACTTTATGGCTTTGTGTATGGATTGCAGAAGATACAGCTCCTTTATTTTTAGATTTTTGTGGACCCTGTTTCTTTTTTCCAGTCAGACAAAGGCAATATTGACAGACTACCATACAGTTGTCAATGTCAAAGCAAAATTGAAGGCTGGAATAGTGAGGCTCAAATGAGCATATTATGTGCTTAAAGAGTGACACGGTGCACCTGAAGCTTAAAAAAAGACAAGATTGCTTGCTGTAAGATTAAATGGTTACATGGTTAGAGTCCCAAGTGTTCATGAGTCCCAGGGTAGAGGAGGTGTCTTTGAGTCAACAATGCCACGTGAAATTCCAGCCACTGTGGCTGGAATAAACCACGGACACAAAGGTGATTAAAATTATATAAATACGCAAATATTTTTTCTTTTAATTAGGTCTCTTAACAATATTCTATCTATCCATGATCTATTTAGCTGAAGCCACTAACCCCTGGAGACATCAGTAGCTTGCTCTGCCTCACTTATGCTTTGAAGAATATGCCTGTAGAAGCTTTGTTTGTTCTTTTTTCATCTTTCCCTAAGCTAGGCATGTTGCCTCCAAAAGCAGATGCTGTACGCAGTTTCCCTTCTGGTTAGCCTGCAGCAGTTTACCACCTCCTTACTCTCTCATTATTATACCTAGCCATTTTAAAGTTGGAAAGATGAGGAATGCCACTTGTGAGGGCAGACTACTGTAGCATCTGGAAGTGGTTGTTGAGGGAAGAATACTCTATTTCAGGTATGTACATGTGCCTGTATGTTCAGATTTGCACCCTAGTGACTCACATGACTAAGTCTTCAGGCTCCACCTCTCTTTGTCTTATTTCCTTGCCACCCTCATCACTCCCTGGAATATTTTAGACCCACCGGGCAGCCAGCAGAATTTATTCGGCTCCGTCAAAACCAACAGGGCAGGATCAGCTGAGCAGCATAAGAATCTGGAGCTCAGACCTCCAGTCTCTTATAACCACAGTCTATGTGTTATATGTCATAGGTGGATGACATGTTGCATTTTTATTGCAACAAAAGATAAAAATTCTTCAACTCAAAGGTTTTAACCGGCACCGTACCCTTTTAGATTTAGCTTAAACAAACTGTTGTTGTCATCATTGCATTTGCTCCAGAATTAATTCCTCATGTTCAGAAGGTACTCCTAAAATGTGAACACAAATTTGTCCATGTAAGCCTTTATTATGTATTGAGATGCAAAAAAAATCCTTTTCACCATGTTGTCAAACATCAAGCCCTCTAACTGGCTACATGTTGAACAAAATATGTGCACATATTGCACCCATTACACCTCAATAAATACTTCATTGCACCCTGGAGGGCTGTGCACGCTGCTATATGTTCAGCTTACATGCACGTAATCACACTAACTCCTGTCATGATCGCTCCTTTTTGCATGATACACAGTTGGTTTTAAGGCATTCTTTATGGGCAGTAATAATTGATTAAAAAGAAATATGAAACATGAAGGATTTTTTATTTAAGTGGACAACGTTTCTATGCTCGGCAGCGCTGTGTTTGACTGCTACAACATAATGGCGTTGCACAAACAGGATCTCTAGTCTGTGATTAGATTTTATAACTTTGTGTTTCAATTTGTGATGTAAGCAGTTTAATGTATAGCTGAGTAAGAATTTCCTTTTTAAGGCAATTACAGGATAGCATTTTGTCTTAGAGCCTTTCCATGAAACATCAGCAACGTTTAGTTAATGTAGTAACTGACAGGGACAGCGAGAATGCACACTGTGCGCACACTTGTTATTTTGAACCCCGGAGAGTTGGTGATGCCATTACCAGGCAATTGATGTTTCTCTTGCACCAACTCAGAAAAATGGAGAATATCTCATTTTTGTAGCATCTACAATTATGACATGAAGCTAGAAAATCAAATGTAGAAACATGTACAATGAGAATGTCAGTTATTTTTGGCCGTAATGGTTGACAAACAACACATACTAATGCAAGATTTCACAACAAACCCACCATATTGACAACAACAACCTTGTGAAATTCAGCCTGAGAAATTAATGGGCACAATAATCTTTAAAAGAAATTTAATAAAGACAGCAATGGACTACAGCGGGTACTTATCGTTCTCAGCAAGTAACTGGTTCTTTGTTCACAAAAAAAATATGGTAATGCAAAAATTTGTTTGGAAAACCTCTAAAGACAACTAGAAAACATGAGTAGCATACAGAGAAGACCGTTTAGATCAAACTGGCAATCAGCACTGCATTTCCCCACCAGCCATAATAAAATCATTGCCAACGTTTAATGAGTGATTACTGCAGCTATTTTGGACGTTTTTAATCATATGAATTATCAGAAAAAGACTTTTAAAAACGTAATGCGGGTGGTATTGGTGGACACGGGGAATCTGCTCATCTTGGAATCATTTTAGGTTTCTTCTAAACTGTTCTTCCAGCTATTGCTTCTTTCATTTTAACACAACAACACTGTTTTTATCCACCAAGCTTTAACATGAGGGGTAACTGTTAACAATAAACACTGGTATTTGTGTGTGCTTCTCACTTAATAGCAGGTTTAGGGAGAGATGGGACTATAGCTATTAAAGTTTAATGACCTTATTTAGTCACTGTGAATAGTATATGTGGCAGGTAGTAGCTCTTTGTTGCCAACCTGCTGTGGCTCATTACAAGTAAATCAGCCTCCATAGGACTCCTCATTGTAAAATGCAAGATAGATGCTGACTGCCCCTGACCTTTAGATAGTTAAACATTAAGGGTTTTTTCTGAATTAAACTGCTACTGAGGCAAAATGAGAAACTGTACTGGCAGAGTGTGAGGTGTTTTGGGATTTTAAGCTGTAACTTTACTGTATTATTTGTAGTACTGGGCACTCCCTGCCAACTGGAACAGCTTTCAACATTTAGGAAAAATATTTCAGATCACAGAACCTTTTCCTAATGAATCTTATGAGAAACAGTGAAGAGAGCACAGCATGCTCAATTTATATATTTTATGGTGTCATGTGTTTTTTTTTTTCTTTTTTTATAGCATTGACTGAATGGTGGCGGCATGGTGGCGCAGTGGTTAGCGCTGTGGCCTCAAAGCAAGAAGGTTGGTGGTTTGAGCCCAGACTGGGTAGGGTTGGCCAGTGGCCTTTCTGTGTGGAGTTTGCATGTTCTCCCTATGTATAAATGGGTTCTCCCTGTTTACTCCAGCTTCCTCCCACCGGCATGTTGGGTTAAAAGCTATGGTTAAAATGACTGCTTGTCATATGTAAGTTGCTTTGGATAAAAGTGTCTGCCAAATGACTGTATAAAATAGCATTTGCTTAGCTTTACCTGAGGCACAGGGAACTGCTTTTTTGTCCTCTGGTGAGAGGAGTTTTGATACAGCGCAGGTAGAGTTTTCCATTTGCATGTCTGTGTGTATGTGTGGAAACATTTCTACAGCATTTCTTTTCCTTACAATTTTAGAAATTCCTCTTCTCTTTCTTGGACTTTCCTTCTGTTACCTGCAGATAAGAAAACGACTAAAGCAACCACTTTAAATGTGTTCTCAGAAACAGCCATTTTGTTTCCTGGGCAAACAATGAAAGATGATTAAAAGCCGTAAGTACGGGTGGCATTAGAAATGATGGCACAAAACAAAGCATTCATTTTACTTTTTTTAAACTGCTCTCCTGGTACCAGTACCTGATGAAAGTTTTGCTCCCAGCAAACATTTTCTGTTTAAGCATCTATGCCTGCTGGGCTCTTAATGCTCCACGTGGGTTTTATAAAGCAAACAGTGTAACACAAATGGTATTAGACTGTAAATAAACAAACAATAAAGCCATCAATGTGCAGTGTGGCTACTGTTTTAAGGCCTAAAGTTGTGTGCATGTTGTCATTGTACTCTTGTGATGCAGTTGTTTAACTTTTAGTGCAATCATTCTGTAATTTTGATTGAAAAATTAACATCTCTATCCAGTCTTTAAATCCTGGTTGAAATAACATCTTCAGAAGAGCAGAGCAGGCAGCAGACACAAAGACAGTATTTCTTAACGGTTTTAGTTTGATCCATCATTTCACGTGTCTGTTCTATTTTTTTCTCCATCAAACACAAAGTGAGAAGAATGCTGCTCTAATATTCATCATCACTGTGCTGGAGAATAAATTGTTATCTATATAACAAATAGCACTTTTGGGAAGTTTTTAACTTGTCTACACTCTGATTCCTTTCATTAACTGCAAGGTTTTAGTAGTTTATTCACATTTAAGGATGCACAAAGATTTTTGGTTTACATGATCATATCTGGATCGGTGTGGGCTTGAAATGCCAGGGCTCGTTTATTTTGTCCCAGTCCACACTTCCCTCTAACAAGGGAGCAGCTGTTGCTCACAGGAAAGTGTGGTATTGTAACAAGTCATCCAATCCACAGGATTACTCAGACTATATTTTGAATCCAATGGTGTGTGAATGAGAAAAAGAGGAAAAACATGTGTGAAGGCTGTAATTTTGGGGAATGTGTTGTTTGCATCTGTGTAAATGTGACTTGTAGTGTAAATGGTAAATGGTCTTGTACTTGTATAGCACTTTTCTACACATCGGTGCACTCAAAGCGCTTTAACACGATTCGACACATTCACCCATGGGCTCACACAAACACTCATACATTCACACACCGGTGACACGGTGACGCAGCACCGGGAGCAACTGAGGGTTCAGTGTCTTGCTCAAGGACACTTCCACATGTGGACGCCAGAGCTGGGATTTGAACCATTAATGTGCTGGTTAGGAAATAACCCGCTCTACTACATGTGCAACAGCCACCCCCAAAAGTGTCAAAAACACTCCAAATGGTTTGTATGACATCACCAACTTTCATTTTTCAGATCTGCTAGCTGGCTTTAGTTGTTTCAGTCATTGAAATTGTGTAAACTAAACCGGTGCTATTCTAAAACACTTTTAGTAGCTTCACAGATTGATCAGATCATACTCTCATCCTAACATATTCCAGTAAAGCTGCTCTGGTTTCACAATTTTTACTTTTATCAAACGTTTCTTTTTGTGCAGGAGTTAAACATTTCCTGGATTTTTCATACCTTAATGCTCACATGTGACCACACATGGTCACACATGTGACAAATGCACCCACATCAAGAGACATATTCACACCTTGGGAGTTTATTTGGGCATTTCGTGCCTTTTAGTGACAGGTTATTAAGTTCTTTCAATGTGGGAGACCCGAGTTCAAGCCCTAACACTGCAGAGGAAATGGAAACACACGCATTAATCATAACACTGATTTATTAAGGAATAACCTCTACAGTCCACTGGTCAATAATCTTCCTCCATAGGGTCCTGCACTTTATGTTTCCCATTCAATTGCTCCAAGCATGCAGTAACTGAAAGCTATAAACAATTACTTTAAAAACATACCAATAATGATGAAGACAAATCGTCTCGACAATTCACGTTAAAGGTTTTGTGTGTGTGTGTGTGCGTAAGGAGTATCAGAATTGTTTTAGAAGTACATGCTCTGACAACATGGGGTGAAAAAGTGCACAGACCTTCGCACAACAAGTGTGAAGCTCATCTTGAGGCACAATAATTTGCTCTACTGCATTCTCCTAAAGTTTGGATACTGAGCTTTTCTAATTGATCCCCCAGCTCTGCTCCCTTACTGAACACGTTCATTTTGTGAAAATGGCCAAATTCTGTATTTCTCTGGAGTCAACATCATAAAATGCACTGCTAAATTTGTAGGACTTCAAAGCCGTTTTTCTCTGCTCTCTTGCCAGGGTCATCACAGATAGCCAACAGCTATCTGCCTCCCCAGGCAAGACTTAAAGCCTTGACTATTGGTTTGTAGTTTGAGTTCAGACTTGGCTTCAACATTCAGTCGACCAGCAAAAGCAGCAGAAGCAACAGCTACACATACATGTGAGGCGAGGCACAGAGAAAACTATGAAAAAGATCTATATTGGCAAAACAGCCCTGAAAACCCAGAGAAATGGTTGCAAGCATCAAAAACGAAGGTAAGATGAGTGAGTCTGGAGTTTAAATATCATCCTCATTACTGGTGAAACCATTTTATTCATTTAAACTAAGGTATGGATTCTCACTGGGGAATCATGATCATGAAGAAGCAATGATAAACAGCCTGTTGCATCTATTCATCCCCATACCCAGTCATTCATCTTCATATCTTTTGTGTCAGCTGACTTATGCATTCAAGCAAACACCTTTCTGCATTTCAACAACACATCTGCAAATGCCAACAAAAAACTGAATACACTAAAACCAAAACAGCATGCTGAGACATAATTAAGATGGTGTTACAGTGATAGCAGCACAGAGTGAATTTACTCTCTGGCTCACTGCTATGTTTTAATACAACACATTTCTTGCAGTCAGACAATAGGCAGGTAAAGATTTTGTTTTGCTCCAACAGGCTAATCGAGGGTGACCTGCTAGACTCAGCATGCTGGATACATAAACTACTGAGTCATCTTTCTGGCTGCCTATTATATAGAGCTTCTTTTTGTTATTGCATGGGGATGCTGCGGAAACAAGTGTCTCCTGCCAAACAGAGGCTTTAATAATTCCAGGGTTTTTACAAGGCAATGATGCATCCATCCTCAGTAACGTCATGAATCTGGGATGGTGCATGCAGCGATCATTTCTGATTTTAACCAGTATTTACAGAACATAACCACAAATTTTGTTGAAAATTTCAGTTTCTGCGTCGTGGAAACAAGCAAGGGGAGCTGTTGTTTTAACCGAATGTAGATTCTAGTGTGCAGCGGAGAATCGTGTCATAACATAATGCTCCAGTGCACAAGTGTCAAAGCAAAGCAAGACAATAATTATATGGTCAATATTATGTGTCCATACGTCTTCAAAATGACATGGGAGTAATGTCCAATATGTGAGTCTGAACATTGCCATTTTCTTAGTCAGTGCTGCGTAGCATAGGCGTTTCAATTCTGTACACCTTTTTCCAACCTCAGAACTTGTTACAAGACAAACAAGAAGCTTAAAATTGTTTGTTGCAAGATATTCCCACTTGATTTGAGTGTTTGGGCAGTTTCATATAAGAAAAGGACAGACTACCCAATGCTCAGTCTAAGGCATAAAACAACTGGCCTTAAGAAAGGGCTTTTATAAACCCAGCAAACATTAATCTGCCCCGTTATGTTTTGTGGTCATGCTTAAGCTGATCACTCAATTTACTCCTGTGTTGTTCAGTAGCCTCTAAACTTGAGCTGACACATGAAAACAGTTTGGTTTTATGGTTCTTTTCTAGGAATGCCCTACAGAATATCTGAGTCATCAATGCGCTTGTCAACTCACAGGAGGAATGTATTGCTCTTTCAATCAAGTTTTTTTGTCTCTAGCTTGGCTTTCCTCAAATCTGTATGACTCATGGCCTCAGCCTTTTCACTTTAATTGACTAAATAAAAATAACTATGACAATACAACAGCATGGATTTCTGAAGAGAGTCTGAAGAGATGGCCGACACTGCCTTCGTGACTGCATTTTTATCCTAGTTAAAAAGTTTTTACAAATATATACTGTATATTTAACATATTAAGTAAAGAAATGCAACAGTTTGTTGCAAAGTGTAACTGCATCTAACTTACAGGTATTTTAATGCATCTTTGGATTCAAATTTATTGGCTGTTCAATAATATATCAACCTCTTGCTCATTCATAAAGGGGCAAGTAGGGCAGCTCATCAATCAGATGCCTAAATTTTAAGCTCATTGCTACACACACATTTTTACACAGTCCAATCAACCAGTTTCTCTTTCACACTTTTTTTTTATCTTTAGTGTCAGATTTGTAATTTGGTCTTTGGGCTGAGGTTGGAGGGTGTCCTCATGTTGGTTGGCTGCACTGAGTCATCAAACCTCTCCATGACTCAAGTATCTATCAGTGTGGCAAAAAGCTAAATCCCCAGAGCACTCACTCCCTTTGCTTGCAATCTCTAGCCTTTCATTACCTCATCCATTCCCTCCATCATCCCTGTCAGTGTGTTTTCAACCCCGAAAATAAACCTGCATCTAACGTGCAAACAAAAAAAAAAAAAAAAGAAACTGTCCTGATTGGTATGTTGCTGATGGTGATGGTGGTGTTGAAACAGTGCTACTCTGCTGGGCTCTCTCTCTCTCTCAAGGTTGCTTTTCTGTCTTCACTTTTTTTCCCTCAAAGAGAATTCACATAGAAAGTCATTCTCTATTCTATGTTTTAACCCTTTCTAGACAAAAAGACCTAATATCTAGAGAAATACAACAGTCTACAAGTTTATGCATCTGCCACATGTTTCATACAGGAAGTTCTAAACTGTAAGAGATCCTATTATAGGACATACTCTCTGTATACACATCTAAAGCAAATCCTAGGTTAGGATATTTTCTGAATACACATCTGTGATAGATCCTATGGGATCTCTCGGGGCAATAACTCATCACTTTTCTTTCAGAGATTTGATGGGGGCATATTGGAATGAAATACAGGACTATACTAATGGAATCCTGGGAATGGGATTTTCCCAGCAGGGCTCCCTCCTCATGAATGGGAAATTATTAATATTCCATCTTCTTCCTAATACTGGCCTCCATCCTTGGCCTGGGACTTTTCTCCATGCAAGATAAATTACTATCCAGCTGCTTTTCATCCCTCTCCCTCCTTTTTTCCTTCTCACAGAAGCAAATGAACATGTTACTGCACACCACGCCTTTCCTGTTTGTATTTCTTTTATTTAATCTCTTCTTGCCTTTATGAATCGCTCTGTCTATGACAGAAATAAAAGTGCATCACTGTTCTAACTGTATCCACTCCATTCTTGTTATTTAAATTCTTTTTATCACATGCTCAGCGCTCTCCATGACCACAAAGATGACCTCCGCAAGCGCCTGTCATATACAAACCACAAACTAGAGATGGTGGAAACAGAGTTTGACTCCACTCGGCAGTACCTCGAGACAGAGCTACGTCGAGCCCAGGAAGAACTAGAAAAATTTACAGAAAAACTTCGCAGGTATGTGTTTCCATGTGAATGACTCTGTTAAAATAGTTGTAATGTATGTCAATAATGGTCTTGAGAAACGAGGTACAATGAACATGATTAACAACAAAGTATTTCATGCATAAACATTTTTCACATGACCAATGAAATAAATTATAGAATTACATCACCAATATATTTTCCAAGCAGAGATAATGTTTATCTGTGGTGACCAATAAAGTTTTTTTTTTATTGAACATACCTTGATAACAGACATAGTTTCTACATTACACTATGGGTCAAAAGTTTGGATACACTTTCCTATTGTATATGTGTCCAAAGTTTTGCCTGTAGATTGTATCTTGGATGTTGTAGTGACCCAATGTTG
Source organism: Pseudomugil gertrudae (assembly GCA_037177535.1). Taxonomy (NCBI): domain Eukaryota; kingdom Metazoa; phylum Chordata; class Actinopteri; order Atheriniformes; family Pseudomugilidae; genus Pseudomugil; species Pseudomugil gertrudae. The sequence continues at coordinate 13,835,790 of JBAMHV010000021.1, read as the reverse complement.
TGTTTTTAAACTATGTTTTTATTCAAATAACTGATAAACTATTTTAGCTTCTTTAACTTGAAAAAGTAGAACACATTTATTTCTTATGTCCACTAAATTACTCACCAGCACTTTTTTTTAACTTCTACTTACTTTAAAGTGTAAAAAACTGTCTATGTTTAAGTACTCAAAACTAAATGGTCAGGTTTAGATAAACATAGGATAACTAGTTTTTTACAGTAATAAATACTGTATCAAATACTCCCAATGTGTGTCTCATCAACACAATTCTTTTCACCACAATTCTATTCTATGTATTTATTTGACTTTTAATCTTTGAAAACTAGCATGTTTTCATAGGATTGTGTTATCTAATTGTCATATTACACATTTACATTGTCATTCCTCCATAAACGCAAAATACATAATGACATGCAAGAGGGGAGATATTTATATGATGCAGCAGCATTCTTACATATACAAGATAAAAGTTGAATAATTATGAAAGTTTTATTAAGCATGAAATGAGGCAGTGTGTCTTCTGCACACTTGTCACACAATTACACATTTGATAAAGTAGGTTTAGTTCTTGGATTTTTTTACCACATAATCAAAACTGTTGTAGCAAACTGTTATTAAAAAGCAATAAATTAGTTCCTCTCTTTAAATTGTTTTCTCTCTAACTGCAGGGTTAACGCTGCTCCCAAGCTAAAAACATTGATTTTGCACTGTCCTTTATAGCCTTGGAATATTTCTTTAAGGAGGAAAAGCTGTAGCATTGCAGCAAAGACATTAGCGACCTTCAAGCTTAATTTTCAATTTACCAGCATGACAATAACGTCAGAGCAAAGTAATTAACTGCAAGTAATTTCACCCTCTTGGTGAGACACAACTGGGTGTTCTCTGTGGCCATGGTGCAAATAAATAGGAAAAAAACACAAGATTAAAAAAAAACTTTCTTGTCCAGGCTAACGGCATGTGACTCAGAAAGACGGCGGCTGATGAGACAGCTGCTATATTACAATCGAATAATGTCAAATCCTGCAACATTTGAATTAAGGTTGTTATTATTATCCTCTGAAATGACTAAAAGCACACAGCACTGCCTCTCACAATGAAAGGTTGTACTGATTATTTATATTCCATTACTGACCAACCACTTTCTCATCAGGCGTTACTCATTGTCTAATGTGCACCTTCTTTATTCTCTGTTTGTTTTACAGTCTGTTTTAGCTTATGGTCTTCCTTGCAGTATCTGTCTGGTTAATGGAGCCATTAATACTGGTTTATTAACACACTCATAGGCCTTTAGGGCTAAAGTGAAAATATACTACAGAGCTGAGAGTTGAGACCATAAAACACAAATAAGAGGAGGTAAGCTCCTGTTAACTGTGCCTTTTGAAAGATCCACGAGGTTCATAAGAAAGACAAAAAGCAATAAGCGAAGAAGAGGAAGCTACACATCAATTTTATTTTATGATATGTCAGTACACATGGCCATAACATACGTAACACACTACCATGTTGAGGCCCTGTTTACTGACACATCATAAAAATTTTGATGATTTAAAGGCATTTATGATCATGTTTATATGCTTTCAACATGACGATCCTTTTGTTTGTGTTAAAGCTCAGATTTGTGTCCATAGGATCTCCACATCTGAATTACAACCATATAACTTAAAACCTTATAAACCACTTTATTATTGTCCACAAATGCATCAAAATTAGTTCTTTATTTTAATTCATAGAGATTTTCGTTTGCTTTTCTTTGGGTTCAGAAAAATACTCTTTATTTGTTGTTTGTAAGAGTAAGCTTTATTTTTCTTCTCTTTTAAAGGCCAATATTTATTGATCTGTTCTTTGTAGGATCCAAAGCAGTTATGCTGCTCTTCAAAGGATCAACCAGGATTTGGAGGACAAGATGTGCAGAACGGTGAGAAACTACTTTTATCTTCACATCACATCTGATGTATTAGCCAAGCAAAAAATTCTACTTAAATGATATTTTGCTCTGTAAATAAGTTCAAAATGGTACTATTGTAATTTATGTACAAGTACCTAACAGTAGTAGGATAGGAATCATGTTGATATCATATCACAGTGTTCTCTGTGTTTTCATTGTAACATTTAAATAAAAACCCATACATATGGTACGTTTATAGCATGTGATAGGATTACTCATGGAAGAGTTTTGAGCATCAAATTATCTATTGCTTCATCAAAATACACATTATCTACTGTATAACTGTTCAAATGTTTTCAAAGTACAAACATAATATCTTCCTAAAAAATACACAAAACACTCTAATCTCTTTCTCTCCCACCTAAAACACTGCTAACTCATCAATGTAACAGCAATTATAATCATGTTACATGTGTTTGGTAACATCCTGTTAACACTAACTTCTGCAAATACTTATATTGAAGCAGTTTGATATGCAACAGACATTTATGTATTTCTGTTTATAAATATGGATTTGTTTGACCTTCAGGCCTCTGCATGTGCAAGCTTTATTACCAGCTTCAGCCTCTACTCCATTTCTACTCCAATGCCCGTTTCTACCAATATTGCTAAATAATGCAGAGAAGTGGGTCCTGCAAACTAATGAAAGATATTATTGTTACTAGGAAACCATTTCTTAAGCTTCCTGTTGAATGAAGCGCATCTTTTTTACAGAGGCGGCAGCTATTCAATGAAAACATGTTGATTCCAAACCCATGCTCGTCTTCGTCATCTGAATGAATAAATCAATAAGTGAATTAATTAATTATTAATAATATTTATGTTGCTTTTTTCTGCATCCTTAGTGTTTAAATGCAGGCA
>JBAMHV010000021.1:13779989-13809672 GCA_037177535.1 Pseudomugil gertrudae | reverse complement strand
ACAAAGCTGGGTTTTTCATATTTTTCTATCAAACTCTGCTAATGACATTGTTGGTTGTGGTGCACAGTAGTTACAGTTAAACCAGAACACTTGTGAAATTGCCTTAATCCTTTACAGTGGATAGAATGGTCTCCCTTGCGATATAAAACAACTGTGTACATACTGTATATCTGCAGCTATGTATGTATGTAAGCCCTATTGTTACAGCGTACGTTCTTCCTGTCAGATAAAATGCACATACAGCTACGCATTCACACCCACACATATGCACACATACATACAAAGAATCATAGATTAACGTTCTTACCATAAAGAAATCATAAAAATATAGCCAAATATCTTGATAAAAACCTTTCTACATTGTTGGCAGAATTCACAAATCAAAACAAGCGCTGGTTTCTCTTGGCATTTCTCCGGCGAGCTGGCAGTCCTGCATTGTATGCACAAACATATGTAAAGGCGAGGGAGTCAAATGAAGGAAACGACTAATAAAAACAAATTTAATGTACAGCCAATGCTTTGCTTTAAACCAGCATGCTCAGTTTTGCCATTTCAAGGAAATTACTGTGAAGAAACAAAGTGTAGAGAAAGTAGAAATCATTTTGCCTTGTTGGTGAGAAAAAACTCTTACTATGACTTCACCTTGTGTTAGATGAGCTACAGAGAGGTTGTCCTGCTGCCCAATAATCATGTGACCATCTGCCGCTCTCATACTGAAGAGTGCAAATAGCTAATGATCCAACATGTGTGCATGCAAAACTTGCTTTCTGCCTGTGAAGGAAGGATTGGAGGAAGGATGATAAGCAGAATGAGCTCAAACTCAGCCACTCGGCCTTGTTGTCAACTTATGATGGATAGGTTTTTTGGTTTTGAAATACCATACGTCTACCTCTCCCTCCTGCAAATCTAATAACTGACAAAAGCTGTTTTCAACATTTGACCCCGTCAGCTTTATGACGGTGAAAGTGTACACCAACGGCCACAAAAGGTCATACTGTATGTTAATTTGGTTTGCCGAGGTATCGACAGGTTGGAAAAGGTTCAAGTTAAACTATGACTGTACAGAAGGATTGATATTTTTTGTGAATGTGTATAAAAACAGATGCTACATATATAGTTATTACATTACGTCTATTTTTATGTAGTTTGAGCTGATGTTATATTTACTGAATGTTTTGATCCTGAATGAAGATGCTGAAGTGGTTCTGTCGTGTCCTACCTCCAGCCCTGCTCCAGGGCCAACCGTCTAAACGTCAACATGTATGTCTGATGCATGGTTATATAATTTTGATGTATATTTATTTATTTACCTAATAAAGATAGGTGTTTGGAAATACTCTAAAGACTTGTAGGAATTTATTTAGAGAATTCTTGGCCAACATTTTCTTTTCGTTTTGGGAGCCTTTTTATAAGTGTTGCCTGAGCTGAAAGGATCATTTTAGTCTGGAGACAAACACTTTTTAATGTGTTTTTAAACACATAACCTTATTCTTAATGGATATTTATTTTTTTATCATCTGCTTTATTGATTCAATTTACCTAACTTTCATCTCAGTAAATAACAAGGACAACAAAGTATTTTCACCAGTGTGAAAATGAACCTTTATCAGACTATTTGTTAGTGATAGATTTCAGATAATTACATCTAAAATGTAATTACGTAGTTAATAGTTTCACTGGAACTATAACCAACTATAAGGGTAAAAAAGCAGAGATGTTTATTAGTTCAATTCACTGTGCAGAAAACAGCAATGTTGTGTATTTACATATATTTGCATTGCTTAATGAACACACGAGTTCCGATCTGTGCGCTTAGTTGTTGACTGACAGAACTTGACAATGCTTTGACAGATAACCGCCTCGTTTTCAAGTTTTTTTGTGATGTTTTAACCCATAAAAACCGAGTGTGGCATACAGTATGTTACATTTACTTTCTCAGACATTTTGTATCATTTCATTGTAAAAACTTCGTAAAAAATTCTGTCAGATTTTTGTCTTCTGCCCTTAATTGACACTAAAATGCAGAAAATTACAACATAATAATTTAAGATATTTCACATGGTAATAAATGGTTTCCCTACAAGTTTTTATACTGTTTGTTTATATATTTTGTTAAAGGGACAAATACATTCTCATTAAAAAAAGATTTTACTTTCCTACTGCTAGTTCATGGGTTGGGTCTTTAAGTGTTAAGCTGGTATTGTGAAGGAAATATTAAGACTGAAAACTGATGTACATGGTGACTGTAGTATAAAAAACAGCTTTTATTTTATTTTAATGTTTTTTTTTTCTTTTACAAAATACTGGGAAAAAAGTCCCCATCTGAATTTGGACCAGAGTGTTAACTGTAAAAAGCATTGAGGTTGTGTTTTGTACTTTCCCACCCTGACCACTTTAAAACTTCAAGTTTAACTCTCCGAGCAGCATTACAGGATGTGAAAATATCAGACATATACAAACAATAAGGAAAACCAAACATGTTTTTTGTTTTGGTTTGTTTTTTTTAATAAAATATGAAAACTTTACAGGATGCACAGTGTAAAAAGATGCTTTTAAATGACATCAAGTTTGTTGCTGACACCCAGCTCTTTTGGCCAAGTTCTTATGATTGCATGCCAACATATTCAGAGATCAGAGTTTGTGCATACATTTGGACTTTATTTTAAGCAAACCAACATTATTTTCTGGGCCAGCCTGCAACTCTTTATCTAGATTCACTTCTCCACACCCAACTGTTAGTGCCAGATCTTGATCTCACCCGCCCAGTCACAGGTAGCCACAGTTGCAGGTAGGATGGGATGCTGAGAAACACACAGGCAAGGCTGGCTGTGGGCCTGGAAAGTGTGCAGCATACGAGCATTGTGGTAGTCAAAGAAGTGGGCACAGCCACTGGAGCTCCCTGAGGCAAGTATAGTTCCATCCACAGAAAATTCACATCGTACAGCATAGCCCTCCACCTAGAACAAAATGAAAACATCAGTTTCACTCTATTTCTCTTTTTTTCCTCCATTCATTTTCCTCTATCCTGACGAGACGACATGTTCCTTCCTGTCATAGACTGATACAGCTTTAATGGTGTATGGATGGACTACACAAGGTAATACCACCTGCTTTATTTCCTTGTAAACACTGAGGAATGGCGGCTAAATGGTTCAGTCCCAGCTTAATCCGATCAAAAGGTTTGCTAGTAATTGTCATGGTGAGTCATTTATAAGCCTTTTGGAAAATTCCCATCAAGCTGTCATGATTTTTAAGTGAGAAACATCTATCAGACCAGTGATTCATTCATTTCCCATGCCACTTGTTCCAGTTCAGGATGGTGGGCAGCTAGAGCCTATCCCAGCAGTAATTGAGCTAAAGGTGGTTACACCGCGGACAGGTTGTCAGTCCAAATCAGGTCTGGACCAGTGATAGATTAATTAAACACCCCCAAATCTGTTTGTGTGCTTAGAAAGCATGCTTCCATACACTAGTACACACCGACTAGCAGAAACAGCATCTACAGGCAGATGTGTTTTCCTTAAAGAGGTACATTGTAAAGAATGAAAAAGCTTTAGAATTTATATTATTATTATTAGATTTTTTATTTTATTTGCTGTGTTTTGCACCAGCATAAAAGGGGGAAAATTTGCTTTAAATGTGAGAACATTTATTCTGAATCAAGAAACCAAATGCAACTCTCCAGTTTTCAAATAATACTACTTTGCAGAGCTGTGTATTCCTCAGCAGAAACACTGTACTATACTTAGTATTTGCTTTTTGAAAAGGGCAGTAAAGACCAATGTCAAAGTTATCTGTGCACTAGCAGCTACTTAGAAAGATGGCGAGTAGCAGTTTGTATTTGTACAGATTGGGGCTGCATGTTCCCACCCTGAGGCCACAGCTGTTACTGACCTTATGTCCTTCAAAACGGCGCCTCTTGTTCATTCTGTAGGGCTTCTGAGAGGAGAATACTGCCATGTAGTCCCCATTAGTCTGAGCAACAAAGGACTCTTCAAGCGGATGAAGAGCTAGGCTCGGGCACGTGTAACGCTCCTGGTAAAAACATGTCAAATAGGGACAAAGTAACTAAATGCTTAGTAATACAATGAAATCAATTTGGTATGTATTATGTGGTGTTGATTCATAATTATAGAGTTTAGGGATTTTAAAGGACTCCTGTGGCTTTTTAAAATGGTACATAAATGTTCAATTTATCAGCTGAAATGCTTTCAAGGATTCAGTTCAGAAGAAGCACAGACCATGTAAAATACATTTTTTCAATAGTTGACACTCAGCAGAGCATAGACTTCCTCAAACTCTATGTAACTGTCAAAATGTGCCAGTTTCACACACCTCATTACCAACTTGGACATATTGAGAACTTCCTACCTTCTCAGGAAAGTGAGAGGTAATTTTACTGTTACAATGAGGCTTTTATAGCTGTTATATTATATCACTCAGACCTGCAAGACAAGGAGTAAGGGCCTATTTTTATATTTTCTTACATGGTAGATCTGGTTGGAGACTTTAGCTGTGGTCTGATAGTCCCAGGCGATGAGGGTTCGGTCTGCAGAGTCTCTGCTAACACAATCCGAGCTTGTTATGAAATCCAGTCCACCTCTCAAAAACAGTATGTCCAAAGTCTGCTGGATACCTGCTTTGTACACTTTCACCACCTAGAAACACACAATCAGTTTATGCACAGATACACACATCATACACACACGTCTTTTAAAATGCATGAGAGACACACGTGTCTGAATGAGTGCAATGCTGCAAGCTGTGGAGAGTTACTGTGTGAAGCTCATAAATCATTCAGTTCAGAAGACAGAAGAACACAAAGGAGGAAAACATCTGGACCTCTGCCCTTAAGGCGGGATGACATGATGTCAGGTCCACTGTGTCATCACCTACAGACTTATTGTGCAATGAGGATAATGTGTTCAGCACTGTTCAACATATAGACGGCACTTTAAAATCAGCATAACACATATAATTTATACCTTTATTGACATTCTGATTAATTAGAATTGTATTTTTAACATTTGATTTAATCGTTTTTAATGTTTATCATTGCATATATTTTATTCCAAAATTACTACTAAACCACAGCAATTACACATTTCATTGAGTAGATATGCAACTGAATTAAGACTCAACTCATAAATGTGGTCATTTTTAAAGGAAACCTCATCCTCTTTCTTAAGACTGATCATTTTATTTAATTAAATAATGCAAAAGTATTATCACACATCGGAAGGAACCCAGGTCCCACTGCAGCATGAGGATCTGATCCTGGTACCCAAGTTCAAAGAATACAAACCAGCAGAGCTCTTCTATCCAAAAGCTCAAGTTAACTGGTCCAGATCAGAGTCCATACAAAAAACATGGAGAAGCAGCATTTAGCTGTTATGCTGCAAACAAGTAGAACAAACTGAGACCACGTGTAAACACTTTTAATTCCAGGTTAAAAACTTTTTTATCTTCATTTATTCGTTATCAGTTGCGTTATCAGTTGTGTTGGGTTGTAATTGTGGATGGTCGGTGCTACGTTGGTGAAGGCTTTGGCCACCTCTCTGATGAACCACATAGCTCATCAGTTTGCCGAGTCCATGACGTCATATCAATGGTTGAATGGTTGATCCTTGTGTACAGTGAGCCAAGTCTTTTCGATCTGGTGGGGTAGTTCTATCCCACAGAGAGGCAGCTCAAGCGTCAGACTGACAGCCAGGCTGGGCAGCATAGCTCTGACAAGCTCCATGCTCTCTCACCAACTGGCAGAAGCATCTCCATCGAAGTAAATCTAAAACCCTGCTGGGAAACGGCTCAGTTTGCCGGAGGGAGAAATTACGTGCACGCTTTCAGATTTTGAAAAAAATGAACGAATTGATCGCATAAATTAGTCTATTAAGCTTAACAGCAATACTGCATTGCAGGTTCGTGTAAACAAGTCATGCAGCCTGAATTAAATTCAAGTTTGCTTCGACCATTTTGTTATAACCATCAGCACTTCCTCAGATGAAGCTGGAATCTTGTGTGAAGTGAGAAGCTGAAAAGTGTGCAGAATGTACAAACAATGTTCAAAGATGACATGCATTTAATCTACAATATATAAGCATCAGTCAACAAGAAGGATATATCTGCTGTAAGGGGTGTAATAGGTTTAACCTTGCTGCTGCGAGAGTCCCAGGCCTTGACCAGTGAACTGTAACCTCCACACAGGAATACCTCTGGGGAGCTGGGGTGCACGGCCACACACATCACTTTGAATTGATTGTCCAGTTTCACTGCCTGCTGCCCTACAGATAGAAAAAAAGGACAAAAACTATACTTATAGGCAACTAAACACATTTACTAAATAAAAACATTGGTTTTATTTTCAGCCTTAATACATCAAGATGGACATTTTTACCCAGTTTTTTATTAACAAATAAAAAAAACAAAAACATAAATATGTATATGCACGTCTAAGTACTACTGTACACAACAAAATGCTCTATGAGATGTGCTAATCCTTTTGTTAGTGTTTATATTATACAACGTTCCTGTGTTTTTCTATAAAAAAAAAACTTGATATTTTCTTATATTTGAGAATTAACAAGATCTTAGGTTGACTGAAAACAATGTACTTGTATTGAATGCATTGGTGGTAAAACATCAGTGGTAAACAGCTACAAAAGGCAAAAAATGGATGAAACTCATTAACATCAAGCACCATCATTTGTTCCGATTAGTTTTTATCTAATGTCTCTAAAATATTCTCCCACTTTGCACTGGTTGAATTCACAGCCTTTCTGGATTTTTACACGGCTGAACAGAAAGCTGCATTTGTCCGTCTGTAAGAAAAACTTTACCCAAGATAAAAAGATGAAAATTACAGAGATGCTGTGAAGTTGAGCGATTAATACAGAGTGCAACTCTGTTTTGACTAAAAGCTACTTTATCTAAATCAATTAAAAATGTCATATTCAAATATAAAAACAAGAACACTGAGGGGATTAAACATAATTAAGCCTGACAGGGTGGGACCAAAAATTAATTTTCTGACTGCGAGCTCAAAGGATGTGCAAAGTGGAGCACCTTATTAAGTCATCCACCAAACAACAAAGACCTGAATGAAAACAGTGTGAAGCATTCAACCCACAAAAATACACTCCATCCCACATTTATCCTACAAATGTTCCTTCCAGTGTTTCTTTTTCTTTTTTTTTTGAGAGTAAAATTAAGACTCACAGCTAATAAAGTTCAGAAAATGGGCCTTCTTCCTCTTTGTGGAGTGGTTTGCTCTCAAATTTGTATCCTTTAATCTGATCCAAAGTTTTAACAGGCTGTTTCATCAGACTTTGTACTTTCCGCCTAATTGGCTTACCCACAGCGCTGTCATGGAGATTTAAAACTTATGTTTGGCAGGACAATGAAAAGTCAACATTCACCTTATAATAAATAGAGCCACATGTTTTAATTAGCCAAGATTAATTAGCTAGTTTGAGAGGATGGATAAGGGAGCACTGCAGTGATGGGTCCTTCCCTCACCAAAGCTTTGACATGATTGTGATCACACCGTAGAGACAACACACAGATGATACCAAGCAGAGGATGTAAGATATGCAGTAGCTGGGATAGCGGGGATGAGCCCTGTAGGGCAGAGATAAAACAGCCATCGCTCCTTATTAGATGATACACCAAAACAGTGCTGTCACGTCACATAAGAATAGAAACCCCAACCAGATATAGCAATCTGGCCATTTCCATGAAAACTAAGCACAGTCATCTGTTTAGGAGGACGAATGTAACCGAAGGAGATTATCTGGCTTTTTTTAACCATCTTTTCCTATTGTCTTAGTTTTTTTTCCTTCCTTTTTGCACAAGCTATTATAAAAGTCAAATGTAACATAAAGGGGCATAATTGATCCATAGAGGTTATCAATTCAGAGCCAAACTTCCGCATCAAACAAACCAATCGTACAAACTAAACCTTTAGGTAAGATGAATCAAGTCAAATCTATTATTGGAGTTATCTAACATTTACTTAGCACAGGAGTTTTTAAACACAAAATCTTTGACAAAATATTATAAATATTATGTTTTCCTGGGACATTAATGCAGAATTCCCAGAGGACACAGAACAACTAAAAAGTAGCCATGTGGCTCAACTCTTCATGGGAAGTTGGCAGCTTTCCTGTGACACAACAACAGAGGAACACACTGTAAACCCAGCGATGCCTTGGAGCATTTATGCTTTTATACAAGTTAGACAAGTGACACTTTTTGCCCTTTGAAGAAAAGGTCTGTTTTATTTTCTATGACACAAAAATAAAACCTTTAGCAGGTTACCATCACACAATGACGATTTCAAAGTGGGTCAAAATGCAAATTATGTTTGCCTGTAGCATTCAGAGGAAAAGGTAAGGTTTGCTGTGTGTTTGTGTGTGTGTGTATGTGTGTGTTTCCTTTCCTATCGGTGTGATTTGCTTACATCTACTGCTTTAAAACGGCCAGAACGTAACGTGTCAATGCAGGGTTAAAGTGAAAATACATTTCTAGTGGATAAAGCCTTTTATATTTTTCCCACCTCTTTCAAAGGTTTAATATATCAAAACATTTTTTTTAAAAAAAGCTTATATTCATCTATGTTTAAAACTTTGTCAATACAGCTGGAGATTACCAAAAAGATGTGACATTACTGTATCATTATGGAAGCAACATAAACAAGGCTGCAGTGAATACTCCAAAGTAAAATGTGAGGCCATCATGAAGGAAAGCTCGCCTTAATTCTACCACATTTTTCACGTGTTACTCCTGTAATTTGTCTTAACTGTAGGTAAATGAATCATTTGCCTTTTGAAGAGGCATTTATCTCATTGCGAGGCCTGGTAAGAAACAGATGGTCTCATTCATCACGTCTTGGCCTTTTCTACATCACTGAACTAGTTTGCACATTGTTTGGTTGCTGATTTACTCTGTATGTTTTACTGTGTCTTCACAGTGTTTTCATTTTTTTATTTTCAGTTATTTTATTTATTGAATTAATTACCTTGTTAGTGTAAGAGCTCTGAGTGCAAACTGGAATGACAAAAACATTTAAGGTTTTTTCTTCTTAATTACCATCAGTTTACTTCATTAATCTGCTTTAAAAACGCTGTTAAAACGCTTCTCATATTTATTTGTTCATATGTGAGTTTCATCCTTTGACATATTCAGCATAATGTCATTATTTGAATCAGCAAATCTCTGTATTAAGTCCTTGATACAGCCGGCATATTCTCCTGGTTGCACTTTGCTAAACAACCGATAACAAATCTGTTTCCTCTAAATGTGAGAGCCTGTCCACACGACATCGACATCCACCAGATCTCCTCTTAGCTGACCTGGATGGGTCAGCCTCACCGGTCATCATTGTTTATGTTTTTACAATGTGAATCTGGAGCTAGACTTCACTACGCTCCAGAGCAATCTCTTCTTTTTATCCTGACAAGATATATGATTAAGCGATGACGTGAATGAGAGGCTTCATAAGTCCCAGCTTGTATGTTCATGGTCAGAGTCTCTCCAGAGCTCTGCCTGACGGATCTCTGAACAGACTCTCAGGAATTGTAATTTCTTTACTTTGTACTATTTCTTTGTTTCAATAAACTTGTAATCATTTTCACTTTTACAACCAGACTCCTCGTTCTTGACAGAGAAGTTTTTGCCTCAACAACAGTTATTAACAACTCTAGATTATAAAGTTACAGCTGTTTAGAGCCCAGCATTCATTGTTGCCTTGTTGCCCAGGGCAACTAAACCCTATTCCAGCAGAAAAAGCATGCATGCAGTTGTTCAGTCAGGTATCACGTAACAGTTTACAGCTATTTTTTATAATTGACACCTGCTACTGTATGTTGTTGTTTGTGAACCATCCATATTGCTTTGTGCAAAGTCTGTCAACCAATCACGGACTGTGCATGAGCGCAGACCAAACATTGAATTTCCAATCTTGAATTTTCGCAAGAAAGTGATTAAAAATGCTCTTCTGCTCAAAAACTTTTGTCCATGTTTATGGTAAAACATCAATAAAATTAAAGCTAATGAAAAATAAAGGTGCATGTCTTAAAACAAAGTGTAATATCAGATAAAATCCCTGCAGATCGGATTGGAAAATTAACCCAATCAGCTGCAGTTAGGAAAATTATTAAGCTTTATTAGTTGTTTTATTGAAGAGTTTCCCATGAAAATAAGGGAAAAGTTTCAAAAATATTCAGTCACCAATCTAATTCAGGATGTACCAGATAGCCTTACTGCAGTAGCATCAGTATGAAATGACTACAGAGGTTTTTTAAGTTCATCTTAAACATAACTTTGAACTGTAAGCTTATACCAAGAGCAGCTAAGTGACTTTAAATCACTGAAAATGTTGATGCTGGTTTTCTTTTTAAGGATAACTGAAAACAAATAAACATAGAAAAGTGATAAGATTGTCAAAGAACTGTTTCATTTTAGCTGCTTCTTATGAAAATAAATACTGGTCATTACATTTTATTCATAAATTGAAAAGTAATCAGCATGTAACCATTATTTTTAGTTGTCATTCTTAGCAGATAAAGGTTTTATGATTGCCAAGGGAATGCAAGAGCTACCGCAAAGGAAAATTATTCTAAACGTATAGTGCAGCATTTTTTCAGGTATATTGTGTTGAAAATGAGGCCCTGATCATTAAAGTACCACTTCACTGAAAAGAGCTCGAGTGAACACACAAAGTCTGGCGGCCTTCCTAGTTAGAGCTGAGGGGCTCTGCATCACTGTGAAGAGAGAGACAATCACTTTCTTCCTGATTACAGTTTGAAAAAGAAACATTCAGCTCTCTTAGTTGCATTTAGTATAAGAACGATAGAAGGAGCTTTATTGAATTTTCAAATATTAATGACATTATTGTGCTAAACCCTTTATTTAAAGCTGCTCTGGATGTCATATAGTTGTCACTATAAATCCTCTAGTTAAGTCCAAACTATAATTATGTCTGCATTTAAACGTTCAGGGGTGAAATTATGATTGTAGCTCATTTCCCATGTTCTTTTCTATGCATGTATGTCAGTGGCTTTAAAGTGTCAGCGACTTCATCTCAGCTCCACAGCTACTACAGTTGTAAATGAACTGCACTAAATTTCCACCTCCTACATTAATATGCAGCTAAATCGTGATCTTCTGAGACCACAGGAATGCGGTTATATTGTGCTCTCCTGTTAGCACACACATGCACGTCTTTATTCTCTCACTATAAGGTTTTATTTCATTTCAAGTATAAATAAATAATTGTAGAAGGCTAAATAAGTCTAATGAAATGACACTGAAAGAAAAGAAAAGTCTGTTGCCGGATTAATAAAAAGTGCTTTTTAAAGTGCAAAGCATGACAACGGTGATCAAATAAGCTCCTGTTTGTTCATGGTTGTGCTTGGTGACGTTCCTGTGTAAGGTCATGATGGCTGCTCCTGTGGTGATGTATCCATTATTGATCTCTTTCCTTTAGCTGCCTGTGTGTTTAATGGGCTGGCCAAGCTATCCGTAGGCTGTATTGACAGTATCGATAAACATGCTGAGAGGGAAAGTGCACACAGCAGCAAATTATCATTGCTATGTGCTTACCCAAGAGATGTAGATACCACAGAGGCTTTATAATCCTTTTTATTTCATTCAGTTATTTATCTTTGGCACTTTGGGTACGTCTCTGTGTTTTTTTTTCTTTTTCCCCCCGTTTCCTGTGCTCAAGGCTAACTATTTAAACAGGACAGGAGAAATTAGGACTTAGACAATATTTCTGGTAACTCTTCTTGAAAACATTCAGACTTTAATTGTGTAAAAGTTCCTAATTAAATGTTTTAAACTTCTCAGAAACTGGCGCTTTGAGATCGGATGTGTGATTGCTGTGCTTTTCTATATGTGTGCTCAGTAAGAAAGCAAACCAAAGTATTGATCTTCTGTTAATGTCACCTTCAAATTCTTTGCAGAGTCACAAAAGGGGCAGCAACAGATTTAAGCAACAAGTTAACTTAATTCTTAGCAGAGAAAAAAAGATGCCAATGTTTAACAAGTAAAATTATTTCATAGATTTCTCTTTTGGCTGTTGTCAATACTGACATAAATGTTCCGCAGTCATAAACAAGCAGCTATAATTATAAAATAAAGTATAAAATGCACATAAAGCAGGAAATGCAGATTTATCAAACATGAGGCTGAAAAATCCAGGAAAATATCTCTGTGTTAAAATGTGTACCAGTAAGGTGTCACAGCAATGGGGACTAAATAAACAAGTAATTAAACAAAAAACATTTTGTACGGGGACTCGTACTTTAGAGACAGAATCTTGGGACAAAACAAACTTAGTTAAAAAACGTAACTCAAGTTAAAGGTTTGCATGCCTCAAACTGCACAGCAGGGTGTTCAAACATGCACACTCTGGTCAGACCTGCTGCTACAGCATGGAGCAGACTGAGATTCTGCCACTCTGGTCAGACCTGCTGCTACAGCATGGAGCAGACTGAGTCTCTGCCACTGTACACACTGAAACAGGCTGAAAGTAAACATTGCACGTCTGTGATGTTTGAGCCCTCAGGCTGCACATCATCAAAAAGAGACATGATTCTGTTGTGCAAAACCCACCAAGGACTTGGTGACACTGCTAAAAATCATCTTCAGTCAGTAAATACACTATGCAATTTCCTGATACACAGCTGTCTTTCTAAGTTTACTGAAACTGGAAAGTGAAATACTTTCCAGAGGTCTGATGTACGATATTAAAGATTTAGAATATTTAGGATGGTACCCGATGATCTCTTTTTAGAGTTGGTCATGCTTCATGTCATTTTAAATTGATGGCAGCAACATATCTAAACAAAATGTTTACCATAAAGGACTGGGAGTAAGGAAACCAGATGCTGGCACTTTAAGGGAAATGTTACTTGATGCATGATCGTCACTTCTTAACACTCTTTGTTTTTTGAAAGGTCTGTTCTGCAAAATTAATAAAATCATTTGTCAAATGCTCCTCCTCTTGTTTCTGATTTGTGTAAATGATTTTTACAGCGTTTTGTTGCCTCCACCACAACTTCGTAAACATGTTTTGATTACTTTATTTGTAGGTTGGAGTCCAATTCTGCACACAAAATCACTGTGTTTCTGTAGAGTCAGCACGCAGGACCAAGTCATCATAACAGACCTCAAAATATTCATAACATGTTTTCATGGATCATCATGCACAAAAACAGCAACAGTCGTTTTTAAAAAAGAAAGAACAAACAAAAACAGCCTTTCCCTGTTGTTCTACACCGTTCATTATTATTATGTCACTGTTTTTTTTTTCCTTTCCCCATTATATTTATTCTTACTCAGAGCATATAAAGTGAAGGACACTAATCCTGTTCTTGGGTACCTCGTTTTTTTCTCTTTTTCTTTGTTTTTTGCATTTATGCAGTGCTGAGAATGCAAATAATAACCAATAAATAAAACAG
This sequence comes from Pseudomugil gertrudae, assembly GCA_037177535.1. Taxonomy (NCBI): domain Eukaryota; kingdom Metazoa; phylum Chordata; class Actinopteri; order Atheriniformes; family Pseudomugilidae; genus Pseudomugil; species Pseudomugil gertrudae. The sequence continues at coordinate 13,796,209 of JBAMHV010000021.1, read as the reverse complement.
AACCTGGCAGCACTGTACACCAAGGAAAGGATAAAGAACAGCGAGGACCGAGAGGCTGAAATGAGAGGTAAAAACTGCATGTTGCCATTATTTTAATGATCCCCAAAAACTCACAAATTATGTTTTCATGAGTTCATGTCTCATTAAGAGGAACCCATGCTTCTTTGGGATGCATTGTGGCTGCAGGGGTTTGAACAGCTTTGCTGTTGTGATAGCAGCATGATAGTTTTCACAAAGGGGTCCCACTCAGTACAGAATGGGTCAGGCCACTTTATTTTATTTTTATTTTTTCATATCCACATGCAAAAAACTGGAGATATTGAGCCAAAATATCCAATCTGAGTCCTCCTACTTTTTTGGAATAATTCTGTCCCAGTTTTGCACTAACCAACTGGACCCTTACAGGTGGAGAAAAACACTGTCGCTTCCCATACAACTCTGCACCAAGGCCAAAGTGGGAACAGCACCATGTTTAAATATAACAAGGCTTTTTGTGTCGTTTGAAGTTATAGGCCAAGAAAAAGAACACAAACTAACAGATCACTTATTTTATTTTTAAGTGAGTGATAACTGGTAAAAAGGGTGCATTTTTTTGGCTTCAGATCTTTAAAATGGGACAGTTTTCCAGTGATGTATCAGCAGCTTTAACAGCCGCTTTTAAAATGGTCCTCCCTCAAATCTGCCATGACCATAAAGACAGAGTGAGAGAACTGCAGCTTATTATAGCTTTTGGGGTTGTAAGACACTAAAATTGTAATAAATTTCAATATAATGTTTTGAAAAAGAGAATGCAGGCAGTACACCTCTAAAATGATCTTTGTTGTCACAAAATACCACCAATTCGCCTGGCAAGAGCAAACTTCATGTAGGGCACTGTAAAGATAAATAAATAATAAAGCTATTCACGCCTTAGCCTTTCTGGTTTACTGCATCTAACCACATGAGAAGGACTGAGGTGATGCAGAATTGGATCAAATATTGAACCCAGTTCAGGGTAAACCCACAATACACTTCAATGAGTGTAATCCAGCAGTTTATTTAGCAACCTTCCGTTCTTCAGAGCTGCAGCTACTCACCCGTCTCCACGTCAGTGATCACAGCCGTGTTGTCAAATGAGCCGGTGAGGAGCTGTCGCCCGCAGGGGGTCCAACAAGCATCACGCACAGCTCCCGAGTGGCAGGTGTAAACCCTGAGGCATCGTCCGCTCTCTGCTCCATCCCACACCTGCCAGACATGGACACAAAGAAAAGTCACAAATGCACCGAGACTGCAGCATAAAAGACATTTGTCACCGACTGTAGAAGCATTTGAAGTGCTGGAGGAAAAATTGCATAGATGGATGAGGGGGGGAAAGAGAAGAGTTGTGAACACAGAATAAAATAAATACATTGTATAAATAATATATGTACATTTGTGTGTTGGTCCCTGTTACACACAAAAAAGAGAACTATCTAAATGGTGACCTAATAATATTCAGGGAAAAGTTTCAAGGCGGTTTAATAAACTATGTTGACTGTTTATTAAGATGCTTCTGTTAGAATAAAATTCCACTGCAGTCGAGTGGCCTTAAAGGCCTTTAGAAACGTTGAATGCTTCTCGAGCATGTAAAATTATTTGTAAGGTGAGAGAGTTTCTGAATTTTCCTTGCTTTGTTGAAGCTTAGAAAGATATCAAAGCATCTAATTACGGTTTAATGAAACCAAATGAAATAATTAAGCAAAGTGCAGCAGGAAAGCATGGAATAATAGTTAGAATAATTAAATTTGTTTGTTGGATTAGGATCAAAAGCAACCTTTTCTAATTAATCAGACTGATTTCCTTGGAGCGCACTTATAAATCAGTTCAGAGTGGGATGTAATGGCTTTAATGGCTCTGTGTTGTCAGAGATTTTTCTATGATAACAGACAGCAGATAAGAAAATACCCAACCGCCTTTGGTTTATTAAAGTTGCCAATGCTACATAACGTAACGCCTTGCTGCTTTGAAATATGATACGATAGTGCAAATAAAGCATGCTAATGAAGGAGGCGTTCATCAACTGGAACGTTCTGTTGCTGATTTTGCTTTTGTCTTCAGTCACTGTACTGGACATCAAAAAGATCGCTTGCAAGAACAGTGATCTGTATGGCGTGTTTTTCCATCAGGGTGCTTGTTTTTCTGTCAGACATGCCAAAACGCAAAAGCATCTGCCTGAAGCTCAGCTTGATATCCAATAGGTGGTCCACACTGGTGCCTGCTGAGGTACACTAATGATGAGAAATTTTTGCTTCCCCAAGCTTTACCAGAGCCACAGATGAACTTTGAAGATCTCTCTTCAAGCCCCTCTGTCCTTCATTATTAAACATGGCTCCTCTGCACGACGTACAAAACACACTGAGCTGAAGTCCCCACAGGAGACAGAGAAGAGGGATGGACAAAGGAGACCGATACATGAATCCAGCAGGCGGTGGCTCAACAAGCAGAATACCAGAGATGCCATCAGGGTGGGAAAAAATAACAGACAGAAATAGAGTCACACTTTTAATTGCAACATGTTAAATATTGAAGTGATGAATCTACTAGAAATTCTTCTGTTCACAGCGCTGCGGGATATGGCAGCTTTCTCTTTGGTCTTTGGCTAAGAGAAACACTGCCATCTCAAGGTAACAAGAAAAACTGAGAAAAAGCACCTGAAGATATCTCCACAAAACATACTGAACATCCACCTAAACAAACTCCTCCAGGTCAAAGTACCAGGCTGCATCCTATGAATAATAGCATTAAAGACCCTAATAAAACCATTCAATGCAAAATATACACATATGCAAATATACAATTACACCCATGAGCTGTGCACTATTGAAAAGAGCTTGTTTAATTTCACCAACCACTTATCAAACACGCAGAGCAGATCCATGCAAATGGCTCATTGGGGTTATCTGCTTTATAAATGACTCCTGATAATTAAAAAAATAAATTGGTATTGCTGTTATCAACTTAAAACTGCTGGTTTATACCTGCCGTAGCCATGGTGACAAGAGGAGAAAACAGGCTGGAATAATAATAGCCTGACAGACAGAACGGAGAAAAAAAGATGTCGGAAACATGAAGGGTGTCAACGAAGGAACACAAGCACAGAGGAGATTGTTAAGACTTCATAGATTATGTCCCCACATCTATTCAGCCAACACAGAACAAAAAACAATGCTTGAAGTCAAAGTCAAAGACATGATAGACAGAAAACACAAGTGATGTGAAGAAGTGCAGTTATGAAAAGCTCAAATAATTCAATTAGAAAAAACATGTGTTACACGTACTCCTAAACATCAGTGTAGTTAAAAAGTGCTGCACAAGTATAACTTGGTACCTATTAATTGTAAACTCAACTTCTTGACTAAATTAACCAACAAAAATTGTTCTTACTTGTTAAAGGAAAATATTATCGTTTGTTTGTTTTTTTTTTACATTGCAAGTTTACAATAATAAGTTTGAAAGCGACATGAGGCAACTGGGAAAGATCTTTGAAAGCTCCTTGTTTCTTCAGATTTTTTCTGTTCACAAACAAGAACCCAGCTAAGATGCCTCCAAGACACAGATTACATTAAATTAGAGACCTCTGTAACAATTTCTGCAGAATACTTAAAAAACCATTAAGATATCTCTACGTTTCATACCATCCTGAATCAAACAGGTTTTCATAGACAAAGGACACTGCTACTGAAAGAGGCAAAAATATTGCTTTTAAAATTAGTCAAAGTTGAGCTACTGACTCTGCTTTAGTTTTCTATGGAGAGAAGAAACCAAAATGATGAACTACACCAGCTTGTGACATGAAATGAAGCCTAAAAAGAAGAGAAAAAGCAACCTACAACTTGCAGAACACTGAATTCATCAAGTAGAAACCACAATAATACAGCATTAAAGTGAAATGGGTCACCCTGCATCCCCAAGGCAACATCTGAGACAAAGATAACTGTTCTACTACAAAACTAAAAAACTGATTTAACATATAACAATGCTAGAAACTACATTTTCTGCTGCTTTGTGCATCTCATCAAAATATTTCAGTTAGAGATGCACTGATGCCAAAATGAAGACGTCAATGTAAAGAGATTAAGCAGTAAAATAAAGATGTTCAACCTAATATTGCACAAACAAACAAATTTTAACTCGAGTCACATAAAAAACACATGCATGTGAGCAGATTATTTGGGTGCCTCTTCATACATTAGAACAGGAAAAACAGCTTTTTCTTCCTTATTGACAAGGATTCTAAGTTTTTAAGCCTTAAAGGACGCCTGCAGAATGACCCATTGGCATCCTGGCCAACACTCCACCAGTGAACTGTGATGGGATGTATTTGTACGCATTTATTAGAAATTCATAACTAATTTCAAGTTATATAAACACAAATAATTCTTAAAATCATCATTTTCTTCTATTTACTTTTTAATAAAAATACAATGAACCATTTTTATCAATGTAAAGTCATCTTTATTTCCCTATACGTCTACCATTTATACAGAAATACTGAATTCTAAGGCAATAATTTGTTAATAACCTGAATATTTTATCTCAAGCTTTTTTTTGTTTCAGACTCTTGCTCAGCTATTCCACAAAGTAAACATGGGACTATTAAACTAATATTTAAAAAATCCATTGATTAGGTTGCTGATAAAAATTCTTACATAGCTCACTTGACTTTTTTTCAACTTACCAACAGCCAAATATCTCATTTACTCTCCTCTGAGGAAAAGATGACAATCATATCATTAGTACTGTCTTTAATTCAGCCTCATCTGTTGCTAAGCTCATTTCACTGATTAGCTTGAACAGGTGAGACCAATAGGAGCAAGCACATTGTTGCTATGGTTACATTTTAAGCAAACTGGCCAGAAAAGCAGGATTTTCTGCAAGCATGGTGTGAAAAACATCCACATATAATATTCCTGAAAATAATAAATAACATTTAGACACACTGTAACCATGAAGGAGGGAGTGTGCTCTTGATAAACTGTAGCTCTACAGAACAAGCAAATCTAAAAACTTCATTGCTTTCTTCTTGCTGCTGGTTTTACATAGAACACGACGTAAAATATTCTGCGACAGAGAAGAATGGATAATTCTCGCATACAAACAACCAAGTCCTCGCCTCCTCCCTGTCCTCTCTCAGTCGCCACCATCTGCTTCAAACAGCCCTCTCCAGGTGCCAGGCGATGTGGCTGCCATACCGCTGCACTTGTATGATTATGCAAATGAACTCCTTCATATTTAAATCATTAATTAGTCAGAGTTCTCAAAGGATATTGGAGGGATACGTGATTTCATACTAGCTGAAAAACATTTAGGCACTGGCAGGCAGGAAACTGCATTGCTTGACCTTTACAAACTAGGGAATGAGGGATTGTTTTCCAGGTGTGAAAGAGAAAAAGAAGGGAGAGAGTGAATCAGAGAGAATGAGACAGAAAAAGAAGAGAAAGACAGAGAGAGAAAGGGCAGTCCCATGGGTCCTGACACACATTTAGCTGACAGTGACAGATACCATGCTAAAGAAAGTGGTTTATGGTACATTTACAAATTGAGGGAGCAGGTGAGATATGATGTCTCTGTCTGTAAAACTGCTAATTACACAGAATGCCAGTAAAATGATTAGGCACTGCGCACCGATCTAAAACTGGTCTGATAAATTCATTTTTACCTTTTTAAGAACACCTGACACATATTACTGTAATACTGGGTCTGAGCATCTTGGTAGTATATATAAATGAAAAGAAAAAATATGAGAATGAGAATTAAAATTGCAATCATTTTGATTATAAATTCAGTTTAAATAAAGGACTTCAAGATATGGATCTTAATATATTTCTGTAGTACATAAGCACTGATTTCTGTTCGTCCACGCTTCCTGAGCTAAGCAGCATCATTTTTAGCTGTGGCTGTCATTACCTTGAAAGTCTTGTCCATGGAGGCAGACAGCAGCAGATGACTCAGATGAGGTACATGGCACCACTGCACTGTGTTGACTGGGCCCTGGTGGCCACCCAGGCTCATTAAAACCCTTCTGGGAATCCCAGCAGCTTTGGGCTTTTCGGTGAGATAGGGCTTTACTCTGGCTGACACATTAGAAAGAATTTGACTTTCCTGACTCCCCAGGACTTGGACTGACGTGCACTTTGGGTTTATTGTCTCTATCGAAGTGGTAAGTCTCTGTCTCTTAGGGATGTACGGTCTCACACCAGACGGGACAGCTGATTGTCTTTTTGTTGGGTTAGAACCATTGTTGAAGCTTTTTGGGATACAAGAAGGAGCCTGCACAGGTGCAATCTTCCCCTGAGTCACAGGCAAACCAAAAAAAGGTGAAGTGTCTCTAGCATTCATGTCAGTTTGGCTCTGTGGTTGAGAATTAGGATGCAACAAAGAACTGCTTCCTGCTGAGGTACATCCATGATATCCCAAAACTGTCTGGTCAGAGGCTAAAAATGCAGAGCTGGACATTATTTCAAAGTTAGAACAACCTTCACTCCCTTGGTTTTGCTCACAAGACCCAGTTTGGACAGAAGCTGCTGTTCCGCTCTCATTTTGATCCAAGGAATCGTCCTCTGAGTCATCATAGGCTACTAATGAAGACATCTTCAAGTACCCTGAAACTACAAAACAGTGTTAAACACTCATTAAAGGCCCGATGGTGCCATCTAGTGGTGATTTGAAATATTGCACTAACCGGCTTATACCAGCACCTGTCATTAAAATGCTGTGCTGGTATTGTTTAAAATATAATATCATGCAATTTCTCTTCAATAAAGATATTTTCTGGGGTTTGATTTCTGGTTTTGTCTAAAAAAAAAAGATCAGATTATTTCAAAATGTAACACACTGATTAAATATAATAAAAACATATTTCTAGGTGATAAAAAGATGTCATTATGCTATAGAGTAATTAATTAAACAGGGTTAATTATCCTGTTTAACTAAAAATGTGTGAAACAAATAAAATTTTAAATTACATTAATGTCTTCATTAAAAAAATAAAATGCTTTTTTATGTTTAAAACTTATAAATGGACAAATCAGACATACTTTCAGTATGAGCAGTAATGGTACAAAGCATAGTTTATTCCAACCCTGTACTGGATAAGCGAATATAGAAAATTGATTAATTGCAAACTTATTGGATAAATTAATTTCGATTACCTAATGATCTTATCGGTGTAACTGTTATCCAACAAAGCTTTTCTTCAAATGAAACCACTTCAGGTTACCAGTTTTAGGACATCTGTTTACGTATTCAAAATATGGCATTGGCTTGGTTAATGCGCAGGGGGTGTCAGAAAAGTGCAAAATTGCGCATGCACAATACTCATTATTTACCATCAACTTACCAAATATATTTTATTCCATAGTAATTGCACATTGTTGAATTACTGCAATTCTGGTATACTATAGCCAAGTAACAGTTTGTGCAAATGGTCATAATACTCTCGCTAATAATATATGCATAGAATTCCTTTCATCTAGCAAATAAGCTAACGACAGTTACTTTAATTCCAGTCTAGAAGCTTAATGTCAATTTTTAAAAGCCGAGTAACACAGTAAACCTTCCATTTGTCTTGTACCTGCAGCCTGGAGGTCACCAATTTATCCAAATTCTGAGCGTTGATAATGCTGTTATAATTCAACATCCCGTTAAATTTGGTGGGATAAATTTTTCATGCTAGAATAAAAGATTTGTTTGCATTTACCAGTATTACTTAACGCTTCTTTCGTTTTAAAAAGCTTTCATATCTACAACATCCGGTAGGAACAGAAAACTGTGCCTCTCTCTTCCTGTCCACAATAGTTCAAATTAATTTAGCGTTATTTAAAGTAATTTTTTTAATTGACAGTCAGAATTGTTTGTGTGTTTTTAAATATGTGTATTAAGTATACTAAATAATGGTGTCATAGGTTTCTTTGACCAGTAGAAAAAACGCGGAACTTCTGACCAAACCTGTTTTTATCGGGGAGGGATTTGATCCAAACACCCTCATATACAGGCTGGCTGATGCAAGTTGAAAGAGTGAGCTGTCAACTGTGTCTGGACAATATAACAAGGTATTTCGACCTGTCTGCATAGTAAATCTTACATGAGAGCACCACTCTTATTATCTGATATAATCCTAGTAATTATATTGGCCATTAAATATCAAAGAATGTGGTCAATCTTTAATAGTTTGAATAACGATAAGCTCAATTTAGTAAATATCTGTGCTGTGTTTTTACATAGGCTATATATATAGCTATTATGAATATGTAACTTTAATTTATATAACGTGCAATTGACTAATGGTTGTTATTTTCCTTTTCTCGTTACCTTTATGTGGCCAGTCACGACGATGTCAGATCCTCAAATTGAAGGAATCAAGGGTCCATTGCAGCTGTACGAGGAGCTGAGTGCACAAGGAGAGAAAGTCAGATCACTGAAAAAAGCTAAAGCAGAGAAAGTAAGTTGTTTTGTTTGTCGCATTAAGATTTCTTAAACTATGCCTCTTCAGTATGGGTTAAATGTTATTTTCACTCCTGATAGCTGTGTTTTTTAATGTGTAAACATAATGTGTATCTTATTCTGGAGAGGGGTTGATTATTATTATTATTATTACCTAAACAGCTAAATGAAACAAGTCTACCAATTAAACAATGTTTAAAGAGTGTATACTATTGCATAAAAGATCATTGGGGGCAGGTTTTGGTTTTGTTTTTTTACATTTCTTTCATTCTCAACTGTCTGGAAAATGTTAGAAAATGTATTCAGCTGCCCCTGTTTTAGAGGTAGGTGTTTACACAGGTATGACCTCTGTGTGTTTACTTCTTATTGTTTTTTTCAGGATATTATTTTTTATTTAATGTTTTTTCCCATTTACAGAACTAAGAAATGTAAAGGTGGTGGTAATATTAGAAAATCAAGATTGAATATCATAAAAAGTTTATTTTTATTCCAGTAATTCCATTCAAACTTGTATAATGTAAACATTCATTCCTCGCAGACTAGCATATTTCAGATGTTCTTTTAATTGATGATAATAACTGACAACTAATAAAAAAACAAATTCAGTATCTCAGAAAATGAGAATATTGTGAATAGGTTTAATATGACACCTGGTGCCACACTCTAATCAGCTAATTAACTCAAAACACCTGCAAAGGCTATTTTTAATGTTCTCCCAGTCTTGTTTGCATGTGGAAGACTACTGGCAGTTGTTAACAAAATTGACACCTTTCACAAACTGTTCAGAGCTTTGTGTCCAAGCACAACAATAGAGAAGCAAAGGTGTGGTAGAAAAAATGTACAATCAATAGGGACGACTGCACCCAGGAGAGCATTGTAAAACAAAGCCTATTAAAAATGTGGGTGTTATTCACAAAGAGTGGACTGCAACTCATAAACCACCATGCAGAAACGTATGCAAGACATGGGTTTCAGCTGCCTCATTCCTTGTGTCAAGCCACTCTTTAACAAGAGACGGCGTCAGAAGTGTCTCCCTGGGCTAAAGACAAAAAGGACTGGACTGCTGCTGAGTAGTTTCAAGTTAGGTTCTCTAATAAAAGTAAATGTTGCATGTATTTTGGAAATCAAGGTCCTAGAGTATGGAGAAAGAGCGGAGAGGCCACATTGCTTGAGGTATAATGTAAAGTTTGTAATAGATGGTTTGGGTGCCATGTCATCTGCTGGTGTTGGTCCAACAGTCCAAGCAGGAAGTCTGAGAGCATTTAATGCTTCCTGCTACTGACCAACTTTATGAAGATGCAGCTTTAATTCTCCAACAGGACTTGGCACCTGCACACCATGCCAAATCTACCGGTACCTGATTTATAGACTTTCTGACCTTAACCCCTAGAAAGTCTGGGGGGTTTTGTAAAGACCAAAATGCGATGCGCCAGACACAACAACGCTGGAGGCCCCTATCAGAACAACCTGGGCTCTCCTAACACCCGATCAGTGACACAGACTGACCGACTCCATGTACACATGGCAAATCCAGGTGCCAAAAAGTAAAGGTCCTGGGTGTACCTGTAAATTCAGAACAAGTATGTTTACACAAATAAGCGTGTTTACCTGGCAGATGAATTGTGCTCAGCTGGTTTGGTGACCATTCAGAACAGCTGCTGAATTTACACCTGGTGTAGAATAACAAACGTTTCTGCATGTAATGGTGCATTGACAGCAGTTTAATCTGTTTTATTTCAGTTACATGCACCAATAAAGTTGAAAAGAATTTTTTCTAAATATTTAACTCTTCAGTTTTACTGATTGTAAATGGTATTATTAAAGTTTTATTGTTAAAACACTGACTTCAGTCACAGTAACACAATTGTAGAAATGATGTTTTCTAGCTATGCCATTATCAGTCACTGTTACTAAGAAAACAAAACTTTCCTACATAAATAATTACTGAACTAAAATCACATCTGTCTTGGTAACCTGTCCCTTTTTAAATAAAGGCAGCAGTAGTGGTGGTAGTAGTTGTTATTATGAGCCGAGTGTGTCATCTGACTTCAGGGTTTTTGTTCACCAGGCTGAAATTGATGCTGCTGTCCAGCTGCTACTAAAGTTGAAAATAGACTACAAAGAGCTGACAGGTCAGGATTACAAAGCAGGATGTCCACCACCAGAAAACTTGGCCATCACCAACGAGCCAGCAGCAAATGGAGCTGATGAAGAGGACACAGTTAACCCATGGAATGTCTCCACCACTAATTCCAAAGGAGTGGATTATGACAAACTTATTGGTAAGACTGCAGTCTGGTTGAAGGAAGTGATTTATGCTGACTGACAAATAAACATGGTTATGCTTCTCCTGTAGTGAGGTTCGGCAGTAGTAAAATCGACAAGGAGCTGATAGATAGAGTAGAAAAAGTCTCGGGAAAGAAACCTCATCGCTTTCTTCGAAGGGGAATCTTCTTCTCACACAGGTTTTGGTTCTTTTTAATTGACATTCTGCAGAGATGTGTGCATTATAAAAGTATTGTTTAATATATCTGAGATGTCAGATTTCCAGTTTTTTAATGTAGACATAAACATCTGGGATGTTCTGTTATATAATCCCAATTATATGTAGAAAATGCAAGTTATTGAACAGGTGACGCATCTGTAAATTATTCACCTCTTTGCACTGTGTCTTGCAGGGATATGCATCAGGTGCTGGATGCATACGAGAAGAACAAGTCCTTCTACCTTTACACCGGCAGAGGGCCGTCCTCAGAAGCCATGCATGTTGGGCACCTCATCCCCTTCATCTTCACCAAGTAAGTTCTCCCTTTTTTTCATCCCAGGAACTATTTTCATTAACCAAGGATTTTTAACACCTTTTGTCATAATATCACTGATGTTACCAGGGTTAAAACCCTTCCCTAGAAAATGCTGTCCATGAAAATCTCAGAGTTAAAGGGTAGGACATTTCATTCTGTGCTTCTGTTCACTGCAGACATGTTTATCTCATCTCTACAAACTTAACTCAGTTTTGATTGATAGAAAATATGAAAACTGGATGGACATGAGTTCCAGGCTCTTATGAGCAGGTTTATAACTGACAAGCTGGGAGAGGTGAATGAAGGGCATGCAGAAAGTAATCAGGGAAAAGTTCTAAAATAAGATTATCAGAAACTGAAGGATCACTTTGGCCAAAGTAGAAACAAACTGCCGTAACTTATCAGCCTGGTTAGAATAACATTTCTGGAAATTCAGGTTCAGTGGAAATGCAAATCATGCAAAAAGGAAATAAAAAATTCTTGGAATCGAGTCCAGAGGCATCACACTGCATATTCCACTATTGCAAGCAAAGGTTTCTCTAAAATGAGTTGCATCAGTAACCCCACCACGCTCCATCTGTTCATTGTTGAAACTTAATCTCATTTCCTTGTTTCAGATGGCTTCAGGATGTGTTTGACATCCCTTTGGTGATCCAAATGACTGATGATGAGAAATATCTCTGGAAGGATCTAACAATTGAAGAATGCCACCGCTTCACTGTTGAAAATGCCAAGGACATCATTGCCTGTGGTTTTGATGTCAACAAGACCTTCATCTTCTCTGACCTCGACTACATGGGGTATTAAAATAAAGATAACTTTACTGCATGGACTGCCAAGATTTATAAAAAAAAATATTGTTTGAATAGTTACTATTGACTGTGGCCTCACAGCAAGAAGGTTGCTGGTTTGAGCCTCGGCTGGGGCAGGGGTCTACTCAGTAACCTTTCTGTGTGGAGTTTGCATGTTCTCTCCATGTTGGCGTGGGTTCTCTCCGTGTTAGCGCGGGTTCTCTCCGGGTACTCCGGTTTCCTCCCACAGTCCAAAGACATGCACCTTGGGGATAGGCTGATTGGAGACTCTAAGTTGCCCATAGGAGTGAGTATGTGTGCATGGTTGTTTGTCTGTCTGTGTTGACCCTGTGATGGACTGGCGACCTGTCCAGGGTGTACCCCGCCTCTCGCCCGTTGACAGCTGAGATTGGCTCCAGCCCCCCTGCGACCCCGCTCTGGGATTAAGCGGTAGAAAATGGATGGATGGATGGATAGTTACTATTGAGTACAAGATTTAATTAGGGGTTCCCAGGCCTGCCACCCACCAACATGTCTTTGGGCTTCCAAGGGGCCTCTTCCCAATGGGCCGTGCCTGAAACGCATCACCAGGGAGATGTCTTGAAGACATCCTAACCAGAGGCCTGAGCCACCTCATCCAGCTCCTCTCAATGCAGAGGAGCCACGGCTCTACTCTGACCAAGCTTCTCACCCTGCGGTGGAAACTCATTTCAGTTGCTTGTATTCACGATCTTGTTGTTTCAGTCACTGCCCACTGCTCGGGACATTAACGGAAAGAGAAAGATTTAATGCAGACTTACGGTTGGGCCAGGACTTTCTTACCTGCTTGTTAGGATCAGAAAAATCCTGTTTATAATCAGTAACATTGAAACTTGACCAACATCAGAGAAGTAACACTGACAGATTATCCATTCATGTTCATGTATGCTTATTTAGTGTAGAAGTGATGCTCATTTCTTCTGCTTTCCTCAGTTCATCCCCTGAATTCTACAGAAACGTGGTGAAGATCCAGAAGCATGTGACGTTTAATCAGGTCAAAGGCATCTTTGGCTTCACGGACAGCGACTGCATTGGTAAGACAACTTTTAGTCTTCCCATCTTACAAAGCAGTCTTCTTGAAAACCAGTCTTTTGCTCCACACTTCCATTATTATACTTCTGTTCTCTCTAAATCATTTCTAAAATCTCCAGTGTTGTAAATGATTTGGTGTCTAATGCATTCAGGTAAAATCAGCTTCCCAGCAATCCAGGCAGCTCCATCCTTCAGCAACTCTTTCCCACAGATCTTCGGAGAGAGAAAAGATATACAGTGTCTCATCCCTTGTGCCATAGACCAGGTTGGGAAAACCACATGTAGCACTGCTATAACATGCTAGTCACACGGCACAGTAATGTGATGCAGTCTGTCGCACAAACCAGGACCCATACTTCAGAATGACACGAGACGTCGCTCCAAGGATCGGCTACCCAAAACCATCCCTGCTGCACTCCACCTTCTTCCCTGCTTTGCAGGGGGCACAAACCAAGATGAGCGCCAGTGAAGCAAACTCCTCCATCTTCCTTACTGACACACCCAAACAGATCAAGACCAAGGTGATTATTTTTGTCCCGTACAACTTGTTAAACAGTAAATATTAATGTTGCTTTTTTTTTAACTGACTTATTTTATTTTAAAATTGTTCCTCATAGGTCAACAAGCACGCCTTTTCGGGAGGGAAAGACACAGAGGAAGAGCACAGGAAGTACGGTGGTGACCCAGACGTTGACGTCTCGTTCATGTATTTGAACTTCTTTCTTGAGGATGATGAACAGTTGGAGAAAATCAGACAAGTGAGCAAGAAAACAGTTTGTTACAGCTTTTTTTTTATTTGAATTCTTCATCTTGAATAATTTACCATGCTTCTGCTCCCTTAAGCCTCTCTCTTCTATGATATCCTCTCTCTGCAGGACTACTCAAGCGGAGCACTCTTAACCGGAGAACTGAAGAAGATTTTGATCGAGACCTTGCAACCCATGATTTCCGAGCATCAGGAAAGACGCAAGCAGGTCACCCATGAGCTCGTGAAGCAGTTCATGACACCCAGGCCTTTAAATTTTAACTTGTAGCTTACTTGAAGATCAGGGATTCGGGTTAATCCTTCAGCTTTTTTCCCCATCTTAAATCGTGGTAATTCATAATAGTAGTGGTCAGTGCAGCAATATCTTTTTCTATGTGAAAATAAGCATGGTGTCGCCATCCTTCATGCAGATCATTATGCCACTTATTGATATTGTGATGCATTAAACTTACACACACATCCTCCTGAAGTCTTCATAAGATGATACTGATGGACAGATGTGTGTGTTAACTACAAAGCTGCACCAGTTTTACTTTACTGATGAAAACAGCATTGTTAGGAAAATCTTTTATTCTGGTAAAAACAGAAGCTTGTATATGATGTTAAAATGAGTGTACTGTGGGAACATGAATATTTATGTAATGGTTTTAGCATTTATAAGGCTATGATCAGCTCAAGGGAACTGAAACAGAAACATTTCTGGTTATCAAAAGGAATCGAAGCAAAATATTTTTCCTCATCAGGTGGCAGAACATTTAATTCAACTTATTCTAGTGAAGATAAAAATGTGTTTAAACAAGGAGTAATAACATTGCTGTACTGTTCTGCTTAAAAAGTCCTCAAACTAAAGCGGGGACAATTTGATTTTATTTGAAATATTGCTGTTTTCATATACATCTACGATTACACAGTAAAAGTTTTTACAACAGTAATAAGAAAACTTGCATCAATGAGCAAATCTTTCAAATCAGATGTTGAGTTAAAACAGATAAAGATCAAATGTTGGACATGGTAAGTTTTTTATTTGTACCATATTAAATGCATAGCTTAAATTTATTTTCATGTCAATGCATTTTGTTTTCAGATATTTTGGAAGCTGCACTGTACAGCAACTACTTACAACACAATCCCCACACTATGGGAAAATTCATGGAAGACATTTTCAATGTGATTCTTTAAAAAAGCAAAAGTTTAAATTAATCATGGGTGAATTTCACTCACTTTCTTGTTTGTTGGGGATGCCGACTCTGTCCCAGGCAAAATACAAGTCTGTTTTTTTTAAGTTAAACATGGGCTTTATTGTCCCAAACATTAACACTGTTGCACATTTCTTTATGTGATGTCATAATTCAGTGTATTAAAGAAATGTGACTTGGCTTCATTTCCTTTGAATATACTGTACCCCTTCCAAGATTAAAACTATTACAATGCATCTGAAAATACAAAGTGTCTGAACCATGTTTGTTATTACACTGTAAAAACAATAAAAAATACTTTATTTCAGGGAAATTCATCTAAACTTAACTCTCCAGTATTTCCTAGAATATCTGTTTTCCTCAAAATTGTACATGTTTTAAATTTGCTATAAAAACTAACAACAAAAAGAGAAAGTAGTAAAGCCCACAGACTCAATGCACCACAGTACTGACAACGGATTTAGCTCCTGATGTCTTGTAACATTAAAAAAGAAAGTATTATATGGACATATCAAGAACAAACTAAAGTGTTAGCACAGTGGGACTGTAATGACAATGAATTATACAGCAGATAACTTAAAAATGTAAAGCACAGAATCACATTATGATTGTTAAATTTCAGCTGAATGCTTCTCCCATGAGCCTTTGTGGTCCAGGTATGTTGGGTTTTGGAAGTAGCCCCATGTCCTGCACGCTTTAACCTAACAGTATTATTTTGATCAATGATGACAACCTGAACAAGAAGAAAGACAACTCACACATGCAAGTTAAATACCTGAAAGCTCATTCAACTGGGTTCTGTATGCAATACTCATAATAACTGGAGTTTGAGTAATAAAATAAATGGCCATCGGTTTTTAGTGGGATCGGGTTTAAGTAACTATGGTAACCAGGCAAAGTTTGTAAAATGCATACAGACAGCACCTAATCTACTTTATCTGGACAGAGCGTTGTATTTGACAGTCAAATATCAGTGTAGTAGTTTACACGTATTGAAGGACTTCCATAGAAGACCCCCCCAACACTGCAAAGAAGCTGAGGGACAAGGCTGGCTATCTGCCCTTGATAAAAACTCACACCTAAGATAATATATATACAGTATATGTATATTCTCTTAGGTGTGAGTAGTTTATTT
>JBAMHV010000021.1:13769269-13779889 GCA_037177535.1 Pseudomugil gertrudae | reverse complement strand
TATAGCACACGTAGACAAAAAACTAAGCAGAGTTGTGTTTTTGATCTTTGTGTGGACAGGTGTAGTAGAACAGGTGTTATGCTTATATCATAAATAATAGTGAGACAACCCTTTTTTAGCCAGTTCACAGAAAGGGAGCTTCCTAAAGTTCAACTCAGAGGATTTTTATGTTTACTTTGGATCATCCTGCTGTAGAAACAAGGCTCCTTTCAGTTTTTCTTCTCTTGTTGCCATTTGAATCTAATTTGCAGATCTTCAGAAGGACGTATTCTTCCCTGTGCCGTGTGCTGCTGGTTATTACAAACACTTCACTCAGTTTGATACAGTGCTACTTTAAGTTTATTTTCAATATAATGTGATCACAACTTGTTGACTCAAGCTTGTACACTTGATGCTTTCTTTCTGACTGGTGATGTTGCAGGTCAGGTTTGCAAATGAAGACTGTTTCAGGTATATTTGTGCACCAAAGCTGCACAGAGGAACAAAGCACTGTCAGCTAAACTATCCTGCAGCTCCTTTATGACAACAGAGTACGGTAATGTTTGAATTAGTATTGTTGTTCCATATTTGTACATATATTTGTCTAATTGACTGTAAGTCTCTTGGTATCAATAGATAAATGCAACAAGGTTTTAAAATCTGTCATTTATTTTTAAGTCTGCATCCATAACCCATCTGGGCTGCTATAAAACAGTTGCTCAAATAATGACAGATTTTTTTATTCCATGTATTTAGTATTTAAAATGTAAAATTATATCAGAAGAATAATCAGTGAGGGTGGCAAGAAAATCTACTCGAGTGTAAAAGTTAGTAAAGTAGAGACAGATAGAGCTGCCTGCAGACTTAATGGGTCAGTAAACCTGTTCAAGTTATTCATGTAAGGAAAAATAAACATAAATAAAACAAATTGGACTGTACTCATTTTAAACAGGTGATTTAATGTCTTCTCAAACCCAGAAAATAGCACATAAAAATTCAAGGAGTTTCCAGGATCTCTTGCACCTGTATGAATCCAGCCATAAACACCTAATAGTTTAGTTTGGGCTAGCATTTCTTTGATTTGTCTCCCTTTTTCTTTTTATGTCTTTGGACTACTCAGATGATGCATTTATAGGAGATTCAGCAACATATCCAGCTACATATTTTCTCCAGTACATATACTGCACTGCATGATCTATTAGTTTGTGAAACTACTTAGGCTCAATATAAATCACCCATGATGTGTGGGTCGCCTAGTTTAAGTGCCCCAGGTTTATACTCATACAAGCAGAGGAGAATCACCGTGATAACACTGTTGATTTTGACGAGGAAGGATGAGACGCGACTATTATAACCCTATTTTTCCCCGGCAGCAGCCAATGAGCGCGAGGGGCGGACAGGACCCGCTAGGGGAGTTGTCTGCTTACGAGTAATCCGATTGGGCCGCCTTAAAAAGGACAAACACGCTTCTTCTTATATGCTGCTAACGTCCGCCTTCCGCGGCACAGAAATAGAAAGGTTAGGCAGCCAGGAAGAGCAGCTCTAGTAAATTAAGTCGGTTTTCTCAGTTGAGATAGTGACTTCCATTAGCCGGAGTGGCTCTTTATTTCCCATTTACGCAACATCAGCAACGTTAAGGAGAGTAATCTTAGCTAGCCTGGCTGAACACCAAGCCAGGTGAATATAACGAGATTCCTAAACAGCACTCCCAGTTGTACCTGAAAGTTTTAAGTTAGTCTGCAATTAAGTTAAGTCGACACCTTCTAACTGTGAGGTTTTTGAGGGAATGGCATTGGACTTCGCTGCTGGATGTGTAGGAGGTAAGTGATGTGAGCTAGCAACGACTTAACGATTAGCATCACCCGCTAGCATGATTAGCCTTTTCGGGGTTTTTTTTTTTTCCACCGATGTGGGACACATGGGCAGCCCGGTAGCTGTGGTGCTGACTAAAAAAAACCCCAGTGGTTTCACAAAACATGCACATGAAAATGGAAAGTTTTAATTAACACTTATAACTCTCCGAAGTTATGTCCAGTTCTAGGTGCAATGTAGGAAATCCCATACAGGAAGTGATGTTTCCTGGAAGGTATGACATGAAGAAGACGTTATCCTTTTTGGGCTACGTTTTGAGTATTTATAATATGTCAAACATCCTTTTTTCTGCCTTGTGATCAGTATCAGGCATCATTCCACAATGGGGAGTTGCCTTGTAGGTAAAAGTGTCTTTCAAGTGAAACACAGTTGACACATTTTATCATCTGACTAGATCCAGTTTACATGCTTTTACCACATGCATCACCAACTTCTGTGATGTTTTCAGCTGTTAAAGTGCTTTCTAAAGGCCTGGTAATCCTGAAAACTAAAGTTTTTTTTATCTTAATTGCTTTTCTAACTTATCCCTGCTGCATTCATAACTTCAAATAAAACCTGAACCTAATTTGTGCTCTTCTTACCATGTCATTTTGCTCATCTCTGCTATTTACTGGTGTTTTAAGTACTCTTTCACCATTATGTCTGTGCAGAATGACTAATCAGCTTACACCAGCAGAGGTATGTTTGCATTTGTTGCTGACGTGTGAGGAGAGACAGCTTGACTGTTCCCACAAACTTGGTTTAACTTCTACCATTTATATTAAACCTAACTTCTAGTGTTGGAGCATTGTTGCATCGGATTTGATGAAAAATCTGTCCTGACTACATTTTGTATTTGGCTATTAAATCAGAAGTAATACAGTAAAACTAGTTTTCGAATCGATAACACGAGTCAAGGTCAGGCTGCTGTTAAGCTGTCGTCACTGGGTCCAGTGCAGTGACCAGCTGATGGCTTTGCTCAATCGCACAATGGGTGTTTGCTTTTGAGGACAAAGAGTGTGATCATAAGTCACTGCGTTCCTCAATTCGGTGTTTTTACAGTGACAGGGCGATGGATGAGGTATTAAAGAGCTTTATTGTATCCTTGCACATTATATGCATCTGTTTTCTCTGACAAAGACTGTGACGGATGTATTATTAATATGTAAGATGTGGATTTACTAAACAATATGTTGTGGGTGTTGACATTTCTACAGGATGTTTCACTCTGGTGTGTTAATATCCTACATTTACAGACATTTTCTTCTGTCTTCTCTCTCTAGGTGCCGCTGGTGTTTTGGTTGGACATCCATTTGACACTGTTAAGGTGGGTATCTGCTCCAACCTCTCTGCTATTTTCTTTTGTTAGGGGAATGACAGGATTCTGAGATTTGGAGTTAAAACGATCAAAATCAGGCAGCTTTGTTGAAAGCGAGAGAAGTGGAACACTTGATGTTTCAAAGACCTTTTATAAATGATTATATTTAACACTGTTGGTGGCATAGCATGTTATTTTTAGTGGAAAAATGGAGATGTGGGTGGAATATCAATTTCTAAAACTTCCATCCTTTCTCTTAGTTTTCAGTTTGATCCAACCACAAAGTCCCAAACATGCACAAGCAGAGCAACCAATAATCTCTGCTCTACTTTCATATTGTGTGGTTTAAACATTACAGGGTTTCTGTAAATGAACCTGAATATTCAAAGCTTCAACTTGAATTTAGTGACTTATAAAACCGACCAAATGTTACCGACAGTTTGTTATACGTCATCCACTTAGGAGTTAAAACATGTACATGGAGAAGGTTTTAAAGTCTAAGTGTATAATTTGCAGCATCCACTGAAGAGGCGCACACAGATGGTGATTGGTTTGGTTGTAGTTCTTTTACACCTTGCTTTCAATGTCATTTTTCCCTGAGCCGCTGTCTGCTTGGGGCCGGGGGCGGCTGTCTTTAACAGCAACAGTGTCACTGTGTTGTAGATGGGAGAGAGGAATAAACAGCCTCTCCACGGAAATGTGACCTAGTAAGTATGGTCAAGGTCTCTCTTTTTTTTTTTTTAACCTCTTTTTTTTTTCCTGTCACCCAATGTCCTGTCTTGAGATATAGAAATATAAAGAACAAAATACATTTTGTTTTGTTGCTTTTGTTTTTTTTTTTTTTTTTACCTCAGGCTCGGTTAATCTGTTTTTTCCTCCCACATGTTGCATCCTGTAAGTTTTTTTTCTTCTATTTTACCATAAAGGAACTCGATACTTTTTTTTTAAAGTCTGCATATTTCCCCGTAATAGGCAATTATGTAATAGGTCTTTCTGAATTGGTTTGTAGTCACTGTGACTTCATTGTGAACTCTTTGTTCTTCATGTGACCAACATTCTTGATGTCATCCAAAGGTGCGACTTCAAGTTCAAAATGTGGACAAACCTTTGTACCGTGGGACATTTCACTGTTTCCAGTCAATCATACGGCAGGAGTCGGTAAGCTTTGCACTTCTGTCACGCTTTAAATATAATTGGATGTATTTACAACACTCATTCCCGTTATTTGTTTACCTTCCACCATGTGCATGTGCAGCCTCTGCATTAGTGTCCAGTTACAGCCCCATCTATGAGTACAATCATGAGCCAGCATGTTCTTAACGTTGGGTGACTGTTAGAGGGGCTGTCTCTGTTTGTCAGGGTCAGTGAGGATCTCATTCCTGGGTATCTAAATAAAGCTTTAGACATTTTGCCACCAGAGCATACTTGGAATTATGGCTGTTACACATGATTCATTTTGATTTTATGCCCTCCGTGATACTATTCAAACATTAACAGGTTTGTCTGAATGATTTGTAGATTAAACTCAACTGTGTATGCTGAATGAAATGAAGCTGTACATGTAATTGTGCATTGTGGTTATGTCATTTTTCCACATCCCTTTGGTAGGAAGGATCATCCCTTTGGTTTGACCAAAAAAAGCATTGTGTTCAGATATGTATATGTAATTAGTCATTTATTATGGAGGGGTTATGTAATTTGGCACAAGTTTAATTATCTGGGAGAATGCAAAGCCTACAGGTAACCAAATGAAGACCGTTACACTTAGATGTGCTGCGTTTCGGTGTCAGGTGACTGATTAATTTCTTGCTTTTTCCAGATGTTTGGTCTGTACAAAGGTATCGGCTCTCCAATGATGGGACTGACCTTCATCAATGCCATAGTTTTTGGTGTTCAAGGCAATGCTATGCGACAACTTGGCCGCGACACACCCCTCAATCAGTTTTTGGCCGGAGCCTCTGCCGGAGCCATTCAGTGTGTCATTTGCTGCCCGATGGAGCTGGCCAAAACGCGCATGCAGATGCAGGGGACTGGGGAGAAGAAGTCTAAAAGGAAGATGTACAAGAACTCACTGGATTGTCTGGTGAGAATCTACAAGAAGGAGGGATTCAGAGGGATCAATCGTGGCATGGTAACCACCCTGGTACGCGAGACGCCAGGATTTGGTGTGTACTTCCTAGCATACGATGTACTGACACGTTATTTGGGCTGTGAGCCAGAAGACCCGTACATGATCCCAAAGCTGCTGTTTGCTGGTGGAATGTCGGGCATTGCATCATGGCTCTCCACCTACCCCGTGGATGTGATCAAGTCCCGTCTGCAGGCAGACGGAGTCGGAGGTGTGAACAAGTATAACGGCATTATGGACTGTGTCAGACAGAGTTTACAAAAGGAAGGGTGGAGAGTTTTTACCCGTGGACTCACGTCCACTTTGCTCCGTGCATTTCCAGTAAATGCCACTACTTTTGCTACTGTGACTTTGTTTTTAATGTACATGCGACAGGGAGAGGAGTGTAGTATTCAGGACAATGAGCCACAGTCCGTCCAGCTGCAGCCTTTGCAGCCACAACCACAGCCATCCAGCATGTAGCCTAACATGGTATAGAAATGATGTTTAATGCAGGCAGGTCTATGATCTGTTAACTCGCATCTATGACAAAGGAGAACTGATTGTAGGGAAGAATCCGTCCATGGAGCCTCAGCTAACCAGCCACACATGGGGTTAAAAGAATATATATTTTAAGGCAAAGCTGCACATGTATATATGGTTTCTTCTTTCCCCTACATGTTTTTGTACATATAAAGTTTTTCAGTAATTTGGAAAAGTTGACGGTTAAATGTGTTACTATAAAAGTTAGAGCTGTCTCTAAAATATAGTTAAAACAACAAGACCCTGTTCTGATGCCGTTGTGAGGTCATACATTATTTTCTGTTCAGTATGTGCTTTACTTTGCTTTCATTTATAGTTGATTACCAAAAGTACAAAGTTGAATATTCAGTTGAGTTACAATCAGCATTTACTGTTCCCTTCTGCAATCAGTGGGATTAAAGCTTTAACTAGTAATTTATACAGTTTTGTAGACAAACATCGTTCTCAAATGTTTAAACAGCATTTCAAACTCCCTTGATAATATATTTGTTCAGTATAAAGTGCAAATAACACCTCCTAAAGTAGTAATATAAGTTTCTTAACTGTGCATGTGTTAGAAGTTAGAAGAAAGGATCCACGTTCTGCCGGCTCTAAAGCTTTAAGTCCCACATGAGTTTACAGTGTAGCTGTGTCTTCTATAGAATCTATATCTGTTACTTCAGTTTTAAATAAAAAATAGTATTGATTAATAAATTAAAATATTTTTTAAAAATGTATAATTAATTGTGATCTAAAGTCTCTGCTGCTGTGTCATCTTTTGGCTAATTTATAGTGTCAAAATGAAGCACCTTAAGTAAATGGTTGAAAACAAAATGACAAGCAAAGTCTTCAATCAGATTTTGGGGGATTTTCTACAACTGCTAATATTTTATTATTTGTGCTTTTTTGCATTTTTACGGGATTTGAAAAATTCCTCATGCTCCCTGTCATCAGATGTGATGCCCACAAGAGGGCGCCATCAGACCACACCTGCGCAGTTTGTGACATTTTTATCATCCACTTTGCAGCTTTTTTTAAAAACATCTGGTGCTCTTTTTTCTTTTTTGTACTTTGTTTAAATCTACCAAAGTCTAAAAGTATGAAGTATGGTCAAATGATGGGAAATGTGTTTATTGTAAAACATTTCTAACACAACTTTCTGTTACACATTAGTAATGCAAATATTTCAAATGCAGAAACTACTTTCCCTGTATGCAGACTGTGCACAACCTCTTTGCTACTCTTGGACATAAAGGTGGGACTGCAACACTGAAACTGCACAAGGTTGTCCAAAGACAGTGTGTATAGACTGTGAATGTTTTGTTTGTTTTTTTTGGGGAGGAGGGGTTGTAATTTTTCATCATTGGACTTTTAGGCTTTGTATTTACTTTAATTTTAACCCAGTATTTCTTTTCAAATTATCTGGATGTGTCTTGGGGTCACAGATAATTGATATTCCTGTAAAGAGGGAGGGAAAAGGCTGCTTTAAATATCTAATGCTGCTTTTGTGTTTTGTGCTTGTGTATGATACTTTTTACCAAACATCCCCATGTAGATCAAGAGACTGTTTAAATAGATGCCACTTTTGTTTTTCGAGGACGGTTCTTTGGTACAAGTATTAATAAATGTGCTTTTGAATGGAAATGCAACATGAGTTGTCACACTTAAAACAGGATAATTAAAAGGACTCGCTGCTCATATAAATAAAATACTATGACCCTTTAAAAAAGGAACAACACTGACCTCTATTGGTGGTAGGCAGCCATTAGTTGACAAGCAACAGTCCCACCACTTTTACAAAATATTTTAATAATGACATTGAACAGATATTGAAGTCGAAGCTACACAAAAAAAGTTTTCACATTATTTTACCAATAAATTATGTAAAGGCTTAATTTAACTTGTGATCTTATTGCTGTCTTATTTGACAGCAATGTGGGAATCAAGTAAGACTCTACCAAACAGGTAAACTAGTTTTATGTAGCATATTATTGTTCACCTTATTGTGCAAAAAGAATTCAGTAAAATCCTGAGCTTGTCTCTCACTGAGGCGCAACATCAGAATTTCCGTCAGAGCAATGTGTTCCTGGTGGAGCTAGAAACAGAAAAGCAACAGAGGGATTATATTTAGAATACTCCATCTGAGGCGAATAAAGAGGTAAAGTCATAAGGAATTTAAGTTTCCTACAGTGTCTCCATCAGAGTGCTAGCTGGTTTCCTCTGCTTTTGATGCGTTCAAGAGAAGCGAGTCATAGGAGTAGCGCAGGAAGCGATAGATGTTCTCCGCTCTACACCGACTCATGGAGCCTCCTTTCACTATAGCTTCAATCGGACTAAAGAAACGAGACATTCAGGTGAAAAGACAAAATGATTGTAGTCATACATTACGCCGTACACCATGCTCCTTTTACCTGTTTATTAGCTCAGCAATCGAGCTGAAGTTGTGCCTCAGGTTGAGCGCGTGGACATAGCTGACTGAAGGCAGGCTTAAGTACAACTGCAAGGCCTGCTGCCTGTGCTGACCTTTGACCTCCAACGGCACAGCGATGGAGTGACCCTTACGTTGCTCCAGTCTAGCAAGTTCTGCCAGCAAGCTAGCGGTCTCCTCAGCACCGTTGCTCCACAGCAAACGAACACCGGACTGGACCAGTCCTGTCAATGTGTTGTTGTAGTAACGTGTGCTCTGAAATGGCCGAGAGGTTTCACCTGGAACATTGACACGCAGATCAAATGTGTGTATCCAAACCCCCGCAATAAACTTTAACAACAGCTTTTAATGTGCATTATCTGTCATCCATCAAAATTGGCAGCACTTTAAATAAACCTACCCGTCTTGCTTCTGTCTTTTTCCACAATCAGATACACGCGCTCAAACAACTCCTGTAAGTTGCTCACTCCATCTGCCAGCCGCTTCCTGTTCTGCATCACAGCAAAGTCTGATTGGCTGTGCCTTTCCACTGCCGTGCGGTTACTGACGATGAAGTAGCTGCTGTCCAGAGAGCAGACGTGGACGGTGGCTGCATGTCTCTGTCGCAGACAGGTTATCAGCTCCACTCCACTACTGATGCAGCGGCTGTCCACCAGAATGCAAACAGACCCGGGTGGTGAGATGGATGCATTTACAAATGAGTCCCGAGCGGTGGACTTCTGAGACACTGAGGAAGTAGCAGGAAATATCTAGAGACCAAAAAAAAGGAAAAAACTCAATGTAGTTATGTAGTTATACAGGAATGAGTCAGAGTGTTAATTAATTTCATCTTGCTTTGACACAGTATGACCCTTTAGACAGGTGCGTATGAGCCTTTTTACTGGGCCATACCTGGGGTTGTTTCTTTGAGGAATTAGACGATTCTGCTTTCACAAAGTCAAGTTCGTCCGAGAGAAGATGTTGATTTTCTAACCTCTGGCGACACCTGTAGGAGAAAAACCAAACACAAGTTGTTGCCCAGGTTTGTGTGTAAATGCTGATGTGTAACTAACATATTTGAGGATTTCTTTACCTCTCATTTAGTTGCTCTTCACTCAATGAGCTCTTTTTGGCTTTACTCAGCAATGACACCTTAGATGCTATGGTTGCACAAGCTGAAGACTTTGTTCCACTGGGCTCTGGTTGTGCCTCGATGGGCAGCAAAGGGACAACACCCTCTCCTGAGATGGGACTCTTTTCTTTCCTTGTATCTTCCATCTCGTCTTCGCTAGACTCGTCAATGCGAATGACCCGAGTGCCTTTCACTTTTACTGCTGCTGTCTGCACAGGTGGAGACTCGGCTCTGGTTTTTGTGTCAGCTCTTGCTCTGGCTTTGTGCAGAAAAACACGCCGTCTGGTGGCATACTGTCTTCTCCCATTGACAAATGAAGCCTCAGGCATAAGTTCGACATCTTCTGATTCTTCGTCATTGCTGTCCACCTCCTCGACATCACTGCCAACAACAAAGCTGTCCTCTGCATACGTCTCATCCATCTCAGGCATCTTGTGAGGATTAAGAACATGGAATTGAACACAGTGAACCACTGGGTTTTTTTTTTTTTTTGTGAGAATAAAAAATTATGGTATACCTGGGAAAAAATATCCATGTTATGATGGTTTCTGTATGACATTTTGAATTTGCCCTGGACAGCAGGGCTCCTCACAGACTTCAGGTAAACTCCCTGCATCTCTGACTCTGATATAGAGGAGAACAGACAGGAAACCGAAGTATAAATGTCACATCATGACGCACTCGGCCTGCCACGTCACTGAAAATCTCAGCGGAAGATAAACACACTGGAAAAGTACACCAAGCATCAAGCAAGCTACCATTCAATCCCTGCGAAAGGTGTGTGTTGTCGACCACAAAACCATCAAGAGAGCAGTTTTGGTCTTCTCCGTCCTCTTCATCAGATGACACACATTCTCCCTCCTCATCCTGTGACAGCTCTGCCTCTTCGTCCAGGAACTGACGCCCTCTGTGACATAAAACGCTCTGATACAGAACCATAGAAAATGTCAAGGCTGACCGTCGATAAAACCCAGATGAACAAAAATGTTTTGAAGAGACAAATACATAAACATCATTTGAAATTAAGATAAAAATGACCAGATCAACCAGTCTGCACCATCAGGTGTGAACAAAGACAGCTGCTGGTTTTGGAGTCTAGAGGCTTATGGTGTCTCAGGACACCAAAAACAAGAGTGAATACAGTGGATTTGATACATCTGTGCTATGTACAACTTCTGATTACATCCCTTAATTTCCTTAAAATCCATTATTGCAGGGATGTTTAACCATGTTTAAAGGAGAACTTCGCTTTTTTTTAACCTGGGGTCTGTTGTCATCTTTCCTTCCATACATGTGAGTGATGT
>JBAMHV010000021.1:13756564-13769153 GCA_037177535.1 Pseudomugil gertrudae | reverse complement strand
CACCGGTGGGAAGCAGCACATCCCACCCAAAACAAAGCAATCGTGAAGGTAATACAAATACTTTCGTTCATTTCTACACAAGGCTTATTATACACACCTTCTTACAAACTAAAACTACACACAATGCAGTAAGCTGTGACTTACCATGAAAAAAAATAATAAGTGAAACAGAGTAAATGAAATTAAGATTCACATCACAGCAGTGTAGAAAACCATCTGTTCACGTACAGACCTTCTGTTTGGCCTGTTGGACTTGCCGCCTCTCAGCTGCCTGCGCTGTCGTTCTGCATGTGAATGCTGACTCATTCTGGAAATCATCATCAGAAACGGCTTCACCCTGCATTTCATCTGACTGGAACCAAAAAGAGCTAATCAGCCCAATGCCTTCAATGCTACTGCTGCATATTACAGTACATAAGAAATCCTATCAGCATGCACATACTGAGCCATGAGTGCAATGTCTTACTGAATTAAGAGCAGGGATGCGTTTCCTTTTCACCACCATTGGGGAGTCTGCATCACTAGTGATGTTAGACTGAAACAGAGAAAACATGCTACATTTGACAAAAATAGCAGGTTTAATGACTTATTTTTATTTTGAGATTCAGGTTTTAAAACCTCATAGGAGGTAAATGCTTCCTTGCTGCTCCCAAGGTGGTTGTCATGACAACTATGGGCACCTTGGAAATGATCCATCTGAATCAAGATATCTAGTTATCCTTGTTTCACCTTTAACTGTGATAAAAACATAATACTCTCATAATGTTAGTTCATATTTATTCATGTATTTTTCTCTCACTGTGGGTCCTCTGTTTAATGTAGACACTTTTACATCCAGTTTAAATTTATTTTCTCTTGTACCTTTGCAGTAACTTCACTTATCTGGCTTTTAATAATTTTAATTATTATATTGTAATTTTTGCGATTTGTTGCCCTTTCACTCATTTTTTATGATTTCTTTGCAGCCTCTGCAATGCTTTAAATGCTCCTATACATGAACTGTGCTATACAAATTTATTTATAGATGAAGCAATATTATCAGCATTATATTATTTAATACTGACCACTTCTTGGGATGACAATGGGTTAACCTTGGCCTGATATCTTCTTTTGTGAACCACGTCATCTTCACTGTCACTGCTGCGCTCTAATAAAGAAGAGAAGCAGACAAACAGGCAGGTTTCTTTACAGTAGATGGAAACTGGGTTTGGGGGGGGGGTTGAGCCAATAAAGGTATTTGTTTTTAAAAACCTGAATAAGGTGGAGCGTTACCGTGAACACAATCCTGTAGTCGGTCAGTTTCTGTGATTGAGACGGCATCCTCCACACAGACCTGTTTCAAACTGGTAGGTGTAGACCTGGCAAGACTGGGAACTAGCATCCGCCTCACTCCCTGCGGTCTGATTGGAGATGGGAGCACCTCATCTTTTGGCATTGTTGATAGTGATTGCGTGTGTTGTGTAGATAACTTGGATTTACTGTTGAGGCCGTTACACGGCGTTGAGGAGTTAGAGACTGCTGGTAAAGAGACAACAGAGTCAGGCTGCTTTTTAGGTGGTGGCAATGCTGGCATACAAGGGGCAGGTTGTACTCCTGCTTCTTCCTCAGAGTCTTCCAGTGAATAACCAAGGTCAAAATTGACAGAGAAATTGACAGAGGAGCCATTAAATGAATCCGAACTTTCCTGTTCCTGTGTGTCCATAGTATGTGCATCCACTTTGGTTTCTGTAGTGTAATGACTGACCTGAGTTATGGGCATTGATGCATTTCCTGTTCTGTGCTCACTTTCTATTCTCTGTGTGCAATCAGCTGATTGTGTAGTGCTACATGGATTTGTTGTTATTAGTTTGTTTGCTGCACGCTTAATAATTGTTGCAGTGTCTTTAGCATTGGGGGGTGTCCTGGATGTGACACCAGCCTGAGGAGTGGGGATATCTGGAATAGTCATCTGCAGGAAGGCGTCATCGTCTTCAAACAGATCAATGCTGTCCTCCATCTGGGGGATGCCTCCAGAGGATCCACTGTCTTTCCCAACACAATCTGTCGAACGTGGCATCACCTCGTCTCTTATGCTCTCCAAACAATCATTGTCTTTGCAGTCATAATTATTTCTAATTATATTTTCTTCCTCCTCAGAGTAGTTGCACTTTTGCTCATTAGTTTTTTTGCCTTCATCTATGACATTATTATCATAATTTACTTCTTCATCCTCAAAAACTTCATCCCAGGTGGGACTGTGGACAGCTGCACTGACTGGCTGCTTATTTCTACTGCCCTCTTCACACGCAAAAGATTGTTCTGATTTTGGGCCAGGTGCCACACTGTCAGCTCCAACTGACATCTCCTCATCATCATCATCATCATCTACATCCAAATTAAAGTTGACCAGAAATGGTTGACGAGAAGGGGGAGGAGAGGAAGGATGTAATGACGCAGCTTTGTCCACTTCTAAAATGTCAGCAGGAGAAGGTGGAGATCGAGACAGAAGTTCTGCCACGTTGGCGAGGATGGACTTCAGACTTTCCACTCTCTCTGGTTTGTCAGAGGAGGACTGTGGGGCGGAATCCCATTTGGGAAGGTAGAACATCATCTGAAGCTCTTCATCGTTTTGATCAGGCTGTGAAATGCCATTTAGATTTACAGGATCTCTGCCTGTGTGACCTGCTTTTGTGACATTAATGACAACACAGTCATCACCATTGCCATTTGGAGGAGAAAGGCCTGCTTTGGGTTTTGAGGGATGTGCCTTGTCATCACAAGGAACGTCGCTATCACGGTCACCAGGGAGAGGTTCTGTCATGGAGGATGTGGTGAATAACCCTCCCATCCTCACATTGTCTTCTTCTAAATCCTCATCGATACATAGCAGCTCAGACCAAGACGAATGAGATGGTTTGTGCTTGATGTTGGTAGTTCTAACGCAGGTCTTTGTCACTTTCCGTCTCTTCTGTCCACTTTTCTCATTGCTTTCTTCATAGAGATATGGAAGAAGCTCTTGTTCGTATCGACATTCCCCCTAAAAACAAACACACAGAAAGTTGCATAAGATCCCTCTGCGGGGGGGCTGAGGACAGACAACCTCTTACTAAAGGAGTGAAGGCCACCTCATTGATCACAGCACGTCTGTTCATGTTCACACTGTAATCTAATCAGGAAGTGTCCCATGAAGAGACGTTGTATTACAACTACACATGGGGCTGGTGCAAAATCTGATGTAACGTTTCCAATTCATCCAGTTTTTTCATTTTCTATGAGACAAAAAAAGGGAAGCTTTTTTGTGCTTATTATACAAAATTGAACCGTTTTTACATTTGCTGCTATTTCCTCAAGAACTCTTAAATGACCACAATGTGTTTGTGCCCTACACCTGTCATCTGCACAAACTTCTGACCTGGAAGTGATTAATCTAAAGTGGTATCCCGCCAGGGTCGACAGGGTGCCATCGAACCCACGACCAGCAGGAGGAATTTGCTCAGTGAACCCAGAGGAAAGAAAATCTCAGAGTGAAAGGCAATCAACAGAACCAGGTGCACTGCGTGAAAAAGGCTTCACACAGAGAAAGCACCCACTTGCGTATGCCTCTGACCTGCTGAAAGATACTCTTTCTTTTTGTTCTGTCTTGGTTATTGAACTTTATTTTCAACACTTGATAAAAAAGCACTGAACAAAAAAACACCTATAAGGCTATGAACTTTAGAAAAAGAACAAATTAGCCCAATTACTGCGTAGAACAATTCACAAGTTTTAATCCCTTACAAAGCATTAAATGGATTGATTCTGAGCACTATTTCTGACCCACTAAGCTCATACTTACACTGGGTCATGCTTTCAGTTCCTCAGTCTAGGTTTGACAAAAAGGTTTAATATTATTTCATAAACTGTGGCGTTAGTGAGTACTACACATCTGTCAAACCCACTTTAACGCCGTTTTACTCGCACAGTTTTAGAAACCACACTGGTATTCTGGTAGACCTGGTTTTCTGAAAAACTTTTTTTAAAAGATATATAACTAAAATGCTTAAAGAGGAGAAAAGATGAACAAATTGTTATCTTAAAAAAACAGGAAAAGTGCATTATGGCCTTATAAACTCATCTAAACTCAGTAGAGACTACTTTTTCTTACAGCTGTGAGTTAGAACATTGCTTTTGGCAGACTACGTTGCTGTGAGTCCACTTCTAGTGGTTATTGTTTCAGCACACGCTACACTCCCTCATATAATCCGTTAACGAGGCAAACACGCTGGCTGGCAAACACTGAGCCATTTGTTGCCTATACAAGCTGTTATTAACATTTCAGTGCTTTGAACGCTTTTGAAATAAGAAAAATAAATAATAATAATGACCCCTCCGGAGGACATGAAGTTATTTTCGAGTTAATGCTGTGACATCTGATAAGCTATTTCCATCAACATCTTCTTATACATAGTTCTTTCAATCCTCATGTCTTTAACAGTGCCATGTAGAGATAGATTAGGAAATCTTAGAAGTTGAAAGTGTAAATTGCTGAACAATATCCTTGCTGAGTCATTCACACAGTGGTGATCCTCATCTTCATTAAGCCTTGTAAAATTGTCTCCATGCAAAGGTTTTTTTTCTATATTTGAAAACCAAAAAATAAAAAACAACAATAAACATATGAAGTGTTTCTCTGTTCTCAGGTAAAAATAGGACTATATTAACCTAAAATTGATTGGATAGTGTTTTTTATTTCCATTTTAGAGCATTAGCTTGTGTTGATGAACGAATGAGATTTTGACATTTTAGTGACATCCTGAAACAGTACGCTGAGGTGGGGCTTAAAGGACAGGTAGCGTTTTATCCATGTGAATGCGTAGAGTAAGGACAGTAAATATACTTTAAATATACATAATCTTAGAAAAAATACTGTAAAAGGATTTAATCACCCTTATACCTTGAATAAATCCTTTATCTACTCCATTCCTTTAAGACAAACACATTTGTTTACATAATCATAACACTAATCAACACTGCTTGTTGATGAAATTTGATGAAGAGAATTTGATTCACACCAGATTAACCTGAACCCCAGGTGCTCAATCAATTAATGATCAGATTATGTCTGAAGATCTAAATGTAGATCAAAAATATTATAGACCCAAAAATAACCTTGATGGTAAGAACAAGGAGAGTGTTGCTGAGGCTGGAAGGATCACACAGTTCATGCCGTGTCAGACTGCACGTTGGAGGGAGCGGCAAAGTGGAAACTCCTCTCTGCAGATTATCTCATTTCAGCTCAATAATCATATGAATATGATGCCCATGAGCACACATGGAGAATGCATCGTCTGTATTAATCGGTCTGCAGGAATCGGTTTCCAAACAAGTGCTGGGGGGCCTTTGTTCTTAAAGTAACCCATCAACAAACTGTTTAAATTAAAATGTCGGTCACTCAGATGCTGCATGGGTTAGTAGTTTATCAGCAAATCTACAATATGAATACAATACTGATACTGCAAATAGAATAATTTCGACATAAATGTACATTTTTTGTGGGGGTCTTGACAGATAAACAAATTTAATTTGACCATCCAAAAGCTATTTCTGAAGCCAGCTAAAGAAAAACGTGGACATGATCACATCAACACGAGTACTTGTGCAAGTACAGTAAGTATAGCTCATGTTTCAAAGAAGTAATTAAAAAATGTAGCCATAAACTCTCAGTTTTGTTTGTTTGTTTGTTTTTTAATCGTTTGGCTCCCATTCTTCTCTTTTCAGCCTAGGACACCATACATCTGGGTCATCACAGCCCGGCCTACTTCCAGCTTCCTGTCCTTATGTAACAGTTCTCTGACCCGTTACATAATCACAGGCGAGGAGGTCTGCGTGCTTGCTCTGTGTCTCATCGTTGTAAAGAGATGATGTGATTTATAAAAGAGAAAAGAAAGAAAACAGCTGAATTGTCTGTTAGAAAATGGGCACAAAAGCCTCTGAAGTGACCAGTGATTTAGGAAAGTGATGTGTGAGGAATAGTTTTGAAAGAAATAATGATAAGCATTACATAGAGGTTTATTTTTCAGGAGGCCTCTGATGTCTGAGCAGGAGGTCAAAAAAGGGCATCAGATCTCTGCTGATAAAGCAAGTAGGCTGCAGTTTATCCATCAGAGTCAGGATGAAAGCAGAACACAATACGGAGAGGCTGCTTATGTGTTCCATAACTTTAGAAGATAAGCATTAAATTTAGTCAACACGTAATAAACAATATAAAACTGCTCATGAGAGCCAACTGAAGGGAGAAGGAGATTACTGTAGCAGTAAATATTGTATGCTTTGTGGAATTTATATAATACAGTGACACAAATAAGTTCTGGAAAGCAAATGGCTTGTTACCGGTGGAAATAAATGCTGCAGTGACTGTTTTCAAGGAAATTTTACTCATCATGGTTTGTCCTTGCAAGTACAGAAGCTAATTCAATTTGGCGGGGATCAAATCAGGCTTGGTGCAGATCCTGGTCCTTCCAGGAATTTTTCATTACATTTTTAACATAACTAGATTAGCAATTTCTCTCAAACTACAGGGCCTACTTTCTGAAACTAAAAAGAAATCTGCCAAAGAACTGTGTGAGGAACCACAATGTGAACAAAACAGACAAGTACAATTAGCAGTTACTACAAAGACAACATTAAATGGCAAAACAGAGGAAATCAAACAGATGCATGCATATTTAATTCAGTACAACAGACATGCAGCCACATTCTGTAGCTGCATGTCTCCCCGGATGTGTCTTTTCTAGCTTTGCACATCCAGCTACTCTGGGACTTTTGCCCATTCTTCAAGCAAAAGTGCTCCAGCTCCTTCAAACTGGATGGATTCCATTTGTATACAGCAGTCTTTAAGTCAGTGCACAGATTATCAACCAGATTTACATCTGAGCTTAGACCAGGTCATCATAGCACGCTTAGAGTTTTCCTTTAAACCATGCTAGTGCTGCTTAGCCGCCATAGTCCTGATGAATATCTCTGTGTTAGACATCATCCATTATTTTCTCATTTCTGAACAGTTTCCCAGCTGATGAAAAACATTCTCACAGCATGATGCTACCACCACTGTGCTTCACTGCAGGGATTAACTTTCTGGGGTGCTGGGAGCTGTTGGGTTTGCACCAAAAATAGTGTTTTAATTGACAGTCAAACACTTCAGCTTTAGTTTTCCATATGTTTGCGGAGGCTTCAACATGCTTCTTGCGTCTTCTAAACAAACTTTTTTCTGCCCTTTTTTTCTATGACGTTTCTATTAAGCCCAGTAGAGTATAGTATTTGCAGTGGTTTTACAGATAAATACAGCAATCGCTGTGGTTAAGCTTTTAGGTCCCTTTCTCTCTAAAGGGGTTACTGTTAGTTTCTTTGGTACCCCTGTGATTAATGCCCTTCTTATCTAGTCTGAGTTTTGGTGGATGCACCCCACTAAGCAGGTTTGTTGGTAAGGTCTTTTTTTGTGCCTTATGTTTAAATTATGTGTAAATTAAGATGCTAAATCAATATTATTGATATGTCAATATCAATAAATCAACAATTAAATGCTTGCATAACCACAATATACCATACCACTCCTGAAGTGCCTTTTCCAGCTGCAGCTTTGCTCTAAAAATCCCATGTACACCAAATGATTAACTTCAAGTGAACAGATGCAGTTTGAGCACAGGGTAGAGCTCGAGGACGAAGCAGCAAAACATCCAGAAATTTTCCTTAAAAACTAGAACAGATCATCAGAGAAAATAAAGTGAGTATTGGGCTTGATTTCAAGGCTTTGGTGATGTGAATGCAGGTTTACGTCATGTCTGTGCAACATGCAGAAAAAAAACAAGAATGGCAGGTTTATTTACTGTTGTAAGATTTAACTGTTACAGCACAGATTAATGTGTTTCTTTTGGAGGTTAAATGATGCTGTTTAGTCATGTTGATAGGGCTTCATTAAATGCATGAAATATATACGATTTTTCTGATTATCTCTGACCTGAATTTAACAGACACATGGAGAACGCTAGCTGCCAACTCACCCTGTAATCCTGTTTTTGCTTTTACAGGTGGGATCATTTTCTCCGACCTGAATGGTGCAGACCCACAGTGAGAAAAACAAAGGTAAGGAGAGCCCACTTTACTATAATCTCTGACCCAGTTGCAGATATCTTGACAAATTCAGGAGTCTTATCAATGGTGATTTGTGAAAGAGCAGATGGTAGAGGAGGGACGCTGTCATGTTCCTAATAACATATGTGGTGATAAGACATGTAACAAAATAATAATGAAGGTCAGTTTAATAATAACTGTGACTGGCTGTGTGCCTAAACTACCTGTCTGATACGGATTTGTACAACATAGCAGCTTTCATCACTTGAAGGAACAATATTATTACCACTATTAAAATCATTATTACATGGAGTATATAAAAAGCACCCGCATTCACCAAGATACTATGCCTTTTTAAATGATTTTTTGGACTCTTGTTTTACACTTTTATGATTTATTGTGTTAAATAGTGCACTACTTCTGACAGGCAGACAGACGTGTAACCTACCAATCATTGGTACTACTTGTGTGGCTAAAAAATAACTATAAAATTGTTTCAAGTTCACAGGAAAGTCACACAAATGATCCATATAAGAGCTAAAGTGGTTTTAGTGCCGTTTAAAAAGATAACTCAGACTATTCTTTTCTTTTCCTAGAATTTATTTTAAGTGAGAGAATATACCACAGTCCCGAAACACATAGATGATTATTAAAAAAAAAACAACTAATGCCACAACGGAGCCTGTTTATCATGCAAGGAATTTGCCTTCCACGTCAGAATGATAAATTTAGTAACTCAAAACAAACCACAGTTGTATGTTCATAAGCAACTCAGCTGACTCCTCTCAGGCTTGTGCGTTTATAAAGTCTGGTTTTCCTGTGGGTAAATGCACACTACTGTCTTTCTATTATGAAACCAAGCTGGATTTATGCAAGATATTTGGAATCGTTTTATGAAACCCTTTACCCCCAATAACTAAGAACCTACTCAGTGCAAGGTGCCAGGAACTGTTCATCCCACCTTAGCATATTTCTGTGTTGTTGCATTAAAATGAGAAATGTAAAAAAAATTATTATATAATTAACCTACACAATTTTTTTCCCCAAATTGTTCAGGTTGCAATAAAAGATGCACGTAAAAGAACTCTAAATGAAATATGTGTTTATTCCTTCACAATATTTTCAAGTCTAAAAATGGATCCAGGTGCCATCCACCTACTACTTACTGCGTTCAGTTAAATTAAGCAGTGTGCAACTTAAGTGATCCCGTCTCAGTTTACACCTGTCTACACCTGTGGAGTGTGTAACACCAGAAACAGTATCGAGCAAGTAGAAGCTCTTCCAGCAGGTCAGAGACAAATATCTGAAGAAGTACAGTTGAGGGTTGGATGATGAAAAGAATATATATGCATGAAAAGAAAATAGAATATTCCTCAAAGTAACACTTAATAGGAAGAATACAGCCCATCAACAAACCTGCAAAGACAGACCACACTACCAACTTTAAAATCAAGAGGTAAGGGGGCTTTATCAGAGAACAAAGAGCCCATATTAACCTTGGAAGAGATGGTCCCTAGCAAAATATCTGTAAGTTTAATACTACAAGGTCGGCATGACAGAAAAGTAGAGTGAAAGAAATTAACAATACATAGAAATTTACAATGGTACTTTGGGTAACTGTAGAAAAAGCTAAACTTTTTCATCCATCAATAAAAACACAATGCATGTGAGAAAAATATCCACAATTACCACAGAAATGATTGTGGTATGGTGAAAGCATCACCAGGGCTGGAGTAAGGCTGATACATCCTGTTTCAGTCCTCAACAGTAAAACTGAGACAATGGTTTATTTTTCTAAAAGAGAGTGACCCAAAGTCTGCTGCCTGAAATATAACTCATGTGGTCTAATGGGGAATCAAAGTTAGAGTCCAGACTTGAAAGCTGTTTAATACATTTGCATAGGTATCTATCTGGGTCAATCTCAGCCCCCCAGCACAGATTTTTTCAAATAAGATGAATAGATGTGCAATCGTTTAAAGCCAATCCAAGGTTGGTTGAATCCAAACTGGCTTAACATAGCTGGAGACAGGGGGTCCAGATAAAAAAATCTAAACAATATGCCAGTGACGAAACCAAAATGGCTTAAAGATTGTCCTATACAAACATATTCCATCCAGCACAAAGAGGTTAAGGACTTTTTTTCCCTTTTGATCACGAAACAAAATTATACATGAACTAGTTGTTCTTTAGCTTACCTCACTTTCCTCTTTCATGCCATCTATGAGCTCCATCACTTTAATAAAGTGGTTGCAGCGGAGAGAATGATCCACAGTATGGGTGGGAAGTGCTTTATGTTGCCAGTGCCTCCATTCCCACAAACACAGCTCTCTGCATGCTCCGTCTTTGGAAATTTCCTTCTGTCAAAGTTAAATGAAGTATTAGTTTAAAAAGAAATGAAAATGGATATGCAAAACAGAAATGCATAAAACATGAATACATTTGCAACTACTGCCAGGAGGACTCTTTGCATTAAATCAAAGCAGCTGCCACCCCCACACAAACATCACTGACCTGTCACAGTCTCATAACCCAAACAGATCTAATCCAAACTGGAATTCTGTGTATGCTGTGATTGCACTTCATTTTATAAGAGCAGATAATAAATAGGTATACATTTCAAATCATACTGCATGATTGACAAATGTCAAAGCTGTCTATTTAACACTTGTGAGGTTTGCATGAGCAAGAAAGAAGAGAATGACAGTACAGTAACCTCAGGTGTGGTGTCATTTCCAATTGAAAGGAATCGAGACCGCTTCAAGGTTGGA
Source organism: Pseudomugil gertrudae (assembly GCA_037177535.1). Classification (NCBI taxonomy): domain Eukaryota; kingdom Metazoa; phylum Chordata; class Actinopteri; order Atheriniformes; family Pseudomugilidae; genus Pseudomugil; species Pseudomugil gertrudae. Next base: position 13,758,300 of record JBAMHV010000021.1, on the reverse strand, counting down.
TGAGCCTCATGTTCTTCCAGCTTCATGGTAGACGCCCACAGAGAATATTCTGTGCTGCTCAGAAAACCATCAGAAGTTGTCTTGCGCTGCTGAACTGATGAACACAAATGATTTCAAACTTGGAAACCCATGTTCATGTTAAACTGCATCATTCTAGCTAGCTTCTGTTTGGCCACTCACTCAGGTTTTGAGGATGGATGAGTGAAGCCCGGCCCTCAGAGTGGGACCTCCGGCCCCTGACGGACCTCCTGTTGCTCTCTCTGTGATCAAACTGTCCACATGTAATGTGCATCTTATGAAGGATGGGGTTCACACCCTCTGGGAGCATGCGGGGATTATTGGGATACATGTTGAACCCGCTTTTGCTGCCAGTGATGAACTTGTACACGCTGCGCTTATTGCTCTGGCTTTGATTGTAGGTCTGCAGACAAAAAGAGCTTAGATTATTATAAAGACAGCTTAATGGAGCTGTGTGGGGTTAGGTTTGAAAAAAAACTAGTTTGTTTTTTAGTGCATTTAGTTCTGCTGTTAAGTCATTACAGAATACTCACCCTTTCCTCCCGTCCCTCAGCCAAAATGACTACAATGCGCCCCTGCCGCTTGCGGCCTGTACGTCCCATTCGCTGCACAAGGCGGATGGGATTTTTCTGTGCATCAAAACAAACAATGAGGTCCACCTCTCCAATATCCAGCCCTTCTTCCCCAACACAGGTTGATACCAATGTGTTGAAGCCTCCCTGTCGAAACCTCTGCACTACCTGCAACATGAGTAGAAACAGAGAGAACACCTAAATGACAAAAGCGTTTATTTATTGCCATCATATGTTGTCTTCAAAAGCCCTTAACCAAGAGACTATTGGACTGTGACTGTAAACAGAGAAAACATTGTGAGGATATGCAACTAGGCCCTGCAATGAACTGGTGACCTGTCCAGGCTGTACCCTGCTTCTCGCCTGCTAATTGCTGGGATAGGCTCCAGTCCCCACAACACTAAATTGCTGTATTGGATTAGGCGGTATAGAGGATTAATGAATGGATATGCAACTGCCAACTTCTTGTAAATGATAAAGGCATGTATTTTCATTCTTGTCTGAAAAGATTAACATAATTACAAAGATAAGCGGTGGAATCCATGTAGAAACACAGTAACTAAATTCTTTGTTAATTAAAAAAGGCTTTTGTTCATTCTGCACCTTCTGCTTGGATTAAAGGCATCAGACTGACTCCATACACACGTTTTTCATAATTCACTCATTAAGGAACATTTTTTTATTTTTCTTTTGTGTGTTTTAACTGGCTAAATTATATTACTGTGTGTTACCGAAGCAGCCACTTCCTGCTTTTGTGTGTTAACCAGGCCCCCTCAGATGTCCAACCAATCACACAATGCTTCGTGGAACCCCACAAGAAAAAACTTCTGCCAGTGTGATGCGTCGAGAACCGTCTTCAACCATGCGAGAACAAAATGTCATTTCTTCTTGGGGCTTGTAGAACTATAAAATAGGTCTTGCTTTTTGTGAAGTAACAAACTGATGTCCACACATGGGTTTGCACATTTATAATTGAAGGCAATGTCAATTACTTTAATTCAGTATAAGCTATGTGCTTAAAACATTTCTGCATTTAAAACAAGTTTCTAGAAGCGCTTAGGTTCTAGAAACATCCTGTCTCAGAGGGACATCCTGTCTCAGAGTGATGCAGAGAAGTTAGTCCATGCCTTTGTTACTTCAAGACTG
>JBAMHV010000021.1:13730010-13751395 GCA_037177535.1 Pseudomugil gertrudae | reverse complement strand
GCTCCTCTCCATGTGGAGGAGCAGCAGCTCTACTCTGAGTCCCTCCCGGATGGCTGAGCTTCTCACCCTATCTCTAAAGGAGACACCGGCCACCCTGTGGAGGAAACTCATTTCGGCCGCCTGTACCCGGCGGCTACAGCATGCAAGTCCACATAATAAATACTATTTTTTCACTTTGAATATGATTATTATTTTGAAGCACCAGTAGTAGTAAAAGTAATATTTAACAGAATGTTTTTAGATGGACTAACTATTTAAAGCCCTATAAAATCTGCTAAAGTAATATAAACTTTAATCCTTTTGTTTCAGATAACTTTATGAGTATTTCTCTGCTGCCATCCTTACTGGCAAAATATCATTTTTAATCCCTTTATTAATTCATATCACAGACAAACACAGTTGTCTCTGCACTGCTTTATCTGGCCAGCAATCAATGCCCACTAATTTTTTTTATCCTACTGGCAAAACAGACTTGCTGCCTCACACACTGAGAGAAACAGGCACTGCCTGGTTGCAGCCTGGTTGTAGATGGTTAACAGACAGGTGGAGCGCAATGTGGAAATGTGTACACAGCGGTCAGGTCCAGATTATGAGATTACACAGAACCCGATTAGTGAGGTCACTGTTTTTGCATGTTTGGAAAGTGGAATGGAACAACTGAATGAACAAAACTAAAACTGTGTAATTCTTCACTGCTTTTCTAATAAAGCTGTGACCTTGTTTTTGTCTCAGATTTAAACCTATGAGATCATTTCATCCTGTCATATGTAGAGTTGCTCTGACTTGCAGCAATTAATTTTGGCCTTTGGTTAACAGTGGGCTACTGTTCTAAATATACGACGCAAGACGTGTAAACAACAGTTCAATAAAGTGAGCACAAAGATACACCAAAATAAATACATTCTGAAATAGTTGCTTCTTTTTAATGTTTTGCATTAGATGGTATGAACTTAAGGAAAAATAATAATGATGCACCTAAATTAAAAGTAAAACAATAAAACATATTTGGCTTTTGGTTCAATTAAACTGTCACTGATTTTGTGTAAAAGAATATTAAAGCTGGCAGTTAACCTGTTTTTTAACTAAGAATGAGTAAAATAAGTATTTCTCCAAACGTTACTGCAAGAATGATTAAAACAAAGAGGGAAAGAAAGAGGAGACATGCTAAATAACCATTTAGAAGACAGACTGAGCATGCTCAGTTTTACAACGTAGTTAACTGGCTAAGGCTCATTGAGCTAAGTGAGGAAAAGAATGAGAGGAAAAGCCTGTCTCTTGTAGCTATTAATAACAAGTCTATGCTAAGCTAAACTCTCATCTCTGCATGTCAACAAAGGGATGGACTTTATGTTGTGTCTGAATTGTAAAATTTGTAAATTAAATAAGTATGTTACTTTGTCAAGTTCAAACTGTGCAAACCAATTATACCACTGTTGATGCAAATGTGTTGTTATGACTCAAATTGCAGTCTCAGTTTGGCTGTGACCATTTATAATGAGTACACAAGAAAGAAATTACTGAGAAACCCAGTGGTAGTAGATTCAGCAACGGAGGGGGCTAATGAGGTCTCTCTCCTTGTGGTGTGTTGTCAGTGTGTCAGACACACACACACACTATAGTGGATTATATAATATTCTCTCTACGTGCATGCTGAAGGGTACAGCATGGTGGCTGGCTGTTGCAGTGACACAGATCAGAGGAAATCCTGCCTAGGCTGTCCTCTAGCGATGAAGTTCAATTTAGTTAATAATCTTCTGCCTGTTCTTTTTTAAACTCATCGCCCATCATACAGATGTAAATTTAAATTATTGCAAAAATAATCTCACATAAACAATAAGTTAAATTTAAATTATGTCCTTTATTGCAACTAGGAAACCTGGTTTCGGTCCTGTTTTTCAGAATTTACATATTTTATTTGCATATTATTTTTACTAGAACAAGACTAAATCACTTATGATTGAATCTGCTGCTACTTTCAAATTTCTTAAAAGCATCTGGCAATAAAAATATTGATATAAAAAAGGCAAAAGCTTGGATTTATATAGAAAAGGTGATATTTTTAAATATTTGGAAGGTAGATGTTAAAAAATCATTCTATACGTAACCCTCTTTCATTATTGCTGCCATTATGGACACCAAATTTACTGTTGGGGGAACTGGCGATGCCCAGGCAGGGGGTCTCGCGGATTTATTATCTCGGACAGCGCGAGGGGGCGGGAGCAGTGGGAGCGGAGCCCGCCGCATCACGTGTTCTCGTGGCCCTCCCTCATAAACAGCGCATTCACCTTCGGCTTCGAAGTGTCACGCAGCGCCGCACGAGAGAAGAGACGTCCACCATTTTTGTTTTCCCGTGAGATTAAAGCTTTCTCAGTGAGGACTATGACTCATTTAAGTCAGATACAAGACAACCTATGAAACCATGGCTAAATGCGTCGGGTAGAGATTAGTTGTACCTGGTTTGTTGACTAGAAAGTACCCATTGTCCTAATCCGGGCAAGCCTAGCACGGCGGCGCGAGAACATTACAAAAAAACAAAACTGGAACTTTTGCGAAGCTTTAATTGAAGGAAGATTTAACACTGAGTTTAGCCAGTAGAGCAAACACCTTCACTTATTTTTCCCCTCTGTCGTTACTTAGATAGTAATAATATTAACAAAATGGACCGAGGCGGCTGCCAGATGAGTGGAGGCGGCGGTGGTGGTGGCGGCGGCGGCGGAGGCATCGACCGACACGGGATGATCACACTGGAAGACCTGGAGTCTTTCTCCGAGGAGCAGCTATCAGACTCGGGTAATGGCAGTCTCGAAGAAGAAGGCGAAACCATGGAAGAGGAAGAAAATTCAGACCGACTGCTACATTACTGGCAGGAGGTAGCGAGGGGCCACCAAGTGGAAGTTTCCGAAGGTAAATAAAAAGAAGTAAATCATAAGAATAGTAAATATGAGGGGAGATAATGCGACATGAAACCGACACAGCTTAAACCGTCCTGACTTTTTGACTATTCTATTATATGTAAAGTTACAGCTGAAGTGCACAGACAAGTTTAAAAGGAAAAAAATGACGACTTGTTTGACTAGTTAGTGAGCAAAACTTTTCCAAGGCTTCCCACTATGTACCATGACCTAGTTTCAACTAGGCAGACAACCCAGTTCCAGCGAGGACATTCCTTGCTTCTGGCAACCATGTGTGTTAACTAGACATGTTTAAAAGCTGAGTGCAAGAAAGAAAAAACAACTTTGTAACATCTGGATGAATAAGTAAATCACACGCTATGGTGTACTTTAAAATCTTTGCGATACAAAATATTGGTGTCATAGCACTAAGAGTCTCTGCAGGGACGTATTAGGGTTTATTACTTGTCTAAAACACTGTAAAGTAACATCTGATTGTAAATGAAAATCAATAACCCTTTAAAAACTTAACAGTATAAAAAAACTTTTTAAGAGTTTCCAGATGTACTTCTTTGCACATATCTAAATAGTTTATTGTCATTTGCAGATATTTTAAGTAGTAAGAACAAGTTTTATTAAAAAACGAGTTTGATTTAAAATAAAATAAATAGGCACCAAAATAGTATTTAGGGTTACACTTCACAGATTGAAAAAAATAGTTATAAGACAGTTTTTCAGCAAGTTCAACCAGGCTAAACAATTTCAATTTCATTATTTCCTGGAATAACATAGTTGTAGTTAATTAGAGTGGTCTTATGGTAAAGTAACAATGAAATGGGTTAAGTGTAGTTGTGCTGTTTAGCATAAAGTTAAAAAAAAAACACGAGCGCAAAGCGCCAGCCACCTTCATCACACAAATGGTGTGTGAACTAGGTAAACACATTACCTTATTTTAAAAAGGTAAATAGATCTAGGCAATTCTATGACAAACATTTGTGATAAAGTTGCAACAGATGAAAACAAACCTCTAAAAGGTCTGTATGATATTACCTTTTTTCTAATAATCTAATAATTACTGTTGGTTTCCTTAGATGGAAAAACTGAATTGTTTAGCTGAGGAATGTAGAGGAAAATATAGCCAAAGGATAGATAGGCCAAGTAACATACAAGTACTGTGAACCAAAGTTTTACCTTTTAATGTTCTTACCAGTAAATATCTAAATGAGGATGTATATGATCTAACAATGGACACATAGACATAATGACAGACTTAATTAACCATCACTGTAACCGTATAGAAAATTGAAAAGTGGAACTTGCTTTTTTTTTTTTTTTACCTGATTAGACCTGTAACATTAGGTCACAGAACACAACAGTGTTTAAAATGACACATAAGAAAAGTGGAGAAGACATATTTCTTTGTTTATCCACTCACTTGAGATGAGCAGAAATATGACACGTTTATGTGCATGAAATAATGGCAATTTTTCTGGGGTATTGTCTAGAGGGCTTGAGGTTAAACTCCCTATGGTTTGCTCCTGTAGAGCTCCCAATCCAGCATCTGACTGACTAAAACGTGTGGTGGATGCGTCCTTAAGGCTGCACTAGTCCAGCAAAAAATATGAACACATGTTTTTTGGTAGTCTGAACTTGTTTTTCGATGCAAGATCTTATTGTCAAGTCTGAAAAGATATTGGACAGTTTTAACTACTAAATATTGTTAATCTTTCATCATAAAGACAAAAAAATGTGCTTACCAGGAGACAACAACAGTCCTCTTTAATTCTAGAACCTTCAAAACCATTTTTGTCCGTTTTGTCTTCATTTAGGCTGGTGGAGCCTTGAAAATGACTTCAGTATTATATTAACACAGAGTTTGCAGTATTTCTGCCAGAAAAAAAATGGTATACTTACCCCTCCAGGAATCTTAATTGTTTCATGGTGACAGACTGCGACAGGTACAACTGGTCTATTTATTGTGCTGTTTTTAATGTGCATACTTCTTTGTTGGAAGGTGATAATTTGGTAGGTTAGGTAGAAAATCTTCAAGGTTCCACCAGTTTAAATGAAGACAAAGTCTTAAGATGCATTACCTGTTGTGTGCTGCAGTTATTTCAATGATATTAAATGTTGCTTAACATGTATTGGGTTTGCATTAATGGTGTGAATCTTCGCTGGCCTAGCATTGTAATTTTATACTCATCTTAGTGACTTGATGCATTTTAAAAAATTGTCACTGCATTTTGCATCATCATCTTACTACTACTGTACTCCATTTTCTTTTATAAATTAATATATTTAATCAAATTGTCCCGAATGGTCCTTTTATTTACTACTTCTAAAAATTAGACTTATTTGCATCTTTTCAGTATCAGGTCCAACACAATTAAACACATATATAATGCTGTGTAGGAGTCAGTAATAACAGAAATCTGCAAATATATGATGACTTGGATAGCTTTCAACATATGTGAGCTTTATTTTGACTGCAGAATTTAAGTATAGACATTTTTCTAAATGTTTGTGAAAAAATCCTAAATCACAGATCTAATGTCTTTAACAGGATTCTTGTTGAATCTTCTGGTTCTTTACAGTGAAGTATGTTTTTATATACGAATATGAGATACCTGGAGGAAGCTTAACAGTGCCTCAGTTTGTGGTTGTTATATTTGTATCCCTTAAGGTTGCAGATATTGTGTCTGGGTAAAGGCAGCTATCTCCTCTTGTTGCTTGTATTACCAAAGTTTTTATTTTTTCTAGGCTGATTTTCCATACCACACGTTTTTATACCATACTACATACATTTCCACCTAACCTATTTTAGGTTAGGTGCCTGCTTTGAAAAAAAACTGATATTATTATTTGCTACTGAGCTGTTTTCTACTGATATCACCCAAAATATTACTGTAGCATTACATTACAACTTTTACTTCACTATATGTAACACAACACATCTCTGCATGAAAATAAAGAACTGAGAATACCCTATACATCTTACTTAAACAGCAGTTAGGTTTAGTAACTACAGCTTTCTGTTATAATTGTTTGAAGAATAAGCATAACAGAGTGGTACGTAGTCCCTCCATCAGCTGTTGTCTTATCATTCATACTGTGGACACTTAATGCACAGGTATATTGCTCACACTGTGATTGAGCTGCTGCATCAATTGTGCATGGAAGCATAAACAAGCTTTACTTGAAGCTCTCGGTACAGGTTACCTCAGCTGCTTATTCAATAAGTTTATGAAAGAACCAAGGCTCCCTACTAGGAACCCAGTAACAGAGACTGACATGTCTGAATCCCTATGTCTTTAGGCACACGGCACAAATTAAGGATGTCAAACAATATCATTTGCTTGGACTTTCTTACGCACATGCTCACATGGGATTAGCTGCTTTGCCTGTACTGCTACTGAGGTCGTGGCGTCAGTACAACATTGTTGCTAAGAACACAGGCCAAAGCCACCGTAAACTCCTTTGCTCTAATTGGGATAGAATCAGGAGTGGGGCATGGTGGGAAGCTCTCTTTGTCATAATCTATTTTCACACTTGCACTGCAACTGACATTGTATGAATATCATTCACAGGGTTTGGACATGAGAACATAAATCTGTACATCAGAGAGACCAGATAAATCAGCAGGTTACTGAGCATAAAGTGGAATCTGGATAATGTCAGAATAAGCTCATGAGAGTGGAGAAAGCAATCTGAATGTTCATGTTTGTGTTGTTTTTCTGCACCATATTTTTTATCTGTTTGTCTGGATATTTTAGTTATAATCCTATTATTATAAACTAGTCCAACACTCCTCATTGATACATTTCATCGTTCGATCATCCTTAATGTGCTCTGAACAAAATAATTTGTGTAGCATATTTTTTGCACTGCATCATTGCATTTTTCCAGGTGCTAGTAATTTGTTTTAAATTCAAGAGCAGTGAAATAATTTTGAAGGCATTAGTTTTGTTAAAATAGTTCCCATAGTAAGAGAGCTGCTGGGGGCCAGCCATATCAACATACATTTACATACATTTTAACACCCTGCTGGCATTTTTCAAGTCCTTTATACACTATTATTTTCATACAGGAGACAAAGTCACCATGAGTCTTTTCATTGTAAAATTATGTCACAGGAGAAGGTAGTATCAAATGATGTGGGTGAACACAAGGGGAAATTTTCTCTTCCTAAGTTTCAGGCCAGAAGGAGACAATTAAACAGCTCTTCACTACATTTCATGTTGATCTTTTTTGTAATCTGGTATGTGAAAGCATTTTTCTATATGAAGTTGAAAATGAACTTGTATATCCTCTGTTCCCCCCATTATTTGTTTCCCGGCCTATGGCAAAATGGCCATAGGTCTGTCTTACTGAATCCTTAAACTTTCAGTATTTCCTTCGATTTGAATTAAAAAACATGCTTATGTTTTATATATGTTACTATTCAACAGTGTTTAGTTATTTAGACTGAAAAATAGTACAAGTCAAGAGCTCTGTACGAAAAGCTCAGGTACACGATAATGTGCGTGGGTTGATTGTGGTGACTGTTTTGCATTGGCACTGAGCCGATCTGGACATGTTTCCATAGAAATGTATGTACCGTACATACAGTATAGTATGTGCCTGGATTTTTCCCTCTTCAATGTTTGCTTTATTAAAAAACAAAAACAAACATACACACAAACTAAAAGATGTGGGTTTATTTATTGTCCATGCTGAGCTTTCTCCTCCTGACTAGTGACTTAGATTTCATTACATCCTGTGATAAAAGCGATACTGCTAAAATGTTAACTATGTTTTGCACAGACTCACAGCCCAGAGATTTGTTTGTCAAATGATTGATCACCCAAATAGCACAGATCCCTCTGACCCAGTTGTCCTTCATGGCATCGACTGATAAAATGTGACTGGGACGGGTGTACCATGAGTATCATGTATTTGACAGCTCAACAACTCAACTAACAGTACTGTGTAATTTAACATGACTGATTCATTGTCATTAGGAGTTTGTGTTCAAGTTCTAGATGCTCGTCTTGAGCATCAACTACAAATGTTGCCCCTTTTTGGTTTTAGTCATTAAGGACAACTAGCCATCATATTATTGTAATAGAAGATTTTATAAAGATATTAAATGAGGAAAAGTGCACATTTCTAAAAATGTGAATCCAGGACAATATACTGTGTGGTGTGTATATATATATATATATATATTATATATCCTATGATTTACACTTTCAAGCTAATGTTTTTTTCTGCTTTGACAGATATGGCAGAACCTATTCAACAGCTAAGCAGCAACAACCAAGGACGCAGTAACAGAGAGCACGTCCCCTTTACACTCCTTGCACGCAAAGAGAAGGTATTGTCTCACTTTTACTAGGATGCCTAATCTATGGGGGTATACCAATTGCATTTGTACAGTTCTTATATCTGTGTGTGGGTCAGCTATTTTTTCTGGCTAGATGATCGTGTCGCCTGAGCTGCTTAAAGTACTTTGGAGACCATATAAATAAAGAGGGCTAATTGGTTTAACGGAAGTTAATTAGTTCATTAGAACTTTTCTGGAGACTCCAGTCAAACAAAGGACAATCGTGCTGCCCTATTCTTAGAGCAGTTTTAAATGTCATGTATAACAGTAGCACCTCATATACTTGAGCTGCAGAAGCCACAAAATATATATTTATTTGATACATAGTAATTTATCATAAGTTTTCCCCCATTATGTATGCTTATAATTAAATTTTGAAATGGCTCTTTATTTTGTCAGTGTGGTGAGGTGCTATATGAGAAACGGCACTATGAAAAAGGCCACTGGGCTTGTATAACGATGCGAGAGGACACATATGAACAGAGCATTTGCTATGGTTTTATGAGGATAATGAGATACATCTGCCAGCAGAACTCAACAGGTGAGTCCAAAAAGAAATAAATCTAGCTTACTCAATCAGGTTCTAGGCTTTCAAGTTTTTCTGTCATCCCATATTTCATTTCCTGGATTATCTAACCTAAAACAACGGTAACTTAACAAATTATAACAGTGGTTTTCATTTTTCTTCATACAGGTAACTATCTTGGCATGACGCTGCCCATTGTGACAGTGGTTCGCACAGATGAAAACCATTCTGTGATTTCACATGATGTCACTGTGGCCTATTTCCTTCCCCTTGAGCACCAGGCTCAGCCTCCACAACCTCATGACAGTGACATTGTCATAGAGGTCTGGCCTGCCACTACTCTATACACAAGGTTAGTAGAGAATTACATAATTCTGAATATACTCAATATTGGTGAGCAGTAGAATTTATATTGCTATTCTTTCCCTCTACTAATCTCCATTTTACAGGGCCTTTACTGGTCCTACCAATGAAGTAACCATCATTAATCAGATCAACACCATGGCTGAGCTGCTAGACTCCCCAGGTGTGTGTGTCAACGACTCATTCATTGTGGCTGGCTACACCAACCCTGCTCACAGCAACCGTCAGAATGAGATCTGGTTCCTAGAGCGACATTGACATCAACAAGACATCCTACCAGTGACCCCTGAGCCTCAAACTCTAAACACTGCCCCAGCTCAGCCATAGCCTCAGGTGCAACTTCTGTAGTCACCATCTCTACCTGAAATGACCACCAGCTCAGCACACTCCAGAGCTGAGTTTTGATTTAAAAAGAAGAAAAAAAGCTCAGTCCGTACTTTAGTGACTTTTCTTATGTGTTCCTTTAAGATAATTTCTTTGTTTCATTTTACACACAAGATGAAGAACTGAACTTACACACTGCCATATGCTCATGAATACATACCAGATATTATGGTGGAGCACCATATTCACCTCCTGCTTTGAAATGGATAACCTTTCCTGAGCACAGTGCCCTCTTTTTGAAAATTTAGGTAGCTCTTATTTGCACTTGGAAAACAAGGTGACCACTGAGTTTTGTCAGAAACATGCAGCAGTCAGATTATTCATCAAAACCCAGGCTTGCAGTGGAGTTACAGCCTTGCTGTGCTCTATTGTACGGCCATGTCTAGTCATGTGAGGGACATTGTAATTCAGTAACTTTATATTGTTACTCCTCTTTTTTAAGATTACATGATTCACTAAATGCTGGAATCTATGTCTGTCACACTTCATATTATGTGTCACCAGCAGGTGTGATATTTATTAGTCAACAAGCCAATTTATGGGCCACTGGCCTAACCCAACCAAAGGGTGTGTTAAGTTGGTAATTATTTGGACAGAGAAGAAGATCTGCTGCAGGCTTCAAAGCCCTATATCCAGTAGACATTATCCAGACAGAAACTAGCCTCAAACATGAATAAATGCAACACAAACTATGACACTAATAAAAAAGAGGTAAACAACTATGAACATTACATGTTTGTGTATGTAAATGAATGTACAACTACAAGGCATCACACTCCTTCAAACCAAAAGCTAAAAGCTCTCTGATTACAGTGCTAAATGACAATCAAAAAGCACAGCACATTACATACAGTCTTTTCTCTGAAGTGTAAGTGATGCATTCCTCATGTTTCACCACTTGTTTACACAGGAGTATTTACCAGTGTACCTCTTCGTCATGCTCTTTCTACTTCCTACTCTGTATCAATGTTAGTGTTCACTAATGTATTACAAACACTGCTGCCGCCGAGTAGAGACAATACAAGCAAGAAAATAAATAGTACACAGAGAGTATCTACTGTGAATATAGTGTTTAAAATTTAAGAAACCTGAATTTTATTTTAGTTCAAACACCAATTAAGAAGAGTTTATTAAGTCAGAGATTTGTAAGCTTATTTTAGCTATACTTTAAACTGAAAACTTACCAATGCAATGCATTCAAAAATAAAATAAGTGATTATGCCAGTTTAACCTGGTGTTGCAGGAATGTGGAGAGGATTCTGCTCTGAACATGTATATTTTTTACTGGGGTGCCAGTGAAATATAACTGGAAGTGAACTGGCTCAATCATCACTATTTTTACCATGACACACGAGTGTCTTAAGAAAGGCAAACAGTTGAAGCATTTTGAATGCATGTAAAACATAGACTGTATAAAAAAAGGTGTAAAATGAAAGGTAAATTCAGCCCCAAGTGAAAGTAAGTTAGCCAATTTATTTTATACATATATAATATACAGTACTGGGCTGGGAGGGCGCCCAGTCTTGATGCAACTCTGTTTGAGTGATATCAAGACATCTACATCCAAAGATTTTATTTTACAATTAAATTATAGTAACACTTACAAAGCCATTATACATATTAGTTGATTTCCCTTTAAGAGTCTAGCTATAACTTTTTTGTTGTTGTTTTTCCCTTTTCTTTTTTAGTGTTTTGCGAAAGTGTAATGTACTGTGAAAATCCAAGCAGCCACTGTGGTTTTCTTTGTTCAATAAAATGTGCTTGTCTCCTGTCTTTTGAGATTTGCAGTATTAATTGCCACTAAACTGCTTTACACAACCCAACAGTATTAGTACATAAATGTGCTTCAATTAATGACACTGAATTTCAGCGGTCCAGAACTGTCAACGTGTAAAGCTATTTTAGAAAAGAACATATTAAAATATTTTAAAGCTACACAGGATGTTTACCTTTATCCTTTGCTGCATCATAATCTGCATTATATGTGAATCTTTTGTCATTCATTTTTGTATTAACTAACCACAACTGCTACAGCAGAAAACCCACAAAGGTTACGTCTCCTTTTAATGAGATCCAACCAAGACAACACCTGAGCTGGGTTTGAAGTGCATAACTCAATCCACTTCACAACAGGAGTTGGTGCCAAGTTACTGAAGCACACTAACATAATGATCCCTTGCAACAGGGACAAGCTTACAAAGATATGCTAAGATTCAACCTATTGTACAATACAGAAAATGGTAATGAAGGCTTTGTAACTGACACATAGGTGAAATCAACTTAAATCCAGATTTTTTAACTAAGTGCTTTGTATAATTGCAATTTAAATCATAGATTACAGCATCACTTACTATCTCATCACAAAAGCTGTCAAATTTATGAGTAACTGAGTGTAAACCTGCACACTGTAGCCTAAATGTTCACTGACAATATACCGTCTATAAACCCACTATCCATACTTACTCAAAACCATAACGAGAAGGCAACCTCAGAGGTAATAAAGATGCATACTGACTGCCTTTTAATAAAAATGGGTGAAAAGTTGAGAGGAAAACAAGAAACACCTGTCTGCATGACTGGCTCATTTTTCTGATTTATTCAACAGTTATTAAATTTTGCCTGCATGACTGCAGTAATGCTCATTTTACACTGAATTGGGTGACTACCTCTTGAGAAACATTAAGGTTAACAAGCAGGTTGTAGATATCATCCAGTTAGGTTGGTAATATGATCAAAAAGATCATGTTAAAAACTACTGAAGAATAAAATAAAAATTAAACGTTTCCAATTATTATCAAATTAACAACATATCTGAGAGAACAGACTTTAAAAGACTTAGACAGCTGGGATATAACAGGTCTAAACTTTTAGATGCAAGTGTGTTCCAGCTGTCCAGCCAGATGACACAAATAAAGTATAGCTGCACATTTATCACATACTACACACAGAGCAAACTTGTGACAGACGGCAGGCAGGGTCCAATAATAATCACTAATTACTCACTCTACCACAACTTAAAGCTTGACCCTTAAGGGATGTTCTTTCAAGACATATTCAGCCCTTCTGATATTAAGTGACCAGGGAAGAACCAAATGCCCAAGAAAAAGATGTGACATGGAGAAAAAGATTTCAGTTGAGATTTAAAACAGAATCAAGGCAACAACAAACCACATGGTGGCAGCAAAACACCCAAAATATGTCACTCTGCAGCCAAACACAACAAGCTACAATGAAGGTTAAGTATAAAACTAGTCTTAAAATTCAGTGTATGGAAAATTAATTAAACCAAACCTAAATTATTGGTTATAAACTTAATCTGAACTGAATCAATCCAGGATATCAGTGAGAAGTCAACATTAATTGGAGGAAATATGGCCTGTAACAAATTACTGAATGTGCCTACCTGCAGGTACCGTGCCTGATGAGCAGAAAGGGTCTCACCAAGAGGAACCACCACTTTTTCCACACAGCGCTGGTGGGAATGAGCCCTGATGTCTGGGCTCTCATCTGAACGCAGCTCAATATGGGATATTAGCAAATTGGATATCACAGACTGCACTGACTGAAAGGATGACATCAGAGAGGAGAGATGTGGGAACATTTTGAGAGACAATTCATATTTAAGTCGCATTAGTTCGTACAGCAATGCCTTCTAACCTTTGTGTCCCCTCCTGGTGTGGCACTAAGAGCTAGGATGCGGAACTGAAGAGTCTGACTGCTGAGCTGTCTGATCACCTGAAAAAAATGGCTCAATGTTACTGCTATAATCATACAGTCTAAATAGACAATAAAGAGTATTAGAATTTTAACCCCTGCAAACAAAGAGAATGTATTTTTAATGGTATTATCTCCTGATCATCCCCCTATAGTAAACATATTAGCAAAAATCTGGAGATATTTTCCAATTTGTGAACATTTTTCACACCTGACAGTAGGCATGGTTGCCCAACGCCTTGTGAGCTTCATCAATCACTACACACTTGACCTGCTTGGCTGGACAGGTATCTCTGGACAGATCATTCACCATAACCTGAGGAGTGAGGAAGAAGACCCGCTTGGACCGCCACACCTCTTGTCGCTGCTTTGCTGCTGTACTGCCTATGAATGAATCAGTTGAGGCAAACCTTGTAAACATTAGTGAAAAGAGGGAGAATGCATGTCATTGTTTTGGTGTCAGGGACTTGTTACCTGTCAGCTCAGCCATGTGTGCCTGTGGGATTCCCATCACATTATAACATGCCTCAATCTGTTGAGCCACTAAAGGTTTAGTGGGAGCCATAAAAACTATCTTTCCAGTTGGATACCATCGATAGAAGTTGTACATAACCACAGAGGCTATGAAAGTTTTCCCCAGACCAGTAGGAAGACACACAAGGGTGTTCTTAAACAAGGCAGCCTCTGAGATCTTCAGCTGGTACTCCCTAAGAGGATAGTTGGTGGGATAGATCCATACCATAGCTGAGGTACTGTCAAATCCAGGAAAGTCTGGATATATATGTCCACCTGGAGAGGTAGAAGGAAGTGCTGCGTTTCCTGTTGATACATGGCTGTCATCTTGAAAGAAGTTAGCATTATCCAGCTGCAAGCTCTTTTCCGCTTCATAGACAGCAACCACCATTAAGTCATCGTCGTCGTCATCTTCAAATTCAGGTATAGCTTCTTCTGTCCTTGTTGGGTTCTTTGATGCACGCGTTTCTTCACCAATTTCTGCCCATAGAGGATTTCGAGGAGGTTTAGCTACCTTTGAGCTGTTGCTTGAAGTTGGTTTGTGAACTTCAGCGTTTTTTTTAACGTATTTTTCCTGCTGAATTTGTTTGTTTTGGGGCACAAAAGCACCCCAAGTTTGGAACAAAGTTCTCTGGTTTGAACCACTACTCATTCTCCTTTTGCTGTGGCAAAAAACTTCATGGGAAAAGTGCCATGTGTATCTAGCAACATTGCAAATGAACTGAAACACAAAGTTTACTTCCGTCAACACTTTTTCAAAATATAATACCGCACTGACAATAACGGTTTAAAGTATACTTAAATTGTGTAACATATTTCTAACTGCTTTTATCATTCGAGTATATAGACGTGAAATGCGGAAATGTATACCAATGTGGTAGATTTCACGAAAGTAAACTTTTAATTTTTAAGTTTGACACCGGAACTAAATGAAACATTGGAGTTCAACTCCCGCTTTCAGTAAAACCGGTGTCATGTAACCACAACAATGGACAGATGCAAGCTGGAGAAGATTATTTCACATTTTCAGGTTAAACTTGTATCTAAATTACATGCTTTCACTTAGCGAAGCATCGAGTTAAGTCGTAATATTTACAATTAGTAATGTTTGTTTTTATGAAAAGTTTCTTTAGCTACTTTGCTAACACTGGGACACGCTGTTAGCATTGGTCAGCAAAACTGTTGTGGCGTTGATTTGTGGTTGGAATTGATTAACTATTTGTGATTATAATTGTTGCGTCTCTCTTTTTGCTAGGCCTATGCGCGCGGATACCGAATAAGAAGTGAAGTGCGACGTGCGCGTGAGGACTTTGAGGAGATTGTGAAGGAGATTGACGGGAATCTGTCCCAACTAAGGTGGACTGATACGGTCATCTCCTTCCCCCACTTCACAAACGTTGTAAGTAATATTTTCTGTTTTGTGAATGTGTTTTATTTTTTTCTTTTTGTTTATTGATTGTTTTGAACGCTTATGAACGCGTATGATCAGGGCGATCCTTGTCTTCACCCTGACATCTCTTCAATCCAGCCTTCAGTGCCAGGACTAGACCTTAATTTTCACCTGAGATCATCATCCACATCAGAGCAGAAACATCGTTGTGTTCTGTTGGAGAGAGAAGAGGCTGAGAGAGATGATTCACATTACTGTGCAAGCAGCAGTTCTGTTAGTTGTGGGGGAGAGGAAAAGAAACTGGACACAGTGGGAAATACAGATGGTGAGTTGATGGAGAGCACAGGGAGGTCCTCCACCATCTGGAGCAGTTTGGAGTTAAACAGTTCCTCTCATAAAGGTAAGAGCTGCACACAAAACTAAACCACACAGACTGCAGCATGTCTATTAAAAAGAAGACTAATAAATACACAAAGTATCATATTTGTTAAAATATTCATTTATAAGTGATGTCTAAGTTTTACAACTACATTGGTGTCATGTTGAAGCATTTAGTGTTAGCTTGATATCAGATTAGTGATTGACATATTGCATTGTTTCCAGCTCGAGGACATGTAAAACCAGTGCATAAAACAAATGTACCCCTCCTATTTTAGTACAGAGGATGAGAAATAATGTTTTTTTTGGTTGGTGTGTGAAATCCATCTGAGTTGTATACACCCAAGATTTCACAATAAAAGTTTAGTTTCCGTCTTAAAGAATATTTTCCGTGCATCTATAATTACTTTAGGTCGTTACCACACTGATTTCTGTGAGACTAAATTGGGTCTGAAAGCAGATTGATGTTTGAAGGCTGTCATAATATGTATAATAGAGTTGCAACATATGTTCAAGAAATCAGTCTCTGCCTACACAAATAAAATGTATAAATAAGACATTGATTAATCATCCATCCATCCATTTTCTACCGCTTCTCCCTGAACGGGATCGCGGGGGGTCTGGAGCCAATCCCAGCTATTGATTGATCATTGATTGACTAATTGATTGATATGATTGGACATTGTGAAAGAAAAGAGCAAAAACCTTAAATATACAATCCTTCTTTCAGATCGTCAAAGGTACTGCTCAGCACAAGAGGTGCCCCATACCCCCGAGGCTCTGCGTCTCCATAGAAACACACTGACCATGGAGCTGCTATGGTTGCAGCAAGCCATTGACAGCAGGAAAAAGGTAAGAGGAAAGAATAGGGACATGAAATGCTTCTTTGCATTTACTTAGCAGCACGTACTGTAATAAAACGACCTAGACTGGATTTAATAAGTGCTACCAAAATTATATGCAACACTTATTTTAGGAGAAATATATGTATTTTAAGTTTTACTGCTCAGGGACCTGATTTATAAAGCTTGCTTACACAAAAAAACAGGCTTGAAATTTGCGTACGAATTTACTAAGCAAAGGGATGTATAAAATAAACTGGATGGAGAATAGTGCGTACCTCCAGAGCACAGAGGAGGTGCTTTGATGTGGTCCACGCTCATCCACAGCATTGGCATCTTCGCCTCCACCTTGAGATCTGACCATGGGTTTTTTTTTTTTTATTATTTTTATTTCTGGCACAGGCATCTTCATCATCATCAAAGGTATGATGTGTAAAGGTAAATTGTGTGCACCTGTGCCTAAGCAGAGTTTTTTTCAATCTGATGTTTACTTTGGCGTTGCAACTTTTTTTTTTTTGCATAAATACAATTTTAGTAGAGATTCTATGTACATTTTTATAAATAAGGGCCCCAGGTAAGTTATTGCATTTTTTTAGTTTAGCTGCTACTTATGCCTAACAACATGCACATTAGATTGTTATGTAGTTTTTTATATTTGCCACATACACCCATCTTCAACTTCACATGCAGATTTGCCAAGAATAAAAATGCATAAAGAAAATAAAAATTGTGTACAAATGAATCCACAGAAAGAAGGATCTACTTATAGTTACCCTGATGTTGGATTTGAAATAAAGTTGTAAAAATAAAATCTGTACTGATAAGAAAACTGTACTTTTGTTATATCTCCTTAAGCAATTTAATCAAAGTGTTTTCTATTTATGCCGGCATGTAGTAATAATTTCCCATTGATTCATTTGATTATAGCAGAACTACAACGTAGAATAATTATGAAATGTTTGTTTTTCTGTTCTTTCTTACTCTTTTACAGTATTTGTCACTGAAGGATAGACTGAGTGTGGCCTGATGGTGTGGATAATGCAAGCTGGACTTATGTGGTAGTCTGGCCAGTTCAACATCATCATCTGAAAGATTTGAGAACATATAAGTCAACAGGAAATTGATTATTTTCAGATGTTTATAATGTATGTATGTATAATGTATTTATAATGTATGTATAAATTTGTGTATTTTTATTTTTTCTAATGTAGACATGAATAAATTGTATTTTTATACAAAGTTGTTTCAGTATTGTCTGCTGCTGTGTCTTCCCTGATAATATGTCAGTTTGAAGTAGTTAATAGTTATTCAGGAAAATGGTTTAAAGGTCAGATGTTATAAATACACTGTCTTAGGAGCTCAAATTTCCGATCTGGATCACAATGAATGAGCTATCATTCATCACACAAGGAACTTTTCCTACATTCACAAGACAGCTGCTGTTTTCAGATATAATGCGAGTACCAGTTAAACAGTTAAATGCTATATTTACAGTATATTTTATCAGCTATATAACACTTTATATAGATTAAGGGTTACCTTGAAAGATATTTTTAGTGGCCTGGTCTAGTCTCACTATTTTGCATGATTTATTTATCAGTAATCTTTGGGGAATACATGGTTATCTTATTGATTCAGTTTTAAACACAGAGACCCACCCATCCTCCCCTCTTCTGCCCATCTCTTTTGTTGTGGTTTCCGTCGATGGTTTTGCCCACAAAGCCAGTCATTGCTGGCCACGCTACCATAGCAACCAGGAAATACTCACCGCCATCAGTGTGGCAGTGTCTGTGCAAGAGGGGACAGAGAGGAGTGTGGCGAGTAGATCGTAACAGAAGGGACCAGGATTTCACCTTTGGATTTTCTTAAGTCCTGCTTCATTCTGCAGGTTTGTGAGAGCTCAAAGTCTAGATGTCAGAGATCACTGGTTTGTGCTTGCGTATGCTTGTTGAACATGAGTGACCTAAAGAATGTCTGTATATGTGATGCATTAAAATTACTGTGGACAAACTTTTTTTTTTTTTTTTTTACATCTAATTAAATGAATGTGGACGTGCTCGTTCAGACATGGCTGCCAGCACTGCTGCTACATCTCACCTGCCTCCAGTGAAGAGTGTGGTGGTGTATAGGAATGGAGACCCCTTCTACGGTGGGCGAAGATTTGTGGTCAATCATCGTCAGGTGGCCACCATGGAGGCTTTTCTGAATGAAGTGACCCAGAATATCGGAGCTTCTCTTGCTGTCAGGACTCTGTACACCCCCAGGCAGGGCCACAGGGTCACCGACCTCCAGGATCTAAAGACGGGAGCGCAATATGTTGCTGCTGGCTTTGAGAGGTTCAAGAAACTAGAGTGAGTACAAAAGTCATTCAATTCACTAATCCCAGCATCTTATTTTTGATTTATTGTTCATTTAATAGGAACCTTTCTCTCTTGATAATGAAAACAAATATTTGAATTGATTACTTGCAACTAAAAAAAGATGTAACTGCTGTGTGACGCATCCCTTTATCTATCTGCCATCTTTATGTAAAGTTACCTGAATGCAGGAGCAAAAAAGCAGACTGGCACTCGGGATGAAACCCAGGTAAGGTTTTAACTTCAATCTCCCACTTAAGGTCACAAGTACAGTCCATCATTCATTAATCCCACACCAGCTAAGAGGAATGCACTACCACACTAAACTGTTATCCATTTAAACAAGCTCTGGATTTTCCATGAGCGAGACATGCTCGTTTTCACCTGCTTATGTGGTAATATGTTATGTTTGCATCAGCTGTGCAAGTTTAACCCTTAAATAGTTTCTATTGATTGTCATGTTGTTTACCAGAAATTATAGGTTGATGTTCAGACCATCCATCAAAATGTCACTTGCAGCTTCTTGGATGGCCCTTTAAGCCTGCTGTGTGACATTAGTTTAATTAATTAAAGCTTGATGTTACTAAACATTTCCAGACTAGAATAGATTTCACAGTGTTTTTTATAGGAGACGAGTTATTAAAATCCTAACCTTGGCTGTAAACTAATATTGCGATGAAGAATGTAATGATATTCATAAAGAAGCTCCATTTCTATGTATGCGTATAAGCACACACAGCCTCTCGTGCTGTCAAGTACCCGCTTTGTATATTCACAAGCTGAGTGAGTGATTTTTCAAATGCAGAGTGTGTTCTTAGCATTAGGCTGTCAGTGTTTTGTGAAAGGCTTAAAACAGGGGAGGGTAGATGTGTGTGTGACTTGGGTGTGTGCCATTTGGAGAACTGTTTTATTTTGTTTCAGCCTTTGAGTTTTAGAGTCTTACATGCCTGTGTTGTGGTTGCTGTGGAGCAATGCAGGAAGTGTGCCTGTATGTGTGTGTTTCATCCTGCTGCTGAAACAAAGCCTCCACACAACTCAGGGTCATGTGCATGTCAGGGCAGGCCTAAAGTCCAAATGCCCAGCTTCCTTTTTTGTTTAGACTGACTGTAAATTAATTAAATGTGTGCCTCCTCACATGTGATAATAATATCTGCTGTGTTCAGACATGGCTGATTATGTCCAACAACATTATCATAGCCAGACACTGATTTGGACACATTGGCAAAGACCCTAAGACGATGCCTCACATCAGACACGGCATGTAAATGTGTTATCTGAGGACTCTTGAAGTGATGTTAGTTTCCATGGCTGCAACACTTGAGCTTATATGAGCAGAGTAGTTAGCCAGTTATTACACATTCGGGACAAGTGAGTTTGAGGGATGTGTGTGTAACTGATGCTGTGACGTAAACCTGGTGAAGAAATTGTTAATAAGAAAATGAAAATATGGATATTCTACATCTATCTGTGACAATGTCTCCCACCAGGCCAAAGTCATCCAGAAGCCCAACGTTTCAGCCAAATGGAGGAAGATTATTCCGGTGCCTTGCATTATACAGTGAGTGAGATCCATAAGCTACAAATACACATACAGATGCTCCTGAGCTTGCTTAAAAGTACAGATTTAGGTATTGCTCATCATGTAATGACATCAGTTTATGGTATGAGTTGGGCAGCGTAGCATTTTCTAAATCCACGCTCCACTTTTCATGTTTTTGCTCAAGTGTTTTCCGCAATGGAGATCTGCTGTGTCCACCCTTCCGGTTCATCATTCCTCGGAGCATGCGACAGGACCTGGAGCAGATCCTGAGTCTGATCACAGAGAAGGTCAGCTTACGGACAGGAGCAGTGCGCAGGTCAGGGACACGGTCAGGCAGAAACTCAGACATTCTCTCTGGCAAGTGCAGAGATACTTAGATCTTGTGAAAACCTATTTTCAGGTTGTGCTCTTTGGAGGGCGTGACTGTGACAGCTGGGGAGCTGGAGACCGGCCGCTGTTACGTTGCTGTGGGAACCGAGAGGTTCAAGAAACTTCCATATTTGGAGCTGTTGGTTTCAAAAGCCACAGAGAGGTATTGTCATGCTAGGTCCTGTGTGTGAATCTGTGTAGACTGCACTGCTTTATCCTTAAATCAACAGTAAACGCTCATCTTTTGACTTTTTTTTTTTAAATTAAATATAATGCAGCTGTATTTTCCAGATATTACCCCGGAAAGAGGAGACTGCTGAAGAGAGCTGAAGTAAATTTTCTACTTTCCGTTATTCTCTTTATTACTATGTCATGAAAACAGCCTTGGCAATTTTTATACTGCAGCTTACAGTTCACCTGCAGCCAGTGAGGTCTGACAGCTGTCAGAGGATGAGTGAAAATCATTTACAGAGAAAGTGTTTTTCCTCGTAGAACAGGAAAACAGGAAGTGGTCCAGAAGATCAATACAGTGACTCAGCCCTCCAAGACTGCCCAGAGGTAAAAAAAAAAAAACAACAAAAAAAACAACACAATCTGCCTCTGTTTTAATAATGATAAATGGAGATTGTTTATTTGGTAACCCAGTTTACTCACCAGTCTACTCTTTTTTGTAAAGTTTGTGTATATATATATATATATATATATATATATATATATATATATATATATATACAACCACATATATATCCATTT
>JBAMHV010000021.1:13696088-13729910 GCA_037177535.1 Pseudomugil gertrudae | reverse complement strand
GGTTGTGTATATATATATATATATATATATATATATATATATATATATATATATATAAAATTAAATGTATATTCAGTTGAAGCCATGAATTTTAGTCAGATGGTCGCAGAGTGAAGTCAACTGGAGATGAAGCTTCTGCTCCACAAGACTCGCAGCTGATAAGCAGCAGGGGGGGAGCAGAAGAGACCTCTGGGTTGTTTTCCAGGCCGGTCAAAGTGAGCAAGACCCGAATACAAACACGACTACCGCTGAGCAATGGATATGGTTAGAATTCCAGTAAAATAAAAACTGTACTTTAGACTCTATATTTGAGAAAATGGCACCTTTAGTTTAAAAATTGTTAACTGAAAGGTCTGGATTTATATTTATGACAGCTCAGACAAGCATATTTAAAAGGGCAGGAAGGAAGAGACGGGAGGAGGTGGAAGGAGCAGAGGAGGTGCAGGAGGATGAAAATACAGCTACAGAGCTTCCTGTAGATCAGGTAGGCTTCAGCATTTAAATAATTAAATGATGAAACAAAATCTGTAGGAGTTTTAAAGAGATACTCTGAAAGTCTGGATAAATCTAAATCTGACACTATTTCTCTGCCTAAAGAGAGCTGCAGAAATAGTGGAGGATGAAGACCTAAATAACCCAGAGGATCTGCCACAACCTCAGCAGGTATGTGCTTCTTATCGTAACAGAAACAAGAACAACGTTCATGCTCTAAGACAGGGAAGGGGAGTTGTGTGGTGTTATAAACAAAATATGTTTTAGGCATTTATGGTTCTCTTGACATTATATTCCACAATTACATAAGTTATTAATTTGATACTAATGATGTTATATGACACTTTTACTAAAATAAAGACCCTGAATAGCAAGGGCAACCCAGTTTTTAATTGTTTATCCTATTTGGATAGTAAACATTAATTCTCTGCCACTGAGTAAATCATAAATGTGTTTTCTTCAAGAAACGTGCAGAAATGACAAAGAGTGAGCAGCACCACAAAGAACACCAACACAACTGCAATGGAAAGCAGGTAATGAGAGTTTAAGTGGGCGTTTACATTTAGGCAGTCCTTAATCAAATGATTCATTTCATGTCACTTTTTCCCCCCATGAAAGGCTTTACCGCCTGATCAGAAACAGGAGTCCACAACTAAAATACCGGTACACACACCCACCCACACACCAAAGCAGATACTAACTAATGTAATAGATTGTGATGAGTGCATGAAAAAAAAACATGATTTGGCTGCAACCTGTGTTTTTATTTAATAAGGAGTCTGAGCTGAAGCAGAAGTCTGCAAAGCGAATGCCTTCATCATCCCTCTCAGAGGAAAAGATCAGGGAACAGGCAAGTTTACCATCTTTTAAACGACGTGTTAGATTTTACTGTTGTCAATACTGATATCTTCTTCTTACTGGCCTTTGCTTCTACATTGATGTGATGTTTTGCTGTGACAGGAAAGACCACGGGACGCCTCATCAGCTACAACAGAAGAGAAGCATTATCAGGGGGCAGCTACACTATCATAACAGCTTCTCTGCCACAAACAGTCATTACTGCTTCCACAATGGAGCATTTGGTTGAACTGGTAGTACTTAAATGTGGTAACAAACCGAATAACATTAAATTATTGTCTTTCAGATGTTAGGCGTTTCCTGACAGTGATATTTTTGGGTAATATACAGCTACCCATCATCATGTGTTCATTGTGTTTGATGGGGATAACTGATGCTGACACTGTATTGATGTTCAATGCTGTGATTTAATCTACATGTGTACATACGAATCCTTAGGCCTTGTGTAGTTTCATTTTGCTTATGGAGAACAACAGATGAAAAGTTGTACTGCAAAAAAAAATATTATTATACAATATAAACATTACATCTGTACAGTTTATTGTTTAAATCGAATTCTGTGGAAATAAAATATTCATCATAGTTTCTAATCTGTATTTTTTCAGACAAGTCTACAACATGGACACTCTCTGTTTAAGTATGTTACAACATGCACCAAAAGTAGCAAAAAATAATGAGGGGGAGCAGAAAATTCATCTTTCATCATCTCAACTATTAGTCTGCTCACATGTCCAACTCTCATTCCAACACAAGCAGAAGAAAACAGAAAGCTACTGCCATAAAACACCCTTGGTCCATTTTAAACCCCTGTCTAGTTTCATGTCGTCTCCATGCAAATGCTCACATGGAGGGAAGCAGAGTGTTTACAAGTAAAAGTTAACAACCACCGTTTTTACAGGGAGCACCATAATTCAGCCTTGCTCTGAAGTGAACCTTACATGAACCCGCTTCTCCTCTCAGCTTTTTCTTCCTCAAGAGGCCTTTACAATTAGAAGTGTTGCTGCTTGAATCTAAATTTTTTCCTTTCCAGTCTCACTCCAGTTCAAGCTTTGGTTTTCTGTTTTTCCCTGTAGAAGAATTCCCTGACAATGAAGGAACATCTTTCTTGGATCCAGGTCTTCATTAAAGCACCACCTAGGTTATGTTCTGCCTCTCAGCATCTTATTTATCAATGGAGCTTATAATGCATAGAGTGATGCCGGCCATGGTGAGAAACATTCCCAAAACAGCTTCTAAAGGAGAGAAAGAGAAAGTAATCACTATGATAATCTTCAAAAGCAACATTTATTTAGGAAAGAAGCATGCTGCGTGGCAATCACTAACAAAAGTAACTCACGTTTGCCTCCAAACTCTTCACCCAGTAACTTGCCCGTCAGCAGAGTGCAAAGGAAGGTTAGAGAGTTGGCCACAGGGACAGCAAGAGACAACTCTGAAAGAGAACATTTGCTTGTTTTTGGTTTATCAATTCATTTATATCATATAAAAACATAGTGATGGAGACTTGCAGACATCCAGTCTAATTAGCAGAACTAAAACCAGAATCCCATTTTCCCCCTTGGCACTACTACTTAGCCCTACCCCTTTATTTTGCTCGTTCAGGTGTAGGGGTGTCCCTATTCCTGTTAGAACAGAGGGGTAGGGATAAGTGGTATCTACTGAAAACTTTGCAGGAGCACACTTCAAACGGATGAGTATGCTCAGCAGATCACTGGGAAGATGGCTGCTCCTGAGTCCATGAATAAATAATATATAATGATAATAAATAAATAAGTATCGTCTCCATTGATAAAGTTTTAACATTTTAGACAACAGGTGTAGAGTTTGGCGGTTCTAAGGCGTAATGTTCATTCTCTTTATAAAATGCACCTGAAAAAAACACCTGCTTGTACTATGTTGAGGCTTCGGTCAAGTTCACATTACCAGACTGAACATTTTGCTCTGTGCGCTGCCTGGATATAATCTACAGGGATTACGTTATCAATAAACCTCGCTGCTGGTCTTCAGTTAAATTGAGGGCATCGTTGGGCACAACATTATGTGGGAAGGTCATGCAAAATCAGATGCAACATTAATGTTAGTCTGAAAACATTAACGTTACCTTGTAACCTAAATGAAGCAGTGTATTTGTGACTTAAGTAATCAGTTAATGCATGAGTTGAAGTTTTGAATGAATTGTGAGCATTTATGTTTCATTTGTTGTATGGATATTGTAACTCAAGTAACTGCAAAGAATATCATATAAGTTATATGAGATCTCTATCCTCCATGGCATCATACATGCTATATAAATTCTACCAGCATTCCCAGGATTTCTGTTATCTTGCATTCTTTCATTTAGCTGCAGCCAATCTTAAAAGGATGCCATTAGCCCACCCAAAAGAGAGCCCAACTTCAGACAGCATGATTTGTTGAGATATTTCCAGCAATAGCTTGTTGTCTCTGGTTACCTAAAAGCCAGCAGTGACTACTTAGATATGCGATTGCTGAAGGGATGTCCCAGTTTGTACAGGTTGACTTTTAGCCCTTGTAGCTTCATTTTAGCGTGGGAAGGGGTGAGAAAAGGAGTAAAAATTAGAAATAGTATTGGGCTTAAGGTCAACGGAAACCCATGTTCATAAATGCATTGTTTGTCGAGAGAATTACATTTAATGAAATGAAGGCCACTCTTTGTGTTGTTGATCATTTGAACTGCAACAAATAAAGAATTGCTTTGCAACATTGTAAAAGATAATCAAGACTATCCAGTGGAGCCACATTGTCCGTGCGTCTCATTCATGCCACTGCATTCTTAGTTAATCCACGTCTTCCTGTTTTTTAGTTCGCTTCATTGTGGTTGCTCACTTTCAACCAGTCTTCATACACACAGCATATTACTGGTTTGTCAGTTTATAAGACTGCATGCAAGTCCATTACTCTCGCCTCCAAGCTGTGGGAATTCTAACAAACATTTTATTCTGCAGGAGTTAATTAAATTAAAGTTTACACTCAGGTTAATGAACTAAAAAATATTAAATGGTCAGTTCTGTGGAATACTGACTGACACTTTCTTTTATAGTTTCTGAACATTTTAAAAATGTAAAAGAAATTCTGTAGTTGCACTCGAACATAATCTTATAAATGTAATAATTGTATATTATTAGTAGAGGTTTTGGCTCATAACAGGAACAGTTATTGTTAGGTGATAAAACTAATAATATAGTAATGATTGTGTTATATTTAGGTTGGCAACATTTAAACCTGGGACACCTTGCTGCCACATTGAATGGCCTTGCTGAGCTATAATCGGTGTTATAATAAGCTTCTCCTGTACTCATCACACAGAACAGAGCAGATTATCAAATAATCTTTACTACTACTCAGGATCAAGACACAAATACGTAGAAAAAAATAGAAAAACAATCCCAAACAAAGCAGAAAAGACTTGCATTGGTGTTTCAAGCTGTGTATCTTGCACAATATTTTGTTATAACTAATTATTTGATGCATTCTCCTTTATTTTTTCTTCATGTTGTTCTGTGTAACAAACTGGTAATTTTTTAATTCTTTGTATCTCTCCGTTGCCTTGCTCTGATTCTCTCCCGTCATTTTTATGTCACATTGAGGTTACTCTGAGACTCATTATTGAATATTTTGCAACTCCTTTGTGCCATTTTGGAAAAATGTATTCATCATTTATCCATCATGTATTAATTTGTGAACAGATAGTTCTAAAAGCTTCCCCCCTTCTCATATAACAACACATTTTTCAGTATGTGTCCATGTCAGTGAAGTGCACCTCACCTGTGGTTGACAGTGTGTAGTAGTAAACCAATGAGCCACTCTGGTTCAGAAGAAATGGGACCAAGTACTAGACAGGAGAAACAGCAAACTATAAGAAAAAAATACCTGACCCAAACAGGGAACAGCGTGTAATGTTGAAACAAACCTTCAGATTTAAGAATAGAAACTTGATCTCAGCCAGTAGCTGCGACATTTTATTGGTTTTTGTCACATTTTCAATCCCCTCTGTGCCTCTCTTTAGGAAAGGGTTGGTGCATCCCCACAGCACTGACACCAGCAGCAGACTCAACAGCTCCACTGCAAACACACAATAACGTTGTATTTGTATATTCTATCAACACATGCAACTCATACTACAACTGTACAACGGAGGCCAAATTACAGAAACAGGGCAAAACGCATAACACTGTGGCCGTCGACCAAACCTGTTGAGTTTTATATCGATTAGCCACCATACTTCCTTAGCATCAGCTATGCTGTGTTAGCGTTGGGCTAGCCGCGTGTAGCTAACGCTAAAAAGTAAATAGGTAATGCTTTTAAATGAAAAAAATAAAGTGTTGGGAATGTCATTGCAACAAAGGATAAATTATGTTGTTGACACTTACCTACGGTCACCATTGTCACGTAAACATCGTAGGAAACTATCGCTCAGTGGCATCCGAGTTGTATTCAAGACCTCTGTTGTTGCCTTAAACATTATTTTTAACACTTACATTTGTAGCACTAAGTATTTACTTTTTTAATAGTTTCATGTTAAATTTCTATAATTTAGCACATTTCTTTAATATTTTTCTTTATAATTTATTGGAGGATTAGATAAAAACAAGACTGCTATTAATGCAGTAAACGTTTTGCAACTATTTTCTGTTTTTTGTCGTCTTGAATACAGCTTTATAGTTCTTCAGCGTGAAGTAGTGAAAAACGACCAGCAGAGGACGTAAAAATTCGTTAAACAACCTCCACCCCAAATTTCTATGAACAGGCATCCACATTTAACAATAATAAATTTAAGTGACATTTAATTGATTTATTAAACAATCACAAACAATACAAATACAGGAAGCAGTGAAAATAAAGTGCAAAGTATCAAATTTTAAACGTTTTACTAGAGCAAGTTAGGCTGACAGATCTGCACTAAAACCTTTGCAAGACTTCACATGTAAAAAAAAAACAGTGGTGTTTTATTTATTTAAAAAGTAAAAAATGAAGAAGAAACCATGAGACACACATATTTTTGGTAAATAATATGACTGTTTAAAACAAGTACAAAAACAACATTTTTCTCAGTATTTCTAGTATGCATTACATAATTACTTCCATCTGTCATATCTTTTCACTAGCTTTTAATGCTAATTCTACATTGTTTTGTAAACTAATACATAGTTATTGTTAACACAGAAATGTACATGTTGATCAGTGGTTCTCAAACATGGAGGCAGATAAACATCACAACAGCATCAGAACAGGGAGGTGCAGGTTTAATCAACATGCTGAGATGTAAAAGGGGGCATATATGACAAAAAGAAAATTATGAAGAGAAAATTTGAGGACCATTAGACCAATATTTTTCAGCCATTACAGTCTTCACTACACATTTCTTCATTGTATTAAAGGAGCAACAATTATAAATGACTTGTTTACTCTGAACACTGTATTAACTTCTTTAAAAGAAAGTCTCAATCCTACCATCATGTACTTTTCTTCATTATATCCACTGTGTCCGTTTTTGCTGCTACTTTGTTCATTACTTATATTCTTGTACACCAAACAGACATGCTGTCTGCAGCAATGGCTCAGTTGGTGGAGATTAGCAGGGACGACAAGACAGTCAGATATTTTCATAGGATTCAGTCAGCACAGTGTGGTGTCATCGGTGAAGACACACCACTCAGTCTTTGCATGTCTGTGTGCTATGTGTTTCCAAATGAGGGGACATCATGTATGGTGACCATGGTGGAATCGCTGGTGGTGCTGAATTGTTCTATATGGTTTCCTTCCACACTGCTTAGCTCCACTCTGGGCAGCTGGAAGCCACTCTCTGGAGCTGGGTTTGAGTTGATAATGCCCCCTGACACAGAACTGACTCTCATGGTGTTTAGAGGCATGTTGCCCTGAACTGTGGATTGTGACGTCTTTGGGCGAGGTTTGGAGCCTCCACTGGCTCCCAGAACTCTAGATGCATGTGTCCGCCTGGCCATAAAAGATGACATGAAATAAAATTATACTTCTGTTATCAGACCTAAGAAGGTGCACAACAAGGAAATGTTACTAATTCAATTTACTTACAACAAGTGTATCTAAGTACAAGCTCAATATACTTAAGTGAAAGATTTTTATTTAGTAATTCTTGAAATTATGGATGGATTGCTTGGCAACAGGCTCCAGTGCACTGACATGAGGATCCTCACATTTCCTACAAAGGAGTAGGGTTGTGATCAATTGATATCTGCAATCAAATTTGCAACTTAAAGACATTAAAGACATTTTGTATACCAATGTGTCTCCTTGTGTCTCTTAAAGTTCTTTCAGTTAGACACTCTTCACATCTTTAAAGTTATGTTATGTGATTGTGTTTGTGCCTGGGAGTGTCATTATTAATTAATCTAATTTTTAACCTCTTGTTGTCTAAACTTCTTTTACCTCTTTGATTTAGTGTCAAGAAATTTGAGTTTTTAAACAGTCGCTCTAACTCAAGGCCAGTTGTGTGATCTATCCGGTTCTACTCCGAAATGAACTTTCTTCTTTTAACTCTATTTTTAATCACAGTTTTTTTATACAGTGAAATACAGTGTATACATTGCTTCAGAATATAAAATCACATAGGGAATGACACAATAAATAGCGATATTATTATAATATTTTTGCTCATATGATAGAAAAGAAAGACGTAAATACAAGAAAAATAAAAAATAGTGTCAAATATGCTGCTGATCTGTTGTGGGATGATAAAAAATCCATAAAAATCCAAACCAAAGTGTCCAATTTAGGAATGTCCTTTGCTTATAATATTTATTCAATGACATATTATCATTTTATTCTGAAAGCAAAAATATCCCCACCTACAAAGATATAGTGATTATTATCAGTTAAGTAAGAATATTATTAGTAGAAAGACTATTATTATTCTGACAGAGCCGGCTAAAAAGCCATCAAAGTCTCAGCATGCATCCGGTTCTCCTCCAAGTGAATAAAAATAGTCCAGTTGTTGTATAGCTAATGAAATGTAATATGCAGGAATGTCATCTCACCTGTTGTACGTCTTCAAGACGATGAGTATAAAGGCAAGAATGATGATGATGCCTGTGACGATGACAGCAATCATAGCCCCAGAACCTGACGCAGAGAGAGGAAGAATGACCCGTGAACACAATGAAAGGGTGTTTTTTTAGATGTGTGTACGTCTCTTCTAAAATCTGTGATCTTTACACATTCCATCAGCTGCTAATCAGGCAATCGCTTGTATCTGTATATCCTGGAGATCTGTCATTGCTTAACAACAGCAAATAGAAGATGGCAATTTGGTAATAAACACACATGTGCTACTCCCATACACACTACTTAGATGAACTTGTATGATGCATGAGGCTTTTATTGATGAAGCTTCAGCTGGACATTTTAAAGATCTGATGATTTCCACAACACAGTGTTTTGTTACATCCAACTGTAAGGGACCAGATGGAAAAAATGCACAAATATGTAGCCACACACAAACACAAACACACACATTTCCTTACTTTGGATGAGGATTTGTTCAGTGGACTTGGTGACAGCTGTTGTGTTTGAAGGAACTGTAGTGGTAGGCACAGGCGAGACAAATGAAGACATCTTCAGCAATACCCTGCACAAACAAAACCAATCAATTTATCATAGTGGCCAGCATATGCAACTAAATCCACCGTGTGTGAATTATTGAGATAAAAGGAATAAAGATAGTTTTAGCATAAATTATGAGGAGAAGAGAATTTGAGGATAAAATGTCAATGCAGGAATTTATAAACAAAAACTGGAGGAGTGGTGTTACTGTGTTCTCATCACAGGCTCTTCATCACAATAACTTATGAAGATTATAATATGTGCAGATTTTTGTCATCATTAATAATATCTAAGTATTTGTTTTTATGCTGTACATTGCCTGCAGAGTATTCACAAAAAATGTCTGTTTATTTTAGAGCGGTATCATTAGACAATATAATGACTGTCATGTCACAGAGCTGCTGTTCTTGCTGTTCTTGTTTTGATAAATTTTGTGTGTACCTAAAAAGGTACAATTGCTTGTCGCTGGGGGGGAGGTACTCTTTTAAGAGACATTTCTGTACTCCTCAGTCCTGGTACATTTTGTTGTGCCAGTTAAACTTTATTAAAACAGGATCATGTAAAAATGTATTAATGATAGTTAATAAAATATAGAGTATGACAATAATCAGAGACACCAATAAATAAATATTATATAATTATAGAACCTAAAATCAATTATCCTCATCTCATATCGTTTTAACTTGTTGATAGCTTTGTAATTTCTTCTCTGCATAAATCGAATGATGGCCGGACTAAACAGGAAGTCGTGGGCAGGACAGCCAATGGGATCCCATATGAATCAATGTACACCAGAAGTAGGGGATAGACAGTCACATGGAGTTGTGCTTAGAGAATATTTCAGAGATACAAGTAAAATCATAATCTAATGCCAAAGTCTGTATATTTAATGACTCATGGGATCAAAGGGAGCAGTGGTAAAATATCAGATGAGATGTGTGTGCTTGGTGTGGGCTGCTAGCATAGCCTCTTGAAGGGAGACCTTTCTTTGCTGTAAAACACAATAACATGTCTGAAAATGTCCAGTCAGATGTGAAATCGCACATTCAGCAGCCATTATTCTAATATTCTGGAGCAAAAACTGTGTAGGATTATGGGATCTGGTGAGTCTCGTGAATAATTGGATCGCAGTGCTAGATAAAAAAAAGGGTAGTGGGCAACATCCCTAGAGATAAACAAGCATGTGTTTGTTTTGTTGTATTCAAATACACGCTAAAATCTAGCAACCTGGGGTGTATTATGAGCATATCAAAATCCTATTTGTGTAGCAGAGATCTCAGTATTGTCCAAAACAATCACAGAAAAAGTTTTCTGGCCTTATTTGAGTCAGAATAATACATAGAGAATATTTAATATTAAGTAAAGCTGAATGAAAAAGAATTAATTAAAAATAGCATGCAATATCACATTTCTCCCAGAATAGAATCAGTTCATTGGCTCACTGTGAAACTTAAAGCATCTCTCCACTGTGGAACCTGATCCCAGTTTGCCCTCAGGAGAAAGATAGTCTCATTTCTTTTAAGATTAGAGTTCAAATCTTCCTTTTTGATAAGGTGTATAGGTAGCTCTGGCGAGCGTGCACCTCCTTTTAGCTTTTGTTTGCTACCACACATCCTGTCCCTCTCTTTCCACCCTGTAAACACTCCAATCTATTACAGTATATTATGTTTAATTATCAAAGTCTGATGTCTTAAAAAATATATTGTCTGTAAATTCACTTTCAATTTTGACTCAGTTTTGATTTTTACTTCATGCATCATTAACTAGTTTGCTACTGTCAGTTTGAAGCACTTCTGTCTGCATGTCTGTAAGAACTATCCTAAAAAACAAAAGCTGATTTCTGCAGTTTATTTTCTTTTACCTCGCTAGTCAGTTCTGAGCAGCTGTAAATAACCAGCAAAGCAACCAGGAAGTTGCCAACACTGGTCATGATGGTGAGATTAAAGTCCCTCCTGTACTTTTTTGTACTCACTGCATCAGAGGTGCATTAATTCAAAGTTGAAAGGTCTTACAATAACCCCTAAAAGCATAGAATTAGTCAAACTAATTTTTTTTGGAACTGACCTCTATAGACAAAAGTAGAGCTTATGGAAACTTATGGAAATGACCAAGAGATGTGATTTTATGTAATCAGAGAAAAATTACTGCTTTGCTTGCTTGAATTGAATAAAATAAAATATAAACTTTATAATCTTCTGTGTTTCATCTAGGTCATGCAGAGATCCTCTGTATTTTAGGAGGATCCCTGATACTGTTCAGGAAACAATATGCACACAGCTGTAGGTCAGGGCTGTCCCTGCAACTGATACACCCCTACGTCGAGACTTAGCAATAGCAACTCATGCAATCTTAATTTAAAACAACTATGTCTACTGTCATGGTTTAGGACTATGAAAGACTTTTAAGTGAATATGCAGGATCACTGCAGTCATTTTAACTTAAACTTTGTTTTTAGAAAGGTTCATCGTACCGTTTGTTTGTGCCGCAGGGGAAAAAGACAAACGTCATCAAAGGACTTCCTCTTACTCATTTACATCATGCAGTGTAAAACACAGTGTAATTGATGAGGTCACCGAAGCATTCAGGCATGATGGAGAGATTTGCTCATAGGTCATTATGTGCCATGATAGGTCTTATTTGCTTTGCCTCATTTGTTGCCCAAACACAAAAGAATAGGGACTTCACTTTGTGTGTATCTTTGCTACTGCTTCTCATGCAGCAATGTCAGTGACTAACCCCAAAATAATTACAAAAATTGCAGGCTTGGCCACTGTGAATGGCATCAAAGTATGAGGAACAAAACATTGAATTAAAATGGAACAATTCAAAATAGCTGGAGTGTTTTTTTGGCATTATGTTTCACTGTCTGCTTGGATGGAAGCACAGCAGTGTAATTGGTATAGGTGACGCAGGCAGATGAAATTTGCATCATCTAAAAAAAGCAGAAAACTCTGGCACACGGAAGAGCTGCCCCAAACACCTAAAACCATCCCTCTATGTGCCTTCTCTTATCTAAATCTGATTTACTGTTATGTTGATTGTACACACAAGTATGCAAAATATACACATATATGGGAAATACTCTGGTTTGTACAGCCACCTCTCTACCATTGATAGAACAATAAAGTTTACTAGCGGTGTGATCCTAAAAGTAATGAAAAGGGCCATTTCCAAGCCCGCACTGGTCACAATAATCACCTAACTGGCACGAAAGTTTGGAGGGAAATAGCAAAGCTGTAACATAAATAAAAGAAAATATTCATCTAATGGGGATTTTGTTTACTTACTGAAATACAGCAACTTAAATCTGATCCAATATTTGATACTCTTATGTGCTAAATGTCTTATCCAGCCTCCTGCTCAACAGCAAATATTGTGCAACACACTCCAGGTGTTGACTTAGTATCAAGCAGAGGGAATAATTATGGCATATATCAAATTTGCTGTTTACAGACATGACAGCTTCTGATAAGTGAATACCCGATCAGCTGGCAACACAACTATTTTGGTTACGTAATGCTGAATTCAATGTGAAGCTGATGTGGAGGGAAAAATGTGCAAATTTGCACAATTAAAATGATTTTCTTTTTTTTCCAGACTTTGTGGCCAGCCATTTTTTTTCCCACTTAAAACTAAAAAAATATCTGCCAATGTAACTTATGTACAGGGGAATTTGCCTTTGTATATTGTGTTGATTGAAATGATTTATCATTGTAAAAATGATGATTTATGTTGGTATATTTGGTTGAGTATTTCCTCAGAGAAGTTTTTATTTAGTTTCAGCAGGCTTTTGATGGTAGGAATAGTAAAATACTTATAGAAAGAAGCTAAATTATACTGAAGCAAGTAAAAAACTTAAAATGTCCGGCTTGGATCATTATGAATATAGAGCTGTACTAAAAATCCCTACCTTGTTTCCAAAGCTATTTCTCCATCTTTACCATTTACGTATGAAATGTGATGTTTTCCCCAAGAATGAGTATTTTATCAGCCTAATGCTTTCTAATTTTAGTGAAATATTCCACATATAACTGGTTAAAACACTAAACCTAACATGATCAATAATAGCTAATTATTCCTTTATAAAATGTCTTATCTAAACACATCTTTGTGACAGTATCTACAAACTTCTGTTTTCACTTCATTGAGCCACAGGAATTCAATGCATGTCACGCTTCTGTCAACAGTTTGGTAGCCTCTCCTGGAGGCTTGAACCTTTTAGGAAAACCATACTCTAAAGAAAACTCCCAAACCTTTGGAATGGGATATTTTCAGTAACACAAGATTTTGCCCGATGTGTCAAAACATCAGCATGTCCCTGCACTGTGTGATCATAATACAATAATCTTTGCACAATAATTTTATCAGTGCGTTAGATAAGAAAGGTATCTTAGATTGAATATTGTCTGACATCATGTAAAAACCTGTTTCATACCTGTGTTTCTGTATGTATTGTCCCAGGAGGGAATACACGTGTATTTGTAATGACTACTTTGTGAATACATCTGCTGAAGGAACTCACAGCAAGTGGACGTAAAATGCTAAACTAACTTTTCAGCCTCATCATATTGCTAAATCCAGCCAGTATATGCACGTATACATGCCTATGTTGAATTAGTTGTGTGCATGAGTTAACTCTGACAAAATATGTGTGGACAGAAAAACACAGGCTAAGTTCAGAGTGCTAAAGGTCACATCAGGCTCAGGAGAGCCATCATCTGAGGAAACACCTACAGTTATCACACCATCACTGAGTTAAAATGCATATGCTTAATATGCTGTTCCTTATCTCACAGACATGACATGACTCTTGTTACACAAGCTGCAATAATAATTATAGTTATGCTGCGCTGCCTAATAAAACATGTCCAGTTGTGCCCAGAGATGGGGCCACTGCCCAAAACATTAAGAATTATTAAGATACACATACACAAGATGTTTCTTTTTGTAGCCCTTAGCCCTTCTCCTTTACCTGTACTGAAACCTTTTGTGTTTTTCTTTCCAGGATTAAATTACTGAGAAATGACTTAGATGTGGTACTTGTTTCTCAAATGTCCCGCCTTCCCAGCAAACTGTTGAGGCTGTGCTTTTATGTGGTGCACATCATTAAGACCTACCAGCAGCTGGGAAGGGAAAAAAACTGTCCAATCAGCTAATCAACTTTGCCCCGTACTGGAAACACCATCAGTCATACATCCTTTACTGCAATGAAGGGAATTCTGTCAATCATATTCAAAGATGAGCAGCAAGCTCATTGATAAGCATTTCATCTTTGAGGCCTTAAAGTGACCGTGCAGATTTAAACCCAGGATCATTTTCCTATTAGGTCACAATACTGACCCTCTATTGAACAAACTTTGAAGTTTTTAATTCAGTTATGACATTGCAACGATTTCTATTGATACATTTTAATATCTCTGGTTTGTAATATTTCATTTTGAGCTCAATTTTAGTGCTGTAGAGAATGA
Organism: Pseudomugil gertrudae; assembly: GCA_037177535.1. NCBI lineage: Eukaryota > Metazoa > Chordata > Actinopteri > Atheriniformes > Pseudomugilidae > Pseudomugil > Pseudomugil gertrudae. The sequence goes on along the minus strand of JBAMHV010000021.1, from coordinate 13,715,499 downwards.
CTGTGTACCTTTGGATATGAGGAGGATTCACACTAAATACAAGCAGTAGAATAACCTAGAGCAGAAAGTCTTGATGGCAACAACCCCCATTTGATTTACTAGATACAATTATTTATTTGTTAATCACATTATTATTAATGTTAGTCATTTTCCCGTTGAACATTTTGAAGGCAGAGGAATGTATAATTATAATAAAATCCCTGTTCTGATGTAGAATTCATTTCTCCGCTTGCCAGTCTCCTCCCTGTAATAACAGTTTGTTTGTTGTTCCACAAATTACAACTGTTCAAGAAGCGTTACAGGTTCAATTTCCTTTCTTCCACCCTGAGTAAACAGATCGTTTATTGGTCTGCTCAGACAGTCGACGCGGTGCAGAACAAGAACCATTTAGTTTCCTCTTTCTTTCTGGAGGGGAAGAGAACAGCAGAAGTTTGTGAGCTGTTCCACTTTGCTCGTCTACGCATTAAATTCAGCAACAATTTTAAAGTATGACCTTTATCAAAGGCGATTGGTGTCAATATTAATAATAATAATAAAAAAGAAAGACTTGTATTTCATTGGCTGGGAGCTTACTGACTGAAATATGTGTTTGCTAAATATTTCCTAATGAAATTCAATAGCAGCTTCACCCCAAATAAGGATTTCTATTAAGGATTTGATGGCTCTTATAGGAAACACTTAAAAATGATGTCTATCACAATATAGAAATGTTTATATAAGTTATATTTAATTTCTGGTACACAGAAAGTACCTGAATGATTGTTTCATTTAAAGGACTTATATGGGTCAATTTCATAGACTGTAGGTCAATTTGATCTTTGTGTCTCAAGGCCACCTTTCTCTCATTGTTTCAAAGACTAGAACAGAAATGACAACAGATTGAAAACACACACACACACACACACAGACCAGTTTTGAGATGGAGGACAAATCCCAGCACAGAGTTACTTGCAAGGTTCTGCGGTTTCTCAGTGTAGCAAACAAAATGCCTAATTAATAACTACACAAAGGAAAAAATGTTATTGTTTGATTGTGCAAGCAAGGCTTTATTCTAGTGAAAGGATATAAATGATGCATTCATCACTGAAACTCACCGGAGTCTGGGATCAGATGAATCAGTCAGATGTGTGACAAAAATTAGGTGTAGCAGAAAAAACAAGCAAGACAACTATTTTACCACTGTTTACAGAGTTTACAGCTTTTAAAAGTCTTCTCTTCTATTTTCTTTCATACAAAATGTAAACATCTGAATATTTAATCAAAAGTCAAGTGGAAAGACATACTTTAAGTGTCAGAAATGAAGAAACAACTTTGAGTGTAGTTGATTGGGACATAGTTTTGAGTTTCTCTCCTGAAAATGCATGTAGCACAGAGCGGTAAAACCTGATATGTTTCAGTTTCTAATGTTAATGTTTAGTCTTTTTTTCCATGGCATGTGCAGCATGCTTTCAAAGAGTTGTGAACAAAGCATATTTTCAATCAGTGCTTATCTGACTTACACATGATACCAGCAGGAAGATCACACACAAATGAGCTGTACTTATCATCTACAAGGACAGAAGATAAAGTGGTTTTGCATATATAAAATGATGCTTTTTACTATGGACTTGTGATAGTCCCATAACTGCAGGAATGTTTAAGAAACATCCTGATGTCTGAAGCAGAAATTAGCAAATGAACTGATTCTATTCAAGAAATATAGAAGAAACCTTGAAAATCACTTTTTTCTCTTCAAAGAGATGGATGCAATATGCATTAGTTCAGTTATATTTTCCTAACGTAGTGGCAACTGATGGGATAAGTGTTGCCACTTCATCACATAGTCACATGCAGCTGGATGGAAGCTCAGACTTATACTTCATAACTCCGTTCATTCAATAGTGATTCTGACTTTTGGTGTCATAGCTAAATGGGAGGTTTGTTTTGGAATGTGAACTAATCCCCTTCACCTGGGACTCACCTGTCATTAAGCTATGATGTCTGGGAACCCCCTCCCCCCTTTCTCACCCTCTCTAACCCCTGTTGTCACACAGATGCAAACACAGTTATTCACACAGAAGAATCAGGCGCATGCAACGATCACACATACAAAACCTTTAAAAAGGGGAAAACATTCATTAGATTAGTCCCATTGACCTACCAAACAGTTTCCCCCTTGGTTTCAGCTCAAGCCCTCTTCAGATGGGAGCCAGAGCAGTGAAGAACCCCCTCCCTCAGCTTACTGAGGTGGGCATATTCCACCAGTGGAGGACAAGGAGCCAAAGCAGGTCTAGAAAAGGAGCCACACGGGGTAGATAGGCATGCAAACTACTCCAAAAGTGAAAAATAAGTCCCAGCTGCACTATATGTGACAGCTCCACAGGCACAAACAAAAATGACAGACACACAGAGATTAAAAACACAAAAAGAACCAGGAGTACCTCTATGTGTATGAGCTCTGTGGGAATCAAAGTGTTTATGTGAAGAGGAGGAGGAGAAAGAGGAGGAGACTCAATGCTTGCTCACTGCCCTGAGCTGCTCTTGTCTGAGAGTAATAATCTCAGGCAGCTGGTTTTTCAGGTCCTACCACTCAGCCTTTAGGTGTGCCCCAGCTGCTGATCAAAAATGAGACTCCTCCTGGGAACGGACTGCTCTCGTCTCTGAAGATCAAAATGTCCGTGTCTTACATGGCCAGAGTGAGATGAAGCAGTGGGTGAAACTCATCTTTTGCTGAAGACTACAGAAAATCCTAAAATCTTGTACTTAGTTTCAACAGGCTCTTTGCATGCATACATGTGTGAATGAGTAAGATTCTTGTTCTTCATTTAAACCCTTAAATCACTGAACTCCATTTTTGGAGGCGTAATAGATCTCCATTATGATTACGTGTTACTCATCTTTGCACCAACACATCTTGTGTGTGTAGTTGAAAATTAACAATGGGAACTACTAGTTCAAAGGGTACAGGGTGTGTTAGGAGAAAAGATATGCATCACATTTTCTTTTCCTTTGTTCTGCTTTGTAAAATTGCACTCTGTACAAACATTTTGCAACATTATTATGAAAGTTGGGAATGACTTTTTAAGACTAATTTTCTTCACTGCCCCACTATCTGCCCATAAAGGAGCAATGTCCTGGTGGTGTGGCTGCACACACCAGGATTAAGCCTCATGTTACGTCTAGGGGGTAGGTGGTGCCCATGACTACAAAGCAATTCAGTGTTGTGCCTTTGTGAAAAAGTGTAACTCAACTTCATCTGAGCGGAAACATGTTGTTTGAGCGCACTGAGAGCGCTGCATGTGTGTGCAGATGTCCACATGTTTAGCTGCGGTTAAAGTGTGTGTTATGAGTGTTACATAAACAGATAAAAGACGGAGGTCAGATTTCAGAGAAGAACAGAAAAAGAAGACAAATCACAAAATATGATCCTAGCATTGTGTTGGTTTTAGAAATGGTGTAAACAAACTGCGTGGCACTATTGACCGAATGTGAAAAGACAACGTAGTCCAATGAAGTTATTCTGATTCACTTCCAGTTTAAATGAGAGGTTATTTAATGAGATCCTGTAAAAATTATGAATCAAAGCTTTAAAAAATGTTAAAGCAAATCACACCTTTGTGACCTCTATAAAGAAAGAAATTCTCAGAATATATTTGGTTAAGCTCCTGAGCACCCATGTAACCATGTTTTAACTACACAACAGGGTTTATATTGTATAAATCTGGAAGGTAACTTTAAATTAATCTGCAGCCCTCCTGGGCCACGCTAACCTGATCTATCCCCCACTGTGCACACACATCGTGACGTTGAACAGTAAAGGTTATTGTGAAGAGGAATTCCCCATTCCCCACACCATGATGAGAGGGGCTTTTTGTGTCCGGGAGAGCACAGGATAGTGCACACTAGGCCTCGTCTTACAGCTGTTGCACAGCCCTCCCTACCTGAACTCTGCTCTTTGTTTTACCTCTCGGTCATGCAGGTTCTCAGCAGAGATACAGGTGACGTATAATCATGTGTGCTGCTGCTTAAACGTGTAACTAACATTATGTGGGTAGATACATTTCCACAATTACGCAAACCAGCAAAAATTCTTTTCATGACCTAAACTGTTTGTTTTGGCTTTGTTGTTGGGTTTCTGGTGTAAAAACAAAATGAACTTGATGACAGAAATATATTGTTACTAGACTCACAAACAGCTATCTGTCTTCCCTGGGTAGAGAAAAGGAATTTGCAGATGTAAAATTCAATCGGTTGCCTAAATGGAGGTCATATTGTCATGCGGTCGCCTCATCTTTCATGCTGTAAATTTCATGTGCAGTCACTGGAAGAATCATTAACCCAACCTTGGAGTCTTTGCCTTTTGACTGACCAGACAGAATATTTACGGTTGTTGGGTCCTTGGGGAGAGAATACGAGCCGCCTTGTACAAGTGAAAAGACACACTAGCCTTTTAAAATGAGAGATTTAATTACATGTCACTGTGTTGATCAAAGCTTTTCTCTGTGTTTTAATGGTTTTCTGTGGAGCGCAAGTCAATACCAGAGTAATGGGATTCCAAACAATCTGTGCCACTGTAGAGCACAAAAGAAAAGAAAACAAACAAGAAGGGGACAAATGAATGGACAAAAAAAGATGCATTTTTATATGTTTGATTTCTTTTTTCGTCCAGAATTGAGTCTCGCATGAGACCCTCAGGTATGCTTTCTGAAAAGTTTTAACAATTCAGTCTATAACCTATGCTAATTCTGATAAGCTTTGTCAATCAAACAATCCTATTATGTTGCATATAAGTAATGGAGGATGACACAGTCATTAATCATAGTAATGAACATTAACATAAATCAAATATTCATTTAGAATATTCATGTTTAATATTCATGTTTTGTTGATGAACCCCCAAAAAATTGGAGTCTTAATCATCATAATAACTCTGTTTACCCAAAGGGATCTGTGTTGTCCGTGAAGCAGAGAAACACCTAAAAAACAACACTAAACATGGCTTTAAGAATAAGTCTTTATGTATTTTTTATGTGAAACAGAGACCATGTCTGAGAAAGAAGTACAGAACATGTAAAATACACATACTGGTATCATAGAACTGGAAATTATTGCTTATTTTGCTACTTTGTTTTCTGGATTTCTACAATACAAGACACATTATTCCGATTTCAACAGAAACAGTACAACAGTGACAGTTATAACGGTATTATTGAGCTTTTTAGTAGACGTTCCCTATAAATGAAAGAAACATTCAAACGGAGTCCATGTTGAACACAACACCATGACTGTTTGTTTTGACCGAGCATCTTCAGGACTTAATGTTACACATTTATTCTTTTTTTTTTTGTTGTTGTTGGTTTTTTCTTGTTTCCATTACAACAGTGCCAAGAGAAGCTATAACAAACTGCACACTGGGACTGGCCTCAGCAACAGAAAAAAGCATGATATGTACATAAATATACATTTTCTGCTCGACCGTGACCAAAGTGCACTACTCGGAAACACAATGACCACAGAGTTAAAAAACAAAACAAAACAAAAAAACAAAAAAATGAAAACATAAATTTCCTCCCTCTTCTTCATCATTACCATCCACCACAAATCCGCCTGCTGGGACGACTGCGACAGCTTTGCAGCAGCGTCCGTAAAGCTGCACTCTGCATTTAACACAACCATTTTGCTTTCTCAGAGGATGAATACTTCTCATTAAACACAAAAACAAAAAGGTTCTCTTTTTTTGTTTTGCTGCGTCATCCCGCCTCGTTTCAAACTTCCCACTGCGTTGCATGTCGACACCTTTTCCGAAGGCCTGAAAGGTTCACACGAGGCAGAAAGGAAGTGGAGTGTTTCACTCACTGTAATATGCTGGTGAAAAGGCTAACCAGGTGTTTAGCTCAAGATGAAAAAAAATCACAAAAAGGAAAGCTAAAAATGTGCTTCCAACTTTGTCTAAAATGTTTTTTTTAACTAAATAAACAAAGAAAACACTTAACAGTAAAGTGCTCACATGCACGCAGACATGTCTTTTGCTAAGTAATATTATTATATAGCATAAAAGTATAATCAGATTTCATGCTCCCTAGTGATATTAAAAATGTTCAGACTCATCGATAAATATCCAAAAGCCCAGTTACAAGTATTTGCTTCTGTTGCTTCCCAACAACTAAAACAGAGTTAAAGAAGATAAAGAATATAAAACAGAAAGAATAGACTGCAAAAGAAATCAGATAAGCAATAAGAAAAATAAACCAGGATAGCGAGCTGTATGTATCTGAGTATCTCAGTAATATGAAAAACAATATGTTGCCATGACAACATGAGGTGAGTGAATGCTTTGGTTGGTGCGTCAGTGTCTCATGATCAAATTAAATTTCCCTTTTCTCTGTGAAATGCTTTTAGAATAGCTGAAATATCTAAAGTAGTATTTCCACATATTTTACTGCTCATCTATGTACAGCAAAAAGCAGAGCAGTGTTCTGGTGCGCAGCAGGAGACAGTCGAGTGTCCTGCAAGTGCTTGGAGACATCAAAAAATTTCTCAGTGCAAAACAAGCGGTAGTTGGTTTCAGAGGAAACCTGACACATTGAAGGTGAGTTTGATCAAACAGTGAAATCAGAACATTAAAGATGCGACGTACAGCAAACACAATAAAAAAAAAATAAACCAATCCCAACCCCCTTGAAGAAATGCGGGGGAGGAAGTGTCTCTGATCCATCAAATCTCCACGAAAGCGACAAATGCAAATTTGCCATCAAGCTGAAGAATGAGCTGTCACTCTTATAAAAACCCTAATTCAGTTCTTTCCCTCAGAAGGACGTCACTTAAAACTGCGTGGGAATGCGCACTTGCACCTAAAGCGTCACAGCATTTCCCTGTCATCACCAACAGTTAAAAAAAAACCTCAGCTCCTCATCTGCTGAAGTAACTATGCATGCAAAAGGTGTTGGGGTATGAAATACATAATTAGAATACACACCTAGTTGAGCAAAAAACAAAAACAACACCTGTCCAAATAAAAAAGAAAAAGAAAAAAGAAACTAAACAAGAAAACCCAAGTCAAACCACCACAACTTTGTTAGTCACATATGGCGCTTCGTGCTGTGTGTGATGTTTAATAAGTTCCTTTTTCTTCATATAACTTATTATTTCTCTTGATGTATGTTATTTTTTGTTCTTTTTATTAGTTTTGTAATACAGTATCTACATGCAGACAAGAACAGGAACATCACACACTCAATCCTGATGCAATCAAACCAGCAGATATGAACATGGATTAAAAAGAAGAAAAATAGTCAGTTTATATATATATGTATATATATTTATATAACCTGAAAACAATAAAAAAAATAAAATAAAAATTGTCTTTGCTTTGAGGTGTTGCAAATCTGCAAGCGAATATTACTGTACACATGACTGTGATACCGAAGGAGTGGTAACGAGCTAACCGACAAGCAAGCTACTGAGCAGGACTAGCAATGAGAGCTGAGTGTGTGTGATAAGTGACAGGTGCCTGCTTTGGGACAGGTATTGTGACCCCTCTGGCTGAAAACGAGGAGGGGTTGATGGAGTGGAGGCAAGCATGCCCACCGCTCCCCACGCTGTCCCCAGAATGTGATGAGTGTATGTGTGTGATTCTCATCCATTCCCTTCAAGCCGCCTCATTCCATCGCCACGCTCCGCACAAACACCGTCTTTCAGCAATGTTTGTTGGTTTGTTTTTGCTTGCAGTTGAACTGAAATGAGGGGCATCGACGCTCTCTGTGAGTGCAGAGACGAGAGAGAGAGGGCAGGTGTGTTGCAGGTTTGAAGGGCGGTCAGGGGCCGCACCGGTGTCAGGTGGGTGGAGGGGCCTCTCTAGTTGAAGACCGTTGGAGGCCCATCGGGACGTCTGGTCTGGACAATCTGCTGCTTTGGCCGTGCTGCCTCTTCCTCCTCTGTCTCGCTCTCACACACATGGACGACCACACTGGGGGTTGATTCTGTCCCTGCGTGGAGTTCATACTTTTCACCTGAAGAGAAGAAATATGTAATAGAGAAGGAGAGACGTTATTAAAGACGTTATGCACACAGACTACTCATAACTGAAATAAAGTATTGACAGCATAAGATAATAAGGTTTCAGGCGAGCAGTCAGAACAACATTGCAGGAGAAAACAAACAAAAAATTCCCAGGAATAGTTTTGCTCTCAGTCCAAATTTCATGCTCAGTGAACTCAGACTTGCTAGATTGTATCACAGTTGTCATGGAGATGAGATCAGACAGCTGGCAGACAGGAGGAAATTGGTCTGGTAGCTTTTCACAGTGGTGCCAAACACATAGATGGATAGTGAATGGATTCCTGCTGTTACTGCAGGGAGTTGACAGAGGGAGTCATCGCGCTGTGCTGCAGCCCAGCCCTAATCTGATTTCACATAGCGGGATGTGAGGCGAAGAACAAAGCCATTTCCTGATGCCTCCTGTTTCTATAGTAACAGCAGAAAGTGGTCCTCTGAGCTGGACTGTGTGTGCTTATGTTGGTGCGAATGGAAAGTTTCCAAATATTTTTCGTTAAATAGTTTTTCCAATGTAATCAGCAGATTTGCACCCACATAAGGGATCATGGGAAGATGTGGTGCAACTGTTTAGTGTTATTTTATAAAGGTTGCTCAAAAAAAAGCAGAAAAAGGCAAAGTGGGAAGACATGAGCAGCTCCCGAGAGGGGGGGTGATTCATCCTACTGAACCCCTAAACACATTTATTAACATGAAAAGATGGAAACTTCATAAAGACGCGTCAGTGATATAGTGAAACTGACTGACAGGATAACAAGAGATTGTGGTTTGTTGTTTCGTGATTCCCAGTACATAAAAATCAGATTACTATGCTTATTACAACAGTTACAGGTTTAGGAGTTAAACAGTTCTCTTCTCCTGTTCACGCTTTACATTAACATGCATATTAGGAATTAACATAACAAGAGGACACAGAGTATTATTAGAACGGCTCCCCAAAGTGTCACAATCATGATTACATCTCACCAATGTCACTTTAGGCCTACATTGACAAAAATGTACCTCTCATTTTGAGACTAGGATTTTTTCCCCGCTACACTGCAAGATAAAATTTCTTCAAGGGAGTGAAATGTAATTTAACACATTTCAGCCAGAGCATTAAAGATGGCTTAAAAATATATAAATAAATATAAGCATTGTTCCCTAATTACAGGGTAAAGTTATAAAGTAACATAAAAATCAGAAAGATAACCTGTAACCAAACAAAATACAATAATAGGCATGAAATTAAAGATACATTAATAATATTGTAAACCAAACAGGCTAATCCTACAGCTTTGTCCTACATTAGAGCTAATGAGCTGCAGCACTTTACACACAAGACAGGCCTGCTCCTGATCTGCATGGTGAGGTTAGCTGTGATGCTGATGTTCAGTATTTTGTGAACTATCAGTATCCATATGCACATAAATGCACTTCCAGCTACAATGGCACTGGTCAGCATTTCCTTGAAGATGTCAGAACATTGTGAGTTTGAATTGAGAGGTTTTGGCTCTCACAAGTCAGTTATTGGATTCAAGTCAGTATTTTGTGTTTTTAATTCTTATGCACCCTCTCTAAAAGCTTGTGCAATAGCAGGGAGTTGATTTTACGTAGAAAATTCTACTTTAAAATGCCACATAAGTCCTAAGAATCCTGTAAATGAGACTTTGGATGAAATATATTAGAATATACAAATATTTCCTGCTTGTTTCTGCATCACACTTCAGAGATAAATTACTCAATTGACACTTTCTAACACTCTGTTGTTATTCCTCCTTTGGGCTAATAAAGTAATAACCATTTTGTATTGAGAAAGTTGGACTAAAGGACTCACCTGGCCCTAACTTGGCTACAGCACACAGCAGGTCGTAGTTGATAACAGGTGTAGCGTCTTCACTCTGGCTCCAGCCCACAGGTGGCGAGGCAGGTGGCGAGATCAGAAACTGTTTAACTGGCTGGGGGGGTGCCAGATATGACTTGTCAATGTCCTCATCACCGTTCTGGATCTATTGGAGAGGAGGAAGCAACTGATAAACCCTGAAATGACTCTGGAGAGGAGATGTGAGCAACACAAAGCATTAAATCATTATTAAATCTCCCTGGAAGAACATTATCCTTCTGAGTGACGGTGTCATTTCTCACTGGTTCTGTACTCGGAAAGTCTGATTCTTTAAACTGCATCTTTAATGCAAAGATTACCAAGGTTTTATATACATAACTGAGTGTCTCAGTGGCAAGAAAAATCACAGCCAGCTTTTCGAATCAAATTGCAGACTCGCTCTCATGAAGGGATTTGTGACATTTTGATAATTGTCAACTGCTGGAATTACAATACCGACATCTAGTCTTTTTCTAAGCTCTGAAATCCTTAATCCTCTTACATCAAAAGTACAAAGAGGTGTTGCAGGGGTAGGGTCTGGTGATGAATTTATGAAAAATGAAGCATCCGTTTGAATCCAGTTGACATAAATGTATCCAACAAGCAGAGCTTTGATGCAAGTTATGCTAAATGGAGCTAAATAGCATTTTCCTGACATTAACACTGAAATTCAGCCATTATATTCCTGCTGAAATGATAGCAGCAGAGCGTATCCACTTTTTGCCACTGCTCTTTTGCTTATTGGTATCAGTGAATAAGTAAAATTTGATAAAATAAATACTTTGCTGTCTTGAAGTCATACCCTTCTGCTCTTTCTGTTACACTACTGTGTTTTAATCCCCCTCCATCTCCCCTCAGGCTGAATACAAACACACGTACACAACTACAAGGAAAAAAAAATTCTGCAAGTTTCTGCTTCAAATTGCAAGACTGATGAGTTTTGACAGATGGGTATGTGAGTTGAGGAATCAGTCAAGTGTGTCTCTATGTAAGCATTTTTTTTAAAACAAGGAGGAAAGTAAAAAAAAGGAGGTTTTCAACCTTCTTGTGATTTTGTAGTCAATCCTTTGATGATAATCTATCTGCATGTAATAAGCAGCTTTTCCTCATATGGCTCATCTCCCCGACACATATTCCAGACACTCACTTGGGCAAAGTAGAGTTTCAGCTTCTGGCCGTTGAACTCTGATTCGTGCAGCTCGATGCGAGCACGGGCAGCTGCTTCTGGTGTGCTGAAGTTGATACGAACTCTCCTGAAGCTTTTGAACATCTGGAAAGTTGTGTGTTCATCGTAGATCCTGAACAACGCTTCAAATCTCTCCTACATAAAGATAAAAAGATAAAATACAGGTTTAAATACAAATTCTTTTCTTATTTCTGATGCTCAATTTCAAATGAAAACATTATTGTAGTGTAAACATAAACTAAGGACTCCAGCTCACGCTGTCTGCCCACTGCTCAGATGGCCAAAGCTGGATTATTTCAGCATATGATTCAAACCAAAGTCCCACCCTGTCTAAGAAAGGCTGATCTAGAAAATCAAATAGTTTTAAAACGCTCACCTTGGCTGAGCAGAGTCACCTTTTTGAGTCTTTTATCTGTTAACTGTTTTTATTTCTTATTGTTGATTATTATATTATTGTGAAACACTTAGGTTGGCAATGGCTTTTAAATATAAAGAAATATATAAAGAAATATAAAGAAAACGGACATTTTAAAGGTGACCTTTAATGTATCTGCTTAATTTATTCAACAATACCAGAATAACTGATATGACTTTACCTTTATTGTCTGATCTGGTTTTAAAGTTAAAGAGCAAATAAGATTTCCAGTCTCATGAAATTTTCCTGAAGTGTTTGAGACCCTTTTCCCCACAAGCCTACCTTCTTACTTTGACTATAACATAACTTCTGCTCACCCCGCTCTTAATTTTTTCTTTTGTATCTATACACATGTGGTGCATAGCTATCTATCTCTTTTTTTCCTTTCTAACTCCGTCTGCTCCTTGGGCACAAAACTGGCCTCCTCAGCTGTGAACTCAATCAAACAGCTCAGCAGGAGGGCAAGAAGATGATGGCCACCGGGAGAGATGATTTCTGAGTAATCAGCAGTGCAAGTCCTTGTTTCCTTGCCGACCAGCTCCCGTCAGCAGCAGCAACTTTACTATAAATCAAGTCTCCTTTCCAAGAATAAGAATCAAGAGGGATGATGAACAGCATGTGCCATTCTGATTCTGACTGAAGCAGCTTTTTTTGTCCCGTCCTGCAACTACGTAATTAGACAATAACTGTGCTTTTCACAAAACAATTCCATCATTTTACTTTAAAAGTTTGCACAAAAACATGTTTAAATGTGCAATTACTCAAGAAAATACAGCAAATTTTCCTTTCCCTTTATCTCATCCATGTACCCAGTGTCCTCAGAGCCACATGCTTACAATCAGTGGCATGAATGTTAACTGGGGACCACTGCTCTCAAATCAGCCTCTAATTATGTTACAGTGTGGCAGCTTTAATTCAAAAAGCTTCTTTTTTTCGTGGAAAACAGAAACTAAAATGCTCCCACAACACTTCTCTTGTTCAGCTGACACAGCAGCTCTCACCAGGATGGAAAGGGTGTTTGTTACCTGAAGGAACCCAGGCAGTGTGTCGTGATCTGCCTCTGGACATTAGTAACAGCGCGCTGATGAAAGTCAACAGGTATCTGTAAACTCATCACACTGAGTTGACTGTTCTGTATTAGGGCTCTGAAAGCCCCATGGCCTGTTGGTGAAACGCTCAGAGTCTAACACTGCAGGTGACAAAACTGCAGGCAACATTAAGGTGCACATTTCTCACATGTACCAGAAGTAAGATTAAATTGTGATCAAGCAGTTGAGTCTGTGTTAAAAATAAAACTAAATTAAATAAGAGATGTTTCACTAAAAAGCTGAGATATAGAAAAAATATTTGACACAGAGTTATCAGTTATAAAAATTACATAAACGACATGAAGAATCTGTTCCAGTCATCCATTTTAGACATTTTCCTGACACTCAAACAGCAAATGTACATATCAGCAACCTGAAACCACAAATGCTTTTTTCTTTTGCCTTCTTACTTTTCCACATTAATGAATGAATTAAATAATTTCAGCATTTATTAGCAAATGACAATGACTTAAAAAACAAGCCGTCTCTGCAGAGATAACATTGTCTGACACAAACCAGAGCTTTGTTGCAATGTGTCCTTTACTCTGGTCAACAATCTGTATTTTCTTTTAAATAAGGACATTAGCCTTTACCAACACTCCTCCTTACATCTTTGGGTGTCCCAGCTGATTTCACCTAGCCTCCATTTAACATGTCTAGTTTGTAGTTTACCAAATGAGATGGGTCCTCACATAGAAAAGAAAAGAGGTCAAGTTGGGCAAGTGTGAATATTTTCAGGACAAATGAAGACTAGTTTTTTTCCAAGAAAAGAAGGAAGACTCTGCAATGCTCTCATGGTGAGTCAAAGTACTGTGTTCATATAAAATTAATTCCCTCGCCCCCACAGTTATGTATAAATAGCAGTAAAAGCAACAGGTCAAAAACACAGAGGATAGATCTTTTTAAGCATCCTCTCTCGCTTTTCATTTATATCCCTTAGCTTAACAATAGCATTATATGAAGTGTGCTTTACTCAAGTCTTTGTGTATGTATGTGTGTGTATGTGTGTGTGTGTGCATCATTTCAGGATGTTTCAATCACAATCTGGGCAAACTAAATACAGAAAAACTAAACCACACCCTGCGGAAAATTTCTTTATCATGTGTTTTCATGCAGTTTTCCCACACTTTCTCACACACAGACATGCATGTTAGGTTAATATGATTACTATGATTAAAAATGCTATAAATATAAATAATAATAATAATAATAATAAGATTAATTCTTCTTCCTACTCCAATTCTTTCTTTTTTTTCTTTTCTCTCTCTTTCTCCGTTACATGGAATGTATTGCAACTGTTGTATTTCAATTATGGTAATTTTGAAATGTTTTGTTTTGAATTAGATGCACTAACATGGAAAAGAAAAAAAGAGAGTATAAATAAATAAAAGACAAGACAAGACAAGTCGCTTTGGATAAAACCGTCTGCCAAATGACTGTAGAATACAGTCATTGCTAACTTCCTAATAGTTCCTAATACTTATACAATCCTATTAAGTCTACTAGCAATAACAGTAGGAGAAATTTGGTATCCTTGTTAAAGGCAAAATTGACAACATAAGATCACAACTTGTCTTATATTAGAACTAAAAATGTACTCCTTTACAAGGTTTGCTTTTAATACAGGAAACACTCAGAGAGCTGCAGTCAAACCCCTTAGGAAAAAGAGTGATTTGGATGTATCTGTTTTAAGCAACTACAGCCTTGTGTCCAATCTCCCTTTTTTAAGTAATTTTAAATAAATTTGTTTTTAAATAACTAAATGATTTTATGATAACTAACAATATATTTGAAAAATTCTAGACAGAGACAGCACTGGTTATGATTTTAAACAACCTCAGAGACAACATGGAACCTCAAAGTCATCATGGACCAGAATAAACTGCCTGCGCTTGTTCTGCTTGACCTCAGTGCTGCCTTTGACACTGTAGATCACTTAAAACTTTTAAACAGACTAATGAAGACTGAACTATCAGGCACAGTTTTAACTGGTTTAAATCACATCTTGGAACGTTTTTTTTTGTAAATATACTGAACTATGGTGTCCCACAGGGCTATGTTTGGGGCCCTGTGCTTTTTAATATTTACATGCTAACTCTGGGTGATGTCATCAGGAGGCACAGCATAAACTTCCACAGCTATGATGATGACACAGAGAGTTAGGTTATTGTGTCTGCTGATTATATCAAATCAGCTGATACCCTATTTAAAACTGTATCCTAAGAATCAAATCATGGATAAAAGCAAACTTCCTCTAGCTAAACCAAGACATAACTGAGGTTTCAGTTACTGGCACTGAAGCAGCAAGAGAAAAACGCCATACCAAACTTAGAACTCTAGTATTAGAACCACAAGTATATTTTACTCTGAACACAGGTTTAATACCTACATCAAAAATGTCAAATGAGGGAAGCCCAGACTTCCCTCTCCCCAGCCAAGGTGTTCTCAGGCCAGCCGCAAGATGTAATCAGTCCAGTGTGTCCTGGGTCTTCCCCGGGGCCTCCTCCCGCAGGGACGTGTCCGGAACACATCACCAGGGAGGTCTCCAGGAGGCATCCTAACCAGTAGCCCCGAGCCACCTCATCTGGCTCCTCTTGATGTGCTACTACTCTGAGCCCCTCCTGGAAGGCCAAGCTTCTCACCCTATCTCTAAGGGAGACATCGCCTCCCTGCAGAGGAAACTTATTTCAGCTGCCTGTAACCGGGATCTCATTCTTTCGGTCACAACCACGACCCACAGCTCGTGACCATAGGTGAGGGTGGAGATATAGAGCGACCAGTAAATTGAGAGCTTTGCCATCCAGCTCAGCTCCCTCTTCACCACAACAGACCCGTGCGGAGTCTGCATTATTGCAGAGTTTAAGTATCTTATTAAACATGATTTTTTTATTAGATGTGTTTCTAATTAAATTAATTTATTAAAAGTTATTTATTATTCTTATTTATTATCTTTTTTAAATATTTCATATTAATTAACAATTTATTTATTTATTTTTATATTGCAGTTTTATTTTATAAGCTCTGGAAAATTTTAAACAAGCTGCACCTATGTATTAATAATAATAATAATAATAATATTTGTGCTGCATGGTAGTGGTATCAGCGACGCTGATTCAAGCCTCCGCTAGGACTGCAGCCTTTCTTTCCGGAGTTTGCATGTTCTCCAGCTTCCTCCCATTGTCCAAAGAAATGCACGTTATGTTGATTGGTGATTCGAAAACTGTTCTTAGGAGTAAATGTGTTGTTGGACTTGTGATGGACTGGCAGCCTGTCCAGGGTGTACCCTGCCTGCTGGGATAGGCTGCAGTTACCGGTGACCTGGATCAAGTGGTAGGAAGAATGAATGAATAAATTATTATGTTAAAGTTGATTTGATCCAACAGTGTTTTCCAGTGGTTTTCCTAATTAGGATCCTTCACACCGGGGCTTAGTCTGTAGGTTTCCCACTGCTGTGATAGGCCTTGTTTGAATCCTCCGCTGTCCTAATAGCAGTGGCGGGTGCGCTGGCCTGCCGTGGACTGGGTGGGACTTGTGGTGGTGGCCCCTGTGGGCACGATTGCTGTTCTGATGTGAAGAACATGACAGAAATGAAGTTGTCGTGATCCACAAGCTCAACTTTAAACTGGAAAGCATCTAAACACAGGTCCACAAAACTGGTGGTGAAGCACACTGAGAAGAGCAATAATGATGATTGTATGGCTCCAAAGCAACCACATTTAGAGTTCTTAAATGTAATTGTTTCAAGCTTGTCATTTCCAACCAACCTATTGTTATGCTAATATTTCTGATTGCAATACAATCATGGTATCATGGTTAGCTGGAGAAGGACAACAAAGCTCTTGTTTTGCTTATCTGTGGAGCCCACTTAAGTCCTTATTCACACTGTGAATTTTCCATGAGCTTAAGCCAGCTACTATGACTCACATGTCATCAGACGCCATGAGTAAAACTGATAAGGCCTACAGTAACATACAAGAACACCCACTGTGGCTACTTCCTTAACCTAAATTGATGTTTTGGCATTAGCAGAGATGTGGAAAAGCTCCCAGATCGTGTTCCATAATAGCACACACTGTTTGTTTTCAACTCCATGCACTGATGTCCATACAGTCCACCCACAGCCAGCTGGTGCGTAACAAGTGAGCGCGCTGATCACTAATTTATGTGGTCTCTATGAGTGAACATCCTGAGGGAACCAAAGGAGGAAGACGAAGGGAAACGACAAAGAGGAGAGGGGTGTTGGATTACACATGGCTGAAAAGGGGCCTGCTCATCTGCTATTGCAGTGGTGACCTACTCCCTTTGTGTATGTGCACACGTGTGTGAGGTAAGAAGTAAGTAAGCATCTGTGTGATGTAGACAATGAGTTTAAAGGCTGTTTCCACAGTTAGGAAGATGTACTGTAGGTACCAACACACATTCAGCTCACATGTTTTCACAAGCAGCCGTGTAATCACATAATGCGACAGCTCTATTAGAATGTTAGCTCAGCTGAAGGACAACTGGACTTGCCAGCAGAGACGAACTGGTTTGACCCGCTCAAAATCCGGCTGCCACTGTGTGCAGCAGAGGAGAGAGGAGAGACACAGCATGTTCTTTGATTTATTTTGTTCTAAATTAGGAAAATAACATCCAACAAACAGCTGTGTTTTCTCGCTTCAACACCGTCCACAAAGGATTTTAGGAATAAATGTATTATTCCTAAATGTAAAACGCACTTGATTCTTTCTCACGGAAGTCTGTTTGTTTGCAGGTGTAACGAGAGAAATCTGACGTGTTTAGCAGGGAGACAGGCGGAAGGATGTGTGAAGTAACAACTATCAAGTAGCCAACAGCTTTAGTTAATTGAATCGGTGAGTTTGGTCGCTATTATAGTAACCACATGTAGCTCCAAGTTACCTTTACATAACAACAAGGGTATATATCTCCCTGCAAGATTCCTTTCTAGATTGCCAATCTACCTCTGCCTTGCTGTTGCACAACAGCCAGTCTGAGGCAATTTGCAAGGCACATGTGCAACATCTTTTTCCTCAAACCTTTTGATTTGGATAACATTTAAATGCTTAACAAAAGACAATATGTACTAATAATGAATAACAACCATTTGAGTTGGTTGCAATTTGAAAAAACAAAACAAAACAAAAAAAAGGCTTTACAATTTTCTACCGTGAAAGGTTTAGGGTTATTCGTACAATGGGAAACTACAACAAGGGCAAAACAGCTAAACGTATAAAAGGAGATCCATGCAGATGGGGGCTGGAAGGCCTTCCTTCAGCAGGCAACCTCTTTGGTGGTGAGGCAGTTATGCTCCTGAGGATAATGAAGAGGCTGTCATCACAGTGGCAGCACGACTGTGGGCATGACTCAAAAGGTAGTGAGCACAGAGCCAGCAAGTGGTCCTGACACACAATCATTGATCAACAAAGGAGCAGTCAGCTTAGGGGCTCAGGTTTATTGGGTCATGTCAACATGGTTCCTTTTGGGTGAATTCAGGTGCCGGATCAAAATTCTGCAGAGACTGAGAGAAGTAACAAGGGAGAGGAGGAGTGACAAAGCTGAGGAATCAACTACTTTACGCCATATATCACACCTCTTCCAGCTAATGAATCAGTCAAGTTGGCGGCTCAGGTGTTGCTCCTAACACAGGATGGTGACTGAAGTGTTTCCCCATCTTATGTAAAGGCAGGATTAAGTTTCTTTAATGTGCAAGGATCCCTGACAGGCAGAAAACCTACAGGTTTATCCGGTTTTGTTTGCCATTCACGATACACACCAGTATGTTCAGTCCCAGGCTCTGATACTGCTGCTCCAACAGATTTTACAAAGCTGACTGCACTTTGCACAGCAGATTTATAAATGATATGCAACATCTTAGTGCAGATATTGAATGATCTTATCTACTTTTAGAAGTAGGGTCTACTTTATCTTGTTTTGTTGATGCTTTTGTGTTGCATTTCCAGTCTAGTCTATTTTCTAGCTAAGGTACTTGCATTCCTTCAGCATCTCCCCTTCTTCTCCCAGGAGGTAAACAGTGTTTTGTTTACTCCTATTCCTCCCGAAGTCAGTAATGATCTCATTTGTTTAGTTGGTATTTAAGATTAGATGATTGTTTTTACACCGCCTAACAAATTGACAGATCAGTTCTCAGAGCTCAGCTTTCTGTCCATCACTGATACACCCCACAGCTGCAGAGTCAAATACTGGTGAAAAAGAAAGAAAAAACTGATGAAAGGTGTCACGAGAACATGTATCAGGACATGTCATGACACACAAAACAGTTGCATGTCACAGCTCCACTCAGATCCCCGAGTCATGCCAAAAATCAGAAAAACAAGGCCTTAATTTTTGATAGAAGAGTAAATGAAATCCTTTAAAAAAAGACTATTTGATTCATGTGTTAAAAACATAAATGGCAACATTTAACTGATCTGCTTGTTTGACTCAACCTTACAGTTTTTCAGTCACGTTTGTGCTTGATACCACAATCCATGACCCTAATGCATATGTTTGTGTAATTCAGTGTTGAATTACACTATTTGCTGTTGAGGATCAACATGGAAAAGATTAACCGAGTCTAATTAGGATGTAAAAAGGAATTATTCTGTTTAGTTAGTTTTTTCCTCTTAATGAATCACTCAGCTTTCTCTGCATCACGTGCATGGCTTTAGATCAATCTAATCCAAACCCTCATTCCTAAACAGGATTTGGGTGAGAACCAACAAAGTAGGCCACGGAGCCTCCGAGCCAATCAGGAGCAATGTTGTACTATAAATAGGTTATCGGAATAATCAAGTGTATTTTTTAAAGTTATGTTAACTATCATGTTTAAT
>JBAMHV010000021.1:13680682-13691075 GCA_037177535.1 Pseudomugil gertrudae | reverse complement strand
CCCCTTTGATTTTAGTCAAAGCCAGTGAGAATATTCCTAGCATTATGCTCTTATATATAATGAAGATGGATGATATATATATATATATATATATATATATATATATATATATATAATTACTCTATATACATTCCTATACAGGTATGTAGCCCAACCTGAGGCACCTGCAGTGCTGTTGTTATGGGAGAGACGACACAGACAGGGGAGATGGGTCTGTCCGCCACTGCGTCTAAAAACGGCCTCACTTCCTCCCTGCATGTGTCTTGCATGGACAATTAAATCCATCACACCCTTCTACTTGCACATCATGACCTAAATCCTCAAGATTACTCTCGACATATAATAATTCACAAATTTGCCAATGATTACATTTGCGTCGTCAACCCCTTCCCTCCAACATACACACTTTTTTCTCCTCCATATGTGCAATTCATACAACGTCAATGCGCGCAGTGCCGGGCGTGCGTCTTCAAGAGCTGCGGCTCCCATTGATAAAAATCCTGCATTCAACGTCACCAATATATGCATGCACTTCTATAGAGAAGCATGCGGTTGATCCTGAGCAAACTGCTGCACAGTAACACCACAAAGGATGAAGTAATGATTTGCTGCAACGTGCGTTTTCTTTTCTTTCTCATTAGGTGGAACCGTACCTGCAGTTTGTCTGATGTAAACACCTCGATGTCTACTTCGCAGGCGATGATGGTCACCATCTCCAGTTTCATATTTATGGATGGCATTCCCTTGCGTGGTTGGGTGGAAAAGAAATTCAGTAAAATTCAGACTGTTCCTCTTTGCAGGTGTCAGATAAAAATGTCTCCGCAAGGTTGTTGAGGGGTACGTCCAGCGGGGCTGGAGGCTACTGGTCGCCTTTAGGAGCCGAGAGACTTGCGGCTGGACTCCTCAGTGCACAGAGGTGCTGCTCAGTGTGATGCTGCAGCAGCCGCACAAAACCTCTCCTCTCTGCCTCGCTCGCGCCCTCCCCCTGACTCCACATTTACGTCATCACCATCCTCACGTTCGTCGTGTTTTACGCCACTACGGTGCTTGACGAACCGTGCAGGGTGCACTGCAGAATTCACCGGCCAGTTGATTCCGCTTTTTCTTGTATTTTAGAGAGTTTTATCCTCACCGAGGTGCTGGGGGGGAAAAAATTCACAAGCGTTTGGGGAAAAAAAGGGGGGAAAAAAGGACTTAGGTTACACCAAACCACACCAACATCACACTGATTTATATTCCAGCAGTCTGTTATTCATCATTGTTGCTTTTTATGGCCTCTCCACAATGGACACAGTGTGGGCATAATAACAGGAAAACAGAAAATAGACCCTAATTCAAGTGTAAAAGGTCAGCTGATAACAATCAAGCCTGTGTGGGAGGGAAAGGGAGAAAATGGGGGGGTATAGGAAAATTAAAATTCATTGTCAAAAACATTATATGAAACAGCCTGAACCTTTCACATGAATGCGTGGTTTGTACTTTTGGTACATATCATTCCTCTCCATTTCATTTTCTGCCATCTCTCTGCTTGTCCACCTCATAAAATGTTCAGTACACAAAGTGCAGATGTTACTTTGAACTTGAATTAAATCTTCCATTTCTTATACCTTTCAGCCCATCTATATATATTTGTATATTACCAGTAATACAGAATATGGGTATCTATTTAAACATGTAAAATGTGACTTAATATTTGTTTTGAACACATGTAGTCTCAAACACAACTAGAACCTTCTACAAGCTTTGTTGTTATTTCTTTAAGTAGTTCTCAGGAATACTTCTTCAGGCTTATTAAAGAACATTTAAAGTCTTGGAGCCGCTGTACTGTACTGCTGCAACACCTAAATTTCCCAACTTGGGATGAATAAAGTTCTTCTATTCTATTCTATTCTATTCTATTCTATTCTATTCTATTCTATTCTATTCTATTCTATTCTATTCTATTCTATTTTGATGTTGCTGCGTTTTGATGTGTTCTTTGTTTAATGATATCTTGTTGTTGTAATAAAGATGAGGTCTGGGCTCTGGGGAAGGATTCATCACTGTTAAAACCTGCTACTGATATTCAGGTCAGATAATGTGAAAATTGGTTTACCTCATGGGAAGGGTTCCTGGGGCGTAGGTTAACAGCAGATTGATCACGTGAAGGGCAAGATGCATCTTTTGGGCCATGTGGCAGATATTTGTTGTCATACTAGAAAGATAGGACCTTCAGATACTGTTTGTTTGCTGGATAGTTTCTTAGATCTGGCACTTGAAGGTCATACTGACACAATGATGACATAACAAGCAAAAATAGTATTGATACCAGTTTAATTTTATCTATGATATTTCTCAGATGCTATAAAAAGAAATTGGAGCAAATTCTGCATCTTTATGGCAATATGTAATGAGAGATATACCTCCAAAGTACTCTAATCCTTATAAAGCAAGCTATGACAGTATTTTTCTCCACACTACCATTTCATAAGATTAACAGAGTGCCTGATCCACGCTGTCAAAAATACACTAGCAGCTGAAAGAGTTTACTTGAATTATTTTCTTTTTTTTCCCCCATCAAGGCACAAATTGCATAACCATGCATGTCAGCTAAATTCAGTTGGCCTGATTTCTGTCTTCATTGTTTAAAGAATAGACAAACAATATGATTCGGTAGCAGTCACGCTGGGTGTTGAAATATGTCCACAAGGCGCTAATGGACAAAATAGGTGACTAAAATGTTATATCTGGAATGACTCGGAAAATAAAAAAAAACGTCTTTGCAAGCTCAGCATCTCTATTGCTGACTTGTTGGTTGGAGATTAGCTGTACCGTTGCTCTGATCAAGCAGCTGATGAAGCATCCTGCCACCACAAAAAAAAAACCCTTCTCTTCATTATAATGATAATGTGTTTCCATTGCAGCAAAGGACCAATCATCTAAAAAACTCACACTGTCATTATTGCATAACAACTCATGTCTTCTTTCCATCACTCAGTTCATCTCTCTCCCTCTCTTCATTTCATAATAGTATTTAGTATATAGTAATTTGCTCGACCAGCCGAGACAGCTAAGTCCCCATGAGCCATTAATATTGAGGCTCTAAGCAGCAAAGGCTATTTATGTCAGTGTGTGTCAGACATTGTCAACGCGGCGACAGACGGAGAGCATGAGAAAGATATGTGGATGAGTGGGACATTCCTCCATCAGACAGAATCAGTCTGGAAAAATCGGCCTGTGAATGCCAAAAAACCTGCCACATACAGGACACTAACATGTTGACCTAAGTCTGAGCAGCTCTGTCAGATGCTTCATCTTCTAAGAGGGAATCGGTTTCATTTCTGGAAAACAGCAGTGAAAAAAGGAATTGCAGAAGATGCTACTTGACAGGTTTAGATATTATTTTCGATTTAGTCCAGCAGCTCATCAATCACTTGCTCTGAAGTATTAAAGTAGCGTAAATGTGTCGCCTTTTCTGTTTTCAGAAAAATAATGTAGTCCCAGCTTTCGAAAGGTTCTGATACCATGTTGGTAAATGATCTTTTCAATTGATCCTGTTTAAAAAGTCTTGGGTCATTAGAAGGTATGAAGAAAACTTAAGTTGAGCTATTATTTGGGGGTGCTTATTGGTTTGCACCTTCAGACTTGCAGCAACCTTCTTTGTTCTTTACCTGCCATTTATTTTGAACTGCTTTAATCTGTCCAACACAACACAGACTGACCTATCCCACTGAGAATACACTGCTACATTGTACAGCAGTAATTTCCAACTTACTAGTTCCTCAGGAAATAATTCAGCACATGGACTGTGCAGAAACATTGCAGGGTAGCTCAGAAAATAAAGTAATAAATCTGGAAGGAAAAAAAAGGCTTGGGTAAAAAATAATCAACATATCTTGTGTTTAAAGGAAAAGATGACAGAAACTGAATAAAATACATATTTTAGGTTTCATATATTTTCAAACCACTACTGTCTCAATCCTTGCTGTGTATTGCACAAGTATTTAGGTGTGTTTGGTTATCAAAGCACCGTGTCGATGCTTTCCTCTGATCTCTTCTGTCATGCCTGATAAGTAGGATGATGAAGCACTTTTCTTCCTCTCTGGCCTCATTTCACAAGCTTTGCTCCTCCTCCTCCTCTTCATTCTCACTTCTCATCTCCTCATTCACAATTCCTGCAGCTAGATCTCAGTCAGCACACCCTAAACAAGACTTAAAGAGGAAAATGTCTGAGCACAGCAGCTCATTTGCCAACATTTGGTTAAAAATCTGCTACCTTGTAGAAGTTCTAACTAATACAAATGTAGACATAAATGCAGACGAGACAATATGTATCTATAACATATCTACCTTATAAGTGATTGGTTTCTAGCTGAGAGTAGATGAGACTGATATCTCTTTTATATCTGTAGCCTACTGTAACGGTGCAACTAAAGGCATATGGCCGCTTTGCAGCAAGATGGTGGCAAACAGCAAGTCTGATTCTCTCAAAAGCAAACAAAATATGTCTCAGAACCTCTGAAGTGCATTTCCTAAAATAGAGCTATTCCCTCTGGCATAATCCATTTGCTTAAGATGAAGCCAACTAACTAGTGACACAGTAAAAAGCTGAGCTACAAATGTATGTTTTTCAATCAGAAGAGAAACAAAACAGACATAGTGTGCACATGCATAAAGGAATTTAGATTTATGTAAACCTTTGGTAGTTTTTTATCCTTCTTGTAGAAATAAATAAATATACACGCAGTATGAGTCATCAGATAAGGCATGCAGTCAGTGGAATGGCAGAAATCCAGTCAGTGCAGTCTTTGACATGCATGATGCATTTTATAGAAGATGAGAAGAAGAGAACGCAGAGAGGCTCAAAGGATGAGATGGTGTGTTTCAACTCAGACGAGCAGAATTTGTATTTTGTAGTGGAGCTATGCAGAAGAGCAGGAGGGGGAAATCAGGGCAGTGGATCATCACGGTGGGCTGATTTACGCATGCTCATAATATTCTCACATGCATGCTAATGCACACACAAACACGCACAACTGCACAAGGAGGAAGGGTATTTTTATCCGACAAATCAGTTAAAATGAATAAAAACATGTAAAATGTGGAGTTTTTTTTTAAAAAGACAAGCTTTATGTATTTTAGGGGAGTAAAAAAAAAGAAAAAAAAAAAACAAAATCTGGAATAAAATCCAAAGTCCAGCCATTGCAGGTATGCAGATAGTCCACAGTTTCATTATCCGATTCTACCATCATGATTTCCACTTGCCTACATTCAAACACACACAAAAGCAGGCACACACACACATGCTCCACCTCTATGCTGCCATCCTCTCGCTACAACAAGCTACCATTTCCTGGCCCAGCCAAACCAACTCATTGTGCCAGCGCCAATGCAGCTGCTGTAATCTAGGCCAAGCTATTTATAAAGCATGCAGCCAAGTACAGGCGCAGGGAGCCAGGGGGAGACAGAGGGATGGGAGGATAAAAGAATGTCTACAGGGCAGAGAGACAGATCTACATAGTCTAGGTGAGAAAGAGTGAGGGCTTACACAGAAGCAGAAAGAGGTAGGGCAGGCAAAGCGGGAATAAACGTACCAAAAATATGTTGGGTCGTGGGGTCCCGTTAACCTGTTATGCTAACCTTAAGTCTTCCACTGAAAAACACAAACTTATTTCTCAAAGCTCCCAAGTGATTGTTAGGATAAAATGTAGCTGCAGCTGCTGCGTTAAACTATTTAGATATGAAGAATGTTGATAGACTTTTTCCATGACTTTCAAGCTTTAATAAAATGTGACAGACACCTGCCAGAGGCCAGCGCTCACTGTTCTGTTCATTAAAAAATGATGCAATGTTCTTACATGCAACAATCAGGATTTAGTCACATCAATTTACAAGCACAGGACCAAAAGCTTTATTTTTTTTTTATCAAAGAGGACACTACCTTTCACCTGTTCGTTAAAACACTGGAGATGCAATAAAAACTTCAATTTTGCAACCTAATTTAAGCAAAATGAAGCTTTTTGCAACCTAATTTAAGCAGCAAGTTAAATGCTAAATAGTATTGCTAATAAATAAATAATATTCCATTTGCAGGTTTTTTATGGTTGTATTGTAAACCATGTATTTTCTATTAATCACCTACAAAATTTGACTTGGAATAAAAATCCACTAAAACATGGGAACCAACTGCAATGTATGTTTCTGGTTCATAGGCCACATCTGTTGAGCCACCAGCAGCTGTTTAGTGTTTTAACTCTGTCCAGCAGCTTAAGAGCTGCAGAGATGAGCTGGCATGTAACTGTGTGAGGGGGGCAGAAGCAGAGGGAGAGGCGGAGGAGGCACAGACTGACACGTGCTGATGGTTTCACTGATTGCTTTGCTTTGAAATCGGGTCAAATCTTTGGATGGGTACGGCATACTCGCCGATCCGTAAGCAAGCATGACAAACACAACAAAGAAGAAAACAAAAAAAGTGAAATCATGGGGCTTGGAAGAACCTGAGGCTGCCTTATAGTTCCAAAGACATAGTGCTCAGAGAAATTGGTGCCATTTTCTGAGGCACACAAACAAAGAAGAAGAAAGAAGTCATAAGAGTCTTTACCGGAGGATAAGAAAGCTCTCTATTTCACTTCAAATAGTCCTAATTGAAAGCAGTACAATCCTCGTGGCAACTAAGATGAGCCAAAATGGTGAGATGGAACAATAAGATTACAAACTTTAAAAATTACTTTGACCCACTTCCACACTAAATAAATGTCAATAAACATTAGGACTTTCAGAGCTGTCTCTTACAAACAGCAAACAGAAGAAAGATGATTAACTGTATAAATCAATAGCACAGAAAATCACAACATCCACCTGAGAAAGTGTCACAAACTTTGATCAACAGATGACAAGAACTTCTATGACATGTGCCTTATTTCAGATCCGCCCTACAGCTTTGATGGCATTACTGTTTAACAGTACAGTTACCTATACTGAAAGTTCACATATACCTCCATGACAAATTGATTAAATTATTCTCAAAAACTTAATTTTATTAATCTGAAATTCAGCCCCTGGCATGTATCAACACTTTCAGACAAAATCCTGTTTGCTGGTTCGTTTTACATTTTTGAAGGCAAACACTAACAGCAAATGTTTATGTGGGCAACACGTTACAGATGCATAAACGTTTGTTTTTATTCTCATATTGATGCTTTCAATTGCAAAATAAAAATGGTAAATTTCCAAAGTTCAATCAGGAAGAAAAACTTTATTTTTTAAAAATAATTATAAATTGGTTCATATGAAAAAGTGGATGTTTTCCGGTCAGTGTTGGCCTTGTAATGGTCGGGTGAGCTGTCTAAGGTGCACTCTGCCTCTCACCCTCTAGCTGCTGGGATAGGCTGCACCACCCTGCAACCCTGCATTGGTATTAGTGGGTTCAAAGAAGTTTATCAAACTTAGGTTTTGTTCTGTTGGGGATTTTTGAGATATTCATCACTGTACACTTTGGTGACCCAAATGATCTCAATGAAAAAAATAATCTTTTTAAACATGTTCCCTAAAATTAGAAAAAAAATGCTGGGACAATAACAGGGCGTGACCCAGTACACTTTGTACAAAATGACAAAAATTAGGTAAATATTCCTTGAAATATGATAAAATACTAAATTAGAAACTACTAAGAATGTTTATCTTACTTTTAAAAAGATAAGCATATATGTGTCCTTGATTTAAGATGTTTAATCTTACTTAGATTTCAGCTTTTGCAGTGTATGAGTGTCCTCTTGCAAGTTAATCAACACGTGACATGTGAAGCGCTTTTTCCAATGATGTAAGTGGATAAACTTGACTGCTGCAGCTGTTGCGAGAGCCATACAATCAGCTGCAGCATTAAAAAAATAAAAATAAAATGTAAGCATAGCTTCAAACTATTACAGAGAGAAGATTTGTTTTTAAGCCATGTAGGCAAACACAGAAGCAGCCCGGTTGAAGAGAAAATTGTGCAAAAATATAATTTGTGAATCTTTGCAATCACTACAGCCAAATAGGTTAAAAGGCCTTTTACATTCTAAACACTAATTAGTCTGAATTGATATTTAGAGATTGATTATTTTCTGCAGCAAAACAAGATTTTAAAATGGTGGGATGCAGAAAATGGCAATAATGGGCTTGGAACACAAGCTGATGTCTGGTGAGGCCGAGATGGACTTTAATAGCACAAAGAAAAAAAAAACCTGGAGGAAAATGAACAAAAGAAAGATTAGAAGAGAAAACAAAATAAACAAAACTGAATCAAGGACAGTCACACATACAAATACACACTTGCACAACAGTAAACAGCACAAAACAAGTACCGGTACCAAGAGAGGAGAAAAATTGTAACGCATCACACCATCTTTTTCTATGAAAGACTAGAAATTGCAGGAATTGATTTGAATGCCTTTCTCCAGACTGCTTTCCTGATAAACAGCATGAAAAACCCATTCAACACAGCCGGCACAGCAAACGTACGTTCCAGACAACATTAAAATACTAGCAAGGTTATATGAGCAAGCACAGAGGTGAGACAGGCCATAAGGGAAAATGCACAGTCACATGAAGATAACCAGCTCAGGATGCAAAGTACAACCAAAATCTTTATTTTTCCAATGAAAAAGAGGGGAAAATCTTCCTGTTGCCTGGGCTTTTTATTTAGACTCCTTTATTTGACTCTTTCATGCACAAAACCAATCATTTTCAGTTTCATACAATCCATCATTTCATTTCTCCCACAATCCATGAGGCTCAATTTACTCTTGGCAGCAGTTAAAATAAAAAAATAAAAAAAGAGCGCTCACACTCTACTGCTGTACTATTCTTAAAAACGCCTACAGAACATTTCCTCTTTTAGACTGATTGAGCCAGAAAATAATCTTGATTTAAATAGAATCCCAGGAGCACGACGGAGAACAAATAACACAGTTGCTTGCACAGATCCTTAATCTTGTGGTTTCATAATCAGCACTTGTGAAGCAGGTGGAGGAGAGGTTGAGATGCGTCTGTGGAAGACAAGCCATCATTTTTATCAAAGCAACTGTAAACAAAACTGGTCTTAATCACACCTCAAAGAGACAAAGAGAAATAATTTTCCGTCATGCTTTTATCAAAAGGGGGTGGCGCTCTGCAAAAGCAGCTAAACAAAAGTTTTATGTGATGAGCAGATAAGGATGCTGTATTCACATTTTAGAAACAGATTTATGGAACCATGTTTAATAAGCCATGTGAAGATAATTAAGGTAATTAAATGTGTCTAATTAAGATAGCTTTTAATAATCCACTGTAAAAGTATAATATGTCTCCCAAATACAAATGCAAAAATGCCCCATCAGTGCCAGAGGACATCTGGACAGAAGCTATCAGAGTAGGACTTTATCTGTATTTTGCATGCTCGCTCATGTAATTGCTGCGGTGTGAAGTAGGTTTTGAAATAGCAAATAATCAAATGGGTGTGTGGGCAGAGAATGCAGCAAATTAGCTTTTACTTAACCAACTATTTTCTGTTTAGTTTTCCTCCCTTATCTAATCAGATAAAAAGCTCGCTAACATTAGAAATCTCTTTTACAAGAGTAACCCAGCTAGAAGGCAGCACAACCACAATAATATCTGCATTCATGTGAAACTGTACTCTAAGCTTTCATGTATTAGGACATTGTACCACATGTTGTGGCCCTTGTTAGGTGTTGGAATTAGATAAATGCAATCTATGATAACAATAACAGCACATACAAATGATGGGTCAAGAAGAATAAATACATAAATTCATAACCAGTCTGTGGTAAATGCAACAACAAAGAACTGTTTGCCACATTACAGAAGGATGAGCTGATAGTGTCAGAAAGTGATGTGAATAATACATAAAGATAAATGAGAGTTTTAAAAAAAAGGTTAAACATGTTACAGAAAGCAGAGTGCTTGCTTGTCTTAGGGAAGCCAAGTGATTAGATAAACACTACATGAATACATGAACACATTATGTTTTTGCTGCAAATCCTTTTATTTATATTATTTTATGTATACTCCAAAACTGTAACAGGATGTTAATGATTATTAATTATCAGTAATAATGATAGTAATCATCACAGATCACACTTTTACACATGTATACTGTTTTTTATTTTAAAGAACACACTCATACGTGCACACACACATATATAAACTACCTTATAAATGTTCCACATACTCTTAATATTCATATTAATTGGTTTTACATGCTTGTTTTTAATGAGATGTGCTTTTTACTGGGTTTTGTATGTGATCATATTTATTTGTGTTTCTGTGTATTTTTTTCTACTATGACCTCTTGACCAGGTCAGGTTTGTAAGCTGTTTTTGGGGGGGGGGGGGGGGGGGGGGGGGGGGGGGGGGGGGGGGGGGGGGGGGGGGGGGGG
>JBAMHV010000021.1:13661280-13680049 GCA_037177535.1 Pseudomugil gertrudae | reverse complement strand
GCTGGGATTGGCTCCAGCCCCCCCGTGACCCCGTTAAGGGAAAAGCAGTAGAAAATGGATGGATGGATGGATGGATGTTGGACTACTTGCAACATTCTCCCATCCTTGCTTATGATGCTCCTTTTAGACCCAACCATAACACCTCAACTTTACCAGTTTACTGTTGCCACATCACAGCCTTTTTGGATCATGTTGCAGGCATCAAATTCAAAATAAATTAATATTTGCTAAACAAACAATGAAGTTTATTAGTTTGAACATTAATTTATTGTTTTGTATCATTTTCAAATAATTATGGCTTTAAAAAGATTTCTTAAAAATTGTGTGTTTTTATGTTTTACACAAAATCTCAGCTTCAATAGGAACTGGGTTTGTAATTACAGCATGATATGCACGAGTAGCTTCAGTAGAGAGATGAACTTTACTGGAAAATCTGACTTTAACTTGAGATGCTCATCAAAATGCGATGAGTAAGTTCAAACTGTCACGGCAAGCAGAAGCGCTGTCACCCTGTCAAATACTTGAGTGCAGCACAGACTAAGTTCAGTCATACTGTGCAATATTTTCCTGCCAGCTCGCCTAAAAACATCTGCTTTCTTCTGTATAATAAATAAAGGCATAACAAGTACACCAAGCTGGTCAGTGTACCAGAATAATAGCCAGGCTGCAGGAGCAAGAAGCCAGGGGCATTCACTCACTCTCTGCTGCATTATGTCTGACCTTCAGTCCGCCAAGCACCCGCTGCCTCACGTTCAGCCCTGAGGACCGTCCCCCTAAAATAGATCATAGTCTGACACATGCAAACATATCACTACAACACACACATGCACATGTACTGTATGCATATACATTACACTGCATGTAGACATACTAAACACACACACACATGCTCACACACTCTCTATTTACATCCTGCTACACGCTATCTTAAGTCCCTGATGTTCCAGCAGCACTCTGCAATGAAATTACAGTTTTAATAATCAATATATATGAGTTACTCTGTCAAATACGTTACACTCAAGTACCCATCAGTGCATTTCAACTTTTCACAGCTTGGAGCACTCAATCAGCAGTTAATGCACTGCTGAGAGAAGCAGCACACAAACATCCTAGAAGCTAATGTTAATATGAATTGTGTCCATCTTATAGTGTTCTATTCTATCATACAATCATTTAGATGCTTTTCTCCAAAGCGACACACATCAGAAAGTGAGAACACAAGCAAAAATCACACAGGATGGACATAAGTGATAGTCAGAGTTCAGTCAGACACAGATGGACCCAAAGTTGTCCCTTTGTTTAATTACAAGAGCATGATTTCATCACACAGTATCATTGTGGCCATAAGTGCATGCAGCCAAGTTGTGCCAAAAAGCAGGACAAGTCTTTCTAACTCAGTCTGACAAGTGGGAGAGTTAAACAAAGTGGGAAAATACTCCACGAGCAACTGAGCTTTTAGCTTGCATCAGACAGTTTGGTAGATTTTTCCACTGTTGTTTCCCAGTGGTTGAACAGAGTCTCACTACTGGTTTCATGTTTAGTTGTGGTGGGAGCACTGGGTGCTTATCACTGGCAGAGCAGACGATAAGCAGAGCAGACTGGCGATAAGATGCTTAGCTCTTAAGGAATGCTGGTAGACAGGACAGCAGACAGTGAAGGTACAGAATATAATTATATATATATATATATATATTATTCGTACTCTTTCAGTTTATCGTTTATCAGTTTGTTTGCTGAAACAGTTGCTTCCTGCAGCTGGAAGAAAGGCAGCTTATGAGGAAAATCTGAATGGAAAACGTGCATTTTATAAGACCTCATTACTGAGACCATCTTTGAAGAGCACAGTCATTTACAGCAAGGGATAGAGGTTAATTTTCTACAGCACCAGCACGGTCAACACAATATCACATTATGCTGTAACCTTTTGTTGACTTTTGTGATGCTTTCAAATCTCCTATAACAATGGAGACAAACAAGTTAAAAATAGTTTGGCTTTCCAGTGCACACACGGTAACAGATTCACAAAACAAACCAAACCAAAACATTACTTTGTGTTGTCCTAAGCTTGCAGCAGCTTGATTGCACTGATTGTGGACTGAGGAAAGCTCTGTCAGGCTGCAGGAGCTCAGATGAAAGGCTTGCTCAGTGCTGATTAGGCCTGATGTACACTGGGCAGTATGTGGAAAGATTTATAATGGCTTCTCTGACCTTTGTCTTGGCAAGCACAGAAGCCTCTTCTTGTTACTTTACCCATACAGATTCCCATTTCTTAATCTTTCTCTCCATTTTCACTTTTTTCTGGGGTGTGTTGTACAGTACGTGATGTTTTAGAAATCACACACACACACACACAGGAGCAGTAATGTTCTGTAGAAGGACCGTAGTATGACTAATACTGAGACACTTCAAAAAACAGGAATAAAAAGAAGGTAGGAGGAAAATGTTTCAACTAACATCCTGCAATATGCTGGGGGGACAGGAGGGATGAAGGAAATTTCAATTTAAAATGTTGCATTTACCAAATCCCTTAAGAGCGTGATTTTCATGTTACACAGCCCTGATCCATGTTTCTAACCTGGAGCATCATCAGCTTTACAAATCACCTCGCTTCAGTCACAATTCCCATCATCTTAGGTGTTCAATGTCCTCTTCCTCTTAGTCTCAAACATGCTTACGGTATATGAAATGTTTGTGTGTTTGAGTTTCCCCACTTTATCATCCACTCTCTTCCAGCCGGTGAGAGGGATAGGAGTCATCACAGAGAGGACAGAGTAACTGGGTACTTGTGTAAAATGGCAAAGACAGCGTGGGTGACTCTACCCCCTAATAGTCAAACTTTTCTTAATGAGAGGTCCCAACTTCTTAATAAGATGAGGCAAATATGCAATATGCTACGCTTGTTCTACATTCTCAGCATAACATACATGTTTTCATCTTCACTTCATGGTGAGAGTTTAAAGAAAACAGATTGTTTTTCTGATTTTCAGGTTGTTGAAGAGTTTTTTTTAATGCATTCTCTGCTTGTTGCTTACTCACCGAGCTCACATACCGTACACACACACGCGTGAGTCTGGAATGAGGCAGAACTTAGCATGTTCAGAAAGCATTCAGGCAGGGATGATATTCAGAGGTAGAATTGAAATAAATACCATCATACCGTTGTTTTTACAAGGACAAAGTAAACCTGATGTGGAGGAGATGTAACCTGCTGGTCTCAGTGCATTGGCCACAGGTTGAATCTTACAGTTGAATGAGTTAACCGTTCATATTTCAACTTTGCATCTTCGCATTGAGCAGTTTGATATCAACACATGTGGTGATCCTACAAAAATAACACATTTCTGTAAGACTGAAAGATTGAATTACAAACCAAATCGCAATAATTGTCCCAAAACAAGAAAAACATTTCCAGGCCTAAAATAATTAAACAAATCTAATCTTGACACTTTGCCAGTAGCTTTAACTTCAATGCTGAATAAGACAACATTCCACATGCATGCAGATTAGATGACTGTCCTGATATCAAATAATGAAGTGCTGTAATGCAGCTAATTTTAATTATGAGAATAAATGTAAATTAGTAAATTAGCTAAAACCCATTTATAACAGCTGGCTGATCTAATCTCAGCAGCTTCCCCTGGAAACAATGAGTTTATTTAAAGCTGGTCAGGGGGAGAAAATACTGCAGCTGAAAGTGTGCCACTAGGTTTTACTGACTTTTCACTTATGCAAAAGAAAGCAAAAAGGCTTTTACAGTGTGCTAAGAGCTTCTCATAAATAAGGGGACACATCTTTCTCTCTTTTTCTCTCAGTTTTCTTCTGTCCGTCCTTCCCTCTCTCTCTTTAAGAGCAAGTGATTACAGAAACAGCCATTCCTCTTGCATGCGGGCCTTTGAGAATAGACACAGACAGTAATGTCAGCATTGGGAGAAAGCCAAGAGCCCAAAGACACAAAAATGTAGGTTGCAATGTCCCTCACATGGATGTGGACAACATATTTGAAGATGACATATCAGCAGCTAAAAAATGGCATGTGTTGATATGTTGCAGATTCTCTGTGAACTTGTTAATATTAAATTAAATAGAAATCCTGCATCAAGTCTCTGTTCATGCTCCTAAAATATCTGAAACAACCTACCTTTTATCTCATACCTGATCCTTCCATTTCAGTCTTTTTTCTAAGTCAAAACAGATGCTATTAGTTCTAATTTTAGCAAGGCTTGTTTTATTAAACACACAGAATGCTCTATTGACATGTTTTGGCTGAAGTGTTTGTATGGGGGTGGCATTTCCACTTAAAAGCTGGAGCATGAATCGTAATGAAGAGAGGAGGCAAAACGAACGCAGGGAAGGGGGCGGACTCCGCAGCTAGAAGCAATGGGTGTGCAAACAGCCACCTCACAAAGCAGGAGTGATTCATTTAAAAGGATTTTGTGGATGCGCCAAATTTAGCCTCTCTGTTTTGCATTTCTATACATGGAGAAAATCAGTCAAGAAAAAGAGAGACGGGGGCTTAATGAGCAAGTTTGTAAACTGTGATCACAAGAGGAAAGAAAACGGTAATGCGGGAGTAGAGTTGGTTAACTTTGAGAAGCTGGTACAGAAATGGGAGAGATGGATGGGCCTGACAAAAAGAGCCTAAAAGGAGAAGAGGGGAGTTTCAATGATGCCAGCTGGAAGCATGAGGGATTGCAGGACAGCATAATTAGATTAGAGGGTAGAAAATTATTAGTATATTTTTTTCACATACTCCTCCAACAAACAGATCAAATGATCTCAAGCATCCGAGCTCTGAGAGTCTAAAGCTGTGAGGATAACTCACAGCTGAGGAGTTAAGCCACAAATGCAACTGGGTTTTTTGTCTGCAACATATATGTGTGTGTGAGATTTGGAATGAGGCATGTTTACCAGTACACTGCAGAAGCGTAATTTGGCATGAATAACACACTGAATTAGATGATGGTAATGATTGATTTATATGCACGGACATGTGCATTAAGGTTGTGCAGTCTGTGCAAGTCATATTGTAATCTGCTGTTCATTTGTATTCCTTGACAAATGAATAGCAGTTTCATCAGGTGTGTATCAACTGTGTGTGTGTGTTTATGCAGTGGAACATTCAGCAGCACAGCTTGAAAGTGTGACTAGGCAGGAGCAGGAGCTGTGGATGACACATGTTGCTGGCATTAAAATCTTGGACTGTCTGACAAACTAAACAAGATGATGCAAATGTAAATAAACAGATACACATGTTCAGACTAACTCGCGCACTTCAAAACATGACAGACACACACAAAAAAAGAAAACAATTTGCAGCATCTCACCCTGTGTGCATCCTGTTCAAACACAGCTTCGTGAACGCTGCACGCAAAGAGCGCTGTAGGAAGATCGCTCAGGTCCATCATCTCCTCTGCAATGCCATCCTGATCGCTCTCCCCAAACACCATGTCCTCTTCCTCTTCCTCTTCTGGATCACTGCTGTAGGCTTCTGAGCCATTGCTCCAGGCCTTAGAGCTTTCTCGCAGCATGCCGGAACTAGTAATAAAACCTCTGAGACAGGTGGGTATCACAGAGGCTGGGAACTAGGGAGAATGGAATTACAAGATGGCAAGATAGAGGTAAGCTGACTGTGCTGCGTAGAAATGTATAAAAAATGACAAAACAGTGAAACACTGGACTGTACATATTGTAAAGTTTTATTTATGCAACAGTAATGACTCAGAAAGCAGAAATCCCTTATTGGAAACTGTTCTTATTAGTTAGACATATATTTAACCAACAAAAAAAATCACATTTTACATACAAAGACAGATAAGACAAGTCTATGAGTCAATTTATGAAATACTTACTAATATTTGACCTTAGTAAATCTTTACGTTATTAAAGGACTCGAGGCTGAAGGGTGACCCCCTCAGAAACAGTGTCAGTACCGCACTGGAGCATGGCGCCATCTAGTGGCCATTCTGGACGAATGGCGCTTATTATAAACATATTAAGCATAATAACATCTACAAATCACACAGATGACGACTAGTTATAATAAATAGCACAGTTGAATATTTTATCATTAAACAACATGTAATTTTATAAATGGAAATATAAAAAAGTAGCAGAAGATTATGACATAACATCACCGCTGTCAAATGGCTGTCATGAATCATGGCAGAAAATCTCCTTTGCTTTTGCGCGAGCGCCCTTGCTAGCTGTATTACGCAGACTGTAACTCACACTGAAGTGCACGCGCTTATCGTTAGAGTATTCAAATAGGCTCGTGACACCTCGCACTCAGTGCTTTATTGTTTTGACGCCACAGTTCAGCTGAAATTTACACCAAAGTTTCCACTGGGTCACTGGCGCGCACACGAAGTTGCTGTTTTATTTCCCTCCCTAACGGGGTCAAGAGCAAATCTTCTTGTCTTCATATTTACTCACCTCATTTCTGTCAGTGGAAACGTCCGAAACAGCCCATTTCAAGCGGATAATTGTCTGAAAATGACAAACTAGTGGTGCTTTGTTAGTTTAGATGCGTGGGTGTTTGTTTTCACTGGATTATTGGGCGCTCTTTTCATGCAGCCTACTCCTGCGTCAGGTGAAACCAATGAGACGCCGGCGATGGCACGCGCCGACCTATCAGGCTGCAGCAAGGGGAGGATGCTCTGCTTCAAGATTGGTGGTGATGGAGAAGCAAAGTGGCGCACGGAGCTCTGCTGCAAACTCCTTTAATTGCTGGACAAGGACGTCCTTGTGACTCAGGGCGTGTAATCTGAGCATCTTTGACCGCCTCGCCTGCTTTTTAAAGATATTGACTTTTTAAAGATATTCACAGACTGCTTTACGGAGCTCAGGATCCACCTGTTGCACTTTAACATTTCTATTTGTATGCCACTATTCCAGAGGAAAATATAACCTATTCCACAAAATGTAAGACTTTGTGCAACATAGTAACGTTAAAAACGTCAGATTAAAGTTAAGATCTGTATTTTTCAACGTTTTATTTTGTTTTTGTCCCCTGAAAAAAAGCAGTTTGGAGTTGAACCACATACCACCTAAAACCATTACAGTATGAAGTAAATATGTGTTACATTTAATCCATTTGAGAAAATACCATCCAGCAGTGTGTACAAAACCTTACTGTTAAACATAGTGTGTGTCAAACATCAACCAGGTACAACGTAAGTCTTTAAACACTGATGCTTCAGACGAGAGCAGACTTACATTAATTAGGGCAGCATAACCCACTTCTAGTTGTGTTGGATCTTTTGTGTATATGTTTTAGGAGTTCTTTGCTACCTAAGGTGTCAGATTTCTTTTTTTAATATTGCAAAAATTAATTAATCCAATTCTGTCTCAGAAAAGTGTGACATCAATATTTAGTTCTTAATAAGATTTTTGTTTGGAAATAAGCTATGTAGATTAGTGGACTGTCGTGCATTCTGAATTATGTAATTATTTGATGGTTTTTATAACTCCAAAATTGGATGAGAATACTTCCTTTAATGAGAGTACACAGTATTTACAAAAGTATCCTGGTATTAAGAGAGGCTGGGAAGACTGACAGGCCACAATATCACATCCTGAGTAAATAAGCCCTTATAAAGCTGTGTTCTCTTAATACTGAATAAATGCATTGATGCATGTGGAAGTCATTGTTTATGCATTTTAAAGCCTGAAAATAAGACAGTAAATTTAATTGTACAAGAGAAAAAATGTGGTATTCAACATCAATATAAATTTCTACTTTGCAAACATAAGACACTAAAAGGCCATCAAAACTGGAAAACTAGTTAATTTAGACGTACACAAGCATCAGTACTGTGCCAGTTTTTTCATAATGTTGCTTTATGAAATTTATTTTCCAAAGCACAGTGCTGATCTAAACAGGCAATAAAACAATACAGCTGCCATAAATAACTGACATGCCTGACTACTTTATTTACTTCCCTACAGTATATGCAACATGCACAGTCCTACTGGGATCTGTCCCAGTAGGGATCTGTAAAGCTAAATTCTGAGGCACATTAAAAGAAGAGTCTACAGAAAATAAATACATATGTGCAGATAAATTAAAACCATTGAAAACAAAATTTGGTCACGTTAAGAAGAGCGGTAATCCTAACAAGAGACAGAAAAGTGATTAAAACCCTTCATTTATAAGAATTAGAGGCAGATACTCCTGCTCATTGGCAAGTCAAAACCTACATTACAAAACTTGTTGGAATAAACACCAAGTTGAGACATTTGTTAGCACAAATCTTCAATGGAACATCCTTTTGCGGTAAATACCCAGTCATGATTAACTGGGGACAAATTGCTTATGTGAAAATAACTGCTTATGATATTTATATAAAAAATTAAGACGTGTATTTTGCAGGAAGCTTCATTTTACAACAATGTGAGTTCTTCTTTCTTTTATCTCTCCTAACATGTCAAACTCCACCCAGCTGATTCATGTGGGTTCATGTGAGACAAGTACAATGATGGAGGAAGTTAAAGAAATACTTAGTATGCTACACGTTGTGGCAAAGTACTTGTAACTAACCTACTTAAATAATTTTGCATAGAATGAGAATGTTTTCTCTTCCAGAGAAATAGTTGCTCCTAAATACTGTACATTAAAAAGACTGGAGCTTGAAGATGATCTGAGGATGGCAACAGTTTCCAGGGAAGAACTAGTTAGACTAATATAAAGCAACCCGTCTTATTGTCAGACTTATCAGAAATTTCACTGTTAATTTCAGTAGCTAATGCAGCTGACATCTTCCCAAAAAGGAGAGAAAAGGCAATGGTCTTCCTCATTCTGGTTTGGTTTAGCAATTCCAAACAGAAAAGTGTGTGTAGGAATGTAAGGCGAAGTAAATATTGTTGTCCATTACAACATTTTAAAGCCCTTAATTACTTTTCAAACAGAGGTACTTGGTGTCAGTCACTTTTTAAGCCAGGCTGACCACAAGATGAATCTGTGGTTCTGGAGATGACCGGTGGGGGTTCCAAGTTGACTGGTACAGTAGCAGGCGCCACTCCATCATTGTTGACAAGAGACCCGTAGGAGAAGGAACCATTAAAATCTGGCTGAACAACCTGGCCATTATCATGGATCGTTGGGACACCTGAACATGGGACAGAAAACGCCAGAGCAAATCGATGGTTTGAGAGGCTTGCTGATACTAAAGTAACATGTCAAATATTTAAATATACTTTTTAGTTTACACAGGTGCATACAAACCATTAGCCATGTTCACAGAGACATATGGTTCAAAGAGCTTCGTCTTTTTCCTGTTTTTTGTGATTAAATAGACCCCAAGGAAACACAATGCAGACCTGTACAAAGCACAACATGGTCAGCAACAGCATTCAGTAAAATCAATGGTTTATGGATGGCTTCATTGATTCAAATTATACATGAATAATTTCTCAGTTGAAACATAAAGACATCATGCAACACAACAAAACATAGAATTTCTTTCTTATGTTCCCTATGTTGAAGTGGCAGAATGGTATGCTAGGAAGTGTTTACTCACCCCAACAGAAACATGCAGATGTGAAGGATGTCTTCATTCATAAACTCCAAGTAAAACACTGCTCCTGAAAACCAAAGAAGAGAACTTTGATGACTGTTGGTTCGCTGAGCAAGTGAAGCATTTCATAAGCTTTGAACCTTGTCAGATCTTTGTGTCACATAAGGGGAAAGAGATGGATAACTGGAACCAAGTGAGAAATCTAGTAGCAAACAATGCCATAACTCACCAGCCACCAACGCAAAGATGGTAGAAAGGATGTAGTTGACACTGGCAACCAGAGAGGAGTCATGCAGTTTACAAGCTTGGGAGAGAAATCTAAGAGAAAGGGGAAAAAAGAAACCAATTAAATCATTTTATCAGGATAACATTTACATGAAAACAGTGGGAAGTTAATATTGGGTAAGAACACATTATTTTGAGTGGAGAGTAAATATCTTCAATATTCACCTGGCCTGGAACACCACTGATGCTACCATGCACACAAACATGACACTGAAGATCGGGTAGTCAAGCTGCATGTTGCCTTCAATGGTCAGGACCAACATGCCTGCCACTGCCTTCACTGTAATGACTCCCACAGAGCCTGTGTACAAACAGTCCAATTAATCAGAGAACAAGAGCAGCTTTGGTGCTTTCCGGATGATCAAGACCAATTGCAATAAAACATTGTAACTCTTTTTTTGTTTACAGACAGAAATTGACAACCTTTAATGCAGGAAACTCACCTAGCAATGCAGCCAGCAACAGAATAATGACAAGGTAGTTTGTACCACGTTGTTTGTAGAAGTATAACAGCAAGCAGAATGTGATAATCTCCAGGAACTGTCCATTAGGATGAAACAGCAACAACAAACACTAAGTTAGTAACATATAAATAGTCACTAAACTTGTCCTCTGGAATCAGTGTGATATGAGGTGGTGCAGTGGTTGTATGAGAACTGTTTTACATCACTAAAGACCCCAAATGGATCTGTTGCTGAAATCTAGGTTGCAAAATGTGCATGGTACATTTATAGATTTCTGTTTTCTTTATGTGCTGAAATAAAAATATCTTACCATATACAAGAGAACAGGCCAACCCACGATATGTTTCACAATGTTTTCTGCTTGAAGTTTTTCATGAGAGTTTGGTCCAAATGCTACAAAAAGATATGTTCCTCCAGCTGTGAGGATGTAACCTAGGAAGGTCAGCCCATAGTACTCTGAAATAACATAAAGCATACAACAATGAAAGTGTTTTTTAAGTTGTTGCATTTCCAACAAACTCAACCCTTCACTGGACAAATTTCATTTTGATTTCAGTACTTAGAGCAGCTGAGAAGGCTGTGAGAATGTGCAATGGAACAGGATCAATGACACAGTCTGTGCAACGTCACACACACACACATTTCTTTGTTTTTCTTTTTACTTACTTGCAAAGTCTTTAGGTTTAGACTTCTCACGCAAAAATAAAAATCCCAAAATTGAGCTGCCTGAAAAATAACACACAAAGATGAAAATGCATGATGTTCACCTCATTCACCTCAGACTGCAGCTGCATATTAACATTAAGATTATACCAATGAGCAGCTGTATGATTTTACAACATTATACTGTGTATTTATCAGCAAACATCACTCTCA
This sequence comes from Pseudomugil gertrudae, assembly GCA_037177535.1. NCBI lineage: Eukaryota > Metazoa > Chordata > Actinopteri > Atheriniformes > Pseudomugilidae > Pseudomugil > Pseudomugil gertrudae. Next base: position 13,668,909 of record JBAMHV010000021.1, on the reverse strand, counting down.
ACTGTCTTTGGGCATATATGGTAAATACTCACTCAGGACAGATACTGCATTGAGAGGTGCTATGAGAACAAGAGGGGCAAAAGCATAGGAGACAAAGTTTGCACCCTCGCCAATACATGCGAATACAAAACCAGACCACCAGGTTTTAGTGTGATAGAAGGCACGTTGGTCCTTTGTCCCTGCTAATGTCACATGGCTGTATTTCTGGAGGGGAAAAACATGTAGGTAAAACAGTGATGATGCAAGGTAAACAGAAAAGCTGCTTTTTAGGACCATTTTTAAAGGAGACTTAAACCACATTGTGCAGTAAGATTGCAAAAGTGACTATTTGAAAGAAAAATAAAAAAGGGAGAGCCACAAAACAATATAGTATGAAGAAGAATTAACTTATACAATGACTTATACAAACGCCTATCCCTGAAGGGATAGCCTAACAAATGAAACTCTGTTGACACAAAGCCTCAACATGACGCACAGAAAGCTGACAAATGTTTCACTTTTTAGATTGATTGATAGATGCATGTGTAGTACCACTGTAGCGATGACATAAAATTTTCTGAAGTCAAGGTATATACTTGTAAATAGTCTAAATACGAGAAAATGTTCAGTACCTGAATGCTGAAGGAGATGCTGACAAACAAATTCCCAAATATTGCGAGCAAAGTTCCAATGAGATTTTCCTGAAAAAGGTTATTTTAAAAAGATCAGTTGAGTAAAATTACTTTTCCATAGAGATAAAGGAGGAATTAATCTGAGTATTTGGTAAAAGCAGGATTATAAAACACCGTCTGCGTTAGCGTTTATGTTTACCAACATTCTGATGGTGAAATGCGGTTCAACAGTAAGAATGCTTAAAAACAAAACCCAAAAGTACGCCTGGGTTGAATTTAACATCCCCTAAAATATAGCCGAGTTAAACAAACAAATTTAAAGGATGATAAAAAGTGAACTATTGTCTCACCATGTACGAACCTCCCTGGGTTCTACTGTAGTCCATATTGTTTCCTTTGGAGCTAATTTATTTATCATGAGGAGACGGACGTTCAGTTACCAAACACTTCATTTTATGGGTTTGCTTTTTCTCTAATGTTAAAACTATATTTCTCGTTATTTCTGCATTTATTTTACATTTTGAAGCTATAAACTAACGAAGGCACCATCTAGTAACATCTCACTTCCGGATTAAATTCACCTGCTTCGGGCTACGCCTTGACGCAAGACGATGACGCGTAGGTCACGTGACCGTGAATCAACCCAAACTCAGGGTTGATTTTATAAATTTATAGATTTTCGAGGTGTGTGGTTATGTATAGCGACTCACATCTTTTTCCATTACAGCAATTTTAAAAAAGCATTTTTATTTTTTTGCCATTTATTAGTACATTGACCGTGGCGCTATGAACCAACACTAGGTGGTGCTATTGAACTAAAAATTGGTCTGAGGACGTTTACCTGACAGGAAAATTAATTAAATTATTAATTGAAAGATACTCATGCTTTTTTTTGTGTGAAATATTTTTTTCTACTGAAGATTTATGATTTTTCATGTATTATGCACACCTATTTTGTATGTAAATATTCAACATTGTGGGAGGCTTCGTTATGTCTAATGCAAAACTGAAAGATACAGGAGCCATCAATCTTTAAAACAAGAAAATACCTTTTTTTATTTGAAATGTTTGGTTACAATGTCATCAAATGAATAAATTAGCCTCTACAGTTGTGTTACTGTATGTAGTCATTCTATTAAACCGATAATAGCTTTGTCATCATGACAGCATAATGCAGCATAATCCTGACTAACACTATTGGCATGTTCTTCGTTCTCTCTTTTTTTGCCACTTAAATAGTGAAAGAGGAAGAGTACACAATGTCAGTAACAGTGTTACTATAAGAGGAGCAGTGGAAAACTAGAGGTGGGTCAGAAAAGGGTGTGAGCTACTGTTCTAAATGTCTTCCTGCACATTTTTTTTTCTCTTCATATTTCAAAAGCAAGCGACAAATCACACTGGGAAGATGAATCACAGTCACGTAGCATTAATCAAAACATTGCAAAAGATGTCAAAGACCGTTGATATTGATTTCCCAAATTATTCCATATGCTTTTGTGTTTGAAAAAGTTGGGAACAGATACTTTTAACAAATGCCCAATGTTATTTTGTAGTGAAAATTTGATATTAAGAACCATAATTTGATCTTCAAATCAGCTAAAATAAAGGTGACTCTTCCTTTATTGTTTGTTAACCTGAGATGAAATTACCCACCTGGGACAATATTATCACCTTGCTGTGAAGCTGCTTAAAGCAAAGTCAAGGAGTCTCTGTGCAAGAAGTTTATAGCAGTTTTAATTTTTGAAATTTCTCTTCGAGTTTTGTTTTCCCAGATATGATATTATAAGTGTGTGAAAAGATAACAAAAGCATTTCTTTGGGCAAAAATGATCTTGTTTTCTGACTGGCATGCTGCACTAACATACTGTACCTTGCAGTAAACCACAGACTTCCTCAGTGTCAGAAGAGAGGATTGAAAGATTCACTTAAATACTTTAGTAAATTGTTGTTTGTTTCTTCCCTTTAAGCCTCTAAGATCATTATGAATTAACATAAAAGCAATTGTAGCTACTGTTACCTTCTAGTGAGACAGCTTGTGTATGTTGCTAATTCAGGAGGTAATGTATTTACCAGCATGTATCTGTTTGTTAGTCTCTTTGTTAGATTCTTCACTCTAAAACTACTCGGTGGAAATTTCATGATTTTTTTTCTCTGAGAATTGATCCTGGTCTAACTTGAGCCTAAATTTTAGTAGTGACCCAGATCACATTCTGTATGAATTCTTTATCATTGCAAGAAAGGGCAGTTTTCAGTGTATATACATGTAACTCCCCTACATGGTCGGGGTGCTTGGCCAGAACTGAAGAAGTTCCCAACAGGTTTTACACAATATCAAAGTTAGATCTGGATCCCAGCAAAACTCTGGATACTACGATCCAGAACAGGAAAAACATGGATCATCTTTTCAATTTTTATCATTGCAAGAGAACAAATTCACATATAAACATGCAAACCACAATAAAGCCAAACACAGTGGAATCATTATCAATTAATCTAGGAATCTAACTGTGTAAACATATAAAAAAAATGCAAGACTATGTATTGCAAATCACAAAATGGGTGTAAATAAATTTCCTGGAGGGGGTTTACGTTCTCCAAGGGCCTTTCTAGTTGTTGTTGCATCCTATGTGACTTTACCCTTGAAATAACCAAAAGCATTTCAGAGGCCGCAATTTGTTTTTTTTTTCAAGTAGGTAGTTTGATAAATACAAACAACAAATGCTTTCTGCCCTTCCACACTTGTCAGGCTTTGATGCCCTAAATGGCTTCCTGGAATGAGACACGGCAGATTTATTCATTATGCAGACACTTATTACAGCTCTGTGGGACTGTGTGTGGAAGAGGTTTATTATACAGGTGTTTCTCTCTCTTGGTGTTAACAGGTGCATGCAGCTGCAAAAAGGTGCAATCTATTCACTATTTTTCCCTAAAAACATGTAAATTAGGTTCTTTCTGGATAAACTAAGAAAAGAAAAACTTTTATCAATGGTCGGCACAATGAAGATTTTTATAAAGTTTTCTTATTTTAAAGTTTTGTTTTCAATGTGTTATGACAGATGTTTGCTTGTTTTTAGTTTTTATCTGATGCAAGTTATATTTTATACCATTCGGTTAAATTAAAAGCTCCGACAAATGATTTAAAAGTAAAATTTGATTAAATTTTGATGAAATCTAAACTTGTATAATATATATATATACTTATATGTGTGTGTGTCCTTTAAAGGTCCAAATCATCCGCAGAGCTGCAGATATCAACGTGGTGAATTGGTTTCTTTTGTGCGTGTAACTTGTGGTGCGTGGGCGCTGTACTCCATTGCCACAAGAATGCACGAACGTTAGTGACAGTGTGTATTTAATAACTGCCTGGCCTGTTTTAAAAACCAAACAGACCAGCATTCATTTGTAATGACTGAAGAATGTATGTACGTTAGATAGGAGAAGGAAATGAAGGAGATGCATTCATTACAACACGACATTCCGCAAAAGGAAATCACTTCTCCATGAGATGATATTCCACCTTGAAGATTTCTTAGCACGTTATGAAGTGGTGGTGGAAGAGCAAGCTTTACTTAAATCCTCTGCAAGTCCAGACTCGAACGCCTGTGCTCTAAAGTGACAATGACAACATTACAAAGAATGCTCAATTTAATGTGTGCAATCAAACAAAGCTCATAAATATGGGTGTAAATCTCGATGTGTCAATAACAAATTGCCAAGGTTTCAGGCATCACTCCAGAATTCTGGTTTCGGTGACTTTGTGTGCATTTTTATGCATCAACCATGCAAAACGAAGATGGGAGTCAGTAGAAAGGTAAAGAAAGAGGAAAATGGCAATAGCTTGTTCATTTGTTTAGTTTCATTAGTTCCTATGGGAACCTCTTTACCTAATGAGAATCATGGATCTTTATTGTGCTGATTATTGGAAAACTAACTGAATTACACTTGATAGCCAGCAGTTTTTCTAATGACAGCTTAAGGATAATTATAAAATATGATTTTAGTAATGACTATGCTAGACAGTTTCTGCAGGTTAATTTAATATTTTCTAGTGTCTGTTGTATGAGAAACAAACAACAGAATCCTAACATACGATGTTTAACCCATAGTTTCTATTAAAAAAAATTATGAAACAAAGAAAGTATGGCAAAAATATCACAACCAAAAAAACAAAACAAAAACAAAAAAGACTTTGTCGTATCACTAGATGTTTTTAATTATGTCAAATACATCTTAACTTAACTGGTTTAACTTAAATTGGTCTCCTTGTCAGATGAAGTAAGCATATAAGGGCACTCACGTATAAAATGTGCTTAAATCACATTCAATATTGTCATGTAATTAATCTGAATAGTTTATTTATTTTTAATTCAAACTTAATTTGAAATGTTATTTCGTATCAAAGTCATAAAAACTTCAAACCTTCTGGTCATTCAGGACTAATGTAAGACTTATGTGAATTAAACAACACCAACATATGTACGTGAAACACAGGAACTGTATAGCTTTAAGTGGAGAAGTAACTTTAAATGGTTTCTTGATGACTTTATTTCCTAATGCTTTGTGATACATGATCATTAAACATTTCTGCTCTGTAATGAACTCAGCATATAATAGGATTGATTTTATGTTCGTGTAATTCAGTGGACAAAAGAATCAGCTTCAATGAATTATTTGGACTGGTTAAAATGAAACTAATTAATTTTAGCCTGAAATAATTTTACATGTTAAATGAATCCAGAAATGTAAAACAGCATCATCAAATAAAAAAAAACTCAATTCATTGCTGCTCAAAACATCTTTATATTCACAACAATCCTTTAATTGTCTAATATGAAACAAATAAGTTACAAAAAAAAACAGAAATCTCTCTCAGTACACAAGGTTTTAACGTGCTTCTGTTAAAGACAATATTTGTACACACTAATCATTGCAACCAAACTATAATAATAAAATAAAGAATATTATGAAAACCGACATTCTGCAGAATGTGACCTTTCCCTGCTCCTGCAAACTTTGCCTCACCTGTTGATCCCATTGTACTTAAAGATTGTGCATCTCAGTGATAGATTTTGTGCAATAGGTGTGCATTATTAGGAAATTTCCATTTGTTTCAATCCATTGTTATTTCACAAGCATGTGATGATGATAAGGACAAATGACTCATTTTGTTTCATGCATCAAAAATACACGATTTAGTTCAAGTACGTAATAAGAGTAATCTGCTGTGAAAAGTGTAATGTAGCGTTGAAACGGTGTGTTGTGGATGCGTTCACAGACAGTGCCAAAGCTTTAGGCTCAAAAGGATTTCATACTGACATGAAGGTTAAAAATGTTTCTTTCACTGCTCATCACCTGTATGCACCACGATATGCAATGCACATTTCTGCAGGAACATTCATGTAAAGTGCTGTAACGAATGTGAAGACCATATAGGGCCTTCCATATGTCACTGTGGCATGATTTGAGTTATAGGCTTTATCCCGTCTGTCTACAACAGAAACAACAACAAAAAAACCTAAACGTTTGGGAGAGTGTTTGCCTGTAAACGACACTTGTCAGAAAGGTCTAGTCAATCTGAAACCCAAAGAGAGTAGTGAACAAAGACCTGTGTTTAATTTTCTTTTCTTTTTTTTCATGTTTTCTTTGGTTGTTCCTTCATATTTTCAGCACCCTGCAATCACGACATCTTGTTAGCTTTGGATTCAGGTTAGACTTGTTGCAGGAGACGACAACTCCCTCCCTAACTCCCTCCATCCTACACCCCCAGCACATAAACACTCATTGTCTCCTTTCACCTTCCTCATCTCCTCACATCTTCCCCAGCCTTCCATTCACACTTCTGCGTTCATTTGCGTTTTCTTTTACACGGTTGACAAGGAACATTTGTCTTTGAGGCATGACTGTCTCTCCCTACCTTCTCTATTATTTGTGCCATTCCCTCTTAACCCCTCCTTCCCTGATCTCCTCCCCGCCATCAGAATAGCAGGTGATTTTTCTTTCAGTAGAGTCTTAAATCACATAATAGCAGGTGCATGTCTGACGAATGTCATTCTATAAGCGAATGTTAAGAGAACTTGTCAAAAGTTATAAAGTGTTGCTCTTGTGGCAATCATGTATCCAGTAGTTTAACTCCATGCACTGATTTTTAGAAGACAACTTGAACATAATACATGAATGATTTGTAATTCGTAAAAGTACTTACACACGAATGAAGACAATGTGAGGAGCACTTGAACATACGGACAAAAGTCAGATGCATGATTCTTCCATTTGGTTTCCCTTCATAACGTAGCATTGCTAATACAGTAAACACATCTCAGTTTTGAGTGTTTTAACATTTACCCCGTCATTTTGTGACAAGCACTCTTGTTTTGATGGTTTGGCCTTCATAGCGATGATAATGACACTCTAAGGTAATTTATTCACAGAGGTTCACAGAAAACTAAATGTTATTTTTCAGATTACTGTCTAGTCTGCTGTATGGTTGCATGCTGATATAATCTATTCTGCACTTAATATTATCAGTACAGTGTTTCTTTGATGTTTGATGTTGTTAACCTCAAAGAAATGCTAAAAGCACTGGAAACAACGCTGGCTAACCAATCATCTTCGCCATCTAATTCTTATACGTTGCTGTCCCATAACACAGTTTACCCAGAACTGATGCAATCAATCAGGAAATTGCTTTTAGAAAAGAAAGCCCTACATTTAAAACATGTTAGGTAAGAAAACACTGTAATGAACTGTAACAATGTAACTTAGCTGTATTACAACAACTATGTGGACAGATTGTAGCTTAAAATGACAATATGTTCCTCGTGACCTCTGACAATAGACAACAAACAGCTGTAAAAGATTCAGAAGATATTAACAAAGGAAATTCACAGAACTGCATGAATGCATCTCTGCAGCATCTCTCATATTAGTTTAATACGCAAACGCAGAAAAATGGCAAACGCAGCTGTTTTGATAGATATGTCTTGTGTTACTAAGCACTAGCAACATGACTGCTAATATAT
>JBAMHV010000021.1:13625408-13661180 GCA_037177535.1 Pseudomugil gertrudae | reverse complement strand
ATAGGGAAATCAACATAGTAATACATATATGACTACATGAAACTACGTGAAAAGGCCCCTTAAAAAAATAATTGACAGCAATTTATACAGAAAAACAGTTATTAGTCACCATGGCAGCAGGCCTTGGCTAAGAATCAAGCCTAGAAGTCACAGGGATTGTAAGTACGTCAATCTCCCTTGTTTCTTGTCTGCTACAGGCGCTCCCCGCTGCGGCCCTTGAGCAGGGCACTGTGATTGTTGCCTGAGGAGAAAAGGAGTGCATGGTTCCTCCAATTCTCGGGCGAGCTGAGACATGTAGACTGAAACTGGGCATGAGGTGAAGAAAGGAAAAGGGAGGGAGAGAGAAAGAAATAGATTATGGGGAAGTATCACAGGTTTTTCTTTACAGTTAAATAGATGTACAGTTTTGTCAGAGGTGTCTTTTTTAATGTTTATTTTAAACTATCCTTTTTTTTAAAAAAAGAAAGTATACAAAAGAAGTGATTACATTTTTATTTACTTGCAAAAATATTTATTAAAATATCCTATTAATGGATTGCACAACTAATAACAGAGGGAGAGCAATGGTAAATAAATGAATGGTACACTGTAAATAATGCATGTAGAATGACAAGCAAGCATAAAATATATAGTTTCTGTCTGAGAGTTTCGTCAGTCAATAGGCCAAGGTGGTCTGAACATGTTCTTTGCTTTATTTGGGATGATGAAGCAACAAGCCCTGGAAAGCTCTCCTCCTCCACTATCCCACGGGAATAACAGCAGTCATCCATTCAAAAAAAAGGGACAGAGAAGGATGATGGGTGGATGAGGACAAGGATGATGAGGAGGAGGGCAAAGGACGGGGTAATGGGAAGGTGGAAGGGAGATGTTTATCAGGGAAAGGTAAGCAGGTGCAGACACGTGTTTCCTGCTTTATTTGCGAATGATCTGCAACAGAGCCTATACACACTTGAGTGTGGTCTCACAGAAACAAATGTCTACTTCTGCCTTCATTTTCTTCAGTTCCCCGTTGACTTAAAGTAAAAGTTTGCCTCTGTCCAACCAGTACTGTACACTGGCATGTAAGGGACTTAATAAACCCACAGACCAAAAATAACATGGATGTCTGCCTGACCAAGACAAATGACATATCAGAGAAAATCCGTTTATCTTGATAGTTGTTTTTCTGTTGGAGATGGAGGACAGATATGGTGCTTTGCCAGCCAGCTGTGTTGTCTTATTGAGTAGAATGCAAGCCCATCTGTAAATACAGACCAAAGAGTGTATCATTACTGCATGCAGGAATTTTCAACCCAAATATCAAACTCTGTGTACTTCAGGTCTGATCCTACAGCAACGTAAACACGCCAGAAAATGTCCCTTTTTCACTGAAACGCCTGATCATTCAGTGATTCTCACTGGTCCAGTTATAATGTTTGGCTGTGAGAAAGATAATGAACACCGTGGTGCATTTTTTAAAGTTAGATAGAGGTGCCTAAGAAGAAGAACTCTTGACAGAAATGTTTTAATTGATTATCCATCTATCAAGCAGAGAAAGTTTGTGGACGGAGAAGACTGCTGCACAAGTTGCTGAATGCAACCTCTCCACAACACAGTGATGAAACAACAGAGTAGGTTTCATCTTTCATCAGTAGGTTTAAGCTTCTTCAGGTCAACTGCAACACAGAAAGGTACAAATGGTCATCACCTTCTGGAAAAATGACATTAATGAGTCTTCATTTATAATTAGTATCGTACAAATTTAAGGAAAGCTTCAACCAGAGACAATCTAATGCAGCAGGCAAGCCAGATCAGCACAGCAGCTTGCTAGTAATGACAGTGTTTATTTTTCTACAGTGGTGTGCAAAGGCCCTGAAGGACAAGAAGGGACACAGAGCAAGTAGCCTGGGCTGAATGCAATGCTCAGTGCAACTCCATATAAATGAATAAGGACCATACAAACATAGAGACTGTGTGTGTGTGTGTGTGTGTGTGTGTGTGTGTAGGTTGTCTACTTGCTGCCACTAAGATGTACTCCTATAGTAGCATTGCTACAGGTATATTGGTGGACATACAGATATATCTGAAAATTAGCAATTATTCTATCACAAAGAAAAGCTCAAAAGTCTCTAACTGCACTATAGTTTTAGAAATTAAAAATACATTTAATATACAATAATAACTGGTTAATATAATATAATATAATATAATATAATATAATATAATATAATATAATATAATATAATAATATACAATTAAAAAAGACAAAAGTTAGTTTATGTTTAGTTATTTTTTTTATTGTTTTTATTATGTAAAGCACTTTATGTGTCCTTTATGTATACAGGCAGGGGTGATGTTTCCACACCTTATGTCATGGCACATGTTTTAAAGACTTGCTCATTGCTGCAGTTAAGCATATTCAAAGACTATTATGAGTGCTTGCATTCGTGGCCTGGGGGGGGTTTAGAATGAAACCTGATATGGAGATGAGCCAAACACCCACTTTCTGTGAGAGTGGGACCACTGACATGATCTAAATACTATATGCAATGGCTGTGGATTTTCTTTTACCTCTTCCTTAAACATTCTTTAGTTTAGTTTTTTATTGCAAAATCTAGTTCTTACTCCTTTGACTGGCTGTCTATACCTGCAGCAGTTGTGTGCTAATAATATTTTGCCTGAAGATCTCGGCGCTTAAGTTCAAGGAAAGGGAGGGAATTAATTGTGTCTTCTCAAACTACAGCAGAGTTAGTTTTTAAAGTCACACAGTACTAAAATTTCAGTCTGCTTCTCAAAATCAAACAGCGGCAGGCTCAATCACCATCTCAATATTCCCTCACAGATCATGTTACCTTAAATTTTGAAACTTAATTCTTATGTTTCCTTCCCTCACTGATGTTTCTTCATCCATTTGTCTGTTAGCTGGTGTAAAGACACAAACACACACACACAAACTGAGACGTTAAAGTTGATGTTGCAGACTAGACTCTTACCTTTCTGTGTCTACTTTAGGTTTTATGGGAGTTGTTTTACATTGATGCAAGAGCAAGAGCTCGATGTTTTCTTATTAAAATGAAAGTAGATGTTAAATGTGTATGTGCATCCGCAGCGTGCATGTGTCATTTCAGTGTTGTTGTTATACAAGTCTTTTGTTTGTTGTTGTACTGGAGCTTTAAAGGTACGTGTGTAGCTCCAGACTGGAATGAAAAAGATAAATACAACACAGACTTGAACAACTTTAACACCTTCTTAAACAAATAGCTCTTCTCTGCATGGTTTGTCTTACGTTGCTGCAGAATGAAGAAATGTTTGTTGAAAGATTGAAATACTTTGCAAACGCAGAGATACATCAGATACAAAGCATAAAATTTCCTCACATGTTTGCAGCCATTTTCACTTCTATTTTTTTTAAAACACCTGTTTCTCTATGCCACACACAGAGAAGATTATTTAAAGTGTGGTTTCCTTACTGATATCATTTAATTGCCTATGGGGAAAATAAGAGAAAGCAAAACCCTTTGATTATTCATGCGCAGAGCTTTTTGCATTTTTAATGTTTTCAGCAAATGAGGTGCAGGAAATGGATTTTCTTGTGCTTTCAACCCCCCCTCTCTCTCATAGACACAGCTATGAGAAATGCATGTTCATTGAGCAATGCCACCTCCAGTTAGGTCTGCAGTTTCCTCCTGCCCCGGGCAGGTATTATCCTAACCTCCGCCAGTCAACGGCTTCGTGCCAAAGTGTTGAGATTTTTAATTGATTGCAGGATTCCTAAAATTCTGCTGCACTTTCATGTTTGTCCCAATTTTTTTCTGATTCTGCTGAATGCTGTAATTAGCTATTCTCAGTGTCACTTCTTCATCCTTCATTTTTACACCTAACCCCCATCCCCCGCCCCCCCTTTCTCTCTCTTGCCTAAATCCATGAATCCCCACTTGGGGCAAAGAGAAGTTTCTGGGAGTGGCTGCTGCTGCCTTGGTGGCTGGAAGGGAACAGAGAATTGCAGCAGATGAGGTGGGGGATTTGAGCGTCTCACCAAACTGTTGGAGCCTCTTTTAGTCCAGGTCAAACAAAGTGATGGGAGTGCTTTTCCTGAAGCAAGGCTTCTTATGCTCTCATGGGTTTAGAAACAAGGAATCCATTCAGAGGTCAACAGATCATGTAAACATTTGGAAACTTGTAGCATACAGATTTCAGATTAGAAACATGTTTGTTTTTAATTTCAAACACTCATACACACGCTGTCTTCTTTCTGCTAAAATATAGATACAACTGATTTTGGTTTAACAAGCTAAGTTCTGTTTAAAATCAGTTTAAAGTACTTTTTCTTTTATCAGGATCTGCCTTAATTAAAATGACAAATGTGGTTTACAACTGTGTGTAGTGTCAGTGAATGATATGAGTAAAGGTCCTGAGGTCAAATTCTTATTGAGTAAAGATAAAATATCTTGCAATGTAAACAAAATGCGTGATGTTACCAGATATTAATGATATTAATAAACTGTGAAGTATCAGAAAATAGAAATTAGCTGAACTTTTTTTGCACTTGAGTTTTTAATAGAGTGAATGGGTTTCTCCCTTAACCCAACAACAAATTTGAGCTGTAATCATTATATTTGTCAATAAGTCAGATATTTGGATTTTAGCATGATATCAGCATGTACTTACAAAACTTCTTTTGAATGTTATATATATTTTTTCTATGTTTATTATTCATCATAACATGCTGTAACAAGATTATTAGCAGCAAAAATCAAAACAAAAATGAAAGAAAAGACCTATATGAAGCATAAATATTTCAGTAAAAGTTCTATTTTAATAGCAGTCAATAGACTGGACAAAATGCTGAAACACCATAATCATTTGTGAGTGGTGTATATGCACTTATATAGAGACAATGAATTACAAAAGCAATGCTCCACAGATAGTTTAATAGATATGGACAATGACCCAACACTGTCACAACAACAAATGCTGTTTCGCAACTGAAAGCCTCCCAGTTCTGCTGATGCCTATCATGGCCCTTGAATTGATCGTAGTATTGATGTCTGGCTCTGAACCGATATGGTTTATTAATGTAAGTGATAATAAAAGCTTGAGAAAATGCAGTTGAAAGCAAGTAAACAAATATAACATTTAGAGCAAGTAAAGATTCTTGTCAGAAATGTCTTTTTTGTTTTTAGTTGATTGTATTTGGACACAGTGGAAAAAGAAGAGTGGGGAAAACAATAGTAAAGGTGGTAATGACAGAGCATTGCATATGAAATGAATATGACAGGGCGTTATACGATGACAGGTGCATTCTGTTCCTATAAGGCAAAGTTTCCTGTTGCAAGAAGCAAAAAGAGCAACGTCTGCCTCAGGCAGCTTGAATTTTTTTTACCGCTCCGAACACCTCCATGATAAACTGGCACTGCTGCTGATGGAAAGATAGCAATGGAGGAAAAGATGTTGAGATATCCAAAAAGTGGAGGAGTAGATGAGAAAGCTCATCCAGAGAACAAAAGAATTAACTTCTCTTCTCTTCTTCCTTCATGACACCGTTGTGAGAAGTTTAATGTGAGATTGGGGTTTAAAGCATACTTACATTGCTCTCAAATGGTGAGAGAGCAGTTAAAACTAATAACACAAGCGGTCTAAAGGGAAAAGAGGAGGAAAGGGAGGTGAAAGGAAGAGTGAGTGGGAGACAAGGAAGGGCAAAGAGGAACACATATTGGGAGGAGAGAGGCGATGAGAGTAATCCCTTCTCAGCAGCAGTCAAGCATAGAACGAGTCCTGGCGTCTGTTTGTATGCCACCGTGCATGGCTGCATGCACACATTCACATTCACAGTCACACAGCAGGCACAAGTGGCTCGGACAGTCATTTAAGCATCTGGTGAAATGTATCTTTTTTTTGTTTCTCCTATTCTGAACACATCATCAGACCTTATAACACTCATACATCTGATATAAAAATAGAGATAGGACTGAGAAGTTTAATGTCAGGGTTATTAAAGTCATTCAAATTTCATCAGTTCATTGTGCAAAAAGATTGCCATAAAGAATTTAGCTTAATTTCAACTTACTTTTGCTATAAAATGCTTTGAGGTTTTCTAATTAAAATAAAACTCTGAAACAAATCATGAGTTGCAGATTCTTTCAGCATTTCTATGAAATCACAGGATTTTCTCAGAAAGCTTTGTAGTAAATTTCTCAGGTGTTCTTTGCTAATTTATGTTTTAGTTTTTCTTTAATTAAAAATGGAGTATAAAGCATACGATATGCTGTTTGTGGTTAAAATTCAGATTTTTAATTTACTGCTTTTTTCATCTGGATTGCAGCATGTGCAACCAGAAAAGCACTCCGAGAGCACAGACCTCTGCCAAGCCACATAGTTCCCCTAGCTTCTTGTGACTTACACCCCAAAATGCTAATCCTACATTTGATTTGTCTATTTAAAATAATTCCTTGAGCATTAAAATATAACCTTAGCTATATGAGCATTTTTCATGGAGTTACTGTATATACACATAGACTAAAAACAGTCCTCGCAATAATAAAGAATCCTTTAAAAAAGAGTAGAGCTCATAATAAACACTGAAAACCTGAAAGAATATTCCAAAAGAAGATTAATTAAGGTTAATCTTTCTCAATGACATGAATACATCTGTTTACCATCACTAATTTTACTACCTCTATAATTGCAGTAATTGAAATTTTCACTGTTGTTACTTATAATTTACAACATTTGTTTAAAACATTTCTCTTTTTTAAAGTATTGCAATTTGGTAACAATTAGGTGCCATCTGAAGATTTGCTTTTAAATGAATAAATCAGGATCTTAAAGGATTTATCTTGTTGTTAAAGAGAAGAAAGACAACCAGTGGATAAATGAAATAAAAACAGTAATTTGTGTGTTTAATTTATAGCATAAAAAAAAGATAAAATTAAAAATTAGATCTCGCCTGTTGTGAGCTGGGATTGGCTCCAGCCCCCCCACAACCCTGTTCAGGGAATAAGCGATAGATAATGGATGGATAAAAATTAGAGTCATCAAAGATGTCTATTCACATCCATCTAAACATGCACTGTAGTGGCATTTAAACTAAATCTAAACTGGAAATAAACTGGTTAATAAGAACTTTTTTCAGGCCATATGTACTGCAAGATAATGAAGGCATGTCATATAAAAATGGTTTCTCTTTTTCCTTGTTTCTTTTTACATTTAAAGCCAATTTGCCCACGGGGATGTTGTGTTTATGTGCTTAATAGTCTGGAAGGGTGTGCTTGAATGTGTGGGCAAGTTGTGCGGCACGCACCTATTTGTCTTTGCACGGCAGATTCCCTCAGGTGTCAATTCGAACATACAGGAACAAGCACACAAACAGCAATGCATATTTCATTCACTAACTGTGTGTATGCGTGGGTGGAAGGGGATAGAGTTCATAACTCCAGTTCCAGGCAGCCAAATGTGCAAGTTGAGGCTTTCCTGTATAGGAAGAGTTTCTGTTTTAGTAAGTCACTGTGATAAAGGAACATTTGTTTTTATCTTGATTTGATGATTTGTTTTGCCAAAATTCATCTAAACATAAAAGATAACGTCACATTTTCAACTGCAAAAGTAAATTGTCTCCAGATAATTTCAACTATAACTGCAAAGTGACCTTATCTGTACGTCAGAGAAGCATTAACATTATAAAATGATGAAAACATGTCAAAACCATCATTCTGCAAATGTCATAAATTAGTTTACTGGGTATTTCATGCACTTTTGCATAATCTTCTGTTTATAATATGTTTGTCATATTAGAAATACATTTTAAAAAATTTAAGGTAGATATATTAACCTACACTTATTGTTTATTCTTTCTCTGTGTTTTGTCTTACATTATTAGTTCTGTTATTCTTAAATAATCTAGGAGTAAACTGTATTTGACATATTTTGTTGTGGAGATTCAAAGGTACAGACATTAAAGCCTAAAAATGTGTTACACAAACAGACAAACTGACTGATTTTTATGCTTTTACTTTAAATCATGCAGCTTTGCTACTTCAAAACTAAATTTCCTTCAGAACAGTTATCACTTCTGGTTACTACAAAGGAAAGAAACCAAAACCTGTGTCTGAGATGGAAATAAAAACAGTTAAAAATGATACTGAAAAACAATTAACATCTGTTAAAGTTTTGCCCTTTCCTTTGCTTCTCTTTCTCAGAGTCATTACCAAACATTTCACACCTGTGGAATTCCCAATCTTACTCCTTTATGCCATGCAATAATGAGATTCAAAGCACTCCTGCCTTGGATTGTCATGCAAAATGATCTCCTGGCTGCACACTTTCATACAAGTTTCCCCCACCTGTCCTATCAGACACCTGTTGCACTGCTCCCAACCAATCAGAGAAGAGAGGAAAGAATCTGTGCTGACATGAAATAAATTTGGGCCCTGTTCAGAGGGAATCACTTCACTTGACTCATCCGTGTGTCACTGCTCTTCCCTGCTAGACCGACACGGAGAGAAAATTACTCAGAAGCAACGAAGGAGTTGAATTAATAGGAACATTTTCGGGTGATTTGGATTGGAGACATGACCAAAGAGACTGAGTAAGTTCTGACACTTTTCTTTTACACTGCTGTGACTGAAAATTAATGTAAAAGTTCAGAACTTTATTAATCTTTGTTTTAATTTACCACAACTTCTTTTTGTAAGTGTGATTGTAGACAGCAAATAACTCATGAGGGACTCCGAACCAGAGCTCAAAGCACACCCATTTTTCCTTTTTTGCACTAGAACACAAATGCAAAAAGTGTTTAAAAAAGTTTTTAAGGAAGATTTTTACTCAGAAAATTGATACGGACAGTTGGAACAAACACACGCCTACACACTCAGCTGGAACTGTGGTTGTATGGTTCTGTTTCGGCTTGTGATGTTACTAACCCAGGGGGCCACAGATTACAAAAGGAGGCTGGGAAATAAGAATCTCCTCTTGAGGTATTGGATAGAGACAGAAAGCAAAGACGGGGTTTGATGCGTTAAATTACATAAAGGTGAAACTGCAAACACGAGCCCACCTTAATCTGAAGAAAACTGCTGCTCTAAGTTGGTTTTAGGGATAACGCATGTTTAATGCACCTGTCTCTCAAAGTTTAAGAGACAAGTGCAGTCCTGTGCAGGTGTCTGAGATCTGTTTTAGGTGTTTAAGAATGAATTTAACATCATAAGTTGATGTCAAAATAAGTTTAAAAAAACCTACATCTGTGCCTTTTAATTAGCTTTGTGTTAAATCCTAAGCACTTTCTAATGAATCCCTGCCAGTGCTTTAGTTCTGCTGTGCTCTTGAATAGCTGCGGTCTTTTCTCCCTGTCAGCACATTTGATTAACTGTTTATACAAGCTAAACGGCAGCTATTTGTTCATTAGCCACCTCAGACTCACTCTAAAGGGGGTTTATGTTGGCAGGCTTCATGTTTGCAATCCAGTGTCAGAGTGAGTCTTTCCAAACAAATCAGATCCTCAGAAAACCAAGCTGTAGCTTTCCTTTTTTTTTTTTTTGCAATGGAGAACTTGAGTGTACCTCAGTGACAGTTGTGGGTTTCTGTTTACACAGTGAGAAAAATCTTGTCTCTTTTTCAAACTGATCAAAACGTTTATGCCAGATTCACAAATGTCCTTTCTTCTCCCACCACGTTGCTGGAATTAAAACTTGTATTATTGTGCTTACTTATGTGATTGTTTTAAAACTGTTTTGACACTGCTTCTCTAGAAGGATGTTACTCAGCTGTAAGATTTTGCAATCGAAACCCCTTCATGCTAAAGGGCAGGTATGCGCACTGCTCCGAGGTTTAGGAGGCACTGCTGCATGTAGACGTCAGACAACTCTCTCAAACTCTGTGTGACATATAGAGATTAGACTTAAACTTAGACTTAACTTTATTGATCACTAAGGATGGAGAAATTATTTATTGCTCATACAAATTGTGCTTCTAATTAAAAGTTGTAATCAGGCTTTGTTTTGTTTATTATTATGCTCTTCTGTTGCTTTAGGACCCTGGGACTGGTCTTTCAAAGTGAGAACTTCAACTATAATTACTACACAAACTACATGATGGACTCCTGGTCATACCTGGAAAACCCTGTTGGTGAACCAAATCTTTCCAAACCCAGACTGCACCCAGGAGACAACTTGACAGCTCTGACAATGCTTCAAGAACAGTGCAGGGTAAATAAACAAAAGTTTGTACTTCTGAAGAAGAATCTGCCTCATTTAACATTAACTTCAAGTTTCATTTTCTTGTTTGACTTTTTTCAGAATCAAAAGGAGCAGAAAACTGCTCTTGGCAACCGCACCACCAGCATCTGCAAGCCAACAGAGAGGTGAGTTTACTAACACTTAGGTCTGCTAGAAACACTGGGGCCAAGACATTTGTTAATTATCCAAAAGCATCCAATGTTTTGGTATTAAATTGTTATAAAATATTTACTTCTTAGTAGTTGTTTTGTCCAGCAATCTGCATGATTCAGAAACTAAATCAATTAAAGTTATTATTTTGTCATTCAGTAGAATTTAGGGAATTAATAGTGAAAAAGAGAAAGGCAGTAATTTAAGAGGCCATAAAATCATGACTCAGTTATTCTTTTGTCAAACAGCGAGAGGGACTACTGACTATCTACTGACATTTCTTTCAGTCATCCATTCTTTCTTTACCACCATCTTCAACTCTGAGTTTCACAATAAATTAGATTGTTGTCTTTCCTCCTGTCCTTCATGGTCCTCCCTGCTGTTAAGAAAAGGCCATTGTTGGGGCACAGTGTTGTCCCCAAACATTTTCAATGGAGAAACTCAAACACAGAGCAGGTAGAAAAAAGGCTGGATTAGGAAACAAATAGTTCCCACCCAGGCTGAAGCCTTGCCTTCTACAAGTTGCTTTTTGCAGTAGTTTTGTGTGTTGAGATACAATCACTCCATTTTCTGACTGCCGTATGTATGCTTAGGCCTCCATAATGTTTAAGAAACCAGAGTTGCACTTTCTCTCTTGACAACTAGGCTGTTATGACCCCATGAAGTTGTATTTTATGTTCTCATCAAACCTTTTCCCTCTTTTCAACCTGGCAGGAGTCTGAACAACATCAGTGAGCTTGCTGCACTTGAGGCATCTGCCAATGTCATGAAGATTCTCTCTGAAAGCGTTCCCACCTCCCATCCTCAGGAAGTGTTGGGATCTAAGCAACTCACCTCCCTGCCCATTTCCACCACCTCAGACACATTTGCCACCCTAACCAGTGTTGTAGCAGACACGTATGACAAGCAGGAGCTTCACAACATCTTTGACTCTTTGCTGCAAAAGTGGCCAGAGACACCAGTGTTCTCTGACCCCAGCACTGAGGTGGGTTTAATGTCATTATCTGAAAGCTGAACCCTGTTTTCAATGTAGCTAGTCACTTTATGAGCGTCCTTGTTGTATTTAGCAAATACTCACTTACTCTGTGTGGCTATCAGACTCTTCCCTACAGTGATTCATTCCCTGGAGACCACAACAGTCCAGTGTATTCAGGCTCATATACCAGCTCACCACCAGAAAGATTCAGGAACGAGTTCCAGTTTTCCATTGGTGCTCCTGCAGCTTCCTCTCACAAGTCCAGCGAACTACCTATGGTGTACCTGAACAAAGGCCAATTCTACCCCATCACTCTCCAGGGGGTAGACAGCAGTGCCTGCCTCACAACCACAAAAGTAAAGGTAATTTGCTGTTTCATTTTGCTTTATTTGTCTTCACTTGAACAAAGTGGCACTCTTTCATTAGCTACATATATATATATATATGTATGTGTTTGTGTACCTGTATAAATTCTTCGTGTGCCACCAAACAAATCTTTACCAACTGTCTGTCCCTCCCTTTAAGCAAGAGTCTCGTATGACTGATTCCCTGCTGACACGCTGCACACTGACCTTGCACACTATGAACATGACAGTGTCCTTTCCTGTATAATTTATCCTTATGGCAGTTAAATGAGGCCAGAGTGCAGCACAGCTCGGCACAGTTACATTTATCTTAGTAGTTTAAAAAAAAAGGAGTGGACATGGAGGGGGGAAGGTGTGGTAAGGTTTACAGCCTTTTCTTTGTCAATTGAAATGAGAGGATAATAGTACAGACAAATAAATGCTAGCTAACTGCAAATAAGCAATGACAGTTATGGAGAAAAGAGGGATTTGGAGTGATGAATGAAATGTATAGGTCTTTAAAGTAAATTAGGTTATTTGGGAAATGTAAGCAGGTGGTAGGTGTTATGTACAGCCTGACAAAAGAAAACTAATATTATTGAGCTTTTTTCTGTCTTGTTTGTTGTTGTTTAGACAATGGTGATGGCTGTATTTGAAAATGACAAGAGCCCAGAAATGCAGCTCCGCTTCTGGAATCACTGGCATGCACGTCAACCAACCGTCAAGCAGAGGGTCATTGACATTGGTATGTATCTCACATATCAAAACACACACGCAAAGTCATCACACATATACACATTAACATGTACACAAAGCTGGTGAAGAGAAAGATTTCCTTCATTTTTGTACATGTTGAATAGCAAAGTAACTATCCTGATATGACTAATTAGATCAAAACTTCCTGCAGAAACAAAAATGTGTTTTTTCTTCTTCTCTATAATCCATATAGCTGACTTTAAAGAAGTGTTCAATGGCATCAGCAACATAGAAGAAGTGTCCTTCAACGCTCTATCGTTTGTATGGAACCCTAACGAGGAGGCCAAGGTAAATAAAAGTCTGTGCATGCCTCGCCATCACATAAATGTCTGAACATTACTATAAAAGAACCCACTTACTGAACAGGTGGATCTTGTGGTGGAAAAGAGAGGAAAGATAGTGAAGTTGGGTGGAGAGGAAAGGAGTGGCTGAGGAGGGAGGGTAGGAATCCAAGAAATGTGTTTCTCCCCAGGGTTTTTGTCACTGCATCAAACAAGTACCATGATGGCCTATGCATGTTCCTCTGTAACCCAAAGGTGTCTAGGTGGAGCCACCAAACCTGCTGTAGAGAAGGGAAAGGGGGGGTGGGGGGGATTTTATACAAACCAGGACTTACTTTAAAAGTACACCACCTGTTTTTTAAAATATTATCATTGCCTAAAACATAATAATGAATAAACACTGTGGCTTATCCTTTTCCCCCAGGTTTTCATTGGGATTAACTCTCTGAGCACAGACTTCTCCTCTCAGAAAGGAGTGAAAGGTGTGCCATTAAACCTCCAAATTGACACTTATGACATCAGCTCAGGAACCAACCATCTCATACACAGAGCTGCCTGCCAGATCAAGATTTTCTGTGATAAGGTACCGTTTTGTTTCATTCCGTCTCAAGTACAAACAGTATATACTTTCTGTATAGTGGGGTCAGTGGCATCAACATAACAATGTGTCTAATTTCAGGGTGCAGAGAGAAAGATGCGAGATGAGGAGAGGAAGAGATCCAAGAGAAGGGGAAAGACCATTAATGATGCAAACAGTTAGTATTGCATATTAATAGCACAACCATCATTACATTATCTATAAAAACACAAACTTATGTTGTTTGTTTTCCCTGGTTTGCTCTCAGTTAACAGGCCTTTGGTGGGCAACTCCAACAGCAATGAATGCACATTCTTCAAAGCTCTGGATGACCATATCACCCAGCCAGTTCTCTTCATTCCAGAGACACACCTGTCCAGCTTACACAGGATGGTAGGTTCCTCTTTAACTACACTGTTTGGTCTGTTTGGTCTCCTCTCGTCTCTGCTCCGCATGTTCATCCCTGCAGGCGATGGGACAAGCATGAGCAAAGTGGGAAAAAACTGTGGGAAAGTATGCAGTGGGGAAAAAAGAGGGACCAGGGGCGTGGGGGGGTGTTAACGATGCTAGCGAAAGTGAGGTTTAACACAGACCTCAGACTAGACGAAGTCGAAACCAGGCACAAGTTCAAGCCACTGCAGCTACCAACACTGAGATTAAGCTGCACAAACACACACATTCACACACTCCCAGACACCTGGTGTAATATCTCACACATGATACGCAGCACACCACCCTCATATTCTCATGTCTCTCACTCAGCACACTTACAAAAAAGTGTGGTGAGAGTACTGTTCAGACAGGTCAGATTTCCCACACTACGGAGTCCTGGGGAATTGCATGCACAGAGGCATAGCTATTGGAAAAGTTATTTTTCATACAGCAAGTCCTGGTTATTAACATGTGAAGAGTATTTTGAAAAAAACATACCGATTAGCTGAGGTAGAACATTTTTCTGATCGGACAGATTAGACATTGGATGGGCCTATCTGCTTCTTTCCATCACTGTCCACGCTTATGTGGCTCTGTTAGAGGTCATGGGAAGTTCTTAGAGAGATAACATTCTTCTGTTAGAGTAGAATACAGACAATGGTGGTAAGGGGGACATTAAGCAATGTCTTTATCAGTTGAGGTGTGTGTAATCAGATCTTTGGTCTATCTGTTTTTCTGTCTCATTAGGCTACTCCCATGGACGAAACTGAAAGGTGAGAAGATTAAAACACAAAATAACATTTGACTATTACAGTCATTTTAAAATAGACAAACGGTGACTCTTTTTGTGTTACATGGATGTTGGTTTGTGCTTACAGGAGTAGTCTCAAAAGGTTGTATCCAGACAGAGACCAGAGTAGCTCTCCACTCAACAAACAAGCTCGCAAGGAAGACCCACAAAGAGGTACACATAAAAGCCTTAAAACAAAATGAGCTTATCTATTTTCAGCCGTGTGTTCTGTGAGGCTAAATCTCTTTTATTTCACTTTGTCAGTTCTCCTATACGTGAAAACAGGCACTGAAGAAGTGTTCAACGCACTAATGCTCAGTTCCCCAACCCTTTCTGGCTTACAAGAAGCTGTAAGTATCATGTGTTCATTAAACAAAAGAGATGAGAATTAATACGTCTTTTTTGTGTTTCATCTTTCCATCCTCAACAGGCCATGCTAACTTCGTTTAACTTTCTTTCCTCAGATTTCAGAGAAGTATGGTATGCAAAAAGACACCATTGGGAAAATCTACAAGAAATGCAAGAGAGGGTGAGTTCTTATCTTATTACTCCTTAAGCGCTGCTGAGGTACAACTCACCTGACACAAGTTAAATGAACAAAGTCCCTCTGGGGTGGGTGATTTGCATAAACTCAGGATTTAATTTGTAGCTCTAAGCTGATCATCTTCTAAGACATCTCATGTTGATAGACCGGGTTGGTAGGTTAGTTGGCCCAGCCCTCTGGAATGTGTTAATTGTAGCTCTTCCTAAAGAAAGAGTGAAAAGATTTTGCAGTTCTACAGATGAGTCATTGGTGATTGTTCCATTTATTTATGCTTTCATAACTGCATGTCCTTGAAACATCATGAAATGACATTCAAAGAGATGCCTCTTTCGATAAAGGCCTCAAAGGCCGTCAATCACCTGTTAAAGGTTGTCTGTCGAGTTAGGAGTTGCCACTCATCACCCACAGTTCAGATGAGGTTGTGGAAATGGATTGAACTGGAAAAGAAAAGAGAAGAAAAGAAACAGAAATCCCGTGTACTTCATTTCCTTAGAAAAAAAGAAACACTCTAAAAGTGCTGACAAGTTTATAAAGACCTGCTTTCAAAATAATAACCACAGTCGTAAGGCTGCATGCACAACAAGCTGAATGTGAAAAAGCAAGTCTCATTATATGAATTTCCTTAAAGTAACCTTGAAAATATTCAAAACATAAAACTTATGCTAGCGGCTAAAGTTTTCAAGTTTTCCAACTTATAATAGTTTGGGCATTTTCCTCTATGACATCAGGGCAGATCGGAAAGTATTTTTCTTTAAGTGTGTGACCTCTTACTGGAGCTTAAACACCTTTGTGTGTTTTTCCTGCTGCTTACTGACAGCTACCACTGCAGGGGAGCAGCTAAGCTAACAGGTTGGGTTACATTCCCCTTGCAGTTTCCTCCCTGCTCTTTAGCTCTTGTTTTCAATCAGCATTGTCCCTGCAGGCTGAATGTGTAAGCTGCCGGTTAGTTCAAGCATTAAAGACTTAAGTGTTAGTGTTAGGGAGGGTGAAAAACAGACAGCAACTGAATATATTACCCCTACTGATGCATGAGCTGTGATGCATCTTGGACCACCATGTGACCCTGATGATGTCTTTCTTCTGACCCTGTAGAAAGTAACACTTTGCTTTTCTGCCTTTTTAATTTTTTTTTTTTTACAGGATCTATGTCAACATGGACAACAACATCATTGAACACTATACCAACCAGTCAGCTTACCTCATTGAGACATCTGAGATGGCCAGCGGTCGGTTCCAAATCACACTCGTTGAAGTATAAAAAGGCATCTATTGAAGGATGAATAATCATAGCTGCCAGAAAACATCTCTAAAAGCATCGAAAGCACAGAGACTATATAAGCTGTGGACTGCTAAAACTAAGAAGGGAACTGGACTGAAGGGACCGCCCCAGATTTTCAGATTTTTGATCAATTTTATTTCCATTTTTTTGCAGCCTTTCCTTTTTGGTTTTTCCTATTTGAATTGAATGTCTTAATGTTAAAGCAATTATGATGACCGGTCTGTACATATATATGTAAATAGAATTTAATATCACAGTGTTTTATAAACAAGTTACATGCATGTCGCGACCCATTTTTCACCAATTCTATGAATTTCATTTCCTTGGTTTTAGCGCTGTAAATGGTCGCAGTCGGCACAATTTGTCTTTAAATGATGTTATTCTTGCTGCTTTCAGTTTACCTGTCATTTCCTACACAAAATTTATTGGTGCGTTTTCATACCCCACAATCTTAATCGTTTTCTTGTTTTGTTTTTTTTTTATTTCACTGCCAAAAGTATCTTCCTATAGGTTCCTGTTAGTTTCACAACTAAAATTGATTAACTTAAAGTCAGACATTTCCACCTATGAAACCACACAAGAAATTAGTTGTAGACATTATTTAGCCCAAGGATGTGGACATTTCTGTAAGGTATAACCACATTTTTTTCCTGGAACACCCCTGGAAACTTTTTTTAAAAATTTCCTTTTGTATAACGCATCATTTCAAAGCAAAAATGTATCTCTTTGCTATTATTATTTCACTGTTACACTATGGCTAGACTGATTATGAGTCATTTATTCCCTCTTTTGTAGGAAAATAAAGAAAACTAATTACAGATTTTGGGTTTGTCTCTTTTATTGCAAGCTAATGACGAACTGTGTACTTACTTGTTGCCCAGGATGTATAATTTCTAAGAACACACCCAAATAAAACACTGATAATAAGAGCTGCTTGCTGTGCACATGTGCTCAGTTTAAATAGGTATTCATATTAGGTATGATTAGGAAATGATAAAGGAACTAAAGTCACAAGTTACTCAAACAAAACACTGAAACTCACCCACATGAAAAAGATTCAGTCTGTTTTTTTTTGTTTTTTTTTAATGAAAAGTAAGTGATTCAGGTGTTGATTTTGTTTTACTATTGTGTTTTTAACTGTTCACCATTAGGTAGCAACGTGCTTTGATAAATTAACGTTAATATGGGACTTAATAGTCTGCCCAAGGGCACTCTGACATGTGAACTGAATAGGCTTAGAAAAGAACCAACAACTGGAAGAAGGTTTCACATGCACATAAAAATGGAAAAATAAAACAAAATAAGAAGAAGAAAAAGGAAAACCTCATTTTCCCAGGTCTTGACGTTTTAATGTAATCAGCTAATAAATGTTCCACAGAGAGCTCACTTCTCACTGTCTCGTAACACTGACAAGGAAAAGCACTCTGTCCTAGATATTACACAGACATCCTTCGGCAAGTCAAAGAGAGAGGGGGTACACACATAGAGTAAGAGAGAGGCATAGGAGCAGACAGACACAGTGGCTGAAGGGAAAAAGTGAGGTACAGACACAAGGACAGGAACACGAAGGCAGAGAAAATGAGGATGCCGAGGCAGGCGTTGTAACTGAGGTGGCAAGGATAGTTGGGAAGATAGAGAGAGCAAGAATAACAAGGAGGTGAGCACATCATCTGTTGCCAAACGGAGAAAATATTAGCCATTCAGGCATAAGCAGGGAGTTAGCCAGCAGTCTGCAGTGAGATGCACACAACCCCTCCTGAATGGTAAGTGACCGACTTCACAGACTGTATCGGTGTGTGTGATTGTGTTTGCATAATGCTCTAAATCTGCATGTGTGAGAGGTTCTCTCCAGAGGTTCCTGATCTTCATGCAGTTTTACATTAAAACAAACTGTCCTGATTAAATGGCATGAATTTTGGGAGTCACTGCAGCTCATCAGGAAACAAGGACTGACTTTGCATCTAGAGCTTTGACAGATCTTTGGAGGATCTTTACAGCTCAAACACTGAAAAAACAAAAATGCAGACAGATTTTACCATAACACCTGAGGATGATTTACAAAGACATTATGAACATCCTTAGAATACTCCGGACCCAGAAAGACAACTCTGTCTGTCATCCTCTCTGGTCACGTCAGAGTACCACCAAAACAAGATACAACCATCAATTAGCATTACACACATCTACAAATATGTTTATGGGTCTAAGCTATAATCAATTCTGGTATTCTCTTCTTGTCTATTATGACTGGAAATACATTGTCTGGTGGTACATTTGTGTGTATCTTAATCTGACATTTGTGACCTGTTCAGGTTAGTCTTCTCAAGCTGGTTGTCCTCATGTTGTGGCTTTGTCAGGATGTGCATGTGTATTAGATCTTTAAAAATAGATATTAAAAGAAAGATAGTAAAACAAAACAAACAGAATAATGTTTGGTTCTACATTCTCTTGTACAGTGTGTGTACACAATATATGTACTGCAAAGTATATATAGACTTCAATAACTACCACAGGAAATCATTTTAAGTTAACCATAGGCCACATATAGTTTCTCTGTTTTTTCTTGTTTATTGTATTCATATTTTATTCTGTTATTATTGTTTCTTTGTATTGAAGAGTATTCTCTCTTAATAAGCTGCTGGAAATCTTATTTCCCTGAGAGAGTAATGCCAAAGGCATCAAAAAAGTTAAGTCTAGGTCTAAAGTAAAATCTTTTGATTAATCTCATCAACAAATTCCAGTAAACAAACAAAACATTGAGCATAATAGACAAACAGTAGTAAAAAGATGCTGAGAAGGTTTTCACTGAATGAATTTGGCACATCTTATCTACAAGCCTCATGAATAAATCTCATGACATCTTAGTCTTAAGACAACATGACCTCTTCAGTTTGTTTCATTTACTTTCACTTTGAATTCTTGTTTCTCATTATAAAACAGATTTTTTTAAACTCTCTAAAAGCATTTTTAAATGTTCACCGTATTTGTTATTAGCTCTGGAACAAAAGGTAGAATTTATAAAGAATAATTTACATTTTTATCCAGCTGTTGATGTGCTGGTTGTATAACTAAAAAAATGAAATGATAATAAAACAAGACTGATCTTTTGCATAAGTAGAAAGGTGTGTGTTCCTGAATAACAGTGCTGTCTCTGAATGTCTAAACATCCATTTTTCTTTTAATCAAGTCTATTTGTACACTTCTAATGCAAGACAATAAGTAAGCATGTTGCTATATTAGTTCTTACTTTCTGGCTTCACAGCCTTTTCAGTACAAATGTGCCTCTTCCCATCAAGTACACATCTCAATATTTCTGTTCAGTGTTTTGTTTGATAGAGATGTATATTGATTGTGTCTGAATGACTCACACATGTCCTCTAGTTGTTTTTCTCACTTTACCTGAGGGCGTTCTTTCCTTCCTCTTCTGAGACACTGGAGATGAACTCACGCTGCATTCAGACACTGGCTTGACGTGATTACCATTTAACAGAATTGCTCCAAGGTCACATCAGTTTGTCTGTGATCCGACATTTAGACAACAGCTCCTTCCTGTGCACATGCACATAGCTGAATGCAGCAGCATGTTTGGAAACACAATCACACAGAGAGGAGTCTAGCAAGGTCTTATTAACACAGCAACACATACACACGCTGTCACATTGAGACTAGCCAGGTTACTGTATCCTAGCAACAGAGACATTGGTCTTTCTTTCAGTCCAGCACAGAATTAGTGAAGCTAGTGAGATGTTTGTTTGTCTTTACTCTGTTGTGTCTTTATGTTTTTCAGTTTTCATCACTCTAAACTGACGGCTCTTTCCATTTGTCTGACTGAAACTCTTTCTCCTACTCAGATACTCAGGATGAAGAGTCTGCAGCTGGAGGAGTGCAGAGCTGGGATAAAAAGAAATGGAGGAGCTTTCATTGATCTGATCATTGTGCTGATTTTCTTTTCTCTTAAATTCACTGAGTTCCTGCAATCCTCACTAAGGATTTCTTCCTCTTCATCACCATGATGATTGTAATGTCTTGTGTTTTTTCAGAGTGAATCTACAGAGTCCCCATAGTGCTACCAAAGCTGTATCTAACTAAGAGCCTTGTTGTCTGACTTTTGGAAGATTCTCAAAGTATTTTTAGTGCTGGTGAAGTTTTATTTTATGGAAAATAAAATAATTACATGCCCTGAATGTTTTGAAGGAAAATCAAGATTTCAGCACAAAATGATGCACACTCCTGCTTCCATGGTGATGGGGATTGTCTTTGCACCCTTGGGATTGGTCCTTGTCTTCACTGCTGCTATCACACCACAGTGGAGAGAGGGACAGGCGAGCATACCAAGACAAGGATCCTTTCTTCGAATGGGGACAAAGGGTCAAGGGATGGGTTCTAAATCTGGGTCAGTGGAGGTGGTGCTTATACTGCGTTCTGATGGCCTCTGGGAAAGCTGCCTGCAGGTGAAGCACTCTGAGCTGAGGCAGTGCTGGCCTGTGGCTGGTCCATATCAGAGAGATCCACGAGTTCGTTTGGCACAGGGCTTGGTGCTCACTTCCTTGATTCTGTGTGGCATTGGTATTGTTCTGGCCTGTATTGGAGTTCGTTGCTGGACTGATCTGCCTCTGAGAGGGGTCACAGCCTCAGGAGGACTCTTGGTGGTGATTGCTGGGCTGCTGAGCCTGACCGCATTAGGAGTGTACACTCACAACGTTAGTAGACTTGGGGTGGATCCAAGTCAAGGGATCAGTAGCCCCAGGTTTCCCCAACTCAGCTTGCATCCAGCTGGTTCACTCTACTTTGGATGGCTGGGTTCATGTTTGCAGTTACTGGGAGGCAGTGCATTGCTGTTCAGCTTCAAACGACCAAGATGCCCAACCTGCCCATCCCGAGCAGAGCAAACGGTCTGCCCGGCCTGTCACTCGTGTCCAGAAATTACCAGCAAGACAGATGTGGACGTATATGAAGTCAGCTGTTAGAAAGAGAAATCATACTCACAAAAAATGTTGCCATTTAAAGACAATTATCAGCTCATTACCTGCCAGCCGATGAAATACAGCTTACAGAGTGTATCATAAAAACTGATTAGTGAACTATAATTCAGGTTTGAACATAATGGATGTAGCTCCCTTTTAAATCACTTGAGTTGTAAATAGAAACCGATGAATGTTAAGAGTTTGAAACACAAAGAAAAAAAAGTATGTGAAATGCCTTCAGCTGCAACATGTAGTGAAACATGATTCAAGCATTGCATCATGATGCCTTTTAGCTCTGTACTGTTAACAAAAACATGGTATTTTTATGTCTGAACAAGACTGTGAAATGTTAAACCTTTGTAATATATAATAATCATAAGTTTATAACATAGAATGAGATGATATATAGGAATAGTTTTAGACCCTATTACAAATCATCACAGAAACTCTTTTAACATGGGCTGAAAATGAGATGAAACCAGTAAACCTGACATTCATCATAAAGCAAGAATGCATAAAACAACACAGAATAAAATTCTGAAACATATTTGTGATCTTTGTAAGAGTTTCAAAGTTACATTATTAAGATCATAAATTTTTACAGTTACTTTTGTACAATACAAGGACCAGCATTTGTTGAATGTAAAATTCTTATCACATCATTTGTAAAAAATGAGAAGCTGAAGTGTCGCCATGTGGCGTATAGCTGTGTAAATCCTAAAAGGAAATTGTTGTAGCTTTTTCAGCTTTTTGTGTGTTCAATAAAACATTTCAGAGATGCGACAGATCACCGTGTGCCACACTTTGCTTTGTGTAATAACTGAAATATGAGAGAAATCTTCCATGTACAGCCATTTATGTATCAGAACATGAAGAGAAAAAACACTGCTATTTAATAATTCCTAAAATGAGGAAAATACAACCTCCTGACATTAAACACCTTCCCATTAAATAAGCCAAAACACATAATTAGTGCAGGGAGGAGAAATTATGTTGTTTTCATAGGTATGCAACTGTGAAGCAGATGTCCGATGTTGAGTAACAGAGGTTAGGTTTGCTGCAAGGGAGGAAGGCAATCATGAATTATAAGAGAAGTAAATGTTGTTGCTTAAAAAAAGAGTTAAATAATGTTGTGACATATTACTTCCTCTGTTTGTATACAGCTGTGCAGTCTGAGTTGGAAAGGAATTCAGATTTTTTCTCAACACAAAGCTCAGAGGCAGATAAATCATTTCAGCAAATGCTCTCCAGATAAGGTCAATACAGTCAACCCAAATGATTTCACAGATACACCCTCGTATGTGAACAGACGTCAGACAATTCGGTTGCAAACATAACATTTAATAAGTGACTTATTGGGCTTTTTTACAGGCACACACCTGTAGAATTAACCCATCAAAGAGGAAGTGTTGAATGGAAAATATTAAAGTAGAAAATGTGAGCAGATAACATTGAAGAGTTCTGAAACCTTAAACTGGACCTAAAAGTAAAATTGCATTATTTTTGTGTAGGGTCTAATGCAAGGTAAGCATGATGTAGAGATTAGACATTTTATGATTCAGGTGAGCTGACCTTCAGCAGACCCGTTGGAGAGCACTACGTGTAAGTGGATGAAAAAGTTTGTGTGAGAACAAATTCATACACACTACTTTATCAGTGTTTTTCAATCATTTTTATGTTGCTATAGTCACATTGATGCAAATCATAACTACCAACAAATATCAGCCGAACTTGAAGTAGTGCAGGACATAACTCATTTCTTAGCTCTTAATGAGTCCTCATTTCTCTTTGCATGCGGGACAGACATTAGGGACAAGTCATAGAGCTCTGGTGCATAGCTCACATGTGTGGTGAAGTACAAAGTCCTCAATGCCAAAAAAAGAGCACAAAAAGAGCAATAGCACCGAACCTGAAGGGAAAATTCTGTGCAAGATCATTTACATGTACCTTTATTAAGGCAGAATTATTAAACAAATATAAACAGTATTTATGATAAAAACTATATTTACATATTGGAAAAAAGACATGACTTGCATTAGACATTCTCAGTGAATTCCAAGTCGTACTTAATATTACAATAAGAACAAGCTCATGATTTCATAAATACATGCTGAACTCAGATACTTGGTTTGTTTTACTGATGTAAACTTGTCTAATTTTTGTTTTGTAGAGAGGCAGATAAAAGTCTGGACTGATACTTCTCTCAGATATTTCAAAGAACAGACTGTCAGTTTTGACAAATGTTTAATGACAGCTAACTTTATGGTGAAATGGGTCATTATCAGACTGTTTGATGGCAAAATATTTCCTGTGTTTCTGTTCCAGTGTTAGCCTAAATGAAGAAATAATGCTCAGCAATTTCTCCGCTTTCTGCCATTTTACTCAGCTGGTTGTTTATGGACTCCCCCAGTGACCCCAGTGAGACATCAAAGTCTGGGATCTTCTCTGCACCCTGAGGTTCCTGTGGGATCTCCAGGAAAACATCAGACGGCTCTGCATCAACTAGCTGCTCACCATCGCTCAGACTTAGTCTGTATAGGTCCTCTATCTCTGCAGCGGCTGTTTCCTTAGCGACAGTTTCCAAGGCAACCTCCTCTTCAGGCGTGTCCTGTACTGGAGCAGCATCCCTTCCTGCTTTGGAGGATTTTAAAGCAGCAAGTCTTTCGATTTCCTGAACTAGTTCTTCGTTGTTCTTCTTCCACTGACGGTACTTTGTAGCTGTTATGTCAGAGTCATCCAGGATCTTGTTGATCTGCTGCAGCTCCGCTTCTTTAGCCTGGAAAAGAAAGCACAACAAGGCAACTTTAACTTACATGCAGCTAAGCTCACAGGTTTATCTGTATAAGAAAAAACAATGTTTTATAGATATTTTCTCCTGGAAAGAATGCAGATGAGTTTGAACATTTCACTAGCTAACAGTTTTAAAAGCATGAACCAAACAAGGAAATGATATATCTTAGAGGGAAAAATGTTATTATGTCGCCCTCACAGCCTATTAATCTTTCAACTTAGAAATATACGTAGATGTCTAAGACATGTGTTAGGCTCAGTCAAACAAACTCTTTCTTGCCCTCACCTTCAGGGTACTTTGCAGAACCCGCAGTTCATGCGCCTTCTCATTGATGACAGGATTCTTGTTGCGTCGAATAAATGATTTCCTGAAGTGGTCATGTGTGAATGACTGCTCATGGCCTATCAGGGAAACTCCTCCTTCCTTTAAGTTGTTTAACATCATCCCCATCTCGTCTACTGGTCCACCTTTCCGTGGGAAAAGAAAAAACAGAAAGGGGAGCACAGTGAGAGCAAATACAGATGGAAACACAGGACTGAAAGAGTGGGAGCTGAATAGAAACAGGACAGAGGGGATTCAATGGCAACATTACTCTTTATCAACTTGTTATGAACCGAGTAAATATCCAGAGGGTGTAATAAAGAGAACACCACATATTATCAAAAAAATGGTCGAAGCACCCTGGTCTGCACCGATTAAAGATATCAATCTTTTTTATTAATGTTTCCAAAAAGCAGAAAAAGTGAGACATGAGGTGAGCAACAGTTTTAGGATCCATACTTGCTCCTTTGCTGCCCTCTGTTGTTGAGCTGGATGATGGCACCTTGTTCGTTTTCCCCTTAGGTCGAGGCAAAGTGTTGGACTGCACTTTCTGAGATGCACATGGACAAAACAAATCAACATTAAAGGCAAAATATATGTAGTGTATTAAAATTCTATGAACTTGTGAGTGTTTAAATGCACCGACCTTTTTTCTCCTGTGAGGAGGTGATGATTCGCTCTCAGATTCAGTCTCACTGTAACACTCTGTCAAACATAAACAGAAGTGTTGGGTTAATGACATAAACCAAACCGTGCCATTGTTTCTGCCTGGTAACCATAGCAACAATGATGTCTCGTTCTGTATTAACAGTCGACTCTTCCAGTGAAATTATCATAAACATAATTATGAGACTACAATTTTCAAAAACAGAGAACTATAATTTATTATGTTCCCAGTGGTGTTGACGCTACAACCTCAGCATGCATTAAGGCTGAAATGGTGGAAAATATGTGCTTAAAGCTGCAGGAACAAAATCATTTGCATGAAAGAATCTATATTCCAAATAAATGTTAGTGAACATACAATAAGTCGCTCCTCACCCACCTTCTTCGCTATTTGGAAATTTAAGGAACTTTTTGTGCTTCTGTATGACTGTAATCAGGGAGTTAATCCACCTGGAGAGGAAAATATTGCAAGTTTAAAATCAACATCATCTATTTATCAAGATTGGGAAAAACATGTTTAGATTTTAAGACTAATCATTTCCTACAGCTTTAAAACAAGATGCAGAAAACTAAACTGCAGAGGGCAGTGCAGATCAACACCAATCAGTATTAGTTAAAACCTCAAATACACTCAGAATAAATCAACGACAGTGTTTTATGTCAGCCGAGGTAAAAAAACCAGTGTAAATCTTTATCTAGAGACAATAGTCCATCGTTAAAACATCTTAAATGTTGGAAATGGTTATTTCAGATCCCTAGCTTGCATCTTACTTGCTCATGTCGCTGACGTTGTCAGCTGCAAAGATGAAGCTCTGAAATTTCTTGTGGCACATTTGGAAAACACTGTTAGAGATAGAGACAAGGGTTATGGAGTTGTGAGTGCCAGAAGCATTAAAACACATATAAACACACAAACATTTCCACCTTCATTCCCATCTGGGATTACACTGCAATCTGATAATAGATGATCACTTTCATGTAATCCTAAACACAGCTAAACAACTTTGATTTAGCAGATGTGTCCTGCATCAGGTACATCGTATTATTCATTAAGCAGAAAAGGGACAAAAAAGTACCTATTTCGAAGCAAAACTGGCACAACATGTTTAATAATAAACACAATGTGCAAAATCCCACATATATACTACAGAGCAGCTCTGTGATCAACTCTATTCTTACTATTTTCTCTTGTGCTGTCCAGCACTCTCTATGTTGTAGCTGGATATGTTGAGCAGACCCTCAGCCTTTTCATCCTGAGGAAAAAAAACATAAAACACAAGACAAGAAGATTATGTATCCAGATTTAAGTACATACAGCTGAAAGTAAAATATATATACAGTTTACTTAGACTCAGAAAAAACCCAGCAATCAGTCAGATCTAGAAATCTAATAAAGCAAAACCTAAACTCAGTACAGTCAAATAATGAAACAACAGTATAATATCAATTTGTGCCCACCTGTTGGCTTTTGTACCAGTAAAGCGAAGGCCCTTTGAGAACAAACCAGAAGCGCTGCCACTTCTGTGTGAAGACACTGCTCTCCTTTTTTTTCTTATAGAGCCAGCCATCACAATCAGGATGAGACAACTCACGACAGGACACGCGGCGCCGGCTCATTCCTGGAAAGACATAAGTATAGAATTAGGGAAAGAAGCACAGTGAGTAAACTCAGCTGCTTTGGTTGTGCTTCTTCTTATTATTAACACAAAACTGCAACATCTTCCAAAATGCTTTCTGGTTAAGCTTGAAAAAGTAAGGAATCCTAAATGTAAGCATCTCTGTTGACTTAGTTTAGTCTTGATTTTTGTCTTTTTTAACTTTTTTTTAGAACATTAACTACCATCATTGTTCTAGGAAACTGTCTGCTGACAGTCTATACACAGGTGTTAGTGCAGCACAAGATGGTCAAAGCATCTAAAAGAAATGTTTACCTTTTGTAGAGTTATTCTTGGTTTCCTTATTTGACTGTAAAGGTATCAAGACAGGTCAGTCAGTGTTTGATATAAAGTTTTATTTAAACTAATTCTGACTGAGCTTATCTTTTCCACTCACCGTGTGTCCCACCATTTCAGGGCAGGAACTGACACTCCCTCTTTCATTTAAGAGTCTGTGAGGTGAGGGACTTCTGGATGAAGGTGACTGGTCTCTCATGAAGTTTGGGGATAGCTTCAAAGCTCTCGAATTCTCAAGTTCTGCTGAAAAGCAAAAGATGAGCAGAAGAGCTTATACTTGTGGCTCTAAACAGTGTTTCTTATAAATCAGCTTAGTTTTCAGCTTATTTTTTGTTTTTGAGCTAGCATAATATTAGTTGGGTTTACGTTGTTCTTTAGCATCTTTGTGCTTTTGATACTGTAGATCCAGGATGCCAAGGTGAATGTCACGGTTGAGTTCTCTGCACTTTTCGCTCCTTGTATAATTATGTAATGTAACTTTCACCAGTTTCCATTATTTTTCCTCATGAAGTATTGCAGCCCTAGAGTTATGATCCTCATTGGCTCCTCAGTCCTCATTTCTATCCTCTGCACCTATAAACAGCCGAGCTGGATCATTGCCCTTCCTGTCCCTGGTTCTGATGGAGGTTTACGCTACACCTATGCATGCTCAGGGATTCACTGGAAGAGGTTTGGCAACTATATAAATAAAGATGATTTGAATTGAAGACAATTTGATCCCTAATGGAAGCATTTAAATAACAAATATTACTGTAAAAACAAACCATGATGACATAGATTTGAGTTGTCAATGACTCAGTTTTATAATCATCACTTTATCTGGGTTGAAAATTATTCC
Organism: Pseudomugil gertrudae; assembly: GCA_037177535.1. NCBI lineage: Eukaryota > Metazoa > Chordata > Actinopteri > Atheriniformes > Pseudomugilidae > Pseudomugil > Pseudomugil gertrudae. Next base: position 13,633,311 of record JBAMHV010000021.1, on the reverse strand, counting down.
AGTGTGCAACATCCTAAAAATATCTTTCTTTAGAAGAAGGATTTCTTTTAATCAAAGGACTCATCAAGCAAATATAAAATGAATAATCACAATACAGCCGTTTGTGTCAGCCAAAGCCCGTAGTGGCAAATAAAACTACTGGGTTTTACTTTGATTTCTTGAACCCCCCCCCCATCCCCCCCTTCTTCTTCTTAATATAATACATAACATTTCAGACATTTTAGTGTTACTTTGAGGAATAAGAAAATCTGTTGTCCCACCAGGGTCTGCTAACAGTTAAAATATGTGACTGTGCTGAAACAGTGATTATATATGGAAGCATCACTAAGATTCATCACCCAATACAATGTTTCATTGTCTTCTTTGGCTGTAAATCAATATTGCTTTCTGAGTTGTTTCATTAATAACCCCATGGAACTGTAAAAGAACTAAGAGGTTAGACTAATTTGTCTTAATGCATTTGTCTGATATTGGCAGGCTATGTAGGTGCACCACTCCAACAAAGCCTGTTTGTCTTTGTCTTGCCATACTGGGGACTTCAAACAAGTTTCTTACCTGAACTTGACTGAAGCGCCAGGCTCTGCCGCAGGCTTTGGTCTGAAATTAGAGTCCGTTTCTCCTCCACCTCCTTGTCAGAAGACAGTTCAGACTCTTCCTGTCCCATAGGCTGCTGCACCTCTGGTCCCTGAATGGCGTGTCTGTAGCAAAAATATCAATCAGTAAAACTTGTAGCTGTGACTACATCTGACATTAGTGGTCAAAATCTTTGCAACCTACAAGAAAATTAAAATAAAGTCTGATGAAAGAAGTTCCTGTTTACAACCACATCACTCTCTAACAAAGTGACATAAAACTACAGTTTTTCAATTTAAAATTGAGTTTAGAAGACAGAATAATAAAAATGGCCTGCACCTTAAAGAAGGGAAGGATCTGTAGTGTAACAGAATGGGACAGCCTTATTTACAACCCTAATGTGCCAGCGCCACCCACTCGCTCCACTCCCCTGCCTGCTCTCCATCAGCACTTGTCCTTTTCCTCCCATCTCCTTTTGTTTTTTTCATCATCTGTAGTATAACTCCCTCAGCTATTTATACATTTCCTCGTCTGTTCATTTTCTCTCATTTCCAGTCAGATGTGGGCGTGCTCAGTGGAATTCTGTGACCTCAGTGTAATCCTATCAGGTTGGAGAACATTAAAAAAGCCAGTTGTACTGAGTGATTTCCAGGTTTTTAAGTAGATCAAATTTACATGCAACCTGTTCTGTTCTCATGTTGATGCAACGGGGAGAATTATGCTTTTTTAGCAGACACCCAAGTTTACATGATTTGCTTTATATTAATTTTGAGTTTTTTTTGCCATACTGCTTTAGAATTTGAAAAAGAAACAATTGATCAAATCTACGATCAGACTTAAACTTTGGTAAACTTTTCAGGCTTTTGGAGTAAAATAAAATGAACACTTCTCAAAATGGCTATTTTATTTTTGGAAAGATAATAAACTCTTACCTGAAAGACAGGGACCTGACAGATGCTGCAACCCTTTCAAATATGGAGTGCCGTGGATTATCCTCTGTGTCCTTCTCTTCCTCCTCCTCTGATCTTTCTTCTTTCTCCTTTTCCTCCTTTTAAACAAATTGGACAAAGCCCAAAGATTTGAATATGTGCATGAATATTTTTCTGCATGTTTTATGTGCATGTTAGTGTATTTAGGGTTTAACAGAGGGGTAAGAAAGCGGATGTCATGTGGAGTGTGATGGCAGCTCTCTCCTCAGGTCTCCATCTGCACACTCTGCGGCTAAACAGATAAGACGGAAACACAGTCTCACAAACACACACCAAGTCTGCGAAACTTAAAATCAGGACATCCTCTGAGGCAATATGGAGCTGATACACACAGTTGATTCACATCCTCTGAAGTATTCTCTCACCACATGCCGCCAGCAAGATCTGAGATTAACATGGTAATGGTCACAAGGGGGTGTGAAAAGCACAGTGTGTGTGAATGAGTGTGCCTTAGATGCATAACACATTTTAGTGTGTAGTTCAAAGACAACAGCCATAGTGAAAACACCCGAGAGTTTATGAAGACAGACGGTTTAGCTTTAGGATCCATTGACATACATGCAAAACATCCCATTTTCTGAAGAAAGATTTGATGCTGGACTTACATCCCTGGTTGTAAATCACCTCAAATAACATAGAAAGTTTGAACAAAACTGCAAGGAAAAAAAATGTTTTTCTTATTCTATGGCTGATAAGGTCATTTTAAATACTGCTGCACTGCAGCTATGCTGATGCTTTCTTTCAATGAGACTAACCTTTACATTCATTTAGCTTAAAGATACTATCTGATAAAGTTCCAACCACATTAAAGGGTACAGTTTTCTGCTAAGCAAGAGGATAATGGGCACCAATGTGAGTTTTTATTTTACAAATTATTTTTACAAAGTTTATGATAACTAATTTGAAGACAGCTGATACAATTTGAATGAATATGTGCACAGAAAAAGATCCCTGACCTGAGTGGAGATGTAGACAGAGTCTCTGTGTTGCTGTGATCCAGGGATCTTCTTCAAGACCAAAGTCACTCCACTGGGATTCTCCTTCAGCTTCTTTATCAGGTTAGCTCTGCTCCAGCCCACCTGATGCAGTAACACACACACTTAGCATGAAAGGCTTTGGAGGAAGAAAACTGAAATCAGGTCTCAGACTTCACAGAATTGAATGCACAGGTCTCTTGCATATGGCATCATTTACCACTATCTGGTCATTGACTTGGACGACTTCATCACCAGCCAAGATCTTCAAGTAAGCATCAGAGGAAGGCTGCAAAAAGAGACAAACGTTAAAAATAATACCTTCAATCAAGCGGAACCTGACCAAATATAGCATACAACAACCATTATTACACAATGTTATTGGAGAAATATCCTACATCCAGCTTGCTTTTTGTAATCCTTCTGGGACAACTAAGTGAAAATGTATTTTCTAGACAGCCCGGTGAATTGAACCACACCACCACACTGATGAAAATGTATCAACAAATTAACCAATAAAAGAGTGAAGACATCAATAATATGGTGTGTTGTGACAATATCCGACATTAAATTCAGTACAAAACAAAATAAGGACTGCTAGTGCCATATTGTGATTATGTTCATAGTTTTATCTTTTTGTAAATGAACGTTTTTTTTCTCATGGATGCTGATCATATCTCTTACTAGTCAGCTGTAGCGATGTTGCCGCAGCAGCAGGGGAGTTGGGGACTCTGCTGTTGACATCATGGAAAAATAACATCTTCATCTTAGTGTCCCACAGGAAAACTACCCTTGTGCTCAATTTTTAATCCAAACACTCCTCTGTCCTTTCAGTGATTGCTTGTATATTTTCCAACCCCCTGATTAAAGTGGTCTTTTTCTTTTCCCAGTAAAGCTCCTTAAAAAAATCTGTTTTAAAGCATATAAGGAAGACTAGAAGCACCTTTTTCTGGAATTCAACTCCTAGAGGTAGCCTTTATGAGTAAGAAAAAAACAACAAATCTTCATAACATACTCTATATATTTTATTTATTTTTCTATTTTATTTAACCTTTATTTAATAAGAAAGTCACATTGAGATTCAAAATCTCGTTTCCAAGTGAGACCTGGAGAAGGTAATGGCCAAACCACACAGTAAAAGCAGGATACATATGATAACAAATTACAAATATAAAAACATCTAACAAAAACAAGCACATGTCTCCACCACCACATTTTTATGGCAACTTTGAATTCCTATTCATTCATTTATTCATATTATTCCATCCCCAAGGTGCTGAGTAGGGGAATGCAGTTTTTCCCAATTCTGTTTCAACTCTGGAAACATTAAAAAGTATCCAATTTGAGAAGTATAACTGATGGGCATTGGAGCAAACAGAGAGGAGGTTGCAGAGGTATAATGGAAGGTTGCCAAGTATTGCTTTATAAATGAAAATATACCAATGCTGTTGTCTACAAACTTTGAGAGATGTCCAACCAACTAAATATATTATTTGCTTGTTTTTTTACTTACAGCCTGCAGCATTCAAAACACACAGTCATTTACAAATACACAGTAATGTGTTTGCAACACGTCGACTAAAATTGATTTTAGTTTTAAAGCAGTGAAGCAAAGAGGAGTCAATAACTGCAAATAATGTGCCACACATAAACACTTCCAAGGGGATTTCTGTCTAGTGAGCAATGCTTTCATAATAAATGAATAGGAATGAAAATTTCATACTTCAGCTGTGCACAGTGGAAGAAAGATACTACTGTACTGTATACTGATTCTTCTGCATCTAAATGAAGATTTTTGGTTGCATATACACAGATAAAATGTCTACTTTAAAAAGATGGAAAAAAAATTCAATAGTCAATAACAATCTTGATTTTTTGCTCTCCATGATTTAAAACTGACACTTTCTATAAGATGAGCAGTTCCTGCAAACACCTGGGATGTCTGTGTTAAGCAGAACGCAAACCTCTAACAAGAGAACTATGAAAGTGTTATCTGTTACAGAAAATGCAAGACAAGCCGGAAACCACAAAGTCACAGTTTGTTACATGCAAGATTTGATATAAAGTTAACAAAAGTGAATCACTAAGGTGATTCACCACTGTGAAGCTGATTTTCCTGAGATGTCACGCCTCGTCCAGAGTGGACAAGTTCAAATAAACTTTACAGTCTCTACTGGGTGCAGCCCACAGCTTTTTGCACGGAGCTCTGGTGAAAAGACAAACTGGAGTTACTGTTAACCTATTGATCTGGAGCTCATAGGGAGCAGGCTGAGTCATGCTGCTCTACAGAGGACAGGTTTAGTGCACTAAGATGGCAGCAACGGTTGGCTTAGTTAGTAGGCTGAGTCAAAAACATAAAATTAAAGCCAATTTGAGAACCTGACCTCAGCAACGGCCCCAGTCACGTAGTGGTTACTGTAGTTGGTGGATGTTATCTCAATTCCCTGAGAAAAAGGAAAACAGAAAGATGGTGTATGCATTTTTCAATGATAAAAAGGCTTATGCTGGGAACACTGCCTAGAAGAATCAACTTAGCACATGAATGAGTCAAAATTACACAACACAATGATCTGTTTTTGGTCTGCTCCCTGTAATAACCAATAAACCTCCACTATCATAATGAGCTTGTGAACAACCACTAAATTAAACTCAAAAACGTTTAAATCACTGGATTTTGAGGGAAATCCCGTATATAAAGAGAGAATGTGTCTGACTTCAGTAGAACAAGCACTGATTTCTACCACTGAGGTTCAGGTAGTCTAGGTGAGTTCCTGCTGAGTTTGTGTCTTGGTTTCAGGTTATTGTTTCTTGGTTTCAGGTCGTTGTTTTGTACTGCTAGGGTCTAGCTCTCTGTCGTTAGCACTTCTCTAAACAATCCAACAACAACAGTTGAGTCCGTGACGCGGGTCGCACTCACTGTTTACTGCTCGGGGCAAGCAGAAAGAGGCGGTTTCAGCCGGGTGCAATCACGCAGAGTGGCACCAGCTGTGATTGTAGGTGACTGAAGTGTCAGCCACTGTGTCAGCCCACACTGGGCTAAGACCAGGTAGGGGAAAGACCTGCGAGTCTACCTGCGCGAGTCCACCGAACAAAGGCACAAGTTGCCATATTTCACACACTAAGAATTGAGCACACAATGTCAATAGCACACTATTCCGGTCAGATATGGGTACAGACCGAGACGAGTCTCTCACAGACAACACAATCCACAAAACCTTTCCTATCCACCTATCCTGTCCTGTCGGCTCCATTCTCTTTCAGCATTGGTCTCTGGAACTGTCAGTCTGCAGTAAATAAAACAGAGTTCATCAGTTCACTGATGAATCTCTCTGATATTCAGGTCCTAGCCCTGACTGAGACGTGGATCCGTCCCGAAAACACAGCTACTCCAGCTGCCCTTTCTGTCAGACCCCCAGGTGGCAATATTAATGAAATGGACATGTTACTCTCTGACATTCCTGATGAGGGCACACCGCTTATTGTGATGGGTGACATGAACATACACATTGGGAAAAAATAATAATCCCATTTTATCATTTATTATGTCAAAATGACAAATATACAGTTTTAAATAAGGTGTTACCAAAGCAGAAATTCTCTGCAGCTTTAAAAGATAACTTTAATCCCCTAAAACCTGAAAAAAATGTAGCTCACTTTATATACTTCTATGTCAAACCCTTGTGAGCAAAATAATTCTTCCTGCTCTTAACTTTCATTTCGCTCAGCTTTTAGTTCTCATTACACTCACGGTGTAAGTAGCCAGACTTGATTAACGGTGATGGGCTTTAATTACAGTTTTTTCTCAGTCTCTCTCTCACATCACTGTTTACATTTGCACAACAGTTAGTTCAACTTCCACAACATTTAGTCATTTGTGCACATCATAGTAGCAGTTTCTCATTCCTTCCAACAAATTGCCAATGCTTTTGGACATGCATCAAATGTTTTCATACAACTCTCTGCTGTTTAATAGCTCATGTCAGTCAAAATAAACTATACTTGTGAATGCTGAATAGTCATTCCATATAAAACTAAAAGTCCTCATTTCATTGCTTGAGTCATTACATACAAAAACGTTGAACTAGTTTTTAAAATCTGTCAAACAAATTGTATAAATATTTTTAAATTGTTTTTTTTTCCTGAAATATCTCCTAAATCAAACAATTTCTCTCAGGTGAACCTTAGCTTTCACTGATAAGACAGTGATAAGCATATTGTTTGGGATAATGTGCGTTTTTACCACTCAGATGTTGTCAGACAGTGGTTTGCAGCACATGATAGGATGCTGGTGGAATATCTCCCTCCCTACTCACCATTCCTGAATCCATTAGAGTAATCTTTCTCATCCTGGAGGTGGAAGGTATATGACCTGCATCCACATATCTAAATGGCCCTGCTAGTGACCATGGATGCAGCAAGTGATGACATCACAGCAGAGTCCTGCAGAGGGTGGATTTGCCACTCGAGGAGAAACTTTCCTCACTGCATTGCAAGAGATGATATTTGCTGTGATGTAGATGAAAATATATGGCCAGACAGAGAGGAACATCTGGATATGCATGAATGATTTACAGTACTCTATATGTTGTATGTTCAGTTCCAATTGTCCTGCAATATTGTTTATAGTTGTGCACAGCTCTACTCAAAGGGAGTTTATGTTTGTTGTAATAAGGGTGTGTTTTTTTTTTTTGCACAATGCTGTGAACAAATTAGAATTGCACAGGTCATATGCAGTAAAAATGTGAAACATACATTTTCAGTGTCTTATACTAAGTTACCTCACTAAATACAGTAATGTCTAACTTTACTGTAGTTTTCAAATGGCCGTGCAAATAGTATATAGTACTGTCTTGAGCATTTTCAGGTAGTGTCACAGATCAGCATCAGAAACCATTTACAGAGTAAACTGTCACCATGGAAACCTGACAAAGCCATTTGATTATTTTGTTCATAAACAATGTGTCAGGACTTTTCCTTTTGATGACATTGACACTTTCATTGACATAAATACTTGCTTTTGAGGAATGAATTATCCATTTTGAGCAAGTGACACGCTTTTGCAGGTTATCAACAAGGTTTTACAGTTTGTTCTGATTGTTTTGAGAAAAGCATTAACTGTTGTGCAAATGTAAATAGTGATGGGAGAAATGCACCAAAGCGTCTGAGAAAAACTGTAACTAGAGTTAGTTTCTGTAAACAGATGATAATGTAGTCTTGCTTATTGTAAAAAAAAATAATCCTTACTCCTCGTATAGATCATACACAGATAATAATGAACACACAAAAATGCACAGACAGACAGACAGACAGACAGACAGACAGACAGACAGACAGACAGACAGACAGATAGACAGATAGACAGATAGA
>JBAMHV010000021.1:13530004-13625308 GCA_037177535.1 Pseudomugil gertrudae | reverse complement strand
ATAGATAGATAGATAGATAGATAGATAGATAGATAGATAGATAGATAGATAGATAGATAGATAGATAGATAGATATGTTGATTATAAAGAAAACACAGAGGAGAGATCAAATAAAGAAGCTGAAGTGCATCTATGCTATCTAACATTAGAGATTTTTACTTAATGGACTGAGCAAACAAAGAGAATGCAGCTGGGAATATGTTAAGAAGAAAATGGCTCTATAGAAATGAACACTAAAAGGAATCCAGATTATGAAGATAACAAGCGAAGATGAGAGCTATAATTATAAAACCGAATGTGCTGACTTAAAGACAAGAAGAGGAAAAGCAGGATAAAAGTACTTTGTTTGTGACCAACTAAACATTAGAGAGGGTTTTAGAGACAGGAACAGAAGTGAGAACCTTGAGTTAGATGAAATAAGTGCAGAATGGAAACAAATGATGATGAACACCCCTGGGCAGAGAGGAAGACAGGAGGTAAAACACTGGAAATGACATAAAAAAGGAGAAGAAAGACACGGTAAGACCTGAGACTTGATTAAAAATAGCCTAACTTTACTCTTCCTTAATTGTGATTAAACTTAGAATACGGCCATTAATTAAGAGAGAAAGGACTTTATAGCAATTAAACATGGACTTTAATTATTGAAGATAAAACTTTACCAGTTCATCCCCAGGTGACGTGGGCACCAGGTCGACACTCTCCAGATGAGCTGTATGCGTCAGAAGTGCTTGAGGGCTGGTCTTCAGAATCTCATCACAAACTGCCACCAGCTGACGGCACTGCAAGATTAAATACAATCTGACTCACTTGCTTCACCACAAAAGCAAAAATATCTCTTTAGTTAATGTGAGATCAACTGAAATTGCTAATAGAAGACAGACACCAGCAAACTCACAACAGCAATGATGTCCTTTTCCTTCTCATAGACTGCAGTGTCCTGTTGGGTTAATGACACAAAATGGCATAAACAGTAGTACAATAAAATCACACTTCTACTTCCTATCAGCTAAGGCTATTGATTTATGGAAATGGGCTGATCTGAGCAAAAACTCATGTCCTATTTCCTCTTCACAGTGTGAGTCAGAAAGCGGAAGGGCACAGATCTCCAGAGGCAAATGAGTGTCATGCCAGATATAGATTGCCAGTCTATTTTATAGATTTTGCATCAGAAAAGTTAAAACATACCAAATAAAACATGCAAGACGCACAGAGAAGGTGTGAGATGGTTGTAAACATCTTTTAACTTGACTTTTTCCAGACCTTATGCCTTGTTGCATCATCCAACTTGCACCACACTTCTGTTTGTGAACATTCATTTACTTTCTCGTTAAATTTGGTAAGCAAGGCCAGACTGTGATGGCGTCCATTAAAAACTTTGCAGTCAGGGTTTCATACTGTATAGCAGCACCCTTGCAAATACTACAGTGCACATCCTCTGTCCCTACTTTAATCAGTCAACAAACATTTTTCCAAGAAATGTATTGAAATGTCACATTCTGCAAACCCCAAGTGCCCTGGGAATGTTTGTTTTACATCAGCTCCCTTATGGTGGCATGATTAGGTGCAAACAGTTCACAGCAGAAAGATTAACAGGTAAGTCTTCAGGTCCACATCATTGAATTGTTGTTGATACATCGATGGTTATGATCATTACTGTCATCGGTCATTTTTCCATGGGATTCACTATGATATCTTCACAACAGTAGCAGAAGCAATGAGGAGGAGGCTTTTAATGAAGGTGGCCATTGAGAGCCTTGAATAGAAAAAGACAGATATGTACTGTATAAAGCTTGAACTGACCAAGCACACAGTGTTACTCTCCTAAGCTAATTTGAACTGCCTAATGATGTGATGCGTTACATAAAGGATTGCAAAGTGAAGCTAATCTCTGTGAAATTTAAAAAGGGATCAACATGAACACGGCTGGACAGAACTAATTAAAGGCCATGACACAAGACTGAAAGGAGGAGTATGTTATGATTACTGACAACTTCTAACATTTCTGTTAGCGTTTGCTGCTTTTCTGTGTTGCTCTTCCTGTTATTTGAGTCTGGACACTCAAGAGAACCACTCATATACTGATTTACACCAAAACAAACTATTATAGGCTGTGTATAAACACGGATAAAGATATTTAGATTTTAATCTTGATCCCTGCTTAAGCATTAAAGTAATCTTGTTATGGTGCATTGCCTGTGTGGTGGAATGATTAATGCAAATTTAGTTGGTTATTTAGTCAGACTTGACTTCACACACTGGTAAAAACCATGTCCAACGACTTAGATGAGTTAAATGCAATGAACAAGCATGTACCGCCACTTGAAACCAACCAGATTTAAATTCAGTTCCACTTCTAACTTAGTACAGTATCGGTTCTGCTAGAATTGAATGATGTTTTCATTATGATGCCAATTTTGTCTGGAATTTAATCAGATGGTGAAAGCTAATAACAGTTTTTATGGGAAATAAAGATTCCAGATATCAAGGAAAAAAGGAAAATATCATAAAAAATTATGGGATTTTATTACCCGATTATATTGGAAAATGTGTTGGTTTTTTGTCATTAAGTTTAAGCAACAAGGCAGAGAAGGCATAAACTGAAGCTATACATTGTAACCCCAAATCCATGTTGCAAGTTATAAAATGTTCATACACTTAGCAACACTGCTGTCATTGCAAACTATTGTATTCTTCTGCTTTCTGTTGTATTGTATTCTGCCTAGCTTTACCGCAGTAAAAGAACATTACAATCTTTTGCATTCTTTTTTTAACTCTGGTAAAATCGTAAACTACACGTTTCTTAGAGGTGGGCAATAAGAACTAATCTGTGGTGGCAGGAGAGCAGAAAGCAAACTTTACTGTAGCTGGTTTTAAATGAAAATGAATCACAAATTTATGGATTCCCACTCTCTAATATGATCAGTTTTGTGCCAGAGAAGTTAAAATCCAACCAACAAAATGAAATAAATCGCAGTTCATTCAGAAAAACCAGATTGGTGCATACCTGTAAGTAGTGGTTTGCATATGAACAAGGGTATGCAGCATCTGATGTTTTATGACAGGTGCGAGACCTCGGTAAAAGGTTGTGTCTGTTTCACGTCTGTGATAGAGACATGAAGAAAAAGGAGGGGGCTGATGCTGGAAGGGAAGAGGTGTGGTAAAGTGTTGAGCCCTCAACAGCCTGCTGCATATTGGTGCTCCACTTTGAAGCTTTCTATTCATTGTGACCTCAATACAATTTCAATGAAAATACTTCAGTTGCAAACTCAGTTTTTAAAGGAGTCCCTACCTGAAGCACAAAATATATTAACCAATTTAGTCCCTCTACGACTCTTCTACGTTTAGTTCTACATATACTATCGCAGAATAAGGCCCACAAAACTGAAATATTCCAACTGATACAGCTCTGGTACTTTAATGACCAAAGCACAATATTTGACTTGCTGTGAGTTCCCCACACTGTCGCAAACACCGTCTTTAACATTACTGTGAATCGACCATCTTGGATAAGGATACATTTTTATGCAGCTATAAATAAATTGTAAAAATGTATCAAATAGGAAGAACATAAGAATGATGTGAGTTCATTAAAAATGCACCTTTTCAAAGACACCAGTGACAAATGACACAGGTGCTTCGTAGCACTTACAAAACTGTTAAAAGTGAATATTTTATAGCTTCCTGCTTTTGTTTTGTGTTGTGTCGGGGTGTTTGACTCAATCAGGTAGTGAGCTAACTTTGTGGCAAACTTGCTTCCAAGCTGTTCCTTCAATAGTCGTCTAGGAAACAAATCACAACGTCATTATGTGGGTGTAGGATTCTGAAAAGAAGATGAGGAGGGAGATTGTGTCCTGGCGTTTGAACGCATGTGCACAAAAAAAGGGCTGAAACTGAAACTAATACAAGAAAGAAGAACGATGGCCAGTAAAAGTCACGCATGTTCAAACACACGCTTTACTTTAGTTGCACTTCAACAGATCTCATTTTTTCTCCTCATAGTTGCAACTCAATATATACAGACATGAAAATATCAAGCACTAATATGACCTCATCTGTTAAATAAATATTCATATTCCATCAAGCTCTGCTTGCATGTTGATATACTTCAATTTCCTCATTAAATATTTTCGGTTGTCATTCAGTCAGACTTGCTATTAAAAGACAGTGAGATATATTTATACTTGATCACATTAATGGTGCTGCTCCACATTTGATCTAATGACTTTTCTTTATCCTCTGTATGACTTACCACCCTGCTCAAATTCCTCTAGAACTCCTGCTTTATTGTCTTAAATCATTTAAATTGTAGTCGTAAGGTTTATATAGTTTACTTGTCCTCTTGTCTTGTCTGTCCTGTTGTATTCTCTCTGAGCTTTTAATAAGTCATCCAGTAGTGGCTCAAACTCCGTGACATGTTTGTCTTTATTGAGTCAACAATGGTAGCAGCTTGTTTTAGTATTTTGTTGTTTATTCTCACATATTTACAATTAAACTAAAGGATTGCATAACATAAACTGCGCATGTGAATCAAAGAAGCTGTTATATAACTGTCTGAGAAGCCTGTAGCTCTTAAAATAAATATTAAGCGTTAAAATCTCTTTACCTTCAGGTTCTTATGCCAAATAACAAATGAAATGTTGGATTCTAAGTATGCCCTTTACTTTTTCCACCAGTCAGAAAATAAATCACATACCTTAAAATACTGTTTCCCAGTTCACTGCAGTCAAATCCAAGTTCACAGTTCACAGAGACTTTTTTTCTCAGTCTCTGTCTCTGCCCTCACTTTCTTGGACTTTGCCTGCTGCTTGGCTGCTTCAGAGCAAACTGAGCCTGTGCACTGTGAAACTCGGGCTTGACAACTTCAGTGTGGGATTCCAACAACACCAGCTGACTACTGACCCTGAATGCCCTCAGGGTGCGAGAAAAGGAAAACAAAAATGCTCAAACACTCACAGAAAGACTGGAGATAAAGATCCTTTCTTTTGTGTGAAGGATGTGATGCAGCTTCTATGGAAGCTGTTCCGCGTAAAGACGTCATGATTAAGCCGTGGCCTCCTGACGGCACATATGTCACGCGGGCGGAAGACACCAGGCTCAATTAGCCGCGAGTGAGGTTTATGCAGTCACAATCATGCTGGTCTGTGTTGTACAGGGAAAGAAACTAGCTTGTGTACTGCAACTCAGCTGCATCATTCATCCTACAAGATGATATTGGTATGATGACAGCAACAGATGTAGCCTGTACTCCTGTGCACAAGGATCTTTGTCCATTTTATCTGATCAGTTAAAAAAAACTGACCTTTTAGCTCATCTGCCAAGAATTTAAGTAATAATTACACCTGACAAAACATGCAATGTTGAGGTTACACTGACATGAAATTACAATATCCATTCACACTATTTCAATAAATGGAGTTAGTTATTATTTGGTCATAGAAAATGTGGAAACTCAGTCATTGGGTTAAATGTAAAGACAGCTGTTTAAATACTTGCATTTAAAAACAGCACATCCTTAATAGTGGTTAGTGACTAAAGTGTTCTCCTGTAACTCCTGTAGCTCCTGTAGCCTTCTGCCATCAATGAATGAAAACAACAGTCAGCAGGGTGGTCACTGATTCACTGTGTAGCAGCAAACACATCCTATCTGTCAGCATCAACAAGCTAAACACTGAAATCCACACTTTCTTTCTTACTTTCTGTTCCTCCAGGTCAATAAGAATTAGGTTCCTGTTTATGGACACTAAAACATAATCCACAACTTTGACTTTTTTAGATGAAAGTCCCATGGTCATATGCAAACTGATGGCTTTGCTTCATGTTGTCTTCATATGATCTGTTTGTGTAATCTCTTTAGACGGGGTGTCAAGATCCAGTCCTCGAGGGCCGGAATCCAGCATGTTTTGCTGTTTACCTGCACTTAACACACCTGATGCAAATCAAATCAATCCCGCAGCTTCTTGTCAACCTATTAAGTAATTTATGTCAGCTGTGTCAGAGCATGAAGACAACAAAAACCTGCTGGATACCGGCCCTCGAGGACCTGAGTTTGACACCCCTGCTTTAGAACATATCTTTTCATAGAATTCAGCACTGAATGATCTTCAGCTTAACAAGACAGAATATACACTTATAGTTTTATTCAAGTGGCCACAGCCATTCCAAGAACTCAAACAACATCCCAAAATAGCAAAAGAAGGATGACCTTGTAGAGAATTATCCAATCAAAGAGGTGAGAACAGTACCTGTTGTGCTGGGCAGGAGTCCAGAGCGGGCTATTTATAAACTCTTCTGCACAGGTTCTTTGTATTGTTTACTGTATTTCTATTAACTCTGTTTTCTTTTTCTTTCTTTCTCTTCTAAACTTCTTATTTGTCTCTAATGTCTCCACTGCTACAGAGTTAATAGCTTTACTGCCTGTTGCTTTTAGCAGAGTACACTCCCCAAGAGCCAAAAGTCATTTAACAGTGGCAGTGCACTCCTTCTCTCAGTCTCCTCCCCCTTCTCTGCTTGTGTTTCCCACCCTCCCTTCCTCCCCCAGCCAGCACAACATATCCAGGCCTGTCCTCTCTGCTACAGTACTTGTGAACACTTTTCACCCACTTTACATGCATGCTGTTATAAATATTCCTCCTTCCTCCCCCTTATTTCAAACACTCCACAACACCAAGACGCGATAAAGACAAATAAAACCCACCCAGATATATTGGAAGTTTGTAGCAACCAAAGCTTCCACAAGGTACAACTGCCTCCAAGTATGCCAGGAATGTACAGATAAAACTGCAGTGCTCAAGCTTAGCGGAGGAACGAGGAGTTCTTACGTGCTTCTGTTTTTCTTGTTCAATTTTAGTGGCTGGTTTAAAAAGAAATGAGGATTCACAACAGATTGTAGTTCTGCTTTGGAAGGCTAGCGTGCGTGATAATAGAAACATGGTTTACTCATGGGTGGTTCCTCTAAACATTAAACATCTCTTGTTGTCAAGCTGTCGTGCTGTTAACGTGTTAAAACACACACGATGTGGGTTTTCTCATTCTACATTTTGCAGAGATAAGAATACACACAACAGATGGACAGTTTGTGCACGTCAGATAATAATGAGATAAATGGGAGTCACACGATAAGACGACAACCAATCTTTTATGCAGTAATTGAAATGAACAGACCTACCTTGTGTATGATGTCTCCCAGTTCTCTGCAGTAACTGAATATGTTCTGGGTTGCAGTGTTTCCACTGAGTTGGGAATACCGATCTCTGGAAAGCCAAAGATTATACTTCAAATATTTGATAGAAGGGTTTAGAAAGGACTTCACCAAAAGATAACTAGGGTGAACAAAGACCAAATGATGATATTGAGACAAAACAAAAGAGCAAATGGTGATGGGGAGGAGAAATTCATACACAAAACAATCCTAAATAAAGACAACGCCTTTAAATGGTGAAGCACCTGATGTGGTTGTGGCTATGTTTGCCAAGTGAAAGAGAATTTCATGAAATGCATCAATAACTTCCTCTTTACAAACCTGTTGAGCAGAAAGAAGAGTCCTTTGGCTGATGTGATGAGTTCCACTACAATCTGTAGGATTCCAGCTGGCAGCTTGGTGTTGGAGCTTCCATTATAACTTTTGATGCACCAGCGGTTCTGGATGCTCATCTGCAAGGTGTGGGCAACAGCGTGCAGCTTCTCCGTCAGACCTTGTAGACTCTCTCCTCCTAAGCCATAAGTCTAGAGAGAACACACACCAAGATACACACAATGTCTAACACATTTTTGCTATTACTGTACCAAACAGAAGGGCTAGTATCACATTTCAGTTTTAACAAAGCTTTTAAAAGCCATAAAAGTTATCCATTACGGTATTGTAACAAAAGCTAGGAATTTCCCAGAATGGTGAAGGATTTTCCCAGAATGGCCAGCAGATTTCCAGGAATTCAACATGCAGACTTTTACAGATATTTACTGCTGACACTTAAAAACAAAACAAAAAAATCTACCTTTGTAGAAAATCACAGTTTACTAATAGAAATAAAAAAGGCATGGTGCAGCAATAGACTATAATTCAGTTTGTTACCGACTGTGAGGATTGGATTCATATCTTCTTTATTTTAGCTATAAGTCTATTTAGGCTGCGTCTTCCAAAAGGCTGAGTATGGGGGTCTAAAAAAGCACATGTTTGCAGCCTCCTCAGCCAGCCGGTATTAAGCAGTTACTAATAAATAGTGCTTTATGGTAACTCTATGGAGTAAATAAACTAAATCTGCACAAACAGATCTGAATGTGTAATAGTTATCCTGGTACATTAATATGTTGCTGTTTGACAATAAAGCCTCAAACTGTACAAATGTTTTTCCTCTTTAGACTGGGAAGATGCAGCTTATGTCATGCTAAATGACAAATATAACATGACACATCATTCGACATCATGAGCTCACTGTGTGGCATGATCTCATAACACTGATGTTTGACAGCTTATTAATTTGTCCCCAAACCCTTCAAAGGAGGAAGCAGGGATTGATGGAGGAGTTAGAAACCGTACTTCTGTGCTACATTTTGGGGATCTGGACAAATGTACCTGCAACCTCCTAATTCTCTTATACATGACTGTTTATTTTGTTTCAGACATACTTGTTTGAAGCTTGAATCTTTTTAATCAATGCAGATCGTTGTGCATGCACAGAATGGTATGTGACGCTTATGTAAAATTTGTAAATCTTTTATGAGGTTAAGGACAAGGATAAAGATGAGAAGGTCATCCAGGATCACACATTGCAGGTTTCATCTAAATGAATACCCAATTAAGAAAAATTTTCTCATCACCCTACCTTATCATGTAGAAAATAATTGCATTGACTCTAATAAACGCAACCTCATAAAAGGTCACCCTAGATTTATTGTTAATCACAGTGGTACAATGTGATAAAGGGGCAGGAAAGATGACTAAAAGCATCTATTGATGTACATCTTAAGATGACAAAAGCACCCTGAACCTTGTTTTCATGAGAAGAAATACAGGTATTAATATCATATTATTAAAAAGCTGACTTTAAAGGTGAATATTGCATTTCTGTCAGTATATTCTCGTAAATTTTACACAGGAAAAAAAGGAAGACAGCATGTAACACAAAGTTTTTAGACCTGTTTTGAGAATGAACACTCTTCTTCATTGTCAAGGAGATTTGATAACCATCAATATATAGAAAGTCATTTGTTGGGCTCATTTACCCTGAACAAATTAATTAATACAAATTATTTCTGCTAATAGCTAATAACCTTACAGCTTTACAAAGAGTAAAAACAGATACAGAGATAACCTTAGAGATCCAACATGATGCTTTTCATGCCTCGTTTAAAAGCCTGCCATCACAATTTTCTGCTCAGCAGCATGGGACGTGGCTCTTGAACGTGCTAAAGAGACAGCTTTTTTTCCTGACCCACTCATCATTGGTCAAGCACTTCAGACTGGTCAGGCTTTGTTGGTTCAGATCATACAGCCAGAACAACAAGCTTGCCAACAAGTATCCATGAATCTTTTATGGCTTTTTAATGCCGTATCTATTAATTATGCAGCTATGTACTTGAATGAGTTTGGTTTGCATCCGATGGGTGTCTCTTTTTTATGAATGAGCAGTGTCGGTGAGCCCAGAGAGGAAGAATGGCAGACATACGCACACTCCATTCAAGGTAAAAGTTTTCACTGCATGAATAGTTTACTCACTCATTCATGCAGACTTTGGATCAGAGTCTTAACATTATTCAATCTGCATCATAATTATTTCAGCAACTAAACTCCTAACTGCTCAACAAACAGTGAAAGCAGTCTTAGCCTGATGCTTTCAAGCTGTTACGCCACCAGAGCTGGAACTTTGCCTGGTACTGTCCTGCTCAATCAGTGCTTACACTGAAACAAAGGCCAGTCTGGAAATGCACCAACACCCCCACACAACCAACTCAACAATTAAAGCCCCTAAAATCTCCTCTAGAAATTGGATAGACAGTGAATATAATAATGCATAAAAACCTGAGTCAGAGACACAAAAAGTGAAGGGGAAATGTTTTTTAATTTTAATGAAAGCATTCCCAGAAATGTGCACGGTGAGCATTAGGGGCAGAGGTTTGTAATCTAAATCTTTTGTGGTTGCAGCTAAGCCAGGACTACTGTTTTGATGGTGTTTTTTGTGTACTTTTTGTTTACTTGTTTGGTTTTTTATTATGCTATACTGAAGTGAGAGCAAAGTGGAAAGAATTTAAACTTGCTGTGTGCAACCAAACGCACTGAGGACTTGCAATATTGTAAAAGCAGTGCTCTATCTGGATTTCTGAAAGGCAATCCAAAAGCTGTTGCGCAAACACAACAAGGGTCTAAAAATGTTTACTGTAATGGAAAAAAATAGATCTCTGTGCTGCAGTATCCAAAAATATACAACACCTCTGCAAGAGATGAAGACTGTGCAAGCTAATGCTAAGATCAAAGCTCTCTTCACACATTACTTCCACAACAGGCTCAAATAAAGAGCCTGTATTCACTGTAAACAAACACACATGGTTTTCCATCCTGACTCACCAAGGAGCAGAGTTTCTCCACAGCCTCCAAAATTAGCTCCTGGTGTCCAATTTTATCCACTCCCAACTTTTCCAGGGACTGGGAAGTCAATTGGAGAAGTTCTATACCTGATAAATGCCACTCTAATAACGGGTATTGATTAAGAGGAGCATCCAGACCTACGCACAGAGAGAGATACAAAAACAAAAACATGAAAGCTTTAAGCACACAAAGGGCACAAGCATAAAATAATATTGGACAAACAGAATATCACATGCATCTACAGATTTCTACTCTGTATCATCACTAACAATTAGGTTTTAAAAAGTCAAGCTACTATTCTGAAAGGTTTGTTTATCTTTATTTACAAACTAGTACAATAAAATTATAGCATTTTTTATTTTATAAGTTGTATTTAGGTAGTACTTTATACCTAAAACAAACTAAAACAACCTATGTGTGACTACATTATTCTATCTATCTGTCTGTCTGTCTGTCTGTCTATCTATCTATCTATCTATCTATCTGTCTATCTATCTATCTATCTATCTGAGGGAAAGAAGCTGTTTATATGTTTATAATTATTTTTATACCACTGTAATCCTTTTACCCTGTGTAATAACTGCATGCTTAAGAGGTATTCCATCATTGGGGGTACAATCTTCAATATAAAAATGGACTTATAAGAAGCTTAAAGTTCGTATTATTCATGCAAAAAGTATCAAAAAGCTGACATTGGTTTTGTTTTACAGGAACAGGAATAAAACCCTGATAGCTCATGTTTCATCCAGCTATGAATAAATCTCATAAAGCAATCTGTCCAGCTGCCCTAACATGCCTGTAGGTGAAACAGAGCCATGTTTCAGAGGTTTGTTGTTGACACCGAGCACAAACACATTGTTGTGGCTTCTCTCCCACTAAAGGCCACTTCCTCATTCCACCTCCACCTTTCGCTTCCAATTGGATTTACGCGCTGTGTCTATTTTGGACTTAACCGTCTAAGATAATGTCCGCGTGAGCGGATAAAGTCTTTGGAGGGGGAGTGAAAAGAAATTGCAGTAATGTTGCTCACCTTGGAGCCACTCGGTGACTCTTTCCTCGCCCCACGAAGTTATAGGCTCCATGCTCGGAGTCCTGCTGCAGTCGCTCGTTCACTTCCCGGCTGTCTTGGCCGACTTCTATCTTTCCGGGCTGTTAGAAGAAGAAAAGGCTGGTCCTGATTTGGAGTCGGACGATGACGAATGGCACTCCTTCCCACAGGTACAGGTAAGGCCCCCCGCCCCTTCCCACACACACACACACACACACACACACAACCACCTCCGGCACCTGCTGTCAGCCAATAGCGCGGAACTGTCATGCTATGGAGCAAGGACCTCACCTTCCTTAACATCCCACCTCCTTACCTGAAGAAACACAGTGCTCGAAAGTTACTACAGCTTTAAGGACTAATACTTTCCTCATATGTGCTCTCATTCTCGTTTCTTAACTACCTGTGTTGCGTGAAATAGAAACACCTGTAATATTGAACAACGCACCCTTTAACTTTCCACCTTATTTCCATGCTGTAGGCTGTATACATTACGCAACCTCCCTCTCACATACCCCTAATATGCCTACAAATTATATTCTGAAACATTTCACACATCAGGTGATGCTAGAATTTACAAATTGTCATTATATAATCCAAAGTACCGGCCAACCAAATCCTCTTTACCAAATCCAGACTGCTCTCTAAGGATCCCAACTCCTTATTTATCCTTTGGATTATGTTGACTCCCAGGCTGCAATATTATAAAGAATTATCTTAACACTATTAATATTTCAGTAAAGCCCAGTATGTTTACAGTATGGGAGCATTTCTGGTGTAAATTATTTAACGTAGCAGAGCCGCATGTACCAAGAGACATTTTGCAAAGATTTCTACCCCCTAATATGAAAACATGGAGTTCTTTATTGCAGTTATTGATCATAGTAGGATAAATAACCAACTATTTTTGATAGGTTATTTTCTCATGTTCCATCAGCACTTACACCAAAGGGAAAAAAACAGTACTATATTATTAAAAATATGCATGAGGTCCCAAAAGGAACCAAAACAGTGTTTTATGGAGTTAATCTGAATGATATTTTTGAATCACTGGGATCTCCATTCACACTTGAGATTTCAGGTCTGGCACCTTTTGTGAATGAATCGCTGCTGCTAGCTCTGAGCTACACTGTGAGCGCTTTGTTAATGTCTAAATTTATCATCCACACAAACGCTGCTGTTGAATGTTTCCCAGCAGTAAAGGGCACCATCTGATCAAGAAGCTGTAGCCATCAAAGAGCTGCCCTCTGATATTTGGCACCCCCTGCTGTTGCTTCCTCTGAACCAAGAGAAAGAAAGAGGTGGTGTGGTGATGAGGAGGGGTGTCAAATGTGCAACAAACTAAATGACATGTGCCTCCTACTCTGGTTCCTCTCTATATAAGGTTATGTAAGCTGATTAGTTTGTATGATTCGTATCTGAAAGCTTATGGTTGGAATAAAACTGAAAACAAAGTGATTAGAAATGCTGCAGCCTGTTTATTGTAAATAACTTACAGTGCAGCTATAAACTGGAGCAGTGGAAATATCATTATCAATGCTGAGTGGATTGTTATTGATCCTCTGTTGAACTAAGATTTTCTCTGCTAAAAGTGTGGGAGGAAAGAAACTGAACCAGTGTGTGAGACATCACTACACTAACCTGACAACTCGACACTTGAGCTTCGATAATGGAAAATCAGTGCAAAATTCATGCTCAATCTTATTTAAATTTTCCATAATTTCTCGACTAAAACTAACCTAACAGCATGTAGCATCCTCAAATGTTTCTGAGGGTTTGTTTTTATTTTAAACTAAACCAGTGATGTGGCGATGTGTTACTGCTGTATGTGATGAGACTAGTTTCAGAGGGGCCATCTTATAAAAGCGGTGTGCTTTTTCTGCCTTTGTGCCCAGCCCAAATACCTCAACACACTGTCAAGAGTCAAGCCTCAACATGCCGTTTTTGCTCAGCAGTGCAAAGAGTCACAGTTATATGCTTGTGTAAGGATTGTATTGTTTAGATACATTACTGTAGATGATCTAATGCTGATAGCAAAGACAAAAAAACATAAAAGCTGTGATTATAATGTAAGGCTATACCCCTGCTCTCATCTTTATTTTTTATATAACCAGTCAATTTCACCATCACGGTTCGGCTGCAGCCAGCCTGTCAGGTTAGCCATTTCTCTGATGGATGACAAGTCCCTTGATGGTTGAAATACAATAACACTGTTTGTGCATCGTCTCCATGGCACAGAGCCAGAGTGATGTCTGAATAATTACATTGCCATCTTCTCTTTCTATAGTCAGTCAGAAGAGGTTGGATAATTACCTTTGCTCCTCTACTGAACAGCTAATTAATTTGTTCTCTACTCTCCTTGCATGGTTGGACATTCACTCATTTAGTTCAGTTAAGAGAAAATTATTGGCAAATGTCTGAAAGTGTTTCTACAGAAAGCTGACACACCCTGAGCTTTGCATTCAGAACTAACATTAGATACAGCTACTTCTATAAAATATACTTCCTCTCATTGGTGGTTGTTGGTGGAAAGTGCATATAAAAGAGTAATACTCGTTATAATTATCTAAGAATAGGCAATGTAGTTTTAATATATTCAGACACATAAAAATGAATAAGACTACAGTAAAATAGTTAGAACATCTACTCTAGCAGTGTAACATGAAGGATGTGTGGTCAGGAATGAAAGAGATCCCAGGCTTCAAGTTAAACTGAGATTAGACTGATAGAGGTCTGGATTGAGCTAATGAGCTGAACATGTTCAATAGCTTCATTCAGAACATCATTCAACAACATCGCCCTGCCAGGAGTCATACAGACCACACACGCTGCATGAACCCACAGTTTCCCTGTCACACCTACACTCTGCCACCCTGCAGCTTGATCATGGACCATAACACAGCCTCATCTCCCGTCACATCTACTGAGACCCCCTCTGCTTCCACCTCTAGCCTGGCTGTCTCCTGCAGTCAGGTGTAGAAACAACAGGAGAAGATTAATTAGAGCAGTCTAGACTGTTTCAGTCCCAGGGTTGTGAAAAGTGAGAAATAGTTCCTGTGCTGTGGAAAACATCGTTGTTCCAGTAGAAAATCCCTGCCATCTAAAGATCAGTTGTCCTAACATCTCATTTTAGGAATAAGATAAGAAATCTTGCAAAGATCCTTTCAAGACTGTTATTAACTCACTTCAATAAGCAAGTGAACACCTATTGCAATTGTTTATTGATGATTAGCAGTCTTCAAAATGAGACGAACTAGTAAGTATGTAATGGGCTTGGTTTTGGATCACAACCCTGCTTTCAAAAGCCTCTTCTGGACAAATCAGACAGTTCATGTTCTTTGATTTGCCAAGTGCTTTTACAGTTTAGCTCCTCTGTTATACGAGAAGCTCTAAAAATACCAGGTAGATACCTCCACAACCACCTGGTTTATTACTACCTAACAAACCACAGTTGGTGAGGATGTCTGGTTGGATGTCTGAGAGGGTGGTGCACCATAAGAAATTAAATAAATGACTAAATAAATAACTAAATGATTCTGTCGTCATCTTGGCAGCATCACACGTGTGTCGCTCCTGGAAAATACAAAAATGGTTAAAGACGTGGACCTGAGAGGGAGGCTTTGATAGTGTCGGGGTGGTTGATTGATGCCAATCAAAGTCCAAGCTGCTCGTCTCCTTTGCAATTGTATAGTGAACTGGTCAGGAACTTTGTAAAATGGTGTGGAAACAATAACCTCATCTTGAACCCAACAAAGTAAAAGAGATGTTTATTGACTTCAGGAGGAATAAGAATAAACAAAACACTGTTTATATCCTGGAAGAAAAGGTAAAGGTAGGAATACAAGTATCTCAGCGATCATCTAGACAACAGACTAGACTGGAAATGCAACACAGAATAATCTACAAGGGAGTACAGAGCATCACAGTGAATAAACAACAATTTGTGTGTTCAGTGTAAGGCAAAATCTTTTTTCAATTAAACTATAATGTTTTTTTCTTTTTAGAACATGTTTTTCTTTACATTTTATTAAATTCAGTTTCATAAAAACACATAAAACATTATTTTGTTTCTGCAGCAGCATCGAGTATGGGTAACTCTGTGGCTTCATTATGAAGGTAGTTTTCCTGTTCATAATTTCCATCTTATTTAAAAAGAATAACATTCATCCAAGCCAGTCATCTAATTAAGTAAGTAAATCCAACCGCTACTATTATAAATCATATTTGAAAAGCACAAAGGTACTGTGGAAAAGAACATTAAAATTAACCCCCTTATTTGCATAAAAGAAACATTGTTGTGTAAAATAAACACATAGAACATCTTTAAATATTTGTTAAAAGAGGACAAACCAGTGGAGAATAATAATCAAATTTGACGCCCATATTACGTTTGGATTGTGCTGTGTTTGCATTTTATTTCCATCAATCACAGCTCTACAGAACTTATATTATGATTCATTGTTTCTTCTTCTGCTTACTCAGCATCACGGAACAAGTCAGTCAGTCAGCAAGCATCAGTCAGTCAGTCATTTACTTAACCCACTTAATCCATTTAAGGGTCGCGAGGAAGCTGGAGCCTATGCCAGCAATCATTCAGGCGAGAGGCGGGGTACACCCTGTACAGGTTGCCAGTCCATTGCAGGGCCAACACAAAGAGACAGACAACCATTCACGCTCACATTCATTCCTATGGAGAATTTAGAATAACCAATTAACCTAAGATGCATGTCTTTGGATGGTGATACACGGGGAGAACATGCAAACTCCACACAGAAAAGCCACTCTTCAGACCTCCCCCTAGCTGAGGCTCGAACCAGCAACCTTTTTGCTGTGAGGCCACAGTGCTAACCAACTGCGATTTGCAAGCGTCTTGTCATCTATTTTACATAACCTCTGCTAATGTCCCTGTTTAACTGCTATTTAGTAAAAACATGTCAGCTATGTGACAGTAAACAAACCCATCTTGATGGAGTCTTGCTTTAATATACATGTATGTAAAACCAGACTAAGTTACTCCCCATGATGCTTCACTTCATGCTCTGGGTGGGGGTAGGGTATAAATTTACTATAAATCCCCTTATAATTTGCTTTTATTATACTCTTTTTTTAAAAAACTTTTGGTTCACAGTTAAAACCTGAAATCCATTAGAAGTTGGAGGGAGCCATATAGAGTCAACATGAGTCTATTGATATCCTTAATGGGTATAAAAACAGAGAATGGGACTAACTCAGAAGTGGCCTAATTTATAAAACTTTGTGTAGAATCTCTACTAAAACTGTACTTACACAAAAAAAGTTGCTACGCCAAAGTAAAAGTCTGGTTTAAAGGTCCTATATTATGCTATATTTGCCATTTCACAGTGTATTCTATGCACATTTATTAAAATATTATGCATTTTGCACCATACTGTAATTTTGCCATAACACGAGGTCTTTTACCCAGAACTGGGAACGGCTTACTGTGGCTTTCTGCCAGCTCCTCTCGCTCTCCTCGCCTTCACATTTCCCTGCCCAGCCCGTGACGTTGCCTCAAAAAGAGCTTGTCTTCACCACCTATCCCGTGACGTGGGAGAGGTGGTGCGCTTCAGGTAGGGGCGGGGTAATCTCCACTGTTATGTCAGCTATGTCCTTTTAGAGCAGTGGGGTCAGGCATTTGCTTTGCCTATGCCAAACCCTTCGTTTCAAAGGAAATATCACAGCCCACACCACGTGAGGCAAGGATAGCCGCTATATATGGGCCAGCCAGTGTGTGTGGTGTAATGTTGGGTGAAGAAGGGGCTGCTGTGTTTTACCTCCAAAATGTTACTATGCAAAGTACAAAGTTGCCACAGTGGTACGCACTTTTCTCCACAAAGTTTATTTGTATAAATCCCAAATTTTGCACAATAAAGTTCTTATGCCTCAAATCTGGCCTCAGATAATGAATATGGAAACATGCTTTCAGTGTCCTGCAGCTGCTTAGCTGTCATAAAGACACAGGTTTATATGAGCGTATGACTGTGACTGCAAATTACATGCAACTTGAGCATGATTTGTAATAAATCGATGGCTTTTTTAGATGTGGTTTTATCAGGAGATGAGTTTACCAAAAGAAAAAGGAAATCAACAAGCTGCCTTTTTGATTCACTGGCTTCCTTCTCAGTCCTCTGAGCGTGGGCATTCAGACATGAATGAGTTGTGATAGTTTTTCTCCAAGTGAAAAAAAGCAAGGTGTTGCATAGTAGCTTGAATTCAGAGTAAAACACACACACACATGCACCCAGAATATGATGCATTTATACAATCGTGGAAAGGTTAGGGTTACTACAATAAGCTGAGACAGGCATGGCCAGTTTGACTTGATAGATAGATGAAGCACCATTTTGCATTTATACATCTAGACAACACATTCAGTAAGGGAACCAAATCATGAACCGCTTTCCATTCCATTTAATTTTTAATGTTTTTGCCCGTCAACCATCTTCATCTGAATTTGAATAAAAATTTGATCAGATCCACAAAGAAAGGCGGTTGTATGCGCCCCAGTTGCCAATAGTAACCAAAGCTGGCCAAGAGCAGAATCCACTCGGCAGTGAATGAAGCAGAGAAGCGATGCGTGTGGATGGAGGCATTATGGTACTGAAGACTACACCAACCTTCATGAGAGCTATTGTCAATGAAGAGTGCTGCATTTGTATGACAGAACAGCACCAATCACGACCTAATGTTTCTACTAGAATAGCTTTTACTCTCAACTTGTCTCCCTTACATCGTAGTTATTGTGTAATCAAAAACGTTATATAATTTTGGCAAGAGGGTATCATTTTTAGACACAGAGGAAGTGAAGCTGTGGGTCTCGAAGCAGCATGAACTGCCCATTTCTTAAGAACATTAAAAACATTTTGAGGAGGCGATGGAGTCGTGTGCAGTCTGCATCAGTTGGAAACTTAACATAAGCCAGTTTTCCTCTGCAGCTTTTTACCACTGGTAATTTATGGGCTTTGCAGGGGAAGTTGGGGATATGATGCATCTTCTTCTGCACCAGCAGGCTCTTTTTGATGCTTAGGGTGAGCATCCTGGGAAGCTCCTGCTTGCATTACGTATTTGCAGCTCACCCCTCCACCGGATGATGGCGCGAGCGGACTTGGGCGGAACAAACAGGAAAGGGGGCTGGATAAAATCCTGTTGAAGTCTGCCAATGACAACTCGAGTTGAAACCTGCTCGTACTACAGAACCACAGAGGTCTGTGTGCTGTTGGGAAGCTGGCGGATAGAGGGGAGACTTCCCTTTCTGACTGGGAGAAATCACAAGTACATGAGAGAGAAGACGTACAGATCTGTGACGACGTCGAAGAGCGCGCAGGCACCAGCTAATACCTAAATGATCAGCCTTAATTAAAGCAGCTTGGATTGCGCTCCTCTCTCCCGCTTGTCAAACCCAAAACCCGAACTGCAAACGCTCTTACCTGTTCGGTGTTTGCGGGTTTTCTCAGGATTATTACTCTCAGCAAATAACGCTCAAGAGGCTAACCAACGCCAAAACCAAATCAAGGGATTACTGCTGTTTATAAGCGCTCGGCTGCAGCCTCCGCGTGCGCGTCTGTCTCTGTGTCTTGGAGAGCAAAGTGCTGATAAATCTGTTCTAACCGGACTTGGGACCAAAGCGAGGAGCTTCTCGAAGGCTGCAGCAACAAATCTGGGGAGACCAGATTCATACTTTGGGGGAAAGCTGAGGAGAAAGTGAAAATCCATCCAACATGCCTCTTGCACAAATCGCGGAGCCATGGCCCACAATGGAACTAGTGCAGCTAGAAACGGAGGTAATGGGAGCTTCATATGCACATTTGGACTTTTAAACATGCATGTTGTATTAAATATGCGCGAACTGTTTGGTGGATTTTAGCCTAGTCCTGTTGAATGTGTCTATTTAACGTAAAGTAAGTGAAAATTCTCGGTTTTTTATGAAGCTGCAGGCAAACATCAAGCTGTTTTGCAGCCACTTTAGTTGTGATTGTGTGAGTAAACTTACAGTGATTGAATAGTCGCACTATGGCAGCTTAGCTGGGGGTGTATAGGCTTTATGACCTGGAAATAATCTTTACTGACAGTGACCTAGTGTCACAAAGTGTCACAAAGAAGAATGACATAATTTAATCTTTATTCACATATCTATGTGTTTTAAAGAGCCCCAAAGTAGCTTAAAGAGTTATGTCTCGCCTTCTTTGTGAAATACAATACAGCTTAATTTCACAGCATAAACCTAAAGTCTGATTTATCATCCAATCTACATCCTCCTCATCCTCATGTGAGCCACTTTGCTCACCTGTTAAACTGTCTCTAGGTTTTTTTTGGTACAATTAATAAGTTCAGTAAAGAGATTTGTTTAGCTTTTTTGTTATCTAATTGAATTATATTGAAGCACTTTGTGAGCATGAATTGTATAGCTTTAATTTAAACATTAATGACTCCACAGCAGATGCAAGATCAGACTGCTGAGCATGAACGCTTAGCAATTCTCTCATAATGCACTCCTGAACAAGTTGGTGTGAGAGATTAAAGCTGTGATGTTGTCCAGACCTATGTTATGTGAAGTGGCATCATTATTCATGAACTCTTCAGCTGCTCTCTGAACAGGCTGATTGGCTCCTCATGAATATTCACCCACCACATTCAGGTCATGATGAGCAGATCTGGGCGTGGAAGCAACCAGGGGACCACTAATTCTATGAGGCTATCAAGTGAATTTGCTCCTTTTGAATTAGTGTGCCGATTTAAGTGAGTGAGGCAACTATGCGATACCCATGTTTTGATGCGTCTGATCTCACTAATGAATAGTTCTGTGCACCACATTGAAAATGTCCTCAATCGGTTTAACAGGGGATTGGCACAAGCCATGAATGAAGCTCATTTCTGCATCTCCCGGCCCAGATAACCAAGGTGATATGATGAGTGGGGATGTAAGGGAAGAGTTGTCACCTCCAGAGCGTTTAAATTGGAATATAATGAAATGCACAAAGCAAGTTAAAGATTATTAACAAATAAAACCGTACAATAAATATGAAAAAGATAAGTAACTGAAAGGATGTAAAAGTGCTTGAATGGTGTGTGTGTGGGGATAGCAAAATAAAGAAATATTAGATATTGGGGGATTTATAAATGTCACCCATACATGGGTGTAGAGTTTTCATAAACAACACTATTTACAGCATTTGCAGCATGTTAGTTGGGTGAGTAGCATGGTGCAGTTGAACAGATGGTGCTGCAGAGTCTGCGAAGAGCTCGAAGTTTGAGACTGTGAAAATGTCATGCTTTTTGGCACGTGCAAGTTACAACTCTGTTATCCATATTTGTGCAGTTTTTGATGGAAAAAATATTTTTCTGTTTTGATAGCATTTGTAAAAAAAAAAAAAATCTAGTTTCTGTAGTGATTTGAAACACACAATTCTCTGCCAGTGCAAATGGGATTTTTGCCATTTGTCTCAGTCACCGGCCTACTAGCCAGCTGCACACTTTGCTTCCTGATGGCAGGGAGAGATGGCTCAGGGCTCAGATTAATTGTGCAGTGAACATGTTGGGGAGAGTAAAAAAGGGAGGCCGAGGCAAGGGGAAGTCTTTCTAGTCATATGCACAGATGGGACAGACAGAGACAGATTTTTAGGTGATGGAGAGACAAAAAGATGGAGGATAAAAGTCCACCACGTGGACTATTAAAACATATTCTCTGCAACTTTTAAGCAGCAGAAAATGGAGCGTTAGGGTATGTGAGCAAATGAAAAGTCAGTTTTTCAGTTCCTCACTGTGCAAGTACTTGTGTTTAGAAACCAAATAGTTTTTTTTTAATTAAAATGAATTCTGCTTTTTGTCCTTAATGGCACAGCACTGCAAGAGTGCAAAACAATTCATCTTTGCCTTTAAGTCCTTTTATTAATTATTGACTCACAACTGTTGGGAAATAACTTATTCTCTGTGAATCACATCAGATAAATGTGCTTCAGTAATTATTCTCTTCCTGTACCAGCTGAGTCACCAGCATCAGTTACCATCAATGCCAGGTTAAAATGAATGGCTATACCAGCATGCGTCCACATGTTTCTGAATAATTTCCCATTCATGTGAAACACAGACTGAATTAACATATTGGCCAGTTTAGCATCAGGCTGTCTTTTTTTTTCAGGGTGAAATCTGTGTTTTATAGAAGAATAGATAGAAGAAATCTGCTACTTCTATCTGCAACAGCATTGTATTACCAGGATTACAAATCCCATTTTCCAACATATTTCCGGTCTGGATTCAGAAGCGTCTTGGGTCCAAATCTGAATCCCAATCCCATCCAAGGTTTCCAAATGTTGATTTAAAGCACACTTATGTGATTCATATTTGTTTTAGGAGGGGATTTTATTGTGCACAGAAACCATATTCATATTTACTAGATATCAGATCTCTTTAGAGCCATCATGAAAATGCTAGTTTATGATGCAGGGTGAAACCATTTCAAGGCTGAATGAGGTGAATTTCTAGATCTAGATGAGCGCCACTCGGAGGTGGGTGGTTGATCTGGCTTTAAATGCACAGTCGTGATGCGAGTGACATTTATTTACTGTATTTGGCTGGGTTACCCCCAGCAGATCAATGGCCCTCTTCATTAGAGTTTCATTCAGCTGAGGCATTGTGCAAACATCTGAGACAGACTTCACACTGTGGTCATTTGATAGACTGCACAATTTTTGAAGCAGTCATAGGGTTTTTGTGAGTTTACCTAGGTATTTAGCAACACTAAACCTGGAACAAAACAGTGACTATTTTGTGTAATAGATTATTTAAATGGAACACAAGAAATTGTTGTTTCATGTTGCATGTTTCATGTTTTTCCTACAATAAAAAAGTAAAATGTTCTTTTTAAGATTCAGGCATAGTGGAACTTTTTTAAGATCCATGATTATATTTTGCATTACTTCCTACTAATTCAAAATGCTGACTTAATTCTGCTCTCTTGATCGTGGGATCAGATGGATCACAATGAAAGGTAAAAGTGTTTGCTTTTACACAGCAGGACTGCACAAGTCAAGAGTGGTAGGAGAAAGTAGGGTTAACGGAAGGAATGCGTGCCATGTTTGCTCCCCAGGCGTGGTCAGGAGTGTACAGCCAAGTGCTTGAGTGTGTGAGTGTATTCCCACTTACCTGCAGCTAATCTGGGTGTGCACTACTACTGGATCACCTGAGCATGGCTGCAGTCGTGGTGGGTTGGCTGGGCATGTGATAACACAACTCGCTATTCAGGAAAGTTCACTTCTTCCAGACACTTCTTTTCACATTTATAATGAAAGTTGGTCAGTCAGAAAGGATAACATAATATATTGTCGAGTCTGGAAACGTACAGATATATGTATAGTGGTGCCGAGACATGTTTCTTCTCACAATTTGCTTTTCAGGATAAACCCTTCAGTAGCCTTAGTAACCCTTCCAGAAAACAAACGTTTTCCATTTTGGCATTGAACAGGGGCTGTCACTCCCACCTCACAGAGGAGATTACACTTAATTAAGTCAGATAGTATTACAGGCAGAGAGGAGAGAGGAAAAAACAGTGGTTATTGTATTTCTTGGTTGCTTGGTTACAAAGCAGCGCCTCCACTAATCATGCTGTTAAAACACAGATTCATCTTTCAAACACATGCAAAGCGTTGATGTTCCGCGAGCTTGTTTTTTGTTTGATCATGTAAGAGTTTAGTAGTTCTGGGAGAAATTTAAAAGGTCTTGTCATGTTTGGCTTAGGTTAACTTAACCTGTCTGCAAATCTGTCTCCAATCTGTTGATCTACACGTTATTTGAATCATTTGTTTATTAATGCAACTGACTTTGAGCATATTTATGTGGTGGCTCGCAGGAGTGTGTGTGCATGCCTTTGCTTTCATTGAGGAAGTCTACTGGGGAGGAAAACACCATTAACTGGGCCATTTGGATCAGCCATGCAGAGCTAATTAGGGTGAAATGTGTTGAGCAGCAATGGGAAGGAGGTGGTCTTAACCACATACACAAATGCATAAAAATCTGATAATTAGTTATTAAACAGGGAAATCCACGTGCTAAGCAAGGTTAAGGGGCATTTATTCAACTTCCACGTCAGTCATTTGATTTCATACGGACTTACGGAAATTATTACTCTCCTAAATTGACTTGACTTTAGTTAAATCATATAGCCTAAACAGAGATCATGATTAAAACCCATTTAGATGATTATATATTAAATTGGTCAGATTATGTTTACAGCATTAGATATTTTGGAGTGGAACTCAATGGGAAAAAAATAAATGTGTAAATTCGATTGGCAAACACTTGCTACCCAGAGAATGTGTTTTAAGGCCTCACAGTGACAGTAAATAAGGTTTAGTCTGTGCTTTTTTTTTAACTCATCAAAGCTTGTCTCCTGTCACTGCCTCTGCCTCCCTCTACATCTGAGCACACTGTGTGGCTTTTTTGTTTAGTGTTTGATTGTTAAGGCTGCTCCTTGTCATTGTGCTGACTGCCTGTCTTACTTGGTGCCGTCTAAGGGAAGAGGAAGAGGACACGGAGGAAGTGAACAAGCGGGGTCGCCCCTCTGTAATGACAAACAAAGTAAAAAAAACGGAAAGGGAGGAGGGAGATTATGAACATTGTCCTTCCACAAGGCCAAATGGACTGTGGATCATTGAGCGTTGAAGTCATCAAACCCATTTAAATGAATGTGGTGAGATTGTGGAAACTGCAGCATTTTTTAACAGGTCTTTAGTCTTTTCGAGCCCCAAGATAACACACAGTGTCTGTTACCAACTTCCCTGCTAGAACGGTGGTACCCAAACTGGGGTTCCTGCCATGCCATCAATCAGGTCCTCAATCTGTACCAGTTGTAAGGATAAGATTTGCACATGTACAAAATCCCAATGCATTTCCTGGATTAAATGAGGTCTAAATGTCTAAATGAGGATGAGGTGTGTCTGTCTCACACAGTGGTTTCTTTGTTGTGTTTATTTTAGTTGCAGGAAGTGAGTTCTTTTACATAAATGCACGTACAACCTTTTTATATCTTCTTTCTGATGTGTTTATTAATTAAGTGGAATACATCACAGACACCTACACTTTCCATTGAGATCTGATAGAGGGTTCATGTGCACAAACTCTGGTGCAGAGTTGTAAAAAATGTTTCACCAGTTTTGATGTGTACTCGATCTCTAATTTTCCAGTGTAAAGAAGTTGCGAAGCGTTCTTTAAACCTCAGCTTTAAACCTTAGCTGATTCAGCAATAAAGAAATGCTTCCAGTAAAACACAAACAAAATGTTTTGTGATTAAAGCCAATGCTGCTTGTCACTGCTAACCGCTGGGCTAGCCCACTTCCTCTGATGTGCTCAGAGATCCGTTATTACGTCCTCAGCTAAGGCTTCTATACAATGCTGCCCCTCTTTGTGCTTTGAAATCAAACAACTAACATGAGGCACTTCATTTTACCCGTTATTTTAGTAAAAAGTATACTCAGGTACACAGCTTAGTTGCACTTTTTTTAATCATTACTTTTTGCACAATAAAGAAAAGAAATGCATCAATGTATACTACTCATGTTAAATGTATTATTTAATTGTTGTGTCAGTGTGTAAGAAACTTCCAGGCAAGTCGTGATGAGTTTCTGTCTTCCTGTGTGTGTAACAGGGGAAAAAATGTGTTTTAATCATCTAATCTGAGTTGCATGCTATTTTATTTTTAAAGTTAGCTGCCTGAAAATGTTGATTTTTGACAAAAGCCATTTATAAGCGATTGTTTTACAAATAACAGTCATTACCCTTTCCAACAAGCACACCTACTGGAGAACGGGCAAGGGATGTGCATTTGTGTGTCAGGCTCAGATTATTAGGTTTGCCTGCAGAGGAGCAAAGTGGACTGTTGCCACCCACGCAGTCTTGCAACGACTCTCTAGTATCTGCCTTTTTCTCCTCCTTCACACACACGCACACTGATACATGTGAAGCATGCACTGTCATACACACTGACTGTTTCTCACATCTGCTTTCTTGACAGAATGGCCAGAGCACTGCTGAGGATGGAGTCACAACGTCCGTCAAGGTACGTGGCATCTCTGGAACAGTGACACACGCTCACAGATACAAAGACACATTCAGAAGGATGTACGCAGATGTGACTCAATATTCACGCTCCCAAACATCCAATAAATTAGCCCGAGGACTCAGACACAACTCCTGTATTGAATTTGTGGCATTTCTCTCTGCATTACTGTGAATGCGAGTGCCTAAAGTCTCGCTTCATCCAAGGGCAAATTTTGTGTTAATTTTCACTTTGAAGCATTTTCCTGTCTACAAAAAGAAAGTCATGCTTTCTTTTTCTCGTGTCTGGCACTTGAAGGTTTGTGGCTGCTTTGATTCATTCATGTAACAGTTTTGTGACAGTCCTCTGAGGGTATTTTGCTGGCAGGGGTTTAATGTGTGGAACACGGCCTGAGTGGGGTTGATCGAGCGGCAGTCCGGCCACTATGTACAGTAATGGGTCTACGTCAATACAAAAAGGCCACAGTGTTACAAATAGTGCATGTCCTCATATGCTCTTATGTCAGCACGTCATACAGACCAAAATACACACAAATGCATTTTAAACATTGAAAATCCCTGAGTCAGCTTTCTCCGTACCATGTTTGGCCCTCTTTTTTTCTTTGTCGTCCTGAAACCTGATTCTGTTTCCTTAACTGCGCTACCCTCCAATCATGTAGCAGAGGACAAGGAAACGCTTCTTCTCGCATAGCTATTCTTTTTCTTTTTTTCCCCCCCTGGCTTTGCTGTCAAGGGAAGAGTCTCTAAAGAGCATGTCATCTCTTCTTTCAGCTCAGAACAATGGGCTGTGACAGAGGGAGAGCTGAGTGTGCTGTAGGAGACAGAAAGGTTTCAGTCAAAGTAGCTGTCTCACAGGAGCCAGACTGGTCAAAGGCTTTAATGTCCCATAACGAGAAAAGATGGAAGTCACTTATTTACAGGAGCATTTTTCAGTATTTACAAATACAGTGTTATTGAGAATGTTGGGAAAAGACTTTATGAACTGTAGTCATAACAAATGTAAATATAATTTCAACTTGTTAGGATTAAATCCACATATGATTTGTGCTGGTGATTGGCTACATTGGTGCATCTCTAATCATAGCATCCTCATCTAATGATGCAAAGTCCTAATATTATTATCTCAGGCCTGCAGTGCTGTGATTATGTTCATGACATTTTGCGCAAACCACCTGTAAAATGTTCCAGTACTATAATTAGTTATCTCATCTTTTTAATCAGGATATCATGAGAAAAGGCTGCTGGACTTTCAGCCTGTAATTCTACCGAAGCTATAGAAGATTAACCCCAACATGTGGGATCTATTGACTTGCATAGAGTAAAAATAAGTGTCCAGTTTTAAAGTAATCTCCTATATGTAAAACTCTGACA
This sequence comes from Pseudomugil gertrudae, assembly GCA_037177535.1. Classification (NCBI taxonomy): domain Eukaryota; kingdom Metazoa; phylum Chordata; class Actinopteri; order Atheriniformes; family Pseudomugilidae; genus Pseudomugil; species Pseudomugil gertrudae. The sequence continues at coordinate 13,598,243 of JBAMHV010000021.1, read as the reverse complement.
TGTTTTCTTTGTTATTGTTCTGGGTGATTTGTAGATCTCATCCCTAGACTTCATGCTGGCAGAGCAGTTGTAACCAGGCGCTGCAACAATCAATACAAGGCTGCTGCTTAAATGCTGGGAATCTGATAATGCCTGCTGTTATCTACTCCAGCCATGGGAGCTACCTGGCTCCAGCAAACCTAATGGGAGGAGCTGAAATAGAGGGAGAGGTCAAAGGCAACAACTGAGACAAGTGAGGACACAGAAGGAAAGAGAGCACGTGCACACTATCCTGCATCCGAAAGAACAGCTTTGTGACGGTCCTCCTTGATTGTGTGTGTGGATTTTGGAGTAGTGAGGCCTTGTCTCTTCTCTTTGTGAAAAATCCACTGTGATATTGAGACATCTTTTCTGCTCTAACACTCTGTCACTTGTCTTTAGATGAAAGAAGGGAACCCTGGCAGCTGCCGATGAGAAGGGAGAAAAGCATGTTTAACATACCTGGAGTAGATAGTTTTCCTTCACATAAATTAGATAAAAAAAGAGACTTAATTAAACATGATCTAATCTAAAACCGGTAATTTGTCATATGCAAGGCTGGAGACTGACTTGCCAGAAACTAAGGCCTAAAAGCAATTTTTCCTCAACGAATGGTTTTGGTTTTGTTAGTGTTGCTTTTCTTGCTTTGCTACTTTTATCTTCTTATTGATAAGTTAAATCCAGCAGTACCCAGTGAGGCGATCAGAACTGTGAATAAGATAATAAACACTGAGTAACAGTTGAGATGCTTAAGTGACACTACAGTAGTTAACAACAATCAGCCTCTGGTTCTTATGGGATGCGCAAACAGCAGTCACCTGAGAGGCCACTCAACTGATGTCTCGCCACAGAGGGATGATATTACCCAGCAATTTACTCCCTGGCAGAACGCCAGAGTTGCACTGATCTGCTTCCACACAAGAAATGTGGCGTTTGGCCTATTTCAAGAAACGGACCACTTTAGCATCACTGTCCTTGATAAAAACCTTTTCGGGTTGAAAGCGGGTAGCAACAGAAAGGTGTGTTTTTAAATCACATTAGATCCTGTATGTGATGACATTATCTGTGCTATTTAAGCTGGAATGTTTACAGCAGAGCTGTCAGAAGGAAGTGCTGCTTGTGTAAAATGAGCGAATTATTGAATAAGGTAGGAACAGGAATAGTTTTGGAGGGATTTATATTAAATCCCTGCAAAACAGAACGGTAGATTATCAAATGAGTCATTTTATTGTACTCTGGTTTCTGCTTCTTGGATATAAGGATTTGTTGCTTTTCACTATCAGAATGGAATCTAACAAAGCAATACTTTAGCCCTGGATAGTAGTGATGTCCATGATCCCAAAAACAATCATACTGCAACCTTTGATGCATCATGTTCCACTGATTTTATGGGTGCGAAGACAGATTTGTTCATGTAGGAGATGATGAATAAACTGAATTTACATGATCTTAGAGATGAGCGTGCACATTGAAAACATTCTAAAAGATGGTCTGGCACATGTCAGGCATTCGCACAAATTCACCCTTCCTGCATAAAAATATGTTAAGAGATTTATTCTGTGGGTTTTCAGAGTTGGAAGTCTGTAATAATTTGCAGTGTACCTATTAAAGCAAAAAGAGTGTGGAAGCTATATCACTGAAATGCACTGATATTATTCACTTAACTCATGTTGGGGTGCCATTGCAATACTGAACTAAAACCAGTCACACCATATTTGCAAAAATGTATGCAGATGACTGGTATGCGGGGATGCTACTGCTCCACTTAGGAACATTACTAAAATGCAATATATTAATATAGCTACTAAAATATTTAATTGTTTGTTGTTTTTTCAAGTAGGATGAGGAGCAGATGGACATTGGGGAGAGGACAGGCTGAATAAAAGCCAGTCTGGAAGCTTCGGAGAGTAGAAGTGAAAAAGTGGGAACAATGAAGCAAGGCTGGATAAAAAGCTTAAACGCCAGATAAAGAGTGAGGTCCGACTGTCTTATTGGGTTGTTATTGCACTTCAAGGAGTTACAAAATTGCTTCAGTGCTGTGAGAGTTGGTTGTCATGGTTTCATCAAGGAAAGTGATGAAGCAAAAGCAGTGAGGTTATAAGAGGAAGGATTTTCTGTGCGTATGAACGCAGAAGAGATTTTGTTTTGTTGACAAAAGTTTGTAACAAACTGACGACGTAAGACTGGAGAAATGTGGTTTTGCAGTATTAAGCATGACGTTTGCCCTTTTTCAAATAAACTACAAGACTTAAAAGTTAATTTAGGTCTCTCTATCTGCACATAGACAATTTATGTTTTCCACACTCTTGTCTCATTTTTGCACTTCTGTATGAACTCCCACTTACCAAGCCTGAGGGTAGAAAGCAGAACAAGGTAATGCCTTTTCCATTGGTGACATTGGCTTTTTGTGGTCCCTAATGTAAGATAATGGTTTTTACTGCTGCTAGGTGCTGAGCGAGTGGTATTTGTGCTTCAGTGGCATAGTGACAAAAGTGCACAGCAGCGTAGCGGTAGGGTACGAGCGAGGTATTGTCTGCAGGCGGAATGGAGAGATGGAGTACAAGAAGTGTGGACAGGGAGAAATCCCAACAGTTTTTAGCTTTATGACTGAGGTAATGATTTAGTTTTTACAGTGCGGATGAAATATTAACAGTACAAGGAATTCATCAGCTGGTGTTTTATGATGGGCTTTTAACCTTTAGCCCTACCGTAGAGCACCCACAAGACTGAAGAGTCGGGAAATGAAAGGAAGGAGTGTGCAGTCTTGGTGGCACATAAGACTGTTTTCATGTTGTAGGTATGTCAACTGGTCTCCTCTCTTTTACAAATCTGGCTTTATTCTTGTTATGTGGCATTGCTTACTGTCACATATACATTTCACAGTGGTACACACTGAGCCCTGAGTGCCTGGCCAAAAAAGAAGTTGCAACCACAAAAGAAAAATGTCTGACTAATATTTTGTTAGACCACTTTGGCTTTGTTTATAGCAGCATTTGCTGGGGCATTGTTTTGATAGGCTATGTCACAAGATTCATCTCCATCCAGTGTTTCATTAATTTTTCACCACGATCTTGTATTGATGATGGGAGAGTCTGACCACTGCTCAGAACGTGTCTAGGACATCCTGAAGATTCTCAGTTTTCAGGTGTGGACTCTGTGGTGGTCATGTGGGAAGATGAACCATGAACCACTCTTTTACTATTTGAGCTGGATGAATCCTGGCATTGTTCTGTTGGAATATGGCCGTGCCATCGGGGAAGGAAAAAAATCCATTGAAGAAATAACCTGCTCCTTCCTGTGTTCAGGCTGTCAGATGACCTCAATCTATGGGCACATATTTTTGCTTAAACTAGATCTGAATTTAGACCTGACCAACTGCAGCAACAAAGCATGATAGTAGCTCACTTCACTTGTTTCTCTTATGTTGATGTTTCCATCACTCTTAAACTGGTTAAATCTGGATTCATCAGTTCACATGACCTCCAGAGTCCAATCCGTATGTTCCCTAGTAAACTGAAGCCTTTTTCCTCCAGTTAGCCTCATTGATTACATTAAAAAAAACTTTATATAGCTCATTCCCAATCATTTCAGTTCCCTTTGCATTTTTCATGTGGGACACACACACCCCCCCACACACACACACACTTTTACAGTTGTCAGTGTTAAGTGATTATCGTCATTGTCATTCAGGATAATTTTTCAACCATATTTCTTCTTCAGAGATAATAGTTCCCCGTTATCTTCCCAGTTCTTCATAATGAGTTTAGCGGCTCTGAGCCAATTGACCACTTTTAGTAGTTCTTTTAATGTCCTCAGATATTTTCCCTGCTTGATGCATGTCAAAGGTCTATCTTATTTAAACCAGCTAACATCTTTTCCACATGTCTTTCAGCATGGCGGTTTTAAGGAATGAGAAGCTGCTCGTTGCATCTGCAGGGAGTAAATAACCGGTTGCTAGCTGACAGATAATTGCCCATGCAGTAATTATGCAACTGGAGGCTCATACCTATTTGCTTAGTTAAATCCAGGTGAAGGCTTTTTTTGGCCAGGCAGTGCATAGTTCTGGTAAAGTAAATGGAGCACTCAAGTTCACAATATGTTTCCTGCAGTAAGTAAATGCTAGTTTTGGAGTTATCTTGTTGGCTTATCATTTTGCTAGTTTCATGATTAATAGTCCTGATTTAAGATCAGCGTTAGTTGTGAAATCATTCGAGGAGACTTATCAAATAACATCCAGATATAACTGTTGGATTTGTGTAAGAATAGCATTGAAGTAAATTCTTTACGTCTTCAAGTCGAATAGTTGTGGTTGCTTAGTGACCAACTCATCAGCTTTCATGAAGCTTTGCAGAATTCTTTATTGTAATTGTATGTGGTAAAGCAGAAAAGCATTTAAAGCGTACAGGAGGACAAAGTCTGGGAATTGGTCTCTCAGCTATGTATGAACCAGGAAACAAATGAGCATATTTTTCTAAATGCTGAGACTTTTGCTTAAGGAAACAGTTTCTCACACAGGATTTTACTGCCCTCATTTTCTTTGTGCCTGTCAGTTATGTGGAGTGTTATCCTTTGTAGGCTGCAAATACAGTACTGCTCCTTTGAGAGTTTTGAGTCTCGTAAATTCTCCGAACTCTCCTCAGCAGGCCAGAGGGTACTAAGGCGGAGATAAGAAAGTCTAAATCGCCCTTTCTCGACACTGTCAGTATGTCATTTCTTTCTTTTTCCACAGTAAACACCCATTGGTTCCCATTCTTGCTGTGGCAGTTAGCATTTTTCATCTTGATGAAATGTGTCCTACCATTTTAAAACTGGCCCATTTCATTGCCCCATTGAGCTTTGGAGACTAGCGGTTATGTGGAGAAACTGGCATGTGTATCCAACAAATTTGGGTCTGTGGTTTTGTTCCAGGCTTCTGCCGACGTTCATGTTCACATTGGAATGTCAGGCTGCATTTTTGAGTGCCAGATAGTTTAAGATTACAGCACAGACCTTATCAGTTTCCTTATGTTTTTTAAATAACTTCACACAGTATTTATAATAGTCATCAACCATCTGTTTCTGGGCTGCTTCTTCTTTTATTTATTTTTTTTTTGCCAAGTTACACGAAAAGCCAAGATTTTCTTTGCAATTGCTACCAACAGACTGCCAGTTTACCTCAGAATAGACTTTGAGCTACTCTTGGAGCTGTTGCTGCACAGTTTACTCATCAGCCTTAGTCTTGAGTTTTTCTGACCCCGCTTTATTCTTCTTTTTAAAAATCCGGATGAATAGTCAGTAGGATTAAATCGATGGCTGTGCAACAGGATATTACTGGTTAAGAGACATGCATCCACTTCCTTCTTGGACATCCATTTTTGTTTTTTTTCTTTCTTGTCTGCACAGCATCTTCCAACTTATTCAATGCTGAGGCGAGTTAAACTTTGCCTATATAACTAGACCATTATATTGGAAAGACCAAACAGAACAATAAACATTGCCAGAGGAGTTGCGCATTATGCCTGCATCTGCTTGGCTGGGATTCCCAGTTAGCGGAAACCTGCAATAACAAGGTTTGGACATGCCTTGGAGCTCCACAGAGCTTATTGCTTCACATTCCACAGCAGAGTTGAGGTGGAGAGATACTGACAATGAAAGAAAGGGGCCAATAGAAGCTTCCTGTCACTGGTAATATCACTTTACGATGTCATACTTTGCGTGACCTCTGCTGAACTCAGTTTAATGTGTAAAGATTTGCCTCAATTTAAATCTAATGCTGGCACCGAGTTTGATTCCTCTTGCTTAATCAGCCCTAAAATGCTGCAGCTGTTCAGATTTATTTGTAACTGTGTAAATATATTTTATGGTTGTTGATGGAAAAGTGTTTTATTACAAGCACATACACGTTTCACCAAAAAAAAAAAAAAAAACTTTGAACAGGTCACAGCAAATAGAAAACTTCTACCTGTATGTTTTAAAATGAAAATACATTTTTATCCCAGAGGGAAATTAAATTTTTCTAGTAGTTTTTTTAATTAAATATAAATGGCATTTAATTATTATAATAATAAGACTAAGAAGGTAATACCTTCTAAAGGGCGATTACTGCTGGCATGAATGTCTGCTAGTGTTCTGTTTTGAGTTGAAGAATCATTTCACTGAAGATACTGTTCTTTCCTCACTGTGTTCAGAGGATGTTAGGAATCTAATTCCAGAGGCTTGTGCAGCATTTTCTTTTAGACAGTCAGCTCCAGCAGGTCCCAGTTATTCCCAGTACAGAACAAGCTATTCTGATCAGTTTGTTCAGTCTCTTTAAATCTCTGATTCTGTTGGATTCAACAGATGGATGCAAGGCTGACAATGCTTTCCACATCAGAATTGTATAAGATACACAATTTATACATTTTGGTACAGATATGAAATCATCTCAGCTTCCTTAAGAAGTGGAGTGTGTGCTGTAGATCACCTCTGTGTTGCATTTCCAGTCTAGTTTTTTTCTAGCTGAACTTTGAGATAAGGCAAGGCAAGTTTATTTATATAGCACCTTTCATGTACAGGACAGCTCAAAGTGCTTTACATTGATAAGTGATCCCCCACTATCTCTACCTCTTCAAGGATGTATAGAGTGCTTTGTTTACTCTTATTCTTCCTGAAGTCAACAATCTCGTTTGTGTTCAAGATGAGGTAATTGTTTCCACACCATCTCAGAAATTCACAGACTAGTTCTCTGAACTTATCTTCTTGCCCATCACTGATACCCCCCATACCTGCAGAATTATTTAACTATTCCTGCATATGAGATGACAGAGTTGTATTGGAAGTTTTAGGTGTACGATATGAAGACAAATGGTGAGAGGACAGTTTGTTTTGTTGCTCCTGTGTTGCGAACCACCATCTTAGACACACAAACTTTCAGCCTCATGAACTGGTCTGTTTGTTAGGTAGCCATAAAGGCAGGTGGATGTGCAGGTATCCACTTGGAATTTATGGAGCTTCTCACATCAGAGCAGTTAAACTGTATTGAAAGAGCTTGATAAAGCAAAGAACATGAAAGTGCTCTCTGATTGGTCCAAATGAAACCAGGCTCTCATTGGCATCTTCAACCCCAAGCCCATTACAAAAACCAAACTCTAATGGGTCCTGAAAGGTGTTCACCTGCTTATTGAGAGTAGTTAATAAGTCTCTCAAGGACTTTCACAAAATGAGATGTTAGGCCAACTGGAATAGTCTTTTGGTTCAAATGGTTAATATTTTTTAGGTACTGGAACACGGCCAGGTGTTTTCCATAGTGAAGGAACTTGTTTTTGACTTATGCTGGTGTTGAAACGGTGCAGAAGAATCCAACATAGTTGGTCAAGGTAGCTTTTCAGAACCCTGGAACTGCAGTCAGCTTCTCCAGTTGTTTCTTCAAGTGACTGCAGGAGATGACGTGCTAGAGGTGGAGACATATGAAGTCTCAGTAGATGTGGTGTTTAGGTTCATGACTGAGCTGCAGGGTGACTGAGTGGAGGTGTGACAGAAAAGCTGTGGGCTTGTGGAGTGTGTGGTCTGTTGGATGGGAAGTGGGGGTGAACTAAACTATTGCTATTATATATTATATATATTATTATATAACTTTAATAGAGATGCTCATTGGCTTTGCCCATACAAATATGACTCAAGCATGCATGTTTATCCAACAAGGGACTGCCTGCAAGTTTACAGACATATTAGGCAAATGCTTAGGGTTCTGAGCAAGAAGGGCCCTTTGACTGCCACCCCACTTTGTCCCATCTCTGTCCTGATTCCGTGTGGAGAGTTAGCAATGGCTTTGCCCGGCCACCAAAGAACTGCCTAAAGAGGCCCTACCTCCACTTGTCAGTCTGGCTGTGAATAGTGGTGCATCTTATGCAAGCAAACAGGAGAGAACAGGTTTATAAAAGTGAGACGTTTTCTTGTGGCAGCTACAAAAGAAAGATGGTAAATACAGGAAAAGTAAAACAGAGACCAAAAGAAAGATGTAATTTAGTGCAGAGCAGCTCTTTCTGTCCTCCTGATGGCAACCTGGGTGCCAGGAGGCTGCAAATCAATAAACAGATAACTTGGACAATATCAGATTAAAGCTGTGTAGTTCAATTTAACAATACAGCTAATAATGTTAAAATATAGAATTTAAAGGTAAGAAATCTGATATGTGCTACTAAAGTGCATGGATGGAAGTCATTGTGTGCAAGCGGTATTTTTTATTTTTATTTTCCATGTCTGGCAGCTTCATGCTTCTGAAAACACCTTATTTATGTGATGCATTAGCTCAAACTGGAACCCTACAGGGTGAAATCAAGGTTTCAGCACATAGTTCAGCGTTCTGTATTGGAGCTACTACTGTTGGAATAGTACGTTTTAAAGCAAAAGTCATCAGAAGTGAAATAAAAATGTATTGCTGTAATCAGAACCATCCTTTTGAGAAGTTATTGTTGTTGTTGTTATACTGTAAGTACACTATCATTATCAATATCATTATAAAAAGGCAATGAATGCTGGTTGGAATAGCCCCAAACAAAGAATTGCTTTTATATACCCACAAAAAAACCCTCCAACAGCAAGACTGAGGTATGAGCTCAATGGTTTTGTGTTTTACAGCATGGTCTTGGTGAGAGATCTCCCTGGACTTTGAGAGAGTTTTCTTAGACCACAATTTGTGGCAGGAGACCTATAGGGAGCAGCCTCCAGCAGCTGCATGTGTGCATAGGACCCAGATAGAGCACATGTTGTGTGTATTTGTCCTTATCTGAATCATGAATATTTAACTCTTTTTGGATTGCTTATTCAGTTTCCTCCTTCAGTCCTTGCAGTATGCTCCTTTTCCTCCTTTATACATAATCCAGTAAACTTCTTTAGTATGACCATCTGAACTGAGTTGAGAGAGCTTTTGCTCTTTGTAATCCAGCTATAACCCTTTTTTTCTACATTTTTAAGATTTTCCTTTTTGGCAAAATCTTCTCCTTTAGAACATTTTTGAACAGTCAGGATTAGTTAATAAATTCATCATCGAGGAAAGTAAAACACCTAGGAAATATTTATGAGGAAGTATAATTTACTGCAGAGGGTAACGACACGGCTCATATGCTGCTTATGTAGTCCATTTAAATAGGTTGGCACAATAAACCACAACACAAATTTCTGTTTTAAAGTCATTATCTGTTTTATAAAGAATTAGAAAACATGAATCTTGTTGCCAGAGCAGTCAGAATAACATGCTTCTATAAATATGATCATCTAGTCAAAGTTTTTGTGGCATTCTTTGCATAAGTTTGTTTCTATGAAAAAACAAAAACCTGTTGCAACAACAGTGGACGGAGAAACCAAAAACCTGCCAATGGATCGATTCCTGGGTCACCTAAACCACAGGTGTGACCTTTTGTCAGGCTGCATAACATTGAAGTGCACTGGTGAAAATGTCCTTAGGAAACAGAAATATAAATGTTGCAGTGGTAATCCCTACACATAGTAAGGTTTCACACCACAGAACTATTCCTGTTGTATTTTGAAGAAGAGGTTGTTACGATTGGTGCAACAGGTCTGAAAACATTTTATGCTTGCCTACATATTCTTTGTCTCTTTAACCTTTAATCAAACCCAAATGTGAGGATAGTAAAAGTGAAAAGAGGGAAACAATATCTTTAATGTGGGTTGTGACGTCAATGCCCTCTTGGGTCAGATGTTTGTAGGAATTTTTTTAAATGTTTTGTCAGATTGGGGAAATGATTTATAATATCTGCATTTCTGCTGTGGAAAAACTAAACTCTTTTGTTGTTTTAGTTTGTTTCTTACACACACTGCCCTGCAATTCCCCTAACAATTCTTCCACGACCATCTGTCTTTGTTTGGTTTTATAACAAGTTAGAATTGGAAATGCATTGCAAACATTTGTATTATGAAATAGATTTTTTTCAAAATAAAAGCCTTTGTATTATTGTTGTAAATGCTTCCTGGGGAAAGCAACATACCATCAGAGAATTAATGCCTTTCAGGAGCATCTGTCATTGTTTTTATTTCCTGTCATTTTTTATTAATCTACTCAGTTTTATATGTCCTACACAGGCTGCTGTATCCTTTATTCTATTGTTCCAGACAAACTAACCATCACAGTGACTCTTCTCCTCTAGTGGTACAAAGTGGTATTACCTGAAATATCAGCGATTGAATCAAACAAATGTAAAAATCTTTTTAAAGGATTTAATGGAACGCCATCAGTTTATGAATGAATAAAAAAGAGCAGTGCCTTTCAAGACTTTAATGACTATTTTGGGTCTGCTGCCATACATAACAGTCACTCTGCCTGCCTGCTGACATATAAAACACTAAGTGACATGAAGGGGAAGTTGCAAAGCTAAGAGTAAAAAAGATGACTAAACACGGATCTCATAAACATCTTACGAGTGATGATTGGATACACGGCAATGGTCTACAGAAAATCCAAAGAATCTGAAGGACATTAAATATTGTGTGAATCACAAATTGATAAAAGTAGATGATAAATTATTGAAGACCATCTGAACTCTAAGAAGAAATGAAGTTATGCGTGTTTCTGAATCGGCAGTGTTGATAGTCAGCCACATCCTGGCTGCCGATCCTAACGTTGGATACTAAATCTGAAAGCGGTATGTTTGCCAGTAATAATAAAGACGAAATGATAACACAATATTAAAAACGGACAATACAGTAAAAAAAAAAATCTTACCAGGTATGCCAGTCTGAACTGGTGTGTTTTGTGAAGTGATTTGAGGGACAGTTTTCCAGAGTTGGGAGGAAGCAGCTAAAGGATCCGAGTCCCATTGAGGATAAGTAGGAAGGGGGGTTTCAGGAAACCAGAGGAGGAGAGAGAAGTCCTGAGTGTTCGAGATGGTGTTTACATTTCAAGTAATTCAGTGAGGTATGGAAGAACAATATTATAGAGGATTTTGAACGATAGGATATTTAGGAAAGGATTAATCTGATGTGAAAAAAGTTTTCCAAACGATAGCGGTGGCTGAGTTCTGGACCAGCTGTAGTTTAAGGAGGGCCTTACTGTATGTGCCACATAGCAATGTGTTGCAATTATCAGGGTGAGATGTGCTTTTGAATTTATCAGTAGGGACCTATTGTTTTGGGGGGGGGTTAGTGATGGGTGGAGACAATAGATGTTAGAGATGGAAAAAAATAGATAGAAAAAAATGCATGCAGAAAGTACGGAGTGAAAAGTGTTTACAGAACAGTGATCATGCAATCCGGCCCTGCCTTCACAAAGTCATGGGCAGGCCAGGAGGACCCTGATACCTGGGCGATATGCAGCCAGACCAGAGCACGGACTCCAACCACCCACCTCATAGCCAACCCTGCATCCACACAGGAAGTGACAGAGCCAGAACCCCACACTCTGGGGAAACAGGCCCCAGGGCTGTATTTATTTGAAAATGATGGGACCAAATGTCAATATGCAACAATCTACATTACTGAAAAGGATTAACTTGCACTTCAGTAATGTACTCTCAAATGTACTGTGCTCATATTCTCATGTTACTCACAATAGATCTGATATCATCTTGCTTATAAAATGCCAACCAACAAGATGTGTCACACTTTTATTTCAGTGTCACTGCAAAGTTATGTGTTTAGTAAGTGCTGTTTATCTGAAGTCTTTTGCTTCTCTGGGAGTTGATTACAGCTTTTTGTTGCTGGATATGTGGTGTAGGAGATGACATTTAGCTGTGATGAAAAGCTTCCTAAGTCACAATAAGAATTAAAATATCATGTGTTGTTTTTCTATCCAGTTATCAGGTTTTAACCCAGATGTGTCAGTGTTTGCAGCTGCAGCTCTGGCAGTCAACACTTGACCCTTCATCCCTGTGGCATGAAAAAGTCTGCAGCCCCATGACCATGATGTCTGTTCCTGTTAAAAGCTAAGTCAGCAAAATATAACATGGTGTCAAGAGTGAGTCAGTTTAAAGATGACAAAGCTCTTTAATATCAGGACTATTACTTGTGTGTTTCAATAGTGTGCAGCCAGAGTAAGCCTTCTAAGTAAAGCCATTTTTACATTTGTCACAAAACCCACTAATACCTGTTAACATTTAGCTTTGTGGTATTTCTCATGTGCAGCTTCCACATCTATCAGAACATAATGCCATAGTGCACACACTGATACTCACTGAGGATGCTGCGTTCAGAGAGCTGGGTGTAACTTACTTATTTACAGAAATACACCTTTAACATCTGTATTGTGTTGCATAGAGGCCCTGCAACTGATAACATCTCATGGACAAAAAGACACAAGACTGACCAACTTTTATCCGTCTACAACTCTGCAGTTCAGTCATGAATATTAAACTTGTGTAATTAGATCAGAAAGCTGTGATAATCAGAAATCGCCCAACACAAATCTAATGCGAGGGGAGATATGCTAATACTGAATGAATGATTTAATCAGGTTGCTGTAACATAGAAACGCTACTCAAAAAGCAGAGCTAGCCCATAGCTGCTTGCTGTGCTAGCATTAGGTCATAAGAAAACTAATTATTTCGAAAGAAGCTTAAACTGAAAAGGTAATTGTGCTCTGAGACTTGTATAAAAGTCTGGTCTGTTGTGGGTCCTAAACTCTCACATACACTCTTTCTGGAGTTTCTAAAATACCCCAAAAGAAAATACACTAATATAGTTTTTAAATGTTTTAAAAAATAATTTGATCTCTTTGTTTCCATGCGAGTAATTACTCCTTTACACACTTTACTGTTCATAATCATGTAAATTTAGCCAGAGTTACTGCGAGCAGGGCATGTACACACTCCTTGCTCTGTCAGTTTTAGTGTTAATCTCTCCCTCTATCTCTCCATCCTCTTCCATTACAGAGGATAATGGGATTGAACGTGTCGGTTTCAAATGTAGCAAGGGCTGGCTCATTTGATTATTTTGCTCAGCAGGCTGACTGTTAACAACCAGACCTCCCAGTTGCTGCCTTGAGTGGACTGGTGTTTCTGGCAGCGTTGAGGACGATGACAGGAAGGGAACCCTGATGACGCACACACATTCGCACACGCTCATCCTAAATGAGAAAAATCAGCGAGGCTTGAAGATGTCCTCTTTCTTACCGCCCCTCATCATTTTACACTGTACATTTCAGTACATCATCTCCATCCTTTCTTCCTCTCGCCCTATCTTCCATCACTTCTCTCTAACGCACCCTAAAGTCTAATTCATCATTATGTCTGCTTGTCCTGATAAAGCCCGGCTATTTAACGATTTGTTAAGCAGATGTCCTTGACTCTCGTGCTCTGCTTGCTTTTGCAAAGTTTTTCAACCAAACTTTGCTTCCTTTTCATAAAGTTAGTCACTCAGAAAGCAAGGCCAGCCTCTAAATCGGCTTAGCGTCGCTGGCTTTTGTCAGATTCTGAAGCTATTTCTTCACTTTTTTTCCTCTACCAAGGTCATTTCAAGTCGTGCAGAAGTAATGCTTGATATAGCGGTACTTGACTGAAAGACGTGAAGAGACTGAATCGCTTCTGGTGAATAGCGTAAACCCTGTTTGGTTCATCTGTCATGTATAAACAACTTTGTGTTTGTTCTCCAGCAAGTTAGTCAGTTAAACAGGGGTGCTGAATGAAAAAACGCCATCATTCCACAAGTTGGACTTTACTTTGTGATAACAAACTCTCAGACATAATCTTTAATGTGCAGTAAGATGAATCTGTTTAACACAAATTAAAATAACTTCTTATTTTTTGCAGCGGCTAACAGACCCTGTTATGATTGCTTCTGTTGACTCGAGAGGGATGCATTGTTTTATGTGTGCAGTAGTGCCAGATGAAAGCAATTCGTAAATCAGAAGAAACGATATTCCTGTACTGCTTGTGTCATGTGTGTTTGCTGTGTGCAGAGAGCGTCTGTCAAGCAGGTATCCTCCTCTCTGCGTTCGTCATCAGCAAAACTACTGCTCATCACAGCAGCAGTTTAGGTGGCTTAGGGTGCTGATGGATGCACAACACGAGCACACTCGCACATACACAGACTTGGAGATGTGTTTTATTGTCCAATTACCCAGCCTGTCTCTTTGATAGAAAGGGTCTTAAATCTTTTTTTTTCCATTTGAACACAGTCTAAACTTTGTCTTCCCTCACACATCAGCTGTGAAGCTAAGCTCACTGCTCTGATTTCATAGGATCTTGTAAAACTAAATAAACTTATTTCTCTATCAGGAGATTGGGATCACTTAGAATTATTCTACAAGGAAGTACATTGCATTGATTTTCTTAGTTTAGGCTAGAATGTTTAGACTGTTTACACAGACTTTGTATGGATCAATTTAATAAAACATTCTCACTAACCATGGAAATTTAGTGCAATGAGTCCTCTTTGTATGCAATACATACAATCCTGTGGAAAAGTTCCTCTACATACATGTTAGTCATGTACAGACGTATATACAGGGACTGGGTAAATAATGGATAAATCTGAGTGATAAATTAAACTGATCATCTCTGTTCGTGTTTTGGTGCGCAGACTGTGCACTCAGCAGAGTCTTCACTTTAGTCATTGATGGATGACTGTAGATTTACTTCCTCACCACTTCGACCAACTGTTCTGTAAAACCGTCTGTTCAGTCTGGTTAAATCTTTCGCATCACTGGAAAAGATTACTTCCCACTTCATGCTTCCACTTTGATTTCCAGTCATACAAGTGTCACTCCACGAGAAAAAAATTCTGTTTGGCTCAAGAACAAGCCAGAAGAACTCCTAAAACAAGGCCACAAGAACAAAAAGACATGCTTTTTGGTCTTGCTGCCTCATAAACATGGACAAAGTTTGCTAACCTCACAGAGTATGTAATAAGTTTAAGGTGGTAATTTATGGAGCCTGCATTATAGTACCTTTATTTTCTTTTAAATAATGACACATAAAAAATGTAAAATATGTTTTGAGCAAACTCTAATTTCGTTCTCAGTTAAGTCCCTCTGTCAGTCTGTTTGCTAGAAGCACAGAGAGGGAATTGCTCCAAACTTAGCAAAGGCTAATTTAACTAAGCAGACATGGCAGATGACTGCTCGACAGTCTGTTCAGTGAATGGCAGAATGAATGAGAACGACAGCTCATAAAACATGCAAATGTGAATCAGCGTGAAGAACACTAAAGTTTTTTGGCACTTCACATATAAAAGAAATAGGTGGAAGTATAGACATGCACTTATTTTTACCTGTCCCCCTCTTACCAGCCAATGAAAGTGGCAAAGATTTTTCTACTTTGTTTATTTGACGAATAACCCTAACAGGATTTTTTTTCCTATTATTACCCAAACTTAATGTATGAAGAAGCCTTTCTGCAAATTTCAATGCATAGCCACACACAGGCAGCAAATCCACAGATCTCCACCAGAGACAACTTCCACTTATTCTGAAACTCATGCTGCTTATAATCTGGCTGGACCAATAAATCTGTTAACCTGTACCCATTAATGCAGCAATAAAAAGAAGCTGAATACCAAGGCAAGTTTATTTGTATAGCACCTTTCATATACAGGACAAATCTAAGTGCTTTACATTGAAACAGTAAAAGCATTACAGATGTAAAGGAGAATAAAAAACACAAAAATCACAATAAAATCACAAATTAAATAAAAGTAATTAACAGCAGATCAGAAATAAATTGCTCATTGTAACCTGGCATCCTGAATGTTTCATTAGCAGTAGTATTTTGAATGTAATTCTCTGCCTCATAATACCTTATATCTCTTGTTGTGTTGATAATGGTAAATAACAAAACAGATTTAAAAACAATCTGCTAGACTTGACTCAGATGCCCCTAAAAGTATGATACATCTATCTATCTATTCTCTTAATTCCCTCCTCCATCCATTCATAGTTGCTGTTGGCCATGTTGTCATGGTTACTGTGCCTTCGGCGTCGCTAAGCCCTGATTGTAACTTGTACTACCCAGAGGAAAGAGGTTTATTACAAAGCATAGGCATACATGATATAACATTCACATACAGAGGATAGGAATAAATCCTTACAGGTCAAATCATGGGATTTTCATTCATATATCTGGATTAAAATGCATGCACACACACAAATGCTTTTTCTCTGTCGCACAGGCAGTACACAAGGAAGCTTTGGTAGAAAGTCAGCCTCATTAATCATCTAGTGTTTGTGTGAGCACACTGTATTATAGATAAGTCTGCGTTCTCTCAAAGGTCTCTGATTTGTACACTGCCAACCTTTAGAGACCATCATAATATATTATTACCCCAGAATAACCAAGAAAATCCATACCAGTGCAGCCTGGATGATGTGAAGACGAGGGTTTTGGCATCACATTGCATGCGAAAGTAGAGTGTGAAGGCACAGAAGTGCTCTATTTGCAAAAATGGTATCTGACAAATGTTACCTGGAAGCATCATCTAAAAAAGGTTTTCTGTGTGTGCACAGCCTTGTCTTGTATCACCTCCTGGTTTACCAAGAGGAAGCTGGGAGGCGGAGAAAGAAAACACAGTTGCCATAGTTTCGTGCCTCTTCCTCTCAAGGTTGATTCAGAAAAATGTTCCAACAGGCTCTTTCTTCATTTATCATTCTTAATATGGATGCTGATGGTGTTAATTTTCTGTCATGCTTTTTCAGTTTTTCTGATCTTTTTTAGTTTTTGTTTTTTTAAAAGCTTTTTTTTTGTTTTTGTTCAGTTAGTTTTTTTTTCTCCACTTCTCTGTGTTTCTGATTCTCAGCAGTTTTAACTGATGCACCCATGAGCATATAACCTTTGGCTTTTGTTACCATGATTTTTGTTACCATAACAATACTTTTTTTCAGTTTATTTGAACTGCAGATCTGTTGACTGTCAAGTGAAGACATTTTTATATTGTCACCAGAATAACAGACATTAAAATAACTTCCGCTGGTATTAAACAAGATGCTCTCATTCATTTAATTCCCAGCTATGTTAGGCTGCAGTGAGTTTTATTGCATCTTGTCTTTTTGTATCCAAAGCATTTCATTCAGCTTTTTTTAGCTTCTTTCAGCTGTGTGCTTAAGTTTTAAAGTGGATATATCATGCTTTTGAATTTCTCCTTTTAACATGTAAATCGTTCATTTATTGTCTGTATAAATTAGAACCACAATGCTTTGGTATGAATTCCTGCTTATTCTCGCTCCACACACACCATAAAACCCTGTTCTGAGGTGCGTCTTCACAGCGAGTCGTTTTGGTGCCGTCTCTTTAAATATGAATGAGGCCTGTTATGCCCCGCCACCTCCAGGTCACAGAAAGTTCAACTCTACCCTGTTCCGCCATGTTTTGAGCTTGATAGCAATGATACGCTTATCTCCCAGCAGAGAAATATTTTATTGCTAAGTTTACTATAAATGTCAACGTATCCGATTCACAAAATTGATTACCTGGAAGTCCACAACCTTATTTGGCAGACCCTTGGCAAATACTGTGACCAAATAGATAAAAAAAAAAACATAATAGGGAAAATTAAACAGAAAAATGTGACCAAAACAAATATAGATATATGCGCAGCATCAAGAGGGAATACATTTACATTTTCTGCATTCCTAAAACACTTAAAGGTGCACAAAAACATGAATGTAAGGGCTAAAAAAGTGGATTTTACACAATATGCCCCCTTTAAGAACTTAAATGAGCCTCATAGTGTTGAGGCATTGTTTGTAGCATGTTCTGATTTAACCAACACAGCAGTGAAACCTTTCGAACTCGATCAGACTGACTGAGATCTTTCATGTCCTTCCATAGTGTCTGCATCTCAAGGATTTCATGTAAAACTACAACAAACTATTTCTGCCATTTGCCTGCTACAGACGTATCTATGACCTGTCCATGGATGTTATGTATACGTGCACCCCATTAATGTTTTCTCCTGCCAGTCATCATAGCTCTAAAAGATCTGAAGGAAATGAGGCTCGTCTTTCCACAAGATGAGTTCTGCTGTTTGGTTCATTATTATTTTTTTTATATTTAAATGAAATAGCAACTTAAATAAAAAAGTAACAGCAATACACTACAGTACATATTACATAATCCCCTCACTGAAATTATTCTAGAGCTGCTTGTCTTTGCATTTATAAAATTCATAGAATGAAGAAAATACTGTTGTTTTCCATTTTTCTTTTGGAAAGACTGATGGAACAATTGCTTTATGCTGAGAGGTTTTACCTCCAATATTAAACTGTCTGCTATTTTACTCAGCATCTATAAGCATTTATCAGAGATTTGGTTGTATACTCACTCTGAAATAAAAAAAAAGGAATATTTATTTCCGATTTAATGCGCGTTATCTTTCTCGGATGTAAAAGAAAGGATGAATTGGTCACACACGTAATTCTTCATATTCAGTAGAGATGTATTGATTGGCCTGCTGGTTACAAGAAAGCACTTTGAGTGATATCGTGCTAAAAAACCTATCCTGTGCCATCATATTTACACTTGCCGGTCTTTTGATCGTTTATCAAGCCCATCACATTAGTAGTTACAACATCAGTCGCCATAAAATTCTTCCCCATGAACAGCAATGGTGCAACAGTTTTTTAACATTTTCATTTATTTCTGTGTGAAAACACAAAGCCCATGACACATGACATGCACTCAGCGTGCACCAAGATATTCACACAGAGGAAATATGAAATATCAAAGAAGACCAACACCTCTTCCTGATCATTGTAATGCAGATTATGAGTAATCAGCTAGTTTTTATCCAAATGAGCTGTCCTCTGAACTGGTCACATATCTCTGCTCCATTCTCACATAGGAACTGTCTATAAAAAGCTACACTAAATGAGATCTCTTTGCCCTCATTTCCTGTACCTTTGCTGTTGGCGACAGCAATAAAATGGCAGTTTATTTCTTGTTGAATTGTGCTTGAACAACAGCTCTGCTCATTAACCTGAAGGAGGTCCTATGACCTGCTACGGAAAGTTCTTTTACATTAAATGTTTAATTTAACAGACATTAAAAAGATTGTTTAAAAACCAGGTTTTAAAAAAGGTTGTGTGAAGCCTCTCTCTGTACTCAGTTTTGAAGATCCGGCTGGATTTCTGGAGCTGCAGCTACTCAATATGGAACTTTAGTGGAGAGCTTTTTTTTATTGTAAAAATAAGGGGTGACATTTTCTCAAACTCTAGTTGATCTTTTGCGTGTAATCAGAGCTGTGTCCCTCTCCTTTTCAATCAAAAGAATGGAGTTGGCTTCAGTTCACAGGCTCATAATCAGATATTGTTCATTATGGTTGTTGAAGCAGCAAGTGGAGAAAGTTCTGCACCATATATTTTAATTTACAGATCAGATACTAACTCTGTGCTTTTCAAATGAGTAAGAGGAAAAGGAGAAAACCAAGTAAGAAGAAGCAGGAACTATCTTCTCAGACATTTCCTGCTGAACTGCTCCAGAAGGTGTGAAGAGTTTAAACTATACAACATAATTAAGAGATAAAAGTAATTAAAGGTTAAAGATGTTTTGTCTTTGTAGCGGTTGGACTCCCAGCTTTAATGCAGGTGTTTCACTGCATTTCTTTGGATGCTGCAGCGTGTTACACTTTCCACTGCAGTCAGCCTGCTCAGCTTTAACTCTGGTGACCTCATTGTATATATTACGTGCATCCACTCTTTCATTTTTCCATCTGTTTTATCTCTCTCTCCCATTTTACCCTGTCTTTTGGTCTCCCTTACTCCTCCCCTGCTATTTTTGTTGTTCTTTTATTTATTTATTTATTTCTTCCCCCGGCTGCCACTGTGAATATTACACAAGGCCATTAGGCCTCATGTCAACTGGCCCAGTGCTGAACTGCCTATCATCTTACCGCCATCCTTGCTGCTGCTATTAATATTACAGATGCCAACATAGGATTTCCTGTAGCTTCAGAGCTAATCCTGTGCTGCCTCCAGGACTCTTCCTCTAGCATCCACCTTCTCAGTTGCATCTGTGTGCATCAAGAAGCCACGTGTTTGCTGTTAGCATCTTGTTGTCAGTCATTATTGCTACTTTTGTTCAGTGCGTTTAATTATTCTCTTTAATACAGAACTTTTTTTTTCTAAAAGCACATATGTGTTTTGCTGTGTGAGCAGATTGAACAGATGGCACAGTCTGTTATAGAATAGATGTGAATGCCAGAGGTGCCCTCCATCATGTCAGTACATGTTGCTGCTTGCAAATCACCTTGATTTTCCCTCTTTTTTTTCCTTTGTAAACTTTTTTTCCTTTACCTAATCTTTTTTTAAACACTGTACTGTGAATGAAACACTTGTCTTTCATTTTTCAGTTGGATAGCAGCAGCCACACTGGCCAAGATGGAGATAATAACAATAAGCAGCTGAGGGATTAAGACTAAGCATTAGCTAGGCTGCTGTATGCATGCTCTTTGTGAGACTTTGGGCAAGTCTGCTGTGTTGAGCCTGAACTACTTTTTTTTTCCCCACCATGTGTATTGTTTTTTTGTTTTGTTTGTTTATTTTCTTAAATCTTTTGTCCTCAGCTGAGCTGTAGGATTTCATTGGGCTAAGGTTAAGGTCAATCTGCAACATTTCCGCTGCCAACTTCCCCTCCTCTACCTCCAACTTTTCTTTTTTTTTCCCTCTTCTCGTCATGGCAGTAACAGCAGGTGTTGCCAAATGGCAAAAGGAAAGCAAAGGGAACAAATGATCCGATAGAGGACAGATGAAGGTGTTTGTGCAAAGTGAAATGTTTTGTAGAACCAACGTGTTAATCAGATTAATAAAAGGATCAAACTGAATTAGAGAGAATAAATGATCAAGGCTACTTTGCTGTTTGTAAATTGGCACTGGTTTTTTTGTCTCAGTTCAGACGGCAGTGGAGAGAAAATTGTTCATCCAGATTTAGTTAAGAGGAGCATTCCTGTCTGTAGGCATGCCTGGACTCCTCTGTAGACAAAAATGACACAAAGCTTTTTTGAAGTTTTGAAATTCCTACATAATTCCTACGATGACGCTGTACATGTACAGCCTTAATGCACAATGTTAATGAAATTCTCAAATCTGTCGGTAAAGTAATTGAACATCCTTTATTCATTATAAAAATGAGTGTAGACAAATACTGACTGTCAAAACTCTCAAGTAACAAACCCAATAATTATCATGTACAATGTAAGTGCTCTGACAATGACTATACCTTCTGGTGCTTTGTTGGTTTACAATAAGCTTTAAATTTGCAGATAAATAAAGAAGATTTCAGATTGTTGTATAAATTTATTGTAACCTAAAATATAGTTGCATTTTTTTTTAGGCCAAACTGGTTCAGAGAGGGTGAAGCTACGTTCTTACCTCTTATGTGGATTTGGATGATAAACATAAAGGAAGCCAGCAACTAGATGAGAAATCAATAAGTGCATTTTTACCACAGGAACAGGAAAGGTTATTTTAGGATCCTTTTCTTGGCTCCCTTCATTTCAGCCAGAGGAACTAAGTCTAAACAGAGTTTATGGTGAATATGTTTTATCCCAAAATGCATCCTGGTTTTGAAATCCTTACAGAGGAAGTCAGTTATAAAACATCACTCCTCGATTGTTTCACAGCAGTTATTTTTGAAGACCTGGATAATATCTACCACCCGTATGAGTGAGTGTGTGTGTGTGTGTGTATGGTTAGGAAATTATGTTTGCAGCCCAAAAAAAGGGCCTTCCTGGTTTTTACTGTTTGTGTAAGCTCGGTATGGCCTTCCCAACACACAAGAACTAAGTAATGATAAATGTGTCAATTTTAAGAAAAATGGCTACGACCAAATGTTTAAAAATTGTTTGTGGGTAGTTTTAGGTTCTCCAAACAGCTGGTTAACACTGAGTCCTACAGAGCAGGGATAAAGTGTGGTTTGCCACACGTTAGGTTTGACCAGAGCAGAACCCCCTCAACGGGCCGCTCCCCACCTCTCGTTTGAAGTAAAGTATTCCCGTCCGAGTTTACATGCTAATAGTAATTCCAAATCTGAATTCTGCTTTAGACGGGTGGGCTGGGAAGGGTTCTGATTAGACAGAGGGTGGACATGGCGCCCTTATATCTACTGGGAATAAACAAAACTCCACTTCCTGCTTCTTGTCTTTTTGGCTGCAACAAGGAAAAATGGATTTAAAATGAAAATAAACCAGTTACTTACTTCAGAAGTTTGCTTTCGAATGATCATTTTCATGTGGAATTAGGTGTTTACATGGTCTTTTATCATGTTTGAAGCAGATTTCTGTTTTATTTCGAATTAAAGAAATAAAACTAAGAAGTATTTTAACTGTTACTGTGTAAACAAAAAACAGCTGTTTTTTGTTTATAAACCAATAGTTATTGCATTTACATCATATTGCAGTCATTTTAAAAGAAAAGAATACGAAGTGTGGTGTGGGACATTTGTATTTGCCGTAATAAGACTGAACCATGGTTAGTTGGGTGAATGTTTAGACTGTTCTTCCCTGTTCATATACACTTGTCTTTCCCACCTCCTTGTTCCCGGCAGTGCTGTCATGCTTTTGAAAACACACAGGTGCTCCTGCTTCATTTTCTATGAAGGAGGAGAAGCCATAGCAAGGAGCACGGGGACAAATGGTACACGTGTATTTTTCAGACACAGTTTCTGACAGTTTGAATGAAGTTCTCTCAAGGTCACGCACCATTCAGCACCTTCTCATGTGCAACTTAACTACATCCAGCTGCCGTTCTTCCTGGCTCTCTTCCCAACCTCACCAATAAATCAAGCAGGTTCAGGATTTGCTTTAGAGAAACTTGAAAAAGTAATGGCTGCTGCACGGCTTAAACTTGTGCGACATTTTCTACTTTGATGTTTGACTGTTTGGCAGTCCATCCAGCATCACGGCCCACATACTCCCTTTCTGTCACACTTTATATTTCCCCCCCTGTAACTGATGTCAGAGCCAATGTTGGAATTTGGATGAGGCATTAGCTAGCTATGTGAGCATGGCCTTACTTGGATAAGGCTTCTATCTTACAACACCCTGATTTGAGGCCTCTGCCATTTCACTGCCTGTAGACTTGCACTGGCCCCTTGTGTTCACCAGGGAGCGTTACACCATGTCTGCTTTTAAAACATCGTTCTGCTTTGGCGCAGTCTCCAAATATTAGGGTGCAGGTGTTGACATAAATAAAAGTATGGCCTCAGATGGAGTTTGGTTATTTTGGATTAATTTTACTGCAGAACTATATCTCTTCACTGTGGGACGAGACAAGCATTTCTTCCTCTTTATTGAAACCTTATAACCAAAGTAGTTCTGCATTTTTTGTGCATGATCTACTCCATCCTTTTAAATTCTTTTCTTTTTTTCCTAAAGAATAAAGTCCTTCCCAAAAGCCACTTCCTGTTGCCCTGGATCCTCTACCTCTACAACAGATTAGTCTGCTGCTCAACCCCTTGTCAGAACTTCACTTCTCATTTTGAAGTGTGTGTGTCTGAGTAGATCATATCTCTTGTGGTGTTGCAGAAAAAAAGGATTAGCTAACTGACAGAGAAGCTGCAATTTTGCAAGACAGCTTTGTGTCACTGAAACCAGTGACGGCATCAGTGACATGGAAATAGCCGGACTGAGACATGTGGAGGCACATATTCCGCACTAAAACTCGCACACCAGAGGCAAGTTTCCACTTTTTTTCATATGCTTTTTCATAACTGCCATTATATATGTATGATGTGTTAAAAGTGTGTGACCGTATGTATGTGTGTGGGAGGTGCCAGGGTGACGGCCTTGCTGGGGGTCTGACACTTAACGCTTCAGACAACTCTGTGTGTGTGTGTGTGATATTTTGTTTAAAATGGACAACTTCTCAGCTGTAAAATTAAAAGCTCTTTCACCTCAATTGTAAAAAAAAATATCTAAAACTACTTTTTGGAATGACATACAATTGATCCAGACAGCGTCGGGAATTCCTGTCTTTACTTTGTTTCAGCATCAATGTAGAAAGGAAGGTGATCAGCAACACCATCAGTGATGTTCTGAGGCATTAAACCAAAGTCTGCTTACACATTTCTCTACAATACGAGAGCGATGAACATGTCAGTTGAACTTCTAAATCTCTGTGATCGCTGCTGAGAAACTCGGCCAGCCCGGCTCTAGCATGCTGGAGTTATCGAGCAGGAAGGAAGTGAGATCAGTTAACAAAAAAATAAAGAGGAAGTGAAAACTAGAAGGGAAGAGAAGTTTCCTGTCACTAATGTGGCAATCTTTATCATCTTGCCCCCCCTTTTTTTGTCTTTCTTCTGCGTGTGTATGTTTGTGTATTAACACAGTTATTGTATCAAGCATGTCAACGAAAGTGGAGCAAATCTTGGTGTTAATGTTCCCTGTAACTGATGTTTCCTGCTCCATTTAATCAATTCCTATAGAGCGAGTCTCACATCACCTGGATAGAGAAGGAGTTTGCCAGTATTAGAAACCAGGTAAGCTCTCAGTACTTCCAGTTGCTTTAATTTGATCGGTGTGCAACATTCCTGCTGCTTTTGTTCCACTTCAAACTCAAACACACTCGTGTGTTTTTGCCCTATGGAAATGTATCTCACCAATCACAAGCATATTAAGTGTGTAGCTTTTCAAAGCAAATGCAGGTGTGCAGCTGTTCGGTGTACAGAGAAGTTGACTCATGCACTGCATTTATTGCACATGGGTGTGTGATGGCTTTTCATCTCCGGTCAACAAGGTATTTGTTGCATCTGAAGTATGGCTGCACAATATTGGAATTTACAACAAAACTCATAAAGCACTTAAGTTACACACTCCTTCCATCTTGTCGACAGTGTTGTTTGTTTGCAATTTATTGCACAAGGACCTGAGTAAATGTGTCGTTCTATTATGCTTCATTTACGACTGCCTGTATTGGAGACGTGGGCAAAAATTAATAGGCGCCCCATCAACAGTTACAGATGATGAGATCATTTTATCCCTACATGGCAGGACGTGTGATGTGGCTGTTATACATGTGTACATTGCGATGACGATGCTGAAACGATCTATTCTGCAGCTCTTATCGAAAGCATGAGGGTAGGTTATGTAGAATGGAGAAAAGGAGCCATATTAGGGCTTGTTTAGCATTTAAAAGTAGGATGTGCAGAACTAATATTAGCTGGAAGGGTTGAAGTTGCTGAGTCACAGAAGATAAAATCTGTCATCCAATAGGTATGCAAACACAATTTCCTCATTTCCTGCTTTTTCCTCTGGTAAATAAGTAAAAGGAAGTGGAAAAAAGTTTAGGAAGTTTCTGATTACTAATATATAAACTTTATTTGGCTTTATTTCCATTTTGTTTGGCAAATAAACTTGCTTTTTTGCTTTTGGTTTTAATTCACCATCATTATCTTTTTCTTTTATTAAGTTAGCTTTTGTGTATGTGACTATTTTGTTTTCTGTTTCTGGTGGCGCCGCTCTCTCTCTCTTCGCCACAGATGTGTTAATGTGCTACAAGCTGGGAGTTTGGTGAGAATGAGAGCAGGTTCTTCCTTCCTGCTCATTTCAGTTCCAGTTCACTTTAGCGGTAGCAAGTCGGTGAGGGTACATTGGTCTAATCAGACCAACACAGGCTGACAGAGCAGGGAGAGGGAAGAGGGGGAGCAGAGAAAAGGAGATATAATGGAAGAGGAAAAAAGGTATTATTGAAACTTATAGCAGGAACCCCTGCTGAAGGACAGTAAAGAAGCAGAGAAAAATGTTCATCTTTACCTGCCGAGCACAGACCAAAACCTAACATGAGTACTCGAAAGGGTCTAAAATGCGCTTGTGTGGAGATGAGGTGAGGATGATTTATGTGAGTTAGTGCTGTGTTTGCCAGGTTATGGCTGTAGGTAGGACAATAAAACAGTTTGGGAAATGCTGAGATGGAAAAGGACAAGAGAAAGTTCAACCTGAGCCGTATGCTGTCCCTTTACCTGTTCAAAAAGAGCAAATCTCTGACCGGTAGCCCTGCTCACTGCAACAGCTGCAGACCTACAGCATCAGAACACAACATTGGCAGCAGCATTTCACCTGAACCAAAGAACGAGTGGACGGTAAAGTGATTCTTCTTCATCTTGATAAGTTCGAGCAGCTGGCCTCTGCAGAGTTTTTTGTGATGTTGTTGGTGTCATTTTGACAACCAAAGATGTGGGATTTATTATTGAAGATTTTGCGTTTGCTGTCTCTGTTAGGGGTTAAAAACAAAGTGCAACTGAAAGCCTGCATGCTCAACCAACTCTGGTTTCCTGTTGACAGATACAGCCCCAGTTTAGTGGTTTGTGGCTGATTTTGTTTTAACTTTTTTTTTGTCATTTTCTTTTGAAAAAGCTTCAACCACACCATGATAAAAATTAATTATTACCTAAATGATCGTTTGTATATTACTGCAGTTCAGCTGCATCATTTATTCACAATGTGAAAAGAAAATCTCATTAGCATGACGACTGCTGCTGATCAACTGAATGACAGTGTGGTTTACGCTGAGTTTTCACATTTCAAAATAAACTGAGATGCAATAAAGATGTTTTTTCCATCACGTTAGTCCATTTTAGTCCCTGCAAGTACACCCGAATCTCACTAGCAGAAGTGTGTTTTTGAGAGAAAAGATCATATTGCGTTTCTTCGTAGGCCTGGTGCACAGAAGTTAGGTTAGCTGAAAAGGTCAGGCTCTACGAGAAACTGCTGACGCTGCGATCATTTTCTGTTGATGAGCTGTGGGTGAAGCTGAGTGTCAGCAGGTCAGCTGTGTGAGTGTTTGTGTGTTAAAGTGCTGCCAGTGGCGCTCCACCCTCTGAAGATTGTGTGAAGATATTAGAAGAAGAAAAAAAGTAGACCAGTGTTTAAACAACTTGTGTTCAGAAACACACCCATTGCTTGTTTTAAGTGCACTTGTGGTTCATGTTTTTATTTTACCATCGAAGTGCCGCATTAAACACAATTACCAGAAACACAAAATGCACATCAGCTCAATGATGAGAAGCCACTGGGTGTTATCTCATAACTGTGCACTTGTCGCATGTTGCTTCCTCTTTCTGAAGTTTATTTTGATATGGTGCTATTTGAAGTATCTGAGAACAGCCCTGTTTGCACAACAGCTGTTCTGACTCTTTTTCAGCATCACAGAGCATAAATGGTCATCACTGTTTTAATCCTCTGCATGGGAATTTCTCACACTCCCTTGTACTTTGCACTCTTTAGGAAGATGGGGAAATCAAAGAGATCAACATCACCCATGTGGTCAAAGAGGGCTCAGAGAAAGCAGATGCCTCTCAGTTTGAGCTGCTCAAGGTTTTGGGACAGGGGTCCTTTGGAAAGGTAATGCACAGACTCCCTTTAGCTTTTTAGCCTTGATCAGATTCTGCTTATTTCTGGTTCCTCCTTTGTTAAATAGTGTTTTAGCTGCATGAGCTGCAGGTTTGTTCTTGATTTTTATTGTTCTGCTTTTTTCATGCAGGTGTTTCTTGTGCGAAAGGTGACTCCTCCCGATGCGAACCAGCTCTATGCCATGAAGGTCCTTAAGAAAGCCACTCTTAAAGGTACAGAAACCTGCAACGTGCTAACATTATGTTTCCATAGTGGTGCAGTAACCTGAACCCAAACTCAACAAATGTTCTCAGCTTTAAGTCTGTTTTAATAAACCTGCAGCAGGTATTCAGGAGTCAGTGTCTCAGTGAAGGAAATAAATAAAATGACAGATGTTGCTTCCTGTTTGCTGTTTGTATGTTTTCTGGTTTCTAATTTCCAGATGTTGATTTGTTTAATTTCTAAAACAAATGCATTTGTTTTAAGGATTTGAGGACACTTTCTTTCCAGAGCTGTTCTTGTTCTGAGCTTCTAATTTTTCCAAATAGTTTCTTTTTTTTTTCTTTTCATTTTTGTTTTTCTGTGATTTCCTTGTTGTTGAAGCCGTCTCTGTTTCATGTAAAAAGGGTGTATGCTTTTCCTGTAAGCTAGTATCAGCGGTGTACATTTCTATGTGAACAGAGACCACCTCGGCTTTCAGTGGGTTTTTCTCATCTTTCTGCACAGGTGGTGTGGTCTCTTCATGATAAACATGGCATTTAACCTCATACAGCCTACACATTTAACCTATAAGAACCTGGCGTGACTATTGGACACATTTACTTTCTCAGACATTTTGCATCATTTTATAGTAAAAAGTTTGCTCAAAATTTTCTAGAACAAAATCAGATTTTTATCTTCTCCCCCTTACTGGACACCAAAAAGCAGAAGATTACACAAATAGAATGTTGACACAGCACATGGTAATAAATGCTAAATATCCCTAAAATAGTTTTACAAAAGGGAAAGGGACAAATTAAGACCTCTTATAAAAATTTAGAGGTTTCCAAATGCTTGTTCATAAGTTGAGTCTTTAACGGTTAATTTGTTAATCTTGTTCTCCACAGATTATACAAGACATTAAAAAAAATACAACTCTGTTTAATCTCAACTAAACATGAAATATCAGTTACTGATTGATTTATCTATTGTAGTTGACATAGAGGCTTGTAAATTGAGTTACTTTTGTCTTTATTGTTCAGTGGAACTGAATAAATGAACAAGTCATTTAAAAGCATCACTGTTTTGCAGTTAAGTAGTTTGATTGTTTGCTTAACCAAAAGTTAAAATGCAATCTAAAACTCTACAACAGTGTCGATCTACATGCACTAGATTCTCTATGTACCATTCTCAAGATGGAAATCATAGCTGGTTTAGACATACTCTTCACCCCTGTCCAACCCTGTCAAAGATGTGTGCACATGTGTACTAAATGTAGACTTTTCCAAGCTGTCGTTCACATTTAGACAGATTAACTGAGACATGTCTTACATCCCTGCAGCTCAGATCTGCCCGATAAGGATTCATTTCTCAGTTTTTTGTCAGTAATACATTAAATGTATTGTTAATATACATAAATGATCTTTCAGTGAGAGACCGTGTAAGGACCAAGATGGAGAGAGATATTCTTGCAGATGTCAATCACCCATTTGTTGTTAAGCTTCACTACGGTGAGTCTACCCAATGCTTTGAAATCTGTTTCCAAGAGCAAGATAATAATGTAATTAGGTCGTTTAACTACGTAAATGTTACGTTTGCATTTGTAGCATTTCAGACTGAAGGGAAGTTGTACTTGATCCTGGACTTCCTCAGAGGAGGAGATCTCTTCACTAGACTCTCTAAAGAGGTGAGTCATTACACAATCCACCATGTTGTATTTCTCTCATTTTCCTCCTTTTTTATCGTTTATGACCTTTTTAATGTTGTTCCTATGTTGTTTTATGTCGCCTTCCTTCTTTCAGGTAATGTTCACAGAGGAGGATGTGAAGTTTTATCTAGCAGAGCTCGCATTAGGACTGGACCACCTCCATAGCCTTGGCATCATCTACAGGGACCTCAAACCGGAAAAGTAAGCAACAGTTAGGTTGTATTGTTACTTTATTTCAGAGGAACTGGCATATTTCATACTGTGCTCCACGGACCCAAGCACCAGTCATCAAAGGGAATATTTTTAGATCTGATCAGACTCCAGGAGGATTCCATATATAATCTACAGTCTCTGTGGACAAACCGTTAGATCTGCTGCAGAGATCTACGATACTGTAGGTTATTATTTGGGCTAATCCATTGATCACTGCATTAACTGAATATCCACAAGTCTCAAGTCTTGGTTTTTTAATCTCTGTTTGAAATGAAGAGTTTGTGTTTCTATTGTAACTTTTAATAACTAGCATTCCCTTGCCACTTCACATTATATTTATTCTTTAGGTCTAATAACTTTTTTTCTATTCCTGTCCACCTGAGCCCTGTAATGTTAATGTCAACCCATCTTCCTCTTTCAGTTTAAATTGATCTATTTTTATTGTAAATCTTTATTGACACAGGGAATGAATAAATCTTCCATAGTCTGGTTTTGTGGCACAGATATGACGATCGTAATGGGAAAACATGCTCCTCTGATATGAATCTGTGATTCAGTCAATGTAGTTTTTAGCTCTAGTTTCTTAGTGATAACTCTGATTATAGCTCAGCAAAACTATGATGTTTTCATCATATCCTGACTTTGTGCTGTTTTTCTTCTAGCATTCTCCTGGATGAGGAGGGACATATCAAACTCACAGGTGAGTCTCCTGCTTCCTCCTGCCTAATCTCTTTAGCAAATGCTAGAGTCTCTAGTTTTCCTCTCCTCTGCTATGTTGACCTTCATTACTCACAGCACCATGACAGCCTTATCTTGCCTACTGCCCATATCTGCATATGGACCCATATATGTTCCTCAAGTTAATTATTAAACTTAATCTTATCAACATCCTCTGCTGCCATTGAACCAAAGGTGACCCCAGGAGGTTTAGAGAGGCAATATAACTCCTGCTGATGAGCCTTCTGCAGACTATAATGAACTGCTGAGCGATGTAACAGCCCAGGCTGCACATTTATCATGATGGTTTTGAAATTTACATTTCCTGTGTTGTGGTGCCATTTCCAGATTTTGGTTTGTGTAAAGAAGCCATCGATCATGAGAAGAAAGCGTATTCTTTCTGTGGAACTGTTGAGTACATGGCCCCGGAGGTTGTGAACAGGCAGGGACACATCCACAGTGCCGACTGGTGGTCATTTGGTGTACTAATGGTAAGGAAGGGGGTCAAATAAAAAAATGTACTTGGTTCACAAGTGTTCCTCATATCTATCTATTGTATGTTTTCGTTTGTAGTTTGAGATGTTGACAGGATCGCTGCCATTTCAAGGGAAGGATCGCAAAGAAACTATGAACCTGATTCTGAAGTGAGTGCAGTGTGGCTGTTAAAATGTTTCCACACACATAATGGAGCTACTGAAAGGGCCTCAGGTACAATGATTAAAACTGCGTCCCATCTGTCTTCCTCCAGGGCACGTCTAGGGATGCCTCAGTTCCTAAGTGCAGAGGCCCAGTCTTTGCTCAGGGCTTTGTTCAAGAGGAACCCTGCCAACAGACTGGGTTAGTTTCCACTCAAGAACATGACTTCCACCAATAGCAAGAATTTCTGACACAGTTTCACTGGAAAGGGGTGATAATACTCTGCTTGTTTGCCCATAGGATCAGGTGCTGATGGTGCGGAGGAGATTAAACGACATGGTTTCTTCTCCACTATAGACTGGAATGTGAGTTTCTGGCTGTTGGGAGCATTTACACTGTGTTGGTTTAAAGAAAAAGATAGTATTCAGAACATCAACTCGATGGTAAATGTAAAAGTCTTCTTATTCCTTTAGAAACTCTTTCGAAAAGAACTAAAACCTCCGTTCAGACCAGCTGTAGCACGCCCAGATGACACCTTTTACTTTGACTCGGAGTTCACTTCCCGCACACCGAAAGGTGAGAGTTCAAAGCCACGCTAAGATTTCACCTGATGCTACCGAGGTATTCCACTTCCTGTTCAGTTAACATGGCAACGCAGCAGTCTGTAATGTCTGAGTTTCAAAGTCTCATCAGAGTGCATATTTTACCAGCTCTTTCTTCAACATAGACTTTGTTGTAACATTTCTAAAGTAAAATATGTTTCCAACTGCGGAGTTTTCTTATTGTTTTGCAGACTCCCCTGGTGTTCCCCCCAGTGCTGGAGCTCACCAGCTATTCAGAGGCTTCAGCTTTGTTGCATCAACTATGTTGGATGAGGAAGGTTTAGCAGAGCCTGTGCAGCCCCCACCGCACCCAGTGGTCCAGGTCAGCTGTTGATTACTAATAAACATGTTTATTATTCATTTAAAAGTGATAATAAATCATGGCAGAGGATCATTTCTGGGTAATGCTACGTTTTAAACAATGATTTTCTTTATCAGTACAAATATTTCCTAACTATTTAGTGTTGGAATAGTGTGTATAAGTTAAGCAGCATTTAAACTAATAAATTAGATATTTTGTTTAGTCATAAAGCAGTTGTTGGATGTGACTGGTGTGAGTTGAGGGTTGTTGTGTGTGGAGATGAAGAATTTTAATTTTCCAGATAGGTAAATAAGAAACAAAAAATGTATGGTGAGGTTATGTGTTCACGATAAAAGATTAGAAAAACCAAACATTTAAAAAACGTGAAGCAAAGTTGAGTTTTTTTTTAGCCGCTTTTGTGCCATCATGGGCGAATTTTTCATTTATACCATAGTGAGCAAGTCAAAATCAAAGTTCACTGTATCCTATAAAAATTACTCTTTTATTTTAGGTTTTTTTTTTACATTTTTTTCAGCTTGTTTCGATTTAAGACTCAAGGTTGTGATGACATGAGTACAAACAACTGCTGACGCATTACAGACATTGCTTTGATAAAATACAGTTGCATTATCATAAACAAAATACTTTGTTACTGACCTGACACCGCTGAATTATTTTCCTCTCTCTCTGTGCTCTGCAGTTTCTCCTCTCATACCAATTAACTTAACATCCTCTTTCTCTACATCCATAAATCTCCTCTCTGCTTTCTGCCTGGTAGTTCCAACCTCAGAATCTTTCTACTAATACATTTATTATCACTCCAGTAAATGAGAGATTTTAGGTTAATTTAAGTTTCCCTGCAAAACACTGACATAAATTAGAATAACTATTTATTCTTGATGCACCAGCTGCCTTGTTTTGCAGTTAAGAAGAGCCAAAGATATAGTTCTTATACACATTTTGATGATCTTTAAAATCCTGCTGCTCAGATAGAAGAGATGAGCCACTGCAGGATTGAGACATCAAGGCAATACTAAGCTCAGCAAGTAGTGTTTTTGTTTTCCTTTAAAGCAGATTCACATTTATTAGCAGCTGGCATCAGCAGCGTAGCTGTTAATGACCCAGTGCATGACAGTCTGTGTTGATTGATGTAGCTGGCAGCTTGTTTACACTGCAACCACTCCACTCTGTGAATATTTGTAATGGTTGAAATACAGATTTCTAACACCAGGATGGCTGAGTCACTCTGTTGTGTGTTAGTAATGTATCGTCATGTATAACCTTCTAGATAGCTGTCAGATATGATGTGAAAAATCTGAGACATTTTTAAGTAGTTTGCAAAAGTGTGTTGGACAGACAGGAGCATGAGGAGTGTGGAATAGCTCAAAGGATTTACGTAGCCTCTGACGCTGTTTTATGGTTGTCATAAGCAACGGTGAAGTATGTGTGGACGGTTGAGAGAGACAGACAGAAAGAAAGTGTTCCTACAAATAGTTTCGGCTACTTGTCTAAAGCCATCAACATCTTCCAAGCATGTCAGCTCTGTCAGTCTGTCATGTCTCCGTCACTCTTCCATTTTGAATTCTCTCTGCAGCAGTTGCATGGAAAGAACCTGCTGTTCAGCGACGGCTACGTGCTGAAGGAGGACATCGGCATGGGCTCGTTCTCTGTCTGTAAACGCTGCATCCACAAAGCTACCAACACTGAATACGCAGTCAAGGTGTGAACAGATGGGAAAATGTCATTTTTAAAGAGCTGAACGATGAAATCTAGCAAATTTGTAAATAAAATAAAAGATTAGAATTGAATATAAACATGAGTGATGCTGTTTTTTTCTGATTGACAGATGATTGACAAGACCAGCACAGACCCCTCTGAGGAGATTGAGATTCTACTCCGATATGGACAGCACCCCAACATCATAACACTGAAAGATGTGAGTCTAACATATTTAGAGCAAGCTGGCCTTTACTTTTAGTATTTGGAAAAACAAGCAGTGCTTTTGGTGACACTCTGTCGTCTGTGGTTCTGTGTCAGGTGTATGACAACGGTAAGCAGGTGTTCCTGGTGACGGAGCTGATGCGTGGAGGAGAGCTGCTGGATCGCATCCTCAAGCAAAAGTTCTTTTCAGAGCGAGAGGCCAGCGCCGTGCTTCACACCATCACCAAGACTGTGGAGTATCTCCACTCACAGGGGGTGAGGTCAACTGACTCTAAAAATAACAGCTGTGTTACAGCAGAGCCCTGTCCAATCACAGAGCTTAAACATGGATTTTTTTTTCAGCTGCACATAATTTCCCATCCAATTTGAGTGTCATTTTATTTCTTTTAAATTGCTGTAATTAATTCTTTATTTTCTAATTTATCTTGCACAAGTTTTAAGAAGCGTACATAAGCAGGCATGTGGTGGAGGCTCTGATGGCAGAAACACAATCTCCTTTTGTCCCATGATGTGATCTGGGAATGGTTAAAAATACTTTATCTGTGAATCTCCGTGGTTGGGAGGGTACATACCAGCACATTAAGTCTTAAGATGGATGTTGGGGGACCACAATTTTGAAATTACTATGACATCTAACAAGAAGGGAATGTATGATGTGTGCATACTTTTTTGCACCTGTAATAAGAGGTGGAACTGCTGGAGCATTTTGTGGAGTGGATTCAACAGAGGGAGATATTTTGAGCTGATGAGGGTGAAAATGCAACCAAGCAGTGTTTTTTGTTTGCTGTTTATATTTATTCCCTCAACCACCCTTTTTTTAAACCCAAGGTTGCCCTAATTTGTTGCCGACAAGCCTGACATTATGATACAGGAATCATAACTTATCATAACTGATTAAATCTGTTTTAACTACTTGTTCAAACTTTTTTAACTTGCATGCTGTTGCATCCTTTTATTTTTATATAATGTGCTTGTTCTGCAGACTTCTCTTATTATTGTTTTATTGCTTTCTCTTTTTCTTTAGGTTGTGCACAGAGACCTAAAACCCAGCAACATCCTCTACGTTGATGAGTCAGGGAATCCCGAGTCCATCAGGATCTGTGACTTTGGCTTTGCTAAGCAGTTGCGAGCTAACAACGGCCTGCTGATGACCCCGTGCTATACTGCAAACTTTGTGGCTCCTGAGGTGAGCACAAGACTCACTGTGACACTTAAAATTGTCTACTGATTTAAATAATAACCTAGATGGAATTTAAAGTGAAACAAAATCATGGTAAAATGGCTTATAACATCTGGCTCGTAGGTATTGAAGCGTCAAGGCTATGATGAAGGATGTGACATCTGGAGTCTGGGTGTTTTACTCTACACTATGCTGGCTGGGTAAATAGAAACACATTAAATGTATTTAAGCACATCCTTTCTTTCTAGTTGCTCTCTCTACTCACTTTGTCTACCTTTGTACCTACAGTTTTACTCCGTTTGCCAACGGACCCGAAGATACTCCAAATGAGATCCTGGGCAGGATAGGGAGCGGTCACTTCAGTTTAACTGGAGGCAACTGGAACACAGTGTCTGATGCTGCAAAGGTACAGCTCCAAATCTTCTTCACAGTTCCCCCCAAGTCGTCATCCATTTCTTCCTGGCAGTTGGTGGGTTTCATAAGATATTCTGCTACTTTTAGGATCTTGTGTCAAAGATGCTTCACGTGGACCCCCATCAGAGATTGACAGCTAAGCAGGTCCTCAAACACCCCTGGATTATCCAGAGAGACAAACTACCCAACAGCCAACTCCCACACCAGGACCCTAAACTGGTCAAGGTAACAGAATCAAGGGCATTTCTGAATATGTATATGACCTTAGGATTAGTTCCAACTTAAAATGTGCCTTTAGATCAAAATGGTAATATGAATTTTAATACCTTTTTAAAAAAGTAGTTTTAAGGTCTATTTGAAGTTTAAATTCCTGTCAGATTATACTTGTTATATTCCACTGATTAGAATAAAAAAGTGAGCTTTGCTTTATCTAAGATGGACAAAAAGATAAAAAAAAATTATTAAAAATATGGTCAGGTTCCCTCCAGGTCTTACACAACCTTACAGTGAGCTATTAATGATTATGTACAACAATAATTATTAAACAAACACTGTGGTGAAATGTAATGGTGGTGTGGCAAAAAGCCAGGAGCTGCTGCTTAACCTTTATTGATCAAACTTGATGAAATGTTCTTCAACAGCGTGGCCAGTCCTACAAAAACAAATGCTGTGGTTGTTTTCTTATCCAAACTGCTTCATTGTGTGTAAACAGTATCCAGGCAGGAGAGATATCAGCAATAATCCTAAAAAAGTAGTTATTTCCATCTATCATTATGGGAAGATCGTTTTAATTTCTAACCAATATGGAATTTATCAATCTATCAATACCAGCAAGATCACTGCGATTAATGCTCAGAGAAATGGCATCAAAACCAAAACTTGCATATCAGATTCCACCAGTATTAGTTAGCAGGTTAAATAGTAAAATCCATGACAGCACAATTAGAAATACACTGAATGAGTCTGGTTTGTTTGGAAGAGCTACTGGGTCAAAGACTCATCTGTCAGAGAAACAAAAAAAGTCGGCACATTTTAGGTTTGCAAAATTGCATATAGATAAATCACAAGACATCTCTCTGCTCACAATGCTCAGAATCACATTCAGCAAGAGCCAAACGCAGCATATTGTCACACACCTCATTCCAGCTGTAAATTACTGTTGCACAGAAGTGATGATTATGCTTTGTTTTACTGTCACAAGACTCACACAGCCTGCAGTAATTGAGTCACCCATGAACTCTTTTGTACACTAGAGTATTCTGGAGTCACATGTAATGCCGTATGTCAGCTTTTGCTGCCGCATGACACCAGGTGCTCCAGCTAAAATGGAAAAGAATCAAGGTGTTGCAGCGCAGAGTAAAAGTGCAAACATCTACAGGACTGAAATGGTATGGCACGGAAATATTGTCAACTGTAGATGAATTCAAGCATTATTAGAAGAAGATTGGGCCGAAAGTGTTCTGTGACAATGTGAGAGACTGGTAATGGTAATGGCACTTGAACTGTTGCAGCTAAACTAGCTCTACTAGCTGTTCAGCCCTTAGTTTTCACACTCTGCTGCTGAATTTAGGCTCATTTCCTTTACAACTGCCATGTTTCTTGCTGTGGTTTGGACATTATGTCCAGAGTGATCACGCTACTGCTTGTTTGCAGGGTGCAATGGCAGCCACCTACTCTGCCCTGAAGAACTCCCAACCTACTCCAGAGCTCAAGCCCATCGAGAGTTCCTTCTTGGCTCAGAGGCGCGTGAAGAAGCTGCCTTCCACCACCCTGTAGAGACTCGGAACAGCCAACCAGCTCACTGGAGTCCAATCAAACCACTCCTCCTGGCCCTACACCACTCAGTCAGCTTGCTTGTGGACGTAGCATCCACCTGAAAAAAACCAGCCAAGGAATCCTGACTAAGAATTTACCCCAATCCTTTAACGCCCTGCTCTTGCTGTCATCCCCCTCACGTGGGCTCATCAGCTGCTGTTCGCTAGCCTACTTGGAGCAGCAAAAGATCATGATGATGGATGGGAGTGATGAGGGCAAAGAAAACAACTGGGGGGCAGATTTTTGACAGATGTATTGGTGCCGTGTGGGTGTATGATTCGAGTGTGTGCGTGTGTGTGTGCGTGCATGATCTGCAATGAAGTTGAAGCAGCCATGTTTTTGATAGTGACAATGAAAGTTTTCCCTCCTTATCATTGCTGTAATTGGTTCTTGCTGCACGGCTGTCATTCCACCCGTTTAGTTTTCCGTCTTCCTGTTCTTTTTGTAGAATTGATGAGCTTTATATTACTGGTTGTGCTGCCAAATCAACTTGTGCGGACAGCACAAAGGCACATTTCTGTCCATCTGCTGTTAAATGTGTTCAAAAAGCGTTGTTAATATAAATATGAAACATTTCTGCCATAAATGCCTGTTTGGCTTTGGTACAACCAGAATATGTTGATTCTGGGAAATGTCAAATGCTGATGTTTTGGTTATTGTCAAACTAAACTGTATTTGGTTTTACAGAGAGTGTGTGTTTATGTGTGTGTGTGCGTGTGTATGTCAGTTGCATGACTTGCAATGTGTGTCTGTACTGTCTTGCGGGATGCTGCAGAGTCATGTGCATGGTCTGGTGATGTGATGATGTCATGTGGCTTCCTCGTTTCGCCGCTCCTCCTTTTCTCTGCTTGGTCGATCTGTTGGCACACATTCGAGATGTCTGTTATTTTTATTACTCCTGAAACTAGTAAAATAGGTGGCTTTCTGTGAAAGAAAACCTGCCCAAGGAACAGTGTGGCATGTTGAAATTTGCTATCTGCTTTGTCTTCTCAGTTTTTTGTCGTTTTGGTTTGTTTTTTTTTTTTCTTTCAGTGTTTCTCGGGTAAAATTGAAAGCTGTTTTCTTGTGTTGGCTGCTTTTGTTGTTGTTTGCTTTCTTTTCTTCTTTTTGTCCAAAGAAAGTTGTGATTTAAAATAGTGAAAGACATGCTGAACTGTGGATTTATGCTACAGAGGTCTTTTCTTCTGTTATCCAGAACAAAAAGGCAGCCTGGCTGCTGTTATAAGATAATTAAGTTCTCAAATGTAACTTCTGTCAAATCACTGTTTGGTTATCTTGCACAAACCTGATCTTTTTGTGGAGTACCCATATTTCCATTTGTGACACAAGTTTAATTTACCCTGTTGATCACATGACTTGTTTACACTTACACAACAGTGAGTTTCAGATCTTCTAAAGAAGGGTAAATGTGTCTTGTTCTTAGTTGCTTCATAGGGTAGGTCCTGCTTTCATCTCAGTGCCTAGGCCTACAGGTGAGGCAGAATGTTTTGCATGGTTTAGGAAAAAGCATGAAATCCAAAAGCATCTGCAGAAGAAATGACCTGTGTGGCTAAATAATCCGTGAACCAGCTGTTTTACCTCAAAAGGGATAAAAGTTATATTATGATTATTATTTGGTGGCAAAACCCTCCCTCATTTGATTAATGGTATTATGGTGAGATGTTATTGTGATAAAAATAAAGATTTTTATATCTTACAATATAAAAAATTAGTTGCTTTAGCAAGTTGTCTGTATTGTTTATTTTATTTCAGTTTGTCTTTATAAGAGGGTACTCCTCATTCACAAAAACTCACAATTCACAGTAAATGCGGCTCAAGTCATTCAGATCATGGTTTAATATGCGCTTAGTGGAAGCTTATTTCACCCTATTGCAGCCATAACAAAAAGCTCCACAGAAAACAGCATTTTCTAAAATAAGTTTGACATGTAAATGTAAATTTACATGATTCACAGATCACTTAAAATCTATATTTAACTCAAAATGGGAATGAAATGTGAAATGTTGAAAGTGAGTTTGAAATAAATATTCTCTCAATCCTGTGCAAAACTTTCCTCTACAGGATAAAATATATAAAATTATTTAAAAATGTAGAAAAAGTCAGGAAGGGAAAAGTGGCGCACAGAAACCTTTTAAAAGTCCAGACGTGATCAAACCGGCATAAGAGGCTCCAGCATTACTGTAATCTCGTTTTTTTTTCCAGATTACTAAGTGATGCAACATTTTGGTTAAATTCCAAACTTTCTGTCATGTCTTGTTGCAGGCGAAGTAAGCCGTGAGTACGTGTAAAGAAACAAACGGCTCTTTGTTTCATTTAGCTGCCCTGGAGTTGTCTTCAATGACAGATTTATATTATTTAAGTCACTGCTGCAAGTTCAAAAGAATCTAAGCCAGCCTAATGTTTGGTCTCAACTTTCTTTAAGCAACTCAATGCAACGGTCTGGACTTTTCCACAGGCTTCAGGGAAGTTTCAGCTTTGTTAATCTACAGATGGTGAGCCTACAGTCTGGTGTGTTTCCACAGACGATCACTGGAGGGAGATAAAGTGCAACCTTTATTTATTTATTTATTTCCTTTTAACACTGACAAGATATATAAAATCCAGACCCATTTAATTAAATGCATTTCTTAGGAAAAAAACTTCCAAGACTGACACTGCAGTCTCTTAAGTTAATTCACCATAGTGCATTTAATTATGGTAACTAGTGGATCCAGACTTTATCTCTTTATATAAATAAACCCTTGTGGCAGAATATATCTGTATGTAAATTATTTTCTGCACCTCTGCATTTCTTCCATTTAAATTGACACATTTTCTCACACTTCCTCCCTGCAACACTACAAAAATAAGCTCATAGTATCACCATGTACCTGCTGTTTCCCACCACTGTATGCTCAACAACACTCCCTTACATAACAGACACCACGGTAACTACTGCTCACAGTGGGGTGCTGGTTATCTCCAGTACACCAATGCCTTCATTCATACCTAGACACACGTTCAGTTTGAAGAGGTCCAACTGGGATCTGCTCTCAGCGCTTTCATGTCATCATGCCAATAATTCACATTGCAATAAGCAACTTCCTGCCATATTATGCTCATGTATGTGTGTATTCCTGTGTACACAGACTGAGTCAGCCTGCAGCAGTGGGAGGAGACAAAAGAGACAACTGATATTGATTACAGAACAGCAGA
The DNA here is from genome assembly GCA_037177535.1 of Pseudomugil gertrudae. Taxonomy (NCBI): domain Eukaryota; kingdom Metazoa; phylum Chordata; class Actinopteri; order Atheriniformes; family Pseudomugilidae; genus Pseudomugil; species Pseudomugil gertrudae. The sequence continues at coordinate 13,558,086 of JBAMHV010000021.1, read as the reverse complement.
ACACCATCACCATCATCTGTCTGCTTTCCCAGAAGACAAAGTGGTGCAGTTTTTATGGTTGTCCAATCCACTCAGTACACTGCCCCTGTCAGCTTGAGCAGCTCAGCTCAAGTGTTGAAATTTCATGGGTTTCAATCCAGTAGGACTGATTTTGTTTTTACTGTTTAAATATCTTATTTTTTCATTTTCCATGCAAAATGAAAGATTAGATGTTGGCAAATAAGCATTAAATAACTTAGCCTCTCACACACGAGACCAACATTTACAGGGAGAAGGCTCCAGCTTCTTGAACAAAGCAGTATAGCAAATGCATGAAGGAACACACATTTATTTGCTTAGTTAATAGTTAATAGCATAAAACTAAGTTTATTTGGTTTCAAAGATCCCCATCCTCAAATATTAACTTCTTTCATTTATAAATTCATTCAGGATTACATAATCCATGCATGAAAATACTTCAAAGTATCCTGCTTCACACGTCTCTGAATATTAAGACGGCTATTAGTAGCTTTTATGAGCAGGTATTAATACTGCTGATAAAAGTGATTTCAATTTAAGACGCATACAATAATATAAAGACACCCAGATGCTCTCAATCCTTCACATGTGACATTACAGAGATTAGAGTAATCTGGAACAGAGGGTTCAGTCTGAGAGACTGAGTACAGGATTTCATTACAATTCTAGTCAAAACGGGTTGGAGGACAGATGTGTGTGAGATAAATGTATTTGGAAGTATCTGGCAAACAAACACAATTAATTCAGAGCACTCAATAGAATTACTGCTTGTTTTCTGTGTGTATGTGGATTTTTTTTTATCCACTTTCCATCTGTCACATGTAAAGAACGGCTGTGCATGCAACACTGATAGACAAACTATTAATAAGGACTAACTATTTATAGAGAAGTAGATGGAACGATGACACCCCCCACCCCCATCTGTATGTTTCTTAAATAGTGCAAGAGGTTTATGCTGATCTATAATAAATCCTACATAAATCTTTGTGGTTTACAGTCATTTTTGCTCCCCTGCTAAGTCGTGTAAGTGAATAATAGCCAGAATATTTCATATGAACCACTATACTCATGTTGGAGACCATCGCTGAAAGGGTCACAATACATCTGCACTTCCTTCAATCCTTTCCTTTCCTTATACTTTACAACTACCTCCTCATTAGATTCAGTCATAAAAGTAAGTGTTTAGAATTAGAAATAATGATCAGAGCTGCAATTCTCCTGGACCATCACCTTTTACTTTTCACAGTTTTTCTTATGACCACTAGACATCACGTACTAATAACTGTAGGTAGTTTTGACCTGTGTGACCAAATGCCCCCATGGAGTGTAAGTTTGTGGGATAATCTATGAAATAATGGAAATAAAGATCCAACAGAAGCCGTGAATAAGCTGTAAGACTGTATTTCATGTTTGTTTGTGTGAGGATGTACATGCGAGTGGGAGTGGAGTGCTTGCAACTGTGGGAATAAGTTGTGTTTGTACATCACATGGTCAAAGTGAAATATTTTTGGTGAAAGCATCCTGGCTTTTGCTGGCAAGCTCACACTTGCTGCACCAGATATTTTCTTGTGATAATGGCCGCTGTGCTTTCAGCACGCACACCCCTTGGAGGATTAATTTATAGTGGTTGGGTTTAAACTGCGGATGTTTACTAGAATCCACTGAAGTACCATGAGCACATGACTTCCCCTACAAGTATGAGTTACTCAGTAAGCTGTGTGTGTTTCTGTAGAATCGAATGGCCCTAAAAGAAACTGTGCTGTAGCTACTCAACTCATCTTTATTTATAGAGCACAATGCAGGTTGGCCAATTTGCTGCACACACATATAACCACATAAAATAATGTAAACAGGAAAATCTAAAATACTAAAAATAAGACAAATAAATGAAAAGATTTAAAACAGTAGGCTTTGTACAAATGGAGCAAAATTATTCAAGTTTCCTTTTCATCCTCTTCATTATCTTGGAACTTTCCTCTATTTTGAATAGCAGGATCAAGTCCTGAATAGCATAATAAAGACCTGTCATTTATTCTTTCTGTAGACACAGTCGCACCTTTTCCCCGATACCTGGCTGTCTTTGTGGTTTTTATCTACACTTCCTCTTAACCGGAGATCAGAAAATCTAAATCTCTAGCAGTGATACTGCTAATGCAGCACCAATCCTTAGATAAAAGCAAAATGCTAAGCGAGCTGCCTCAAATATACATGCACATACATACATACACGGTCACCTCTGACCTGCTAAAAGCTTTCTCTGTTTTGCTTCCGTCTAAAGGAGGACAGTTATTTAAAACACTTGGTCCTAAATGTAGCAGTGTTGCTTCTCTCAACCTTTCATGAACAGACGCTTCTCAGTGTCTGTGAGAGCACTTTTGCCTGGTTTTATTTATATGCACGGGTCATATAATCACAGAAGAAACAAGAGGATTTTAAAGACAGAGAACATGTTGATTGATAAAACTGTATTGCATCATGATAAACCAACAGTAATGATACAGATAATACCGCAGTAAGCTTAAAAAGAACTTTAGATGGTTCATTCAATAATGAATGGCGGTCGATGTGATGTTCTCATAAGGACCAAACAATGTTGTATTTATCTGTTGCTGCATTCAACTTAGCTGTAGTGCAGGAAATATATAATGCTTTTCAGAATCAGAAGTCTGACTGCAGTTTTCAAAATGAAGGACAAAGACAATGAACCAACAATAAATATACAATTAATTGTACTTTAGTTTAACTCTCTGCATGAGTTTGTGTTGCAAAAGTTAATTTAAAAGTGATTCTCTTTTCACAAAACCATCTCAAGGCATGGTGCAGACAAAATTAAATCACATTTCAACAATTTAACAACATTCACTATGATTTAATTAAAACAAATCTTAATAAGTGTTCCCACAGTCTAATTAATAAAAAAGGTTTGTATGCAAAATGCTTTCAAATTATTTAAAACAGTACAGATAATCATGTCTGGTGTATAATTTCTATATATTTATTACTGTATCATAATAAAGTCCTCGCTACTGTAACTTTGAAATGAAAAATTCAATACAGCTTTGTTTGCTTTCTTTTAAAATGATGTGTTTACAATTCAGCAGTAAATAAGAAGAACATGAAGGAATACTGTGCTTTGTTAAATGGCTCGAGAGTGAGGAATGATGAGCAGCAAGGTGATTAAGGGAGAGATAAAGTGGAGCATCACCCCTCCCTTCTGCTATTGCCATTTTATGTCAAGGCACTGTTGCTAGGAGCAACCATCAGAGCAAGAGAAAAACGCAGAGACCAGATTGTAAGCAGCAGAGGGGCTGTGAGAGTGGAAGTATATGAAGCAGTGTCAGAAAAGACCCGATACTTCTGCATCTCCTGACTAAGAGCTGATCAAAGCAGACCTCCAGATGATGACGACTAAGCAGAACAGTCAAGCGGAGAGCACAAAAGCTTGCCAGCATCAGCAGCAGAGAGGAAAGCTGCCCAATCATCAGCTGACATGCTCATGAGATCAGCAGCCAATGAGATGCCAGGAGACACCCTCCCCAACGCAGATGCCGCACAATCCTGGCTCAGATCTCTTATTAATGAATGAAGCCGTTCCCAGGCTGCATCACTGCACATCTCTGCATCCCTCTGCTCGGCTACTCTGTCATTTGACACAGGAAAACAGAAGGAAACATCAGCAGCGACAGGAAGGACAGCAGCCGGAGGAAAAGTGAAAGGCTGGCTATGAAGAGACGACAAAGAAACACAGAAACCCATGCTGAGAGGACAGCTGAAGACATGGCAGCTGCTATTAAAAGCACAGACTTGCATTCTGATCTCCACCCACCAGATATAACATCTTCTTCCTCCCTTCTTCCTCCTTCTGCCATGACACCCTCTACATCTGCCTCTGCACTCCTGGCACTGGCATCTCCGGCCACCAGGCGTTCAATTTCCATGGGAGACTTCCGGAGGGTAACAGAGGCGCTACTAGCTGGTTCAGAGCCTCCTTCCACCTCTGCCACGGCCCCCTCCTCCAAACTCGTCACCCCCAGCTCCAGCATGGAGTTCGAGGCAGCTCGGCGGCGCCTCCTGGAGGTAGAGGAGCGTCAGCGTGTCATCAGAGAGATGGAGAGGCGGCTGGAGGAGCTTCGGGAGGTGTTTGTGCGTTCAGAGCAGCAGGTGGTGGTTCATGGAGAGCTAGTTTCACGGATATCTAGTGCAGCCCAGCAGGGAGAGCTGTATGTTGCAGAGAACAGCCAACGCCTGAAGAAAGGCCTGAGGTTCAAGAAACACCGACCTACTATTGTCTTTTCCTCCATGCTTGGACTTCGTACGTGCCTCCCCTGGCCTGTGAAGCTCAAATAAGACAGTAGAAGCTTGCATTCCACCCTTCACTTTAGACATTTGCTTCACATAACTGGGATTAACTGGGAATCCACGATTCTTTAGCTATCACTTATTAACAAGACTGCTTTCCAGTTTCAACTTTTCGGCTCTTGTATCCTGAGGCTGGTCCTCGAGAGCTTTAGAGTGCCTACAAATATCACAGATGCTTGTGAGGAGCTTCCTGTTCAGTGTTTTTCTGTGGAAAATCTCTGGCTAGAAAACCAATCAAGCTCGCACCAGTGCAATGTGTACAGGATGTCATTATGTCCTCATTGTTTTTCATAAATACGTTGCTGCTTGCAGTTACAGTTAAGCTTGCACAGGAGAGATTCAGATAAAATCCAAGGTGCATGGATGAGTCAGGTAATGTGGGAGGATGGGTTCAGACTGACCTGTGATGTATCGAGTTTCACGGTACTTCAGCTAACTTATTCTGCAGAAAGGGATCTAAAACCTTTTCAAGGGAAAAAAAGAAATTAGCGGAAAGGTTAGCGGCTCATTAAGAGGTTGAATAAAAGGTACCAAAAGATTTTTACAAGTTTATCAAAGGATTGTTGCATTTTCCAAGATGCAGAAATGGAAAATAATTACAAAAGTTTTAAAGGAAAAACAAAATCGTGCCTTGGCTTCTCTGGGGCCGTTTGACAACAACCATGGTATCTGTTTTGAGAGAATATACAAGGACAAGCAAGTTAACTGGAAGAAAATTCATGCTGGGACAATTCCACCTGTGGCCTCTTTTTATCCAGTCACCTAGCAACCGCTCAAGTCTCCATCCTAAATCTGCTTCCACAAACACACAGAATGTATCCAGCTGAGCACTGTTACTACAACACGGTGTGTTAGCCGTAGAGATCCTCTGAGGGAGTTAAGGATATTAGAGGCTGAAGCTTGTTTTTAGTATCATTTCATTTCCTTTTCTTAAGATTAAGGCATCGATATGTCCACAAAAAATTTAGGGTATCTTATCACAAACTACTGACACTGTAATGGTGTCCCATGTGACAATGATGCTTATTAAAAGCTGCATCTTTGCTCCTTGTGAACACTAATTAGTACACACAGGAGTTAAGGTGACATTGTTTCACTAAAAACGTTTTGTAACAAAAGAAAGCTTGGCAGTTTTCATTCACTTTTCTTTCTAGGATAAATAAATCACCAGTTATGTTGTAATCCATCATGCACTGTAAAATATTTGTCACAAACGCAGGTCACCTTAGTTCTTTGTTTTGTTCTTCTGCATCACTTCTTTGAACTGACAGTGATGAAGTATCTTTCATCTTTCTAAACCACTCCCATGCTCTAGCCGCATTAGTGCTTGCAGGATGCACAGCTAATGCACTGGGGACATCTATTTTGGGGCATTAGAAGGTTATGCATTGAGGCAGGAATTCAATCTCAGTGCATTTGTTGAAGAAATGCACATCTAGAGATATAGGTTCACACTAGTATCTGTGAGCTGCTCGCCAAAGGATTGAATGGGAATCCCTGAACATGCTTTGTTTGCTACTTATGTCATAAATATAAAGAAGAAGAAAGGATGTTGCAACAGAAGCACATCATTGAGTGTAGAACCACTTACTGTGTTTTTCAGAAAATCTTCATATATTCTTGTTTTCATTCTTGCTTACTTGCACAGATTTACATGATGTATTAAACGTATCTATTTATTTCAAGTAAAACCAAAAGAGAGTGACTCTTAGATGTAGTTGTCTTTGTTAAAGACCTTGCAATGAAAGTGAGAAGAAAAACATGGTGTGTGCAAAAAAAGATAGCTGGGCTTAAAGCATGAGTTTAGATATGTAGGCTGGTGCAAATTAATTAAAACAAGGCCATGAAAATGTCTAATTTTGACTTTAAGGGCTTAAACGATCAGCCTAAGTTGCTAGGGAACAAGAGAGCCACTAACAGCTGCATAACCCGTCACAGAACAGCAAGGTTATAAAGAAAAGGGCATTCTGGGTGTTTCTTTAATCAAAGAAAATATTGCAGATTTAATGTTTCTGTATATCCGATTGTCCTGGAAGCTTTTTTCTAGATTGTTCACCAACTATTTCACATGGCCAAGTGAAACACTGCTTCTTTCTTTATGCACATCTATCAAACAGGATTCTGTTCAAATAGATGCTAGTAGAAAATGTCTGTGGAATAAAGGGGTCTCAAAGGCCTTAAACATGTTAAATACCACTATGTAAATAGCTCCAAATGTACTTGTATATATAGCTGGCCTCATATGCCTTATGCGGTGTTCGTGCATTGGCATTTATAGTAGTGATATTATTGAGGTCGTGGTGAACCCATGACCATCACTGCATCCAGAAGCATCTTTTTCTGCGCAGGTTAAAATCACTTGAGTCGTGCACCAGTTTGGGACTGCACCTTTTCTGTTTTATATAAATGAAAAATAAAAAGAGACGCTTTCCAAAGATCTCTGGACCCACTTGCAGAATGAATGTAATGTTTGTTACTCAGCTGTTTCTGTAGGCTTTCCTTAACACTGACTAATGACTATAACTGACTATAACCACATATTTTCTTTGAACCTGTGGCTGCCAGTAAATGTCACTGTATTTATTTCATACCTCTGGATGGCGTTCTAGCCAATGTAACTTTCAAAATAAGACATTCATTTGATGAACAAACCTCTGAGGAGCTTAAAATTAATTCTACAACTGCATCGTCACAGCCATTTACCAGTACACACACTGACTGATCACAGGTCCAAAAACACATTTCTGATGGTCATTTATCTTTTGAATGTTTTAATATTTTGTTTTCTAATGTTTAAAAAGTGATTTATGCATTTGTTATAAAAATAGAGAATCGTTCTCATATGGTATGTGATACCTTTCGTCAGTAATATTTTTGTTTATTAGGAGCTTTATTCTAGTATGAATGTAAAGTAACAGGCACAATGTTTATTCAAATGTATGCTTGAAAGCAACAGCGGGTTAGGCATTAATCATTGATCTTTTCTTAATGTATAACAGGTGATTACATAGTTTGGTGTTGATGTAATTGAGGTATTGCTCCTGCTTTTTACAAAGATTTCTGCTACATGTTCTGCTGAGTAAAACAGGGAATGTTATTCACCTTTTTATGCTTTCAGTTGCTTCACAATGATGTGATGTTCAAGACTACTATATACATTATAAAAATCTCATTTTAGACCATTTCAGTCTTTTGTATAATATGCTGAATTATTAGAATAAAGCCATTAAAACACTAAAATGTTGCAAACATGTTCGTCTTTTCTTTCCTTGTGGTTAGAATAAAATCCTTAAGTCTTTTAGGGAACTCTAACAAAGTGGTACATGACATATTTTGCAGCTCAACAGGACATTTAGAGTCACCTTGCAGTAGCTCACAGCAGTACAGCGCTTGGTCAGCAGAAATCTGCTCTCTGACATAACAGATGCTGGAAGCTTGAAAGAAGCAAACTGAAATTAAGCTCCGGGTCGAAAGATTTAACGGGACTTGGTTTGTTTCACTCATCTGCATGTCCATTAGAGCCGCTCTTCAGCTGATAATTTGGTTAGATGGAGGTTAGATAACACTGTTTTCCCAGAGTAGAGCAGAATGTCTACTTCTAAGTGCTCATTATTGCAAACAAGGATTTGTGGAATCATGTTAAGCTGATGTTTTTGCTGCTAGTTGCTTTATAAAAACATTAGCATGATGTGTTTTTTCTGTATTAATGCATTTCTACAACTTGCCAGATATTTAAATATCCTTACTGATATTTGATTTATTAGAGATTACACAACTATCTATAATGACACTTGTATAAAAACATACAGATGTAACACTTTCTACCCACTCAGAAATATGAACTCAAAGATTAGTGCAGGCTTTACTCATGTGTATTGTGAATAATATAATATTCCACCATACGTGCATACTATTAAAGTCTATTTCTGCATTAACTGTGTCTTTGTATTAATAAATGAAAATGAGCAAAAGTATTACTGAATGCAGAATTTTGGGAATGTTTTACATATGTTGTATAAATTAGCACAGGCATGCAGGCCTCATGGGGATATGGTTGTTTACATGTGCTGCTCAGTTGGCAGAAAGGAAAAGATGAGCATGATGCTTGACCGTGCAGACTCAGTGAGGTGGCTGCTTATGTAAGTGACAGGTTGGAATTTCATCATTGTGGCTCTGGGACAGTGTAGCATCCAGATGGGAGACAAAATGAGGTTAGGAGGTAGAAAGAAGCTGCAGGCCTGGACAGATTTAGGTAAACGTGTAAGTTTACATGCTTTAAAGATATCCAAGCAGAAATGTATGACTTTAAATTATGGAAAGTACACGCGCATGAAAACTAAAATCACCTCAGCCATTTTTATTATCTGGCATTATAAAATTATAATCCTTGTGTTTCAGCAATAAAAAAGGTTATTTTGACCCACGTCTTATTTACTGTGTAGCAGATGTGAAAAAGGTAGCAACTTTAAAACAATCAGGAAGCCATTCTGGAACTAAGACTGAATAATTTAACCAGTGTGTGCTTGTAGTGAGCGTACATGACTCGAGTCTCTTTTGGTCTGTATACGTAATACATTTATGCCAGGTCCAGATCAACTGTAAATGAAATGACATCTAACACATAAACATGTTTAATATGTATGTTACAAATACACTTACTAAAACAAGTTGATTAATTTACATTCAGAAAGTTTCACTCAGCGTTATCCAACGCCGTCACACGCTGCCTCACATCTCTGCCAACCTGTGTGTCTTGTGACTTCTTTGCTTAATCATCAACGCTCTAACCCGAAAACACTAACAGATGCAGTGATGAGCAAACAGGATGCTTACCTACATGATTACATGGAAGAAAACCTGCCCTACTTTATCTCTGTCAGTGTTCTTCTGTTTGGTGACAGGATCCTCTGGACAAACATGCAACGCTTCCCTTTGTTTCTCTTTCTCTGTTTTGTCTAACTTAAAGTAAAAAAAACACGTAATAACATATCAAAAGGCATCATATTGGTAACAAAAGATAATACTGTCTTTTATATTTACTAATTTGGGGAAAACATGTTAAAACAAATATGTACAACAAACTGTATAATACAGTGAAATGTGCTCCATCTTGTTTCTGATATAAAAGAGGAGCAGTGATATCGCTCCCAAAATACTTTGTCACATTAAGGCCCTTGAATCCCGACAGCTTTTATGAGCGCAAGTGTACTCATGTATATCCGGCATTGAAACAAAAATGGACCTAGAGAATCTAAGCTTTTGTTCATTGAACAAATTACTATGAGGAGCTGTTACAAACAGCCTCCCTTTAGGTGCCATTTCCTGGTAGGTTAGAGTATTTTTTCCCTCTTCTCTAACCCACCGTCGTTATTACAGGTTCTACAGAGACTGATGCCTGGAGCCAGTAGAAACGGGATCCTCCACTCTCCCTGCAGACACTGAGCTATACCCAGACTCATGATGGCCAAAGATTCAGATGTCTGGCTGGACTGCACAGACGCCTGGCGTTGTGTTGGAGACAGACAGGCAGGCATATCCCAGCGCAGGCGGCAGCAGACCTCACAAGTTTCACTGCACTGGAATGTAAAACATTAGATACTTTCTCACTCAGAGCAATAGGCAGTTAAATCCCTATTCAGCAGCTAGCAAGGTAAATATTTACAGCTCAGTCAACTTTTAAGAAGTTTCTTTTGAGTTTAAAGTGCCTTGAAGGGTTTTGGCCTGATGTTATATTTTGCCTAAACCTGTGCCAACAGGTTACATATATGCTGCAGAAATGAGAGATTAATGGTTACACTGACACTGGCAGACTTTACCACACCCACAACCTCTGGACCTTTGAATTGTAGTTCAAGGTTTATGACCACAGATGAAAACTTTCAATGTCTTTGTTGCCTTCGGGATGAGTAAATGTTTGAATGACAGCAAACAACAACAGGACCGTTTTCACATTCAGTTGTCCCTTTGCCAGCAGAACCTCACATTGTGAGGAAAACCTCTAAGTTTGCTTAAATGAGTTGGATTCAGGAAAACAAGTCTTTTCCCGTCGATAAAAGCAGTTCCCTGTTTCAGAAGTATGCTTCTGTCAGTCTGTTAGTCTGTGTACATAGTTAACAGGAAAGGTCCCACTCCTGGATGGTTCCCCGTCTATGTGTCCAACCTGTTGGATAGAAAGTAATGTGATGTTTATGATTTGCGTAAGGGGAACTTCCATGGACATGTATGAAAATCAATCATTCAAATGACTTCATGACTGATGTGATACATTTGTGTCGTGTCTGATTCTGTATTTATACAAGTGGAACTAAATTAGTATAATCCATAACATGTTAATAGGTTGAGCCTAAAGAAGAAGAATTTGTAGTTGCACTTACCCACCAGTGGGGGTCATTACTGGCTGTGACCACAATGACTTCATCTTTAAAAAAAGCAAGTTGTTCCGAGCTGACGGCTTGACAGTCCACCAAAGCTTTGACACGCTTCTTAGGTCGGCTGACAGAATCCTGGAAGAAACGTGTGAAATGATTCTGTGTGCCACCAACAAATTCATTTCATCTGTAAAATCTCTCTGGACTTTGAGGAGACAGGGGTGGCTCCTAGACTAAGGACAAATGCAACACAAAGAACACTGTGTGTCCATACCATTGCATTTCTGCGTGATCGTGGGCCACAGGTCACAGTAGGCGAGGATGAAGGGGCTTGAGCAGCTGCTGGTGCAGGAGGTGGGATGAGAGGTGGACTAGTCCTCGCTAAGCTGCAGTAGAGTTCCTCCTGGCTCCCCACACAGCTCTGGGTCAAAGCACCACATTTTCCCTGGCTGCCTCCCCCACTGCTGGTGCGACGATATGACGTGGTTTTCTCTGAACTGGTCCACACAAAAACAACTTCAACTTTCTCTGACTAAACACCTTTGTCACGTGTAGTTATTTATGAATCACAATGCAGCGTTACAGCTCAGTAACTTTTTATTTACCTGACAGGTCCAATGTGATTCTGAGGTGATACTGGTGGAAAACTACTAGAACTTGATGGGCCCTCCCAGGTCTGCCTGTGAGCCCTGTGCAGACACCCTTGTCTGTGTGGAGATCGAGGAGATCTTCCACTCTGACTTTGATTCTCTGTATTGAATGAAGCAGAGCCGTGTTTTGTTTGTGTCTGAGGACATGATGACTTGGGTGCCGGGTAGGAGGAGTGTCGTGCGAGGTTTCCTTCATGTGTTGTGACTGAAATCTGGGGGTCTGAGCGCCCTGAGGAGATCAACACAAAGACCAGGAGCAACACTGCATCAGTGCAACAAAGCTAACAAAGTGTCAGACCAGTGTTTTGCCAAGAGTATAAACAAATCATTTAAAGCTATTTAAGCTAAAAGATTATTAAAGTTCAGTGCACGTCTGCATTCGGCAGTTACCTCTTAAGATGGACTTAGCTGGCAGTGGTGGTGGCATTAACGTTTCAGAGGGGGCACTGCTGGCTTGAGGATTTCTGATATCAACATTCTCATAAGTTTGGCATGGCCTGCTGCTTGTAGTAGCACCATTACTCCCAGTCCAGCGGGCAAAGGAGGACACCCCACCTCCATTTGATGATGGAGAACGATTTTTAGGCAATGGGCTCACCTAGAAAAAATAATTTCAGAATATTTTCCAGACTGATTAAAATCCCACATCACATAATGACTCGACTAAACTCACAACAGGTTTCATCGACCAAAATTCAGAGTCATTAACGAGGCCGTAAAATTTGGATTACCCTTTCATCAAGGTCATCCTCACTGTCATAGAACTCCTGAGAATGTGTCTCCCATGTGAACTCCACATGGATCTGAGAGTTAAATTTCCCACTCTGGGCCAGCTCCAACTAAAACACACAGACACACAAACACACACCGAGGAGCACAACTTTTAGCAGATATATGACTTTTTTCCACAAATACACTTGTAACATGCCTGTAATAACTGGAATCAGCCTTCTGATTCTGTAGTTCATAAAAGAGGACACACTTTCATTATCAAACCTTACAGAATTATTCTGTATATTATTTTATTTGACGTTCACATCCTGGCTTGACTCGAGTTGGATCTTTGATTTTTGGAAATGGTTTAAAACAAATTATTAATATCTAAATACAGAAGTGTGCTATTGTACTCATTACATGTTATTAAAAACTGAAAACATACACAAAAACAAATCTTTAAAGAGAATTAATTAACATGGCACAATTCAAAACTTGTTTTAAATTTGAGGAAATTTTGCTTTTTCTTTTTTCCATTTTTTTGACAAACATCTTGTAAGCAAACAGGATGTTGGACAGGGCCGGTTTGATCAGCAGGGCAGATGTCCGGTAAGAAAATAAAACCAGTTTATTAATGATACACATCAGGGCCTGATGAGGGTTGAATTTCGTATCCTGGGAGTGAGCCTTTTGCTGGGCTTGGCTACACTCTGAGTTATTTTAAGGTAATATTTCCAGCTGTGGAAGTTGTGTTGTTTTGTTTCGGAAGTTGGCTTTTTTTTTTCTTTGAAGGTATTCCATTATTGCAACTTGATTCCTCAGTTAAACTTACTTCCTGACGGTGTGTGTTCTCTGAGCATTTTAAACCTTGAAGAGAAAGTTGGTCTCACCAGTTCAACGCAGTGCGAGTGCTGCAGCCGTCGAGCGATATCAAGAGCCGTCTCTCCACTTGAATTTACTAAAAATAAAAATGATGTTTTTTTTACTCATTGTTAGTTGTCTTACTTTGTCAACAACAGCAAAATAAATTATACCTATGTGAAGGGCTGCCTTGGCTTTGAGCAGCAACTTGAGAGATTCAGGCTTGTGATATAAAACGCTGTAGTGAAGAGCTGTGTTCCCCTCTGCTGTTCTCTTCTCCAGACAGTTGCTGCACAATGAACACATGGCGCAGACAGATGGTATTAACTTTTACCAAAGTGCGTCAAGCAACCCGACAGCGCTTATAAACAGAAGTTAATGAATCATATGACCAGCCAGACCTGTTCTGACAAAGGAAGTCCACCAGGGCCAGTGAGCTCCTTTCCTCCAGACGCACAGCGAGATGCAGAACTGTCTCTTTGACCCCCTGAAAGAGGAAAGAAAAGAGACAAATGAGTTCACATTCTTAAAGAGATATTCCTCATGTACTTTTTTTAGAGTTACTACAAATTATTTGAGAGTTTTGTCACTCACTTATGTGGCTACAGTATGTGCCTGAAGATCAGGCCTATCAGGCGATTCCCTTATAAAACTTATGACGGGTAAATTGTGCAACAATGCTTTTGTGTCAGTTGAAACAAAAATGTTACTGTAGCTTTAAAGATCATCTGTTTATGTAAAGTGCAAAATGAAGGCCAAAGGTTGAGGTATTTGCTCACCAAAGACATAAGCTCTGGCCTAAAAGCTAAAATAATAATAAATAAGCACCAACCAACATAACAATCTCACTCACACACACACACACACACACACACAGAGTAAAGTAAGCCAGACTGCACACAGTGTTAAAGTGGGCCAGGAAGTGTCTGACAGGAAGATAGAGTATGATTAAAAACAAGAACAAGAGGTGGTAGAGGGACAGCAGGAGGGGGTTACAAGATGAGAGGAAGAAGAAAGAATGGGGAGGAGGGGTGAGAATAGTGGATTAGTGCCCAGAGGAGATGGGAGTGTCACAGACTACCTGCGCACTTGCCTGAAGCTTGAACCAAATTTTAGATTCTGTAATTATCACATACGTAGCTCCTCCAGCCAGTATGATGTGACTTGTTAACAGCAGGATTTTTTTATTTATAGCTATTTTAAACCACTATTTTAATAAAAAAGGAACAACTCAAGATATTTTACCAAAAAAAAAAATCATCTCACAAAAGCATGAGGAACCATACACACACTGAGTGGGTGGTCAAGCCAGGATGTTGCTGTCATTAACCGTAAATATGCAAGTCATCTGTGTGAGTGTTGGGAGTTTAATTTTGCCACAGGATAATATAGGTTTATGTCATGTAGGTGCATGTCCCTGACATTTTTAATGCTAAGGACAATCTCGACATCTGCTTCATTAATCCAGATTATAATGTGCAGAGGCACTTCCAAGACAAGCCCCGCTAATGTGAACAATTAATTTTCACTTGACTCAAGAAAACCCACTTAATTAAAACTACCAGCCAAGTTCTTTTTGCACTTAAACACAATTATGTTTTTTCTGTCTTTGTCAGAAAGATTGACTACTAGAAAATATTGAACAGAGAGTTTTTAAACCATAAATTGGAAACCTTTAACCTTACTTATTTCCACTAAAAGCCAGCAGGTAATGTTACTGTAACTATCAATGACTGGGAGTTAAATAAAAATATAGTGATGCTCTGTGTTAACTGCACATCCAATATAAGCGTAGCAGCAAATGGGAATATGTGACCCACTGGCCAAAGCCTTCCAACAACTTGGCCCAGTTAGCTCTGATCAAAACCCTAACGGGACACTTGAGAGCCAGAAACAGAGGTGAGGCCATCCACTTATGACTATAAATGATCTTTACCTGCCAGTCAGGGAGCATGAGTGGCTTGGTCAGGTCTGCTCCTTCAGCGTAGAGCTGCAGAAGCGACGCAAGGTCATGGTTCCTCACGGCATCATACAGACGGCCTGGACAAGCTTCTTCTCTGCGCAGCACATACCGACGTTCAGCATACTTTGCAACAATATACTCCTTCCTGGCATTCCTGGTTGTTACGGAAACATGAATAAACAATAAACAAAACAGTCATTCATAATATACCTGACAACAACAACACCAATGGCTGAAATGAAATCTAGAACGTACATGTCGCTTTGTGGTAATGGTTTGACAGAGTCATTCGGGAGGCCTGCCTCCATAATGTCATTGAATCTGGTGTTGCCGATGCTGACAGCCAGCTGGAAAAACACACAAACACAGGTATGCAATTTTTGTTATTAAGAGATCCTGACAATTGTCTGTCTGTTTTTGTTTCCAATGTGTGCTTCAGCTGGGTTTTTTTTTTAGTACCAGTAGTTCAGAGGTGCTCAGCAAGTCAAGCGTAAGAGACTGAATCCTGGAGTAGTGGACTCCTAGATCTCTGTGGATTCCAGAGCATTCTATACATGTCAGGATTCCCAGGTTGGTCGACAGCCATGTTGGGTCTGAGATACACAGCAGAAACAACAAAAAACAACAGAACTGATCTTTTAAAATCCCAGTACCCAGTACATACGTATTTATTATTCTCAATAAATATTTTTTTAATTTCCTGCTGTAATTTTGACCTTTGGTTTCCTAGCCATTAATAATGATCAGCTGACCTGGAGCTCCACAGTCTGCACATGCCTCATTGCCCGACATGTGTCGCAGCTCTGTGATGATGGACTGGGAAAGTTCCTGGAGCCCACTATCCTGGAGGTGAAGTTGATCTCCTCCTAGCGCCGTGTTCAAAGCCTCCTCCTTACTATTCTGTAGCACAGACACCCAACTAAAAGTAGAGACACACAAACACATAATACAGCTTGTCATCACTCATGTGATGGGTAACACCACCAGAAAGCCAGATTTTTTTCTTCAGTTGCTTAGAAGTTTAAAAGCATGTGTTGCACATGTGTCTTCAGTCTTTAATGAAAAGCCATTACTCTCACTTTCTCAGCTTCACTCACACAGAGACTCATACAGTCATACGGTTTCACTTTTGAATTTTTGCATTTTTCTTTGCCCATAAACTCGTCAAACACACCAAATCAAAGAATCTCAGAGTCCCACACACAAAGGAAAGTCAAGGGACAGATGGACCCCCTTAAAACATCCCAAATATTCCACGCTTGTTGTCTGTGGCAAAAACAAAAAAAGTCCCACCCAGAACCAGATAGGCCATAGGGTGCAAAAAGACACATTTTTTTGTTCTGAATCGTATAATTTCCCTTCATATTTGTACATAAACGACCTTGCATGATCTCTCTTTTTGATAAAAGCATGATAGCTTATCCCTTCCATTCGTTCTGTGAGATGCATTGGTTGTGTTTGCCAGGCTTCTTTCCATTAGATCAATCTTAAATAAAAAGAGCCAAAAACTGTTACATCTAGCATTTACAGTAAGAAAACACAAAAAAAGACGTCTATAATATTAATAATCAGAATGATGAAACGCTTACATTGTACATTCCTGCTCATCTTCAGCCTGGAAATGATATGTGCGGTTATCTGAGAAGGAGAGAAAGTGGTAAAGATGGGAGTGCCAAAAGTTAACAAGAAAGCATTTTAGCAGAAAATTTAGTTGCATAACTAAAGTTGGTGTAACTTAATCACTTGTTTAACCACAAAAAGGTGTATGTAATCTTACTAATCCAAGAATAAACTATTTCAGGCATTTATTTCTGTTACAGTGGAAACCAAAGATGCCAGCTTCTTTTGGCGCTTCTTTTGGAGTTATAGCTGCTTTGAAGATGACTGTTCAGTCATTAAAAGCCATTTGTCAAGAGTATAAAAGGTAGAGTTGACATACGAGTGACCAGGTCAAAGGTCCTTTTGTCTTCAGGGTCTGGTCGCACCTGACAGGTCAGCAGGTTTAACTTGGCTGGTGGTCGATTGATCTAAAGCAGAATGTGGTTTTAACACATTATTTGCCCCATCAAAGTTTGGTTACTGTGTCACGTTTCACTGGTTCTCACCGTACTGTGGGAAATAGTCAGGCATCCAAATTTAACACCACACTTCCTCTTCTGCCAAACCTTCCTTATCCTGTTAAATTAATGGAAACACAAAGTCAGAATTTACTTAAAAAAAAGAAATGATAAGACTGATGTAGCACTGAAATGAAACGAGTGTTAAAATGACCCCACTTCCATTTCTACCATCTCTACTGAACATAGTTAGATGACTGAGAACCTGTTTCATTTGTGTCAGTGACCTAGGGGGAGTTTGGGAGTTTACAGTTTTAACCCATGAAGCCTGTGATGCAAATTAGAAAAAAACAGTTGTTATAGGACTGAGGAGAGTAAACTCAACTCTTTGGTTTGACAGACTAAACCACATCCCCTTTCTTCTCATAATGTAGCCTTGCTGTGTGTGTGTGTGTGTGTGTGTGTGCGCATGTGTTTGTGTGCATGACGCAAAAGTTGGATCGGCTCAGTTAGCCTGTTTGCCAAAAAGGTCCAATGAAGGGGCCCCAGCATGAATCTTCATGTGACAGTAATAAAGCTCAGCTCAGGCTGTTTGAGTTTGCCCTTCCCTCTTACTTTTCAGCTGGATTTGATCACCTCTGCCTCTTTTAGGTCATGCATGAACATTGTCTTAAGCCTTAATAATCAAACAATATAAAAAACCCAGATTTTGCTCTGATGTTACGACGTGATTGTACGCACCCATCACTCTTCTTGAGGAGGAAGCCAGATTTCTCTGTCCCATACTTTTTGTTTCCCTGCGGTTGGTGGATGCTGTACACATTGTTGGAGTTTTTTCTGTTCAAGTACTCCTTGGATACAAACATGAATTTGTAATTCAATCACTTAATCACAAAAATATCAAACTACATTAGCAGATTATGAAACTGACTGAAACAATGATACGTTGTAGATATGCATACCTCTTTCCCCTCTACTTGCAGAAGTAATCTTAGTGAGTCCCTCAGCTGAGTGACTTGTTTTACTTCCTCATCCTGCTCCAGACGCATCTGCAACACCATAAAAAGTCAAACAGCAATAAAATATTAAATAAGTTGGAAATTCTGCATGTTATGAGTTTTCCAATTCTGATTAGGCCACATACAAAACTTTTTTATTTGTTCTGGGTGTGGATTGGGAATACATCAGAGCTTTGTGTAAGAGCCTAAATAATGCAGAGCAGAGCTCAGCATGTGGGAGTGTCGTCTGTGGAGGTTTTTATCTTTGTACTAAGATGTAAAGTGACCATTCACAGATGTAACATCGGTTCAAAATCAGTCCAAATGAAATATTTGGAACATTTTTCCTGGGAATCATTACATAAAATCAAAGTGAATTTCCTGCTTGAGGCCGAGGCCTGGCATGTCTGAGCAAGTCTGTGCTCTGCACATGTTGAACCAGAAAAACCTCCAACGCTCCCTGTATCACAGTTAACAGTCTGTTTCCAGCACACTAACTAGGAAAAGGAAAAAGGGAAGGTTTTGTTCATACTGCAGACCGGTGGTTGGAGAAATAGGTGTGTACTAAGGAAAGAATGAAAATGAGGGAATCTCCCAATTTTATAATTTGGGTGGAAGTCTTTCTAAGAATAGAGTCCAATAACAATTTCTGCCTTTATGTTCAACTGGGGAGGTTAGAGAGAAGTAGGGAGGCAGAGCAACAGACAAACAGTCACTGCTACATAAAGAAGGAACTGAAATACCACAAATAGTTTTATTTTACTTTTTCTCAGACAATTCCTCCTATTTTTTTGACTGAGCCAGACAAGACAATTAAAGGAAACTTGACCAGAAAAAGTGGATGGTGTGGGTAGATAGAGGGCATGATAAGTATGGTATGAGCATGTGTGGGCATCCTGTGATAACCTCAATTGGAGAGAATCTGAACAATGCAGAGAAAATACTGCTGTGCTAACTTAAACATGGCTCATAATCTAAGTTCCAGAAAGCGAGTATAATTCCAAATAAACTGAGATACAATGTAAAATGAAACAAAGACAGAAAGAAGGATTTGCAAATCTCATGAACCCATATGATTTCCCCAGTAGAACATAAACAACATATCAGATGTTGAAAGTGAGAAGTTTGATCATTTATTGGAAAATAAAACATCTCAGAAAAGTTGAAGCAGGTGATGTTTAGTATGTATCTCTTCTTTCAACATCTACCTGAATGTGTCCGAGATATGAGGAGACTGACGTGTAAGGAAAAGTATAATGCTCATGTCTGATGTAGGATTCTAACTGATCAACAACTCCAGGCATAAGTTGCCAGATTTGTGTTGCATGATACATCAAAAAAGTAAAACATGTATAGGTGGACTTGAAGAATTATGTCTGGCAAAATTATGGAAATTGTATGGAAAATTGTCTTGGACTCAAGCACTACTAAAAAAAAAAACCAAAACGTATATGACACAACAATAAACTGCTGTATTCAACATGCAATGGATGCGCAGGATTTTTTTCTTATTAGCATGTAGAATATTTCATGTTCATGTGTGGTGTCTGAAAAAAAAATCTAATTTTGATGCACCTGACCACAGAAGAGTTTTCCACGTTTCTGAATCATGTTCACAAACACCTTCCTCGGAGTTTGCAACTGGCATCACTGAACATGACAGGACATTTTGTTCACAGAAAATGATTCCTGGAAGTGGGAAAGTATGAGGAACGTCATGGCTGGTTTTCATGCAGCATCACCTTACAGCCCAAAGATTCTGCCTGAGGTTCTGAATCTTTTGCTCTTTACACAGTAGATGCTGGAATTACCCAAAAGGGGGCATTTCTTGATGCAGTTTTCTCCCAGATGTTGTTGCCAATCATTACATCTCAGACATAATGGGTTTGTAATAACAAAATAAGTAAGTACCAGAACGTGATTTACACACTAAAAACATGAAACGTATGCGGGGAAAAAAACCCACAGCAGTTCAACATTTACCGTGTGAATAGAAGAGGAAAGTTTCTCGATGAAAGGAGTGAGATTCTCTGCAGCTTTCAGACCATCCTGGAAAAAACTGAGATAAAAAAAAACTTGCTGAGTCATGATGGTACTTCAGCTCAAATATCTCCATATCGTCAGCCAAAACATCACATGCTGAAGCTGTAAAAGCAGCACCACTCCCACATCAAACCCTTGGAAAGGGTTAAAAGGGGGTAAATGATTTACAGCAATAATAACAAATTGTAAAAAGAAGAACAAATTAGAGACTACTATGCAAAATATCTTGCTTAAACCACAGATGAAGATCACATAATTTTAATGCCAGGAATAACTTTTAAAGCCTACAATATAAAATGTATTGTTAGTCCAGACTGACCTGAGCTGAGCCTGGAAATATTTGATGAGATTCTGGAGAAGATCAGGACCCTGACGCACCTTAAGTTCCTGTATCTTCAGAAGATACTACAAACATAAACACAAAGAGTTTAACACAACTACAGTGCATTAGACATTAGTGCATAAAATCACCAAAAAAGCATAAAGCAGTTGGTGTCCTGCACAAACTGTTTCAACTAATTCTGGACTAAATGCTTTCCATATCCCGTGAGAGCATGTTTTAGTGTGTGACTGGAAACTTTATGTTGTTTCAAAGGTCATGTGTCTTACTCAAACACCCTCATCAGTGAACTTTGAAGACTTAAAGTAAAATGTGAACACAACAAGAACAAACACAAGCTAGTTTTAGTTCTGTGCAGAACGAATGACTACATACTACATAGTCTGAATCCATCTGTCTTCTGCAGCTGAAGCAGCTCAGTGAAGTGTTTTTTCTTCTGTGTATATTCATGCGTTTCTGTGTTTTGCTGAGCATTTGTATGCATGTGGGGGGAGGGTGACCGAATGGCAGAGACTGAGGGTTTGGGATGGCTCTCAACAAGTGGAAATTCCATTTTCCTGCTTTTCCCTTTAGTTTCAACAGCTGGTCTCAGTTAGGGTTCAACTTTTTTTCAGGGTCTTCTCCAGCAACATATGCACTACCTTGTCAGCGGAGATCTACACCACCTGTATGCTACAACACCTTCAATGCATTTCTGAACAATTTCTGATTATTGATCTCACAATGACTCAGACCTGTAATTATATGCTACTTAATATTTTAGTTACTGACATCTAATGATCATTACTGAAGAGAAAAAAGAGAATGACTTAGAGTATCTATACAACCATAGAGGGAATAATTCCCAATGCAGACCACCCACATCATTTAAATAAAGCCCACTGCAGGTATGCAAAGAGTCTGGGATTTGGTGTTTTGAGTGGCACTAAGCCCTCACCTCACACATTTGCAGCTGGAAGATCCTTCTTTCTCTCTCCATGTCCTCTCCTCCATCTAGCCCTTCTGTCCTGATCAGCCCCAGCTGCTTGTTCTTCTCCTTCCTTTCCTTCTCCAGCTTCACCCTGATGGATAGACAGTGGAAATTAGTAACAAATCAAAATTTCTTCCGAAATAATATCTAAGAAGTTGTGTGAAAGATAACAAGAGGTGTAGCTCCCTTACTACATTACAAAACACTCTAAGCCATTATCAGAAGATCAAATGATAGCTGCAAAGTGCAAGTGCCTCAGCTATATTTCATAGCAGGGTAATGGAGAATGGCCATGGGGGTTGAAGTATTACTCTATTAACCTACACTGCTACACCAGTTTCTGTGACCTAATAAAAGATGACAAAAACTGGTTCTTTATGAGCATTCTCTCAGGGTCTGTATCATGAAAATAAAGCGTAATGGTGCCAAACACTGTTACAAAATGACAATGAAGAGTCATATGAGTCTAATTACAATTTTATGTCGTAATCTTTCCAGCTCTTCTCCATATGTTTCTTGAGTTCCTGTAAGAGAGAAGAGAAGAGAAATTACAGCACAGACCCATGAATCGCTTTAAAAAGTTGCAAACTTTCTGGCCAAACAGGATTTCAGCAGGGCTTTGCCTCCCCTTATCTATAATGAAGTAATATTCAGCTATGGGATCAGTTGTCTAAAGATAGGGTAGTGTCAGCGGCTTACAAAAGCATCAGTGTGTTATTGCTCACTAGTCTGTCGGCATGGCAAACCCAACGGCCAAATACTGAGCAACATAGTTCAGAGCTGGAACGGAGCTGGATCTTACTCAATCTTACTTAATCTGCATAAATGACTTCATATTATCCAACATTTTAGGAGGTTTAACCGTGACTATAAAGCAGAGACACAGCATTATCTCCTTACAAAGGAAATCCACCCAAATAATTATTTTAGATTTATTTATTAATATTTGTGTATTTATTAGTAATATTTGTGTGATTTTTGTCTGTAAACCACCTGCATCTCTTTGTAACAACTCGGTGTCTGCCAGCTGTGTGTGTCTCTTTCTGACATGAACTGCAAGTCCAGATTTTGGGACCCCTTACTCTTTGGACCCTGTATTTCAGTGAGATAAGCTCGTTCATCCATGAGCTGATACTATGTTCCACTGGACAATTTATTAACCTTTATTCAAACAGGAAGTGAAACTCTTGAGAAAATCTCTTTTTCAATGACAGGCAGCAACTCAGCCCAATATTAGATCAAACAATAAATACATGTAGGCATTGCATACAGTAGCTAAACAGAATATGATTTAGGAAATTAAATACTTATATCAGAACATCTATAAATTACATCGGGCAAACTGAGATCTAGAGATATTTTTTCAAAGAATTTTAGGATAGATTTCCCCTTAACATATCTATAACTTCTATCACTAAAGAATATATTATTACTCAAAGCAGTTTGGAAGCTGAACTGGTATATAAACAATCTGTGAGGAAATCCAGACTCACTAATCTGCTGTCTCGGAGTTCAGACTTCAGCACGTTTTCTAGAGGAAATGTCATCATGTTGTTGAGGTTCTGCACCTGAAACATGCAAGAGAGCAGTTTAAAACATTTCACGTCACAGATTGGCCCCCTTTTAACCTACCGGTAAACAAAGGTCAACACTCAAACATGGTTCTACACACTTCATTTATTTTCCAGCAGTCTTGCATTTCTGGGAATGAGAATGAACAACCCAAAACATGGTGATGAAGCCATTTCTGATGTTGAGTCATTAAACAAAAAAACACTGGACTATGACATACACAGTCACAATGCTCAGATCCATTTGGCCACATGATGCAGTCATGTTAGTGAAATGCTTGTTTACAGGTGTAAAAGGAGATAAACTACAAACTCAATGAAGGTCACAGCAGTCTTTTCATGGTGTTATGTGAATTATAACAAACGCTCCTTCTGCTCTTAACATAAATAATGTCAAACCCCTTCTATGACCTGACTGTAAACCTAACCTTGCTTTATGACACAGAGAGCAGGAGACTGGTTGGATTGTTTGGATGGTATCCAAGCAACAAGGTAACTAAATGAATGGTTCTGAAACTACTGGCTCCCAGTTTCATCACAAGACAGAAGATCAATGCACATCTGCCTATAATAATACTGCAGAGTGTAAAGCTCATTTGTTGTTTACATCTTTAAATCACCTTTCTTTTGGTCTTTTGGGCCCACTTTTCACATCTGCAAGGTTGAGACTGCTGTGAGGCCCTGGTTGATGCATGGGAGGGAGTGTGCAAAACGTACGGTAAATGCATGCGTATGCTGACTCACACATGGAGGTCTGGGATGAATTATCATTACTCTAGAGACCATCAATGGGAGGGTTCTGGAGTACACCAGTCAAAAGGCATGCAGCTGCTGGAAACCATGTTTATCATTGCATCATGTAGATCTATTTTGTACTATAGAGGTAATATTATAAATTGTTCATGTATTAAATAAAACTAATTTTAAGATGTCTCTTCTCCTTTTTTATGTATTATGTGTTTTTTTTCCCTCTCACCAGATTTTTGAAGAGCGATGTGATCTCTCTGTTGAACACAGCCAAGTTGAGGAACCCTGTGGAAATTTCATTGTTGTCCTGACTCAGGTGGCTATTCCCCAGGTTCTCCAGTACCTCAATATACTGTTCCTTGCTTTCTACGTGTGCTGAAAAGAACACACATAAACAGAGTATAAATTGTGATGTAGACAGGAAAGAAAAAAAAAGATTCAATGCAAACCTGAAAAAGCCTGAAAGATTTGTTTTCCCTCCTTGAGAATATTTCAAAAAGACAAACATGTGGGATAAATTACTACTAGTTTACAGCCTTTCTGAGGCAAGAAACAAGCACACAGAGACCCATCTTTCTCTATGGCTTATAGGTTCCTTTACAAAGGGTTATGACCCTAGTAGGTTCATAATTTGACAAATCCATATGGAAATAGGCTGATGGAAAACAAACATGAGTCCTGCTCTGGCAAAGGCTGCACTAAAGGTCTATGTTTTGTACCAGTAGTTATGAAACAACAAAAAAAAGAAAAATCATTGCATTACTTATTTAAAAAATTGACAAGAACATGAGAAGCCAAATACGCAGTCAGAACCAGATCTAAACACAAGGGGCGTGTGCTCCAGTTCCCATTAAAGACAAATATAAAGCAGTAACCTGAATGTAAATTAATGACAGACTGACACAGCTGCACAAACTAAAGCTAAATGGAAAAAAAGATAATTTTGTATCAAGGCAAAATATATAAATGTGGCTGCAAAGTTATTAGGAGAAAAAAAGCATAACAAACAAGATGCATGCAGCTCAAACAATAAACAGCTGAGTTCTCAAAGAGCCGGAAGATGACCTTTGACTGCCAGATGCCACCAGAACACACACAGACTCGTAAGCCACAGCGCTTTGGCAGCAGAAAACCTCTGTTTAGTGTTTGTGGGAATAGAAAACGAAAGTAGTGAATATTCCACTGCGTATGTGTACATATGTGACACAGTAATATGATCATCAGACTGGCATGGGGGAAGCGTGGTTGCGCCATTGTCTATTTATGTCATGGGTCATTTTCAAAGTTACAATTAACTGATCAAGGGATAGAGCAAATTAATGAGTGAGTGAGGAATGGGCCTCCCATTGCTACATTACTGGAACTAACCCATATGATTCTACTTAGATACGAAGGGAGAGGAAGAGGAGAGCAAAAAGAAGCAACGTAAGAGCCCTTTCCTGCACATGCTGTAGCACTGTTTACTGAGTTGCCTAATTCTGTACAGATGCTTCCCTGACTCACTTTTACTAAAAACTATGAGTTAAAGCTTTAGAAGCGGAAACACTAGTTCAGAAAAACAACTTCATGTCATGCAGTTCCTTTTTTTTCCTCACACACATTTTTGAGGTGCGCACTAAAATCTGATAGATTCATGGAAAAAGATGGTGATGCAGATATGCATGATACACTCGAAGAACAATCTGATCTACTGGATTTTAAAGTCACTAAGCTAAACACCTTGTTGTTGCCAAAACCAAACATGCCATTTAGCTTTACCACCCTTACCACAGACATGAATCAAACTCTTTATTTTATAGAAACACAATGAGGAAACATCTCATGCATCCTGGTCTCATAACAAGGGGGTCTCTCTCATAAACACCACTGCCAACTACAGCTCAATGATGTCACAGGGTCTTGCACAATGAATTATGTGGATGCTCACTCACAGGCTGAACATCACTTCCTAACCTTCTACTTAATGCAAGCTTTGACATATCAATGTGAAAGTTAATTCATAGACACCAGTTTTGGGAAAATTGTCTGAAAGATATGATGTGAATGAGGCAAAAGTGTGTAACATGTGTATATTATGTTACATCTTACAGAGTCCAGATGAGTGTATTGTTTTGATCATCTTCTTCATTTTTTGTAAAGTTGTGTTATCCATCTCCAGACACTGCAACAGAGGCAAACGTGTTTAGATAAATAAACAGACAGAAAGATGGATGCACTTCCATTCAAAACAGTACAACAGATTTCAAAATGGAACAGAGGAAAAGGTAAAAATGTGATTTTAGGCACTATAAACTCTGGACGTGTTTAAACACATATTTTTGTAAACAAATATGATACATTTCTTATTCTAAAAATGCAGCTGAGAGACTGTATCTGCTTAATTGTCTCAGTGTATTAGACAAACTGGGTTTACAGAGAGAACAGTTGTGTTTTGCATTGTCATAAAAAGCCCAGAATGATGTCAGTGTATTGATTATTTTTTCATCTGTACCTTTTCAGGAGACACAAAAGGTGCTGCAAACAATTAGGTAGTTCCCGTGTATATGTACAATAATCCTTTTTCTAAACAAACCGGATTTGAAACAACATCCAGTCACTGCTTAGGTTACTTATTGCAGCAGAACTCCACCTACATGGTAGCAGAAATAGATTTTAATGAGCCAGTAATTTAGACCCGACAGAGGCTGTGCCACGTTACGTTTGGTACACATTTCCATAACCCAGTCCATCCCGTTGAGTTCACTAATAAAAAAGCAAGTTAAATGTTGCATCATGTAAAAAACACAGTTAACAAAGCAATTTAGTTACCAAGCTGCTGCCATACTTTGCTCTGCATGGCGAGTTCATGCATGTGATGAGTTAATTACAAAAATCAGGACACCAGAGAACACATGAGTAGCTCAAAAGACACAAGTAGCCAGAAGCTTCACAGAGAAGTGTGCTAATGCTCATTAAAAGCTTGAGTTTTGCACCATTTTTGCTCACATGCCAGGTTGTGTATAGATGCTATGAGGCCATGTCTGTGTTCGACTGATGCTGGTGGCAAACACTCTAACCCTTCACGACTTACAGATTCTTATTTACTGTATTAATAACACTTGATAATGGCACAACTTCAACATTTTGATCATTGCAACAACTTTGAATCTCTTCAAACTATTCCTAATTTCTGTCCAACCCATTTTATCATTGCTTTTAATAAAGACAAATAACTAACATGCAAAACAGTGTATGTGTTCCATGCCCACTCATTAACTAGCCATTATTTCAAGTCAGTGCTCATGGTGTGGACTAAACATAATGACCATATCTATCTATAAAGAGTTTGCTGCACTTACATATGTGAGCACGTGTAGGATTCCAGCAGGACGCTCCCTAAACAGTTATTTCAGCAATGTATTTTCCAGTGTGGACACAAAAAAAAAAATCAAGATAAATGCATCAGACAGCTGCCCAATACTGTTGTCTTTATAAAACCTGGATTTTGAAGTGAATCTAAGTTTAAGTGACAGTTTCATACAGAAAAACTCCTAAAGAACACTTTTCATCCATCTCGGGCCATCTGCAAGGTTAGATTTTCTCTGAGTGGCCATGTATTGGGCAGCCAACTGGCCAACACACGAGAAATGGTTTTTAAACTCATCCTGACAAATTTAACACTGGATTGCATTTTTGAAGAGAAAGTTGTTGATTAAAAGCGATGCATCCCAAGATAAATCCTTCCTAGTCAGTAAGAGCACAATAATCCATCCTATTCAGTCACAAGGAAAACAGACAAGGAAGGATAGGCTTGTGTGCAGGATTATTTATTTTACAGCACAGCTCATGGCAGACTCCCTCGGTTTCCTCCCTTTGCCTGAGGAGCTTTGAGAGAAGCCATTTCAAAACAAACACACACAGAGATCTTAAGTAAGCCTTGGGCCTAAGCACCATTTTAAACAGAAGAAAAACAGAAACTGGCCTTCACCAACAAGTTTGCAAACATTGATAAACATGTGTGTGCATGCCCACAATCACAAATACACCATTCCATTCTACCAGAAAGGTCACCCATCTTTCTGGTGTGTGTTGTACATGCTTTCAGTTTATGTCCCAAACTCCCAAAAGACTTAGGACAATGACATGTATGCTGCATTACCTCCTATAACATTTCCTGCTGGACAGGACCAATCTACCATGAATAAAATGGTCAGTCAAATACAACCGTAATTGTCTGAATAAAACAAACACGTGCTGGCAGTAAACATTAGATGCAAACTTTAGATCAGAGTAAAAAAAACAGACTTTAATTGCATGTTGAAGCATGGTGACTTTAAAAATGTCATCAGGTCTCCAAATTCTGTAAATATAGTAGCTACTGGATCTGTTTTTACCTTAGTTTACCACACAGGAAACATATACTATGCTGTTATACATAGTGTGT